>JAYKKI010000079.1:4690000-5890000 GCA_039881145.1 Druceiella hillmani | reverse complement strand
ACTTATTATTATTGTCATCACTATTATTCTGTTCTTTTATTTATTTATTTTTTCCATATCTATGAGCCTAAAGTTGACTAAAAATGCTAATAGATGGCATTGGCAAAATCAATATTCACCAAGTCAAGATTTTTTTAATTTGTATTATAGAGTTAAAAAGTATGCTATAACGTATAGCATAATTTTTACGACGGTATAAACTATTTAACCATACCAAATTTCATCAAAATCCGTCCAGTAGATTTCGCGTGATCGACGAACAAAATAACATACGGGGAGTTCTAAAAACATGTTTTATGGCTTCTATTATCATTCTATACGCTTTTTAAAAATATTTTCCAGGTATACAATTCACTCTGTTGCAATGTTCTATACATTGCAACATGGTGAATTGTATGTAACATTAGAATAGAATAATAATAATATGTATGTAATTATTATTATTTTGTTGGTATAATAACATGTATAGATAAATTTTATTAGCATTGTGTTGTTGCTAACTACCCGTCCCGGCTATTAATTCCCCGTCCTAATCTGAGCAACATAAGAAAAAGACTGCAATACGTTTTAATTGCTTTCATATAATAATTATTTACGGTGAATTAATTAATATTATAGAGACTGTACAAGATGCTTTCAGTGTGAGAATTTAATAAGCATTTGGTTAAATTGTAATAATTTTTTCGTATGAAGCCTCCATAGCGTACATATTGTAATCAATCAAAATTATTTAAAATGCTTTAGGTATTATAGTGTAGCGTGTTGTTTAATTTTTCAAAAATCGAATCTCATATTCACTCGTGACATAACCTCTTTACCTTCAATGACGTTTACTATTCTCTGTCGATAAAATAGTGTACTGATATTGACAAACTTGTAACTAGAAGTTCTTATCTATTTTTATTGTTCCAAGCGGTCTCAAAGTTTTTTGAGCGGTACCTATTCTCAACGGCTTAACTATTTTTTTGTCAACAGTTTAGATATTTTTCAGTCTTTAGTCGAGTACAGAACTATATGGCTCAACCTTATAACATAATAAAAATATTATATAATAATTAGCCCTATACATCCTGGAACTTTTTGTTTATTTCAGTGTTTAGTCTAACTTTTTTTGGTCATTTTTTGTTGTAACGATGAATGTTTAGTTTGTTTAACTCAGAAATATTTTTACGGTTCAATTTTGCAATAGAAAACACTTTATAACAAACCATTTTGACGACTTTTATTCAAAAAGCTGTTGCTCATCATCTTTACATTTTAAGAATTTTTTGATATGCCCTGTATGGACATTATATACGCCATGATTGTGAAGATTTCATATAAATCGCATAAACTATTTTTGTGGTACAAAACTCTGAAAACAAAAGACCAAAATTTTTCTTCATAAAATTAGTACGTTTAATTTTTGTTTATCAATTTACTTGTTAAATAATAACTAAGCAATTATTTCACGTATTGTAATAAAACGTGGTACCGAAGGACAAGTTAAAAAAAAATTTTTTTTCTTCGTTTTATGATTTGATTGACGATTGTCAATCGTTCCTTAAAATTTGGTTCCACCATTCTTCAAAATTTATTCCTATATATATTTATATATATATATATATATACACAAGGTTATATATATATACATATATATATATATATATATATATATATATATATATATATAGCCTTGTTCAGTGAAAAAGGATTATTTGAATTATATGGGTCTTGCGAGAAATATCGTTTGAAACATACGTCCAAAAAAATTCAGAATGCATCCAAGACTATATTCCCTACTATAATGTATATAATGTTGATTTTGTAGGATTATGCAATTTTAACAACTTATGATAACATAAGCATTTTGTATAAATCTCTCTAAGTTATAAAACAAATAAACGATATATATGGTATATTCCATTCTGCGTAAAAAATAAATGGAAATGGAAATCGAAAGCCGCGTATAAAATCAATACATTTGACATGCTGGTAAATCTAATTGTAAGATTATTTTAATGTTTTCGCTGATTTTTAGATTAATATCAATTTTTAAAAAATGATTAATTTTAATTGAGCGAATTGAATAACTTTTTCACATATTTTGATTCACCAAATATAAGTAATTGACCCTTTTTGTGGGTTAACTTAAAACCTATGCAATTTATTCGAAATGTCAGTGTTGTAAAAAACTAGTGTTGCCAGTAGGGCTAAATTAAAAGGGCTGTATTTTAAACACATTTATTTCTTATTTTCTAAATAATCTCAGTAAAAATAATTGTAAAACCTAGATAATCATATGTAGTGAATTTTTTCCTTTATTGTGAGAAGTTTTGCTCTTACAAAATTAACTTCCAATTTTTATACTGTTTTGTCTTAGTCTATTTTTAAGAAGATATCATAAAATAAGACAATTGCGTAGATTGCGCCGCGCCGGTCGCGTTCACCTATTTTCAATTAGGTCAACGGCGACCTAAACCCAGAAATACAGTCGTGTGTTCTTATTTCGCAACCTTTTTTCAGTCGATTCGAAATGTATAATTATTTGTTACTTATCCTTTACCGACAGATTCAGTACCCCTGAGACATTGAACAGACATTTTATGTATTTTCATTTTTGGCATCGCAACATACGCTTACATCATATTACAGTAATAAAAATTTATGACTCGTTGACTCTAAAGGTTGTTAATGACGTTTTATTTTTTTAAACTCTGGACTAAAATATTTGTTGAACGTTTCCTGTTGCTTTTGTAATTTGTTTGATTAGACACAAATAGTACTAAATTCATATTGAGTTATATTTGTTCGCATTGTTGTACAACGTGGTTACACAAAAATATACATTTGAACGAATAATGGGACGAAGAAATATTAAATGCAAATCCACACATTTAAGGGGCAGTGGGCTCCTTAACCAAAATAAAGCTTTGGTAATTTCAGGACGTATGTTCAATTTACTATATTTTCAGTGCATTGTCTTATATATGCCATGGTGTGTTAGGGCAATTAGTTTCATTTCGCGAAACATGTTTTATATATATGTAGTCATTTGGGCTGTGTATAATGCTATTGAAGGTTTCTTCTCTTATATATAACAAATACTTCTATATTCTGATAGTTGGCGTCAAACTTCCATTTGCAACGGGCCGCATTGTAATGCTGCTAACAAAACCTTTAAGTTGCATTCAGCAGGTCTTAAATCCTTGTAATGCTTTAATATATTTATAAGCAACACCTCGCTTTATTTCATTACATGATGTAGAAGAACATAGTAAATTGGTCCAACTAGTTTCCAGCTTGGGCACGTGAGGAATTGAGTTTGTCTGAGGAACGCAAAGAGGTCGATTGCACTCTTGCATTATTTGCTGAAATTACGCGCCACTTAATTAGAAACTAAGGAGAAATATTATGAAGCCTCTATATTATCTTTACCCGGAAATAGCTTCTTCTAGAAGAAATAATTCAAGAAATATACTTTCATTTTAAAACAATTTTATTCTATTTATGAAAATAATCCTGAATCCTGCGCTCATAAAGAGAGCCTATGTCCATTGTTATAGATTAGAACTTTAAAACGTGTCTGACATATATACATAATTATAGCAATTATTTTATAATAGATATTGTGGTGTTATTTACCTTCTCACCTTGTTTAAAGCACCCATAGCGAGAGTAAGTCAATTCATATTGCTGCTACAGAATTTTCTTTTTGCAACAGGTGTATATTAAGCAAGCTGTGTTTCACTAATATATGACACGCAGATATCAATTACACAAAATATAAAAAAAACGCTTTTTTGCCTTGACATACACTGCACATACTATTGAAAAAGGGACATTTTAAATCACATAAAATTCACAGCTTAGAACTCATTTAGTTTATCTGAAATTTTAAAATTCTTTGGCGTCAATTTCATCTCTGTGCGACTGTTTGACCACAGACAATTATGTGTTTAACATTGACAATATGAACGTAAACAATGAATCTTTTAATGTATTTGTAATATATAATTTAATGTATTTGTAAGACATATTATTTATAAATTTTAGCTTTACGCACTCCTTCTCCATTTAAACTTTTAACTATACCAAATCTCATACTCCTCCGTGCGCGCAATATGCTTAAAAAGAGGTACAAAGTTTTCTCTTCACGTATTGATATATAGATATTACGGTAAGGTATTCTTTATGTTATGGTGGAGCCATGGTTTTAACAGGACGTTTTTCCGGATCTAAAAAAGGTAAAACATACTGAGGTCTAGTCCATGCGAGCAAAGCCAAGGACAAAGGTTGAAGCATTGATAATACCTGATGGCGACTCGGTTCTAACTCGGTGCATTTTATTAAGAAACCGGTTGCTTTATATCTCGTTGTTATCCTCATTACTTTTCTGGACATAAAATATAGTTTAAAGTTAATATTATTGTAGTAAGTACGTGGAACGCATAAATACGTGAGACACTCGAATAGTTTTGCGATAAAATTAACAATTATATTACGAACTTACGTATTATTATCACATTTCTTAAAAATACTTCCAACCAGCATTTATAGTTTCATTAATCTAAGCAAACGATGAAAGCATTTTTAAAATTATCAATAAATATTTTCCCAAAGCTCCGAAGCTCATCATCAAGAAACTATAAAAAATGCTTCCACTTTTGCAAATGGTCGCGAATAGGGCATGCAATATATAGTTTAGTCAAAATTAAATCAATTTAATGTAGAAAATAAAAGATTTCCCACATGAAATTAATTTTAATTTAATTAAAATCGACAGAAATACAACTACGTATCTAGTTATAATTAAACGGTGTCAGCGGTATGAAGAATTTATGACATCAATTACGTGTTTATGTTCTAAAATAACGGAAAAATAACAAAAAATCACATTATTCAAATTACTTTCATCTAACACCTTACGAATGGAAGTTTTTTTAATATAAAGAAACAATCGACAAATTTTATATGGAATATAGGAAGAGGCTTTGGGAAAATTTTCAAACAATATTTTCCCAAAACCTCTTCGAAGGTTTTCAGTTCGTCGTCCAGAAATAAAAAAAAAATACTTTCGATTCTTAATTTTGCGGCATAGAAATTATAATAATCTAATCTAATAAAAACAATTTATGACTACAAAGAAGAGAACCCAAAATTTTAATTGCTCTATTGAATATATTTGGCGTTAATTTTCTTGAAATTCATTATTCACAATTCAATGAAACTACGTAATGTAGTATTATTTCTACTTTATTTAAATTTTTTATCACGACTCAAGTTTCGTTGTATTACAACATCTTCAGGTGGACATTTAGCAAAGGTACAACCATCTTTGTATTAGCTATTAAGAAGATGTTATAGATACAGTGTAGTGAAGATGTTGTAATACAACGAAACCCTAGGTCGTGGTAAAGAATTTAAAGAAAGTAGAAATAATTGTGCTGTTTATCTATCATAATCCAAAATTACAGATGTTATTTATCTATCTCGCCTAAACAGTTTCTTATTCCGAGCGCTGTTTTAGATGAGAATGTATCGTCCTGATGCTTTAAAAGAAATACAATTGGAAAATTACATTTCTATTAAAGGCGGCAGTACATTTTGGATTACGCAGGTAATGAATGAAAAGCTGGAGGAAACTGGATCAAAGTAGCACAAGAAGCAGGAACTAGTAGTTCTGATTACATTGTATGTATCTGCAGGATATAATGAGACACACGAGTTTTCTCCGGAAAGCTCCGGTTCCAATATGGAGGCCAACAATAACAACAGCAAATACTTTGTAATTGTTTTCGTGTTAGCAAATTGCTCCCTCGATACGTCTCGCAGCATTGAACGATGACGCAGAAAGCGATGCTCTGCTTTATCATCATTTAGTCACACCTAATCACCCCAAGAAGTGTGTAGTGTGTCTATTGCATCTGAACTGGTGTGAGATCTTTCACAAAATCGGAAGTTTTTTTCCTGAGTGTGAGGCGAAGCGTGCATACATAAATACCATTGAAAAAATAACTTGTTACATTTTTGTAACTGATACTTCTATTTTTTAATAAATCTTTAATATGTAATATATGTATTCCGCGAATTTATTCTTACACGCTGGCCATTTTTCAAAGTATTATATACAGAAGAAAAAGAAAAAAAAACGAGCCGGAATTGGACTGCGAGACTTACTTATATTATTTAAAATCACATATTTTGATATAATATATATATATATATATATATATATATATATATATATATATATATATATTGTATATGTAAATACAAAATTTTCTTACATATCTATGATAAAATGTTAAATACATATTTAATATTTTATCATAGACGATCGCGATAACTAAAGCTTATCTGCATATTACTTAAACCATACAAGCTATTATAAGTTGTTAAACATAATCTCAATGTTTGTTGTTAAATACGTTATATATCCGAATGGCGCCCTATTGTTGTGGTAACGCAAAATACCCTTGCCGCAACAATAGGGCGCCGTTCTGACACTTTGAGTCCGGAACACTTAGCAAAACTTGTAGAACTAGTACTACGAGGGTTCCGTGCAGACTTATGCCCGATGCACACGGTCTCTCAGTCGGATTTATTGAGAGCTAAAACAATATTTTATCTATATACTTTACCTATTGGACCGTGCAATAGGGAACGGTCGGTAAAGTAGACTCTTGTTCCGACTCGATTGACTGTTAATGAGAAACAGAAATATATTTTTAACTGTCAGTGAGTCTGACTGACAGTCTTGATCATGTGTGGTGCGTATGTGGGGGTGTTAGTCACATGTAAACATTGAAATGTACATAGTACAGGAAAGATTAGGTAATTTGATAATAACGCTATTTTTTCATAATTTTGATTGCAGCTGTTTCAAAAATATCTCTAAAGTTATTTTATATAAAATACTGAAGAAGTGATTTATTTGGTATATAAATCTTTTAATTTTTCTTCAATTATATCCCACACGAGAATTGAAATTAAAGAAAAAAAATTACTTCATTTGTTCTCTCTATAATATTTTTGAGTGTTAATTATGTACAAGTTAATTTGCTTTATCACTGTCTCAAATTCAAATGTTTCTCAGAAAAAAACGGCCCAAAGTTACCGTTTTTTTCTTGTGAGATATGGAAGAAAAAGAAGAGAAAAATATTGTAATGGTTTCGAACTTCCGCGAGATGAAAATTTTCATAGTCACGAGAAGACAGTGATAGCCTTAGCAAACTGGATTTTAGTTTCAAATTATATAAATCTTTTAAAAGGTTTTGGAGTTTATGTAGCTGAAGATTCTCCAATTCCATTTGAGAATAGGATGAAACGTAAAGAAAATGAAGAAACTAAAAATAAAATTGGTTTTAATGATTTGAACAATGGACAAATTTACGTTTGGCTCTTCATACAACTTAACGACTAGGGCATACATTACATCCTTTCGAAATTACACATTTATTTTTCAGATGTTACAGTTCAGGACAGGAAAAATTCCTATACTGTAATTCCGGCATTAAAGAAAACTCGATTTCGTGAAGGAAAGTATTTTTTAATGAAATAAATGTTTAATTTTACTCTATAGTTTCTAATTTGAGAAATTCGAAGTTCATTGTCAGACAGAATGTTAAATTATTATCAGAGAAACGTTATCTTGCTAAGAAGTAAGTCTTCGTTGATTATTTGTATATATTCTATAAATTAATAATATAAGAGTGACTATAATAATATTTGCTTAAAACTGAGCTTGCTGCCATATTATATTTACTGATAGTTTCTTCCTTTATATTGAACTTCTTTAATTTGTAAGAAGTTAGATGAATATAATCCTTACATATATTAATTTGAACTACCTCTTACTGTTGATTATTTTAATCTAATATTGTGATTTTATTCTCCTATTTTAGAACACACATAGTTAACCTCACACATATAGTTATAATGTGTCTTTTCTTACCTTTGATCTCTTTTAAGTATTACCTAACACGTAGTTGTGTTTCTGTTGATTTTAGTAAAAACTAATTTGATGTGAAAATTATATTTTATTTTATGGCCAGATATTGGATTACAGTTCTGGAATTGAAAACTATCCCATATTCTATGCCCTATTCGTTACCGTTTACTTTGATAAAATATTCGATCAATGACGCGTGTTGGTGTTTTATTCCTCTATAAGTGGTGGGCAGAGTCGTTGTATACGCTATTCCCAATCCACCACTTGGATTATCTCATAACCCCTCCTGGGGCCCGTAACGACCCGCCTCGTACAAAAGAGAGTAGAGAGAGGAGCCTTCAAAAGCCCCCTAATAGTGTCCCGTTTCTACTATCGAACGCTTCTAACCAGAAGGTTTTAATACTGTTCCTACCAATGAGTATCTTGATTTTTTATAGAAAGCTTTTAGTGAACGCTCTAAATGCCTCAAAGATCGGTCCACACTCTACTAAGTCACGATGGCTAAACATTTTTCTTTCCAAGGATTCATGATTCTATATTAGTTCTATTTAGACGCATGCTCTCTAACAAAACTCTACGCGCGTCATCATGCTCACCGCAATCGAATACTACATGATTCACGTTCTGCGTATCAAAACCGCAGACGCAAGCTGGGCTATCTCTTAATACAAAATGATATAAATTCGCGCGAAAGACGTCATGTCCTTCAAAGGCTGTATGGTATGGGAGTTGCTATTGAGCCAATTCTTAATCATTTGCTCAGAAATATCGGGGAAAAACAACTTAATAGTTTCCCTCTTGGAATCGAAGAAAGTCCACCTGGAATGCTGGTGAGCGGTGACCATCTTAAAAATATTTAAAAAACTCCTACCTCGAACCAAAGTAAAGTTGGCCGCCCGGTTGTTATTTTATACATTATTCCCACCTTCCACCCGGATTGTCTCAGGGCCCCTCCTGGGACTTGTGACATTCCCCCTCATACAAAAGAAGGAATCTTCGAAGGTCCCCCTAATAGGTCTCGTATTTACGATCGAGAGCTGTCACCCAACTGGATTAGAAAAGGGGAAAAGGTTCATTTCTTGGTTTCTTGCATGATCATAAGACTTCAACAACTTTTGACTCCGCGGACAACTGGTTTTGATTCTCGTCTGCTCGTCGAGCGAGGCTGGGCTGATGTGTGTAATCGGATAGATAAAATACCACAGATCAGTGACGGGCACCGGCGTTAATGGTGCGAGAAGCTACGCACTGCGATTGTAGCTCGCATGCTCAGCGTGGCGATTACGGAAATTACTTCCAATGATTGATGATAATAATGACAGACTTATGAAGCGACATTAGCATAAATCCTATGAATATTACGTGCTACTGAGGTTTCTGCTTCTATCGTTTCTGTGACACTGTTGCTAACAAAGAAATATAAATATTTTTTTATGGGAGATATAACCCAATAGAAATAACTCGAAAAAGTTTTGTTGAAACCGATGATGGAAATTCATTTTTTAAAAATATCTTTTACCTTATGTATTATACGTATATACAGGTTGTCCCAGAAATTAAAGTCAAGCCGGAAACCGGTGTTAGGCAGTGTGACAGTTCTCGGTGATGTGACAGTCCTCGGAAAAATTAGAAAAAAATCTAGGTACTGCACTTTTAAAATTATAGCCATTTTTTAACCCTGCGACGTTCTTTCAAGTATTGTGACTATGAATTTTCATTCTAATTTAATGATTCTAATCTTTGTTACTTATTACTGAATAACCATTATATTAAACACACTCTAAAATAAAAACTAAACTGCCTTATTTAAAAAAAAAAGTAATCTTCTTTTGCCTCAAAATGTTGCATTACCTAACTTTGACTGCTTGTGCTGAAAAAAATGTGCTATGCTATTTTGGCAAGTTACTTTAAAAAATGGCGCATTTAGTCCAAATTTTAAAATAAAACTTGTTGTTTGTTTCTTTAAAACAATTATAAATTTGTTTCCAAAGAATCCTGCTTTCAAATTAATTCTCGTACTTAGTGATAATGCTATTAATGCACGCCAGGCTTTCTCTAAGTTCTTAATTTTAAAGTACCAAGTGAGTGAGACGTATAGTGACGCCATTTTACATAGTGTGAGTGAGACGGATAGTGACGCCACTTTTATCAAATGTGAGTACACTCTGTATATACACATATTCGGATGATGTGTCTTGGCATGGATGTTACACACAAGTTATCTGCGTGCGAGAATACAATGACGTAAATGGAGATATATTTGGAGTAAGAGGTCCTGTCTGTCACCTTCAATTCTTATCATTTTTGTAGATCCACCATACCGATCCATTGTATAAATATGCTAATATTAACTTGTTTGACATCTACTTATCGCTTTATCATAGCGCTTCCGTAACTTGTATTGTATTGATAAACGTGTGTTTACATAGAAAGAGTCTGGCCCGTGTCATTTCTAAATTTTTAACCCTTTATAGGACAGAAGTAGAAAATACTAATGTTCTCGCATTGGCTTTGTGCCCTACCTGACAAGATAGTTTTGTATACCTAACTAATTTGCTAATTTTTACAATGAATGTCAATTCGCACTCCTAAATGGAAACCGCCACAGTCAAAAAAATACCTTTTTAGGTTTTAACCGATTCTCTTGGGAAAAATATACTATTTTTAATTTATAACCATATTCTATTAAATTAATAATGTAAAATATTGTACTGTAATAAGTAATTTAGAATTTTCTTTTCGTGTAAAATCGGGCAAACTTGTCAAAATTCTTTTTTGAAATTTTGGTTACGAATGAGAATAGCTTTTGAGGTAAATATATTGACCGTGTAATAATATATATTTTATGTCCTCGCTGTCAAAAGGTATTCTAATGAGTAGTACGCAGACCAGCATAGGATTAAACCATATAATACTTGTCTTTTGATCATTCTTTGAAAAACATTTGTTTTTGTACTTATTCATGGCACTAAAAATGTTTTACTATTATTCCCGACTAGCTTTCAGTAGCCCTCTTGCACAGTGTGCCATAGACAAATTGACAGGCTGATGGATTAACATTTATTTTTATTTACTCCTACATGTATTATAAAATGGTAAAGAAGCCGTCCCTGTGCACTGGATGGATTTTAATGAAAAGCTCCTCTAAGCAGCTAAATATCTGCAAAAAAAAAATCATGAAGACTTTTACTAACTGCCACTGCTACTTAAGTAATTAAGATCTGATTTTTTTTAAGATAAACCAAATGGGTACTCTTATAATTTTCCTCTAGATCACGGTATTTATTTTATTTTTAATAAAATCTCGGTATTTATTTTTGTTTTTAATAACTGTTGTATGTCATGCTATATATTTACTTATTACCTACAATATCGCCTACAGTATCATCATTATTTATCAGACTGTAGGACATCGTCCTGATCGCACCCCAGAAGGGGAAATCTTGAAGATCTAGAAATGTGTGGCACAGCACAACTTTTCCCGCATAAAGAGTGGCCAAAGATGCTAGTATATTAATACTGAAATTAATAATGGTAGATATGTGTTCATTTTTAGTGTTCCACACAAAATATGACAACTACTCCTCACCGCCCCTACATTCATTTAACCTTCTTCGATTTGTGAATATGGAAAAGTCCGAAGTGAACCTGGCGACGAAATATCCTGGATGTATTTGAAACGCTACGATAAAGCAATAAGTAGATGTCAAACAAGCAGCAAAATTTGGAGAAAGACGAATCGATCGGTGCAAGGAAGTAGGATGATACCTTGTGTATCAAAAGGGAACATAGGAAATGAAAATAGAAGACTAACCATCCAGTCAGTATAATTCAATGAATTAGCTGATCGACATTAAAGTTATCCATTTCCTTCGAAATTGTTAATACAAAATAATCGCAATAATTTTATTTGAAAGTTTTTATCAAACACTTAAAAATTAGCGGAGTATTGATACTTGCATGTTATTTTGCAGTTTAAGATCTTTGTAAGTGGAACTGAAAAAAATGTTAAATCAGCTTATCTTATTTTACCTTTAAAGTGATGGGTGAGCGAAATAAAACTTATGTTTATTATGTATCGAGGGGACGTACATAAAAAATAAAAACTATGCGGTCGGGGGTCCTCCGTCAGGAATGAAGTTCCTTACATTCCTTTTTAAACTCTAAACGTGATTTAATATGCAGATTTCTATTGATTATATTAGTGTATTTTTGTCACCCCAAAAAGTGCAGCCCATTTTTATTTAACTCTCTCTAATATGTATATTTTACGTTATTTTTTATAATTTTTTAAAGCAAAAATGTAATGTAAAGATTTAAATCAATAAATTTCATTTAATATTTTAGAATTAATTATTAATTTAATATTTAAAATAGAATTAATTTAATATTTAAAATAGTCATTTATTCAAATAATATTTACACGTGTTTAGAATTGAGGTTATACAGCTAACCGCGCACAATGCTTGCTGCTCGAATGTCGATATTCGCAGACACATACAACCGTATATAATAGAAAGACAGAGAGAAAGAGAGTGAACGGTCGCCTGGAGCGGCATAACGCTTTTTCCTTACGTGACAATTTCTGCCACTTTGCTGTACTGTAAGCCGCGTAAAAGAACTTCGTTCAAAAAAAATACAAATATATATATATATATATATATATACATACATACATACATACATACATATATATATATATATATATATATATATATATATATATATATATATATATATATATATATATTATAACATTTTCCTACTTATTAATATCCCATTCTAAAGCATCCACTTGCACTAATTCATGTACATAGATAGATCTAAAACTTCAGAAACTGTGAGACTGTTGTGATGTCATTGTGTTTACTTTATACTTTAATAGTATTTTTTAACTTTTGGTTCAAACTGGCAACGCCAAAATTAGAATGTAGAGATTTGACATTTTTTTAAAAGAAGAAATAAAAATGATTTGACATATGTTGTTGTCTTTAAGAGAAAATGTGTTAGAAACTAATTAATTGATAGCAGTTAATGTTATTTTGTCTTTGGATTTAACTCGCAAGCGTATTTTAAATAATTAGTGGAAGCTACTACCAACACGACCGTGACAAACGGACATGAAGAAATTATAAGGGTTCCTTGTTTAATAACAGAATAATTGAGCCAATAACTATACCGAGATTTTTGACTTTAGTATTTTCAGTATTATAGACAGTGGAAATTTTGCCAGAGTAAAGTTTTGACATCAAGTGGTAAACTGGCATCGAATCACTGTTTTTATGCACCAATATTTCGTGAAGCTCAATATCGCGAACACTGATTGACCCACAGCCAATAAGCAGTGATCTCCAATTAATCAGTCAACAGTTGCTAGATAATATGTAATTGATGTACCATTAGATCCATCATACAATTCAGTTGGTGGTACTTTTCCGAATGCTATTGTCTTTTTTTCCTTTGAAGATATTACTGTTCTATATACATGAATTGGAGGAATTTAATGTTTTATGCCAACTCCGGAGGACAGTGACAATTACAGATAAACGTAGATAGATTTCAATAACTATTCCAATTAAAACTAAAATATATCATTGTCAAACGCTTTCATTGCTTGATTAGGGAGATGTATGCCTTCTTGAATTTACTAAAGAACGATTCTAGAAATTGGAACGTATTCAGAATTTGTATATTCCTTATATATTTTTCCTTTCTTGTGATTAGATAATATTTGAACTGCATGATACGTGACCTGCACAATCAACATATTCTAAGTCTTCTTTTCAATATTTAGAAGAATCCTTACTGTTCCTCTTATCACAACTCTAGATTTAAAATCTCAGTTGCTTGTGATTTTTGACGATATCTTGAATTCCATTCACACCCTTATTGTTTCCGGATATCGTACACGAGTAGTCATTCATTCTATATGCTGCTAAGTTCTGGAATAAACTTAATACTGGAATTCTGAGACCGTCGTCGATTTACGTTTGACAGAGTTGTACGAGAAAATTATTCTCTTTTATTTCTTTATCACTGCTTTATCTCTTCTTCTCCTATCTTTATCCTACCTCTCTTCTCTATATATGTTATAACTTAAATCATTTGTTAATCCAAATATATTGAAACAATTTTTTACATTCATAATTCCACTGAAAAATTTGGGCTTGAACAATATTGAACTCTCAATAGTGTTATAGTTTAATGTAAGAGATTGTTTATATAGCAATAAATCTGCGATAATATTTTGCATATTTAATTAAATCTAACTGTCTATAAGATTTTTGCAAAACATAAAATGACAATTTTGTTGCAAAACGTTAACCATTTAAAGAAATGCGATTCTTGTATTACATAACTTTCTTAAAAGGTGATGGAAATAACAGATGTTTTAACACACGATAGCAGCAAATTATAACGGGATTATGGAGATTTGACAGGTTTATTGCATTCATTTGACGTCATTTTTGCTGCAAAAAGTTAAGTGATGACGTTTTGTATAAATATTTTGTCATTTTACATCTTGTTAAATGCAACTGTATCATTTTCCATGTAAAATTGCATTTTCCTCGGTATTAGTTTATTTCGAGGTCAGAAGGTCTTTTCGAGGATACGATAGAAGAAAATATGTTCAATTTTAAACGGTTATATCTCCAAAAATGATAGTCATAGAGTAACACATTATATGATATTATATAGATTGTATAAATCTATTTATAACAAATGATACTGTAGCGACGTAATTCTACGTTAAAAGACTGCGGCACAATTTCTACTCTGTTCCTTTTTATTTTTCTTACATTAGTTTTGAAATTAGGTTGAAAGTTAAATTCTATAAATTAACTGAAAAAAAATTGACATTTGCTTATTTGGTTATTATATTCTCAAATAATTACGCTGGTCATACTCTTAATATTATAAAACCAAAACTTGATTTGATATATTATTCGGCGTTTGCTCGAGTGAGACACGAATGCTACTAGTATTTAGACGTTTTTTAATCAATCACATCCAAATGGATGGATAAATTTGTATAAAATTTGAAACGTTCATGGTGAGAATTATAGGCCACTTTTAACTTTAACCGGGTAATGGGAAACTGAAAAAACATAGATGTCGCTAAAAACGTCACAGCGCCATATCACAAGAAATTTTGGTTATGTAATATGTCAATTGTGTATTTTTGTTCTTGTGAAATTAATAGAATTATAAAACAATAAACTCATATTCTTAAATGAAAAATTACGACTGAGAAATGAAAAACTTATGGACGCCACATTATGTGTCACAAAATTTAATATAATATTTAAACGGTCATATAGCCGTCAAACAATGTTTTATTGGTAACTCAACTGTAATTAATACCTGAATACATATTAAATAAACACAATAAGTAAAGGAAATATATTAAAGATTTTAATTTAATTACAATGTTTACGCTATTGCTAATAATGATAATACGTAATCAAAGGTAAATAAATGACAATAGAGTAATCAAGTTTATTTATTTATCACCAGACGGCGCTGATAGTATTTGCGCAGTTCCTGTGGCATAATTTCCTTAGAATGAAACTCTGAATGTTTTACTACATAATAAAATTCACGACTAATTAGTACTACAAGATGTCAATAGATTGCGCGACGAGTATATTAAATTTATACCCCGTGTGCCTCAAGAGCTTTGGAAAAGGCTAGTAATTAAATCGTAATTAATTGTTAAAAGACAATACGATCCAAAGTTATTATACACGGTGTCTGGGAATAAGTGTCGGACAAAGAAAGATGCTATTCCTTGACTGAAAAATAGTCGATTGTCGTTAAAATAAAATTTAAAAGATGACTTAGTTCAGTAAATTTAAAATAATATTTATAATTTTTTGTCATATTTTTCGTACACACGATACTTGCGCACATTGTCCAGTGCCGCTCGGGGAAATAACTTGCGGACAGCTACAAAGCATCGCCACTGCGCGTAAACACCGCACTCTGGGCAAGTATTGGGTGTGTTAAAAAGAGTTATGTATATTTTTTTTGCTCTCAATTAGAAAAATGGCGTGTTTTATGTTTTACTTCAACGACAATTTACTCCTTTCAACGAATAGCTTCTTTCTTTGTCCGACATCTATTCTCACACACCGTGTTTAATTAACTTTAGAACAGTTTTTAAAATTATAAAGTCTAACAATAATCACTGATCGAATTTTTACATATATAATAAATTAAATTTTTTGCAAACTTCCCTCCAAAATGAATGAGCAAATAAAATTGTTTTTTATGGTAATCATATTTGTTTTATCGAGCTTATCGGCCAATATCAGACGTTGTGCGAGTGTAATCGGCATAACAGCTTTTCGCCTACATTGGGTGTTCGTATTAAAAAACAATTTGTTTACTTAAAAGTTTAGTGGTATTACAAAACTTATTTTTTATTTGAAGCTATGATTATCAAAATATTTTTCGTAGTCTGTGTTTTGAACGTGTATGCGTATATTTTAGTACATTTTTTCCTTTCCACGTCTTCAACATTTTTTACAGTATTTAGGTATGTCGTTATTTTTTAGGATGCGTATTAATAAGAGGTATAAAGACGGAGCCACGTTGACATAAATTGCTAGAAAGAGCATATGAATTATCACTTTAACCGGAATAATATATATATATATATATATATATATGTATATATATATATATATATATATATATATATATATATATATATATATATCGGACAAAGAAAGACGCTATTCGTTGGCTATTAAGGATCAAATTGCTGTTGAAATAAAATGTAAAACACGCCCTTTTTCTTATTGAGTGCAAAAATAATATTACACGTAACCCTTTTTAAGACACCCAATACTTACTCGGAGTGCGGTATTTACCCGCAGTGGGTAAACACCGCACTCCGAGTAAGTATTGGGTATCTTAAAAAGGGTTACGTGTAATATACGTGAACAGTGTCTTCGCAGCTGTTCGCGGATTATTCCCCCGAGCAGCGCTGAACAATGTGCGCAAGTATCGTGTTTTGTGAAAAATATGACAAATAATTATGAATATTATTTACAATTTTCTGAAAAAAAGTCATCGTTTAAATTTTATTTTAATGACAACCAAGTCAAGGAATAACGTCTTTCTTTGTTCGACATTTATTCCCGGACACCGGGACATTTATTCCCGGACACCGTATATATATTTTGAATTAATTGTCACAAATTAGTATTAAAAAGTAATTAAAAGTATTAAATTTGTGTGAAATAGTTTTAAAAGACTGTGCCCAACTAAATAACATAATAAATAAATAAACCGTTGAAAATATGGTTAATAAGTTAATCGTAAATAATTATCCTATCAAAAATCGATTAAAGCAATGGTACCATTTTTATCAATAAAAAAGAAGTTTCACTTCATAGGCAAGGATTTACATATGTAGATTTTGAATTATTTACAAAATAACACCTTTATGAAAATTTACATTTTCAATTATTTACAATATCACACCTTTATGAGAAATATACATTTTAAATTATTTACAAAAAAACACCTTTATGACCGCATATATTTTAAATAACTTACAAAATGAGACCTTTATCCCTAACTGTCACTTCGACGACATATATCACGTAAACAAAGTATGATTCTTGCAAACTATAACAGGAATTCTTGTGCTATACTCAGTGGGATTAAGAGACATGCCTATCGAATAGTTATTTGACAACAAACATGTTATTAACATTATTGAAGAACAGGTCACACCGATCAAATAAGATACTAACGTTATCAATACCTGTAACCGTTACATTAGCATCACTTCTAATAATTATTTATCAACAACGTGTCACGGCAGTCACGCGAAACGGTTTGCTTCACTTGTACCGCGCAGTACGCTGGTGATTCAATCAACTTATTCCGCCCTTATCAATGAAAGCACGAGCGAGACACGACATGTGATAGCAGAGGTAATGCATCTTTGGTCGGCTTAGCTTTTATCTTGTAACCTTTAAAGATGTCAGAATTGGATGATTAGTTATTTATCAGAGGCTAAAAACAAAAGAAAATAAGTGTACATCGATGTGCCAAAACAAGATGTCGTATCCGGTATTGTTTCGTTTCTTATATTGTTTAACGATGGTGTCAATATCTCTTTGCGTAATTATAAATATATACAAATAAAAAAAATGGTATATTATAGATAAATTAATAGAATCAGAGTAATATTCACTGACTATTCCAACAGGGTTTAAAGAATAAGCTACAAATATGCAGCTATGACGTATATATCCATTTCCGAAAAAGGCATGAGATTCGTGCATTATTACATGTTGCATACGTTATAATCTTATAGGTCTTTTCGGTAAGTATAATTTATAGCTTTTTCTGAAACTTCGCTCGCGTAAAAATTTATATGTTGCACTTTAGTGACAAATTGACTTCTCCCCTGGTATTCAGCTCGCCGCTGCCTTCGCCATTCGTAACACTTTGTGCTTGTGCACCTTCTAGGATACGCATCACAAATATTAACATAGCTCTTTAACCTCCACACCTAGACCAAGTTCTATATACAAAAACCTTCGAGAATAAATATAACATATATACATAGAAACGTATCAAAATCAATCATGTAGAACTTAAGTCATAAGCGGACAAATAGAAAGGCAGACAGTATTTACATTAAAGAACCTGTCAAAAAGGTTAAAGAGTCAAGTATCTTTTATTAAGTATGCCTCTGAGACATGGACATTTTGGGAAATTTAAGAGAAGATAGTCTTCTAGAGACGAGGTACTGGAGAAATCTTCTTGGAATATCCTCGACCTGATTCCGAACTAATATCTCCCTATACCATCTAATCTCAAATCCTCATCAATTTCTTTGGCCATGTTTCAGGGCTCCATAGAGCGCCTTATCATGCAGGATGCAGTAGAGGGCGCTAGAGCGCGAGACGAATGCCCGTGCGATGGAGTGAACAAATCAAAGCTACAGCAGCTTTGATTTGTTCACATTTGGGCGGCAAGTGTACCAGACTATGATGAGACATTGTGAGGCGGGTTACTCCAGTCTCCGACAGTACTACATGATGACCACGATTGCTGTATCAAGAGAGTCACGATAAGGAAAAAGACCTTTTATATTTTATTCCACCCCAACAGTTGATTCGTTGCATGAATGTGGGGTGCAATGTATTACTTACTCAAACCTTTTCTTAATTATGAGCTACCAAAATTGTAGACATATTAAGCATGTTTTAGGAACAGTGGTATTATAGATATCTGTACATATTAAACTATTTTATATTATACGTTGAAAAAGTAAAAAAAATTCGCGGTATTTTTAAATTGAAACTTCTTATAAAAGTATAGATAGATGAGGGTAGTTTTACAGCATTTTACCGAAATTTAAAACAATCCTACCGCAATCTATCGGTCAATTTATACAAGTATTGACAAAAATATTTTCAACCAACGAACATTAACGTGCAGAGCGAATTTTGGATATTATCTTTTGGTATGCAAACACTTTAAATGGCTCTAATAATTTGTAACTTCTTTGAAATCTAATGTAAACATAAAATATGCCAAAAACAATAATATTGAAACAAATTTTTGGCCCTATTAATTTACTATTTGCACAGTATACTTATTTAACTCCATAAACTTGACGTTACGATCCTAAAAATGACACTGCAATGGCGATTACGTCAAAACGTGACTATTGTCACGGCATTTAAAACTTATTTTATTACATTTTTTAATTACGTAACTCCATAAACTTGACGTTACGATCCTAAAATGACACTGCAATGGCGATTACGTCAAAACGTGGCTATTATCACGGCATTTAAAACTTATTTTATTACATCTTTTAATTACGTTTAATTCAAAATGAGAACGTTGCTGAAATGTCACTTGCGTGTAGTCGTGGCCGTGTAGTCCATAGAGGACACACCGTATTTTTTTTAATACCGCACTTTGGAAATAAGCGGTATGAGTGCCAACAATTCTTGGATATTTAAATGCGCCTAGTAACTGCATCAACCAATCCAAATGTTATGACGTGTCTCATTGCATTCGATACAGCTTTACAACTGCATGTTATTTATTCGTTGCTATATATATACTTCATTAGCGCAAAGAACGAGTATTCATCTTCTTCGTCTAAAGTCCAGATGAAGTATAACCAGATGATCGAGAGAGCAAAATAAATTTTTATTATATCCATACAGGAACGGAGACCGGCAAAGGTCCATATAGTGTTGGGCCCAGATGTCACAAAAATAAAAATGACACTGTTAAATAGAGAAAATGAAATAAAATAAGGTCCATAAAAGTTTTATCAAAATCGACAATCAGTCAAAAAAGAAATCTAGTATTTTTTATGAAAAGTTAGGTTATTTTTCATTATAGATTGTAAATGTAATTTCTATGGAATTGTTTGAACTGGCGAGATAAAACAAAGTGCAGATTATGTCTCGTTATATCCTCCATCCACAGATGTATCATATTAATCCACGATGCTTACAGGCACGACGGGGTCGTCGAAAAAAGTTACGTAAACCTCGATAAGAGGGAAAAAGTCATTAATTTTGACAACAATAGAAGCATTGTCAACGTTTGTTAACAGTTTATTTTTAATTAATTTCGGCAATGGCTACATGTTAAAGAAAGCAAGAAGCATCGATTATTTTTTGTAATCGTTTCTAAAAAGTTATCATGTATTGTTCATTTTTTTTTGTTATTTTTATTTCCAATTAACAATTCTGTATATTTTAAAAATATAATATATACGCATTTATGAAGATAGCTTTTGTTTGTTTCGTATTTTGGTTACAAATTGTTATTTTATTTTTTCCTCTCTCCTGATTGTCAATTACTGAATTGTTTGGTTTTTATATTTTAAAAAATACCAGCTTTTTAAAAATTATGTTTTATCTCTGTAACGTTTGGGCCCATTTTTGCCGGTCTTCTTTTGTAATTAGTTCCCAGTTTTATTCCCTTCCAGTTTATTCTAACTATGTTGAGTCGCATTATCTGCAAATAGGGAAAGACATTGGCTCTTGCGTTTTACGCTAAGCGCAATGTTTTATGTTTAGCGCGTTTTGTTTACGTTAAATGAATATAAGTTATTAGGTAATTATCTCTATCACGTGTGATTGTTTACATATTTATCGTTGATGAAACGCGTAGATATTTGCTATAATGTTTCTGTTATGGTAATTTAGCAAATAATTAAACAATTAATTAAATCTGAACGCGCGTGCGTGTTGATAAGCACAATAGAGTTCTTTTTGGGGTTGAATGGCAAAAAACGGAAACCTTGTAAGATCGTTCCTTTGTCCCTCCATATACTTGTATCTGTCACAGTCGTTTTTTTTTCAGAAAAAGTTAACCCGCACATATTTAGTTAAAACTAAAAACATTTATACGGAAATTTTGTTGGATGAAGTATCACTTGAAAGGGTGAATTTGAAAGTATTTTCTTCACAATTTTAAATAATATGTCCTAGAGCAGGACTTTTCAGCGCACCCCTATAGGGGGGACGTAAAGACATCATAAATGGGGCCCAATATGTTCGGATAGTCTAAAGAAAAATCCATTTGAAGTCTTAAATCCACTCAATAATTATATCGGTCCCATGCCAGTAAAAACGTAGCATTAATACAATTTTATTATTATACCTACACAATTTGTATTATACACAATAGTATTGTATTTAATTATTTACAATTAGTATTATATACAATAGTATTATACTTAATTATTTACAATTAGTATTTTATACAATAGTATTATACTTAATTATTTACAATTAGTATTATATACAATAGTATTATACTTAATTATTTTTAAGAGTGAATATAAATGTTTTAATTTACTTGATCGTGGTTGTAACTGTGAAATTAATGTCGTGAAATGATGCGTTTTTTTATTGTAACAGTGAAAAAATATTATAAAGGGGGGGGGGGGGGGCATGTATATATTTTTTAAAATCCGGGGAGGCTCAACGCAAAAAAGGTTAGGAATCTCTGTTCTAGAGATACCGCTGAAAAAATTCACAAAAAGCATCTTCTCCCCACTCTTTTAAACTGCCAAATTCAAGAATAAGAAAGAATACTCGGTCATTAGATTTTTACCAGAAAATTATAGCGATGATCGAAACCTCGTGGTTTTTGAAAAATTCTAGATATTTTAGGCATGTGAACGTTACAATAGGCTATATATTTTATGGTGAAATATATATATTTTATGGTGAAAAATAATGTTTGTTATTTTTAAATGTTTTTTTTAATATGTTGTAAACTAAATTTTTTCAGAGTTTCGCGCCATGTACAGCGGAGGAATTCTCATAGAAGGTGGTGTCGAGAGATTTTGGAAATAATTTTGATGTTTCATAAAAGATAAAACTATTTAAAATATATTTGTGTAGGCCGGTATCAAGGTTAGATCTATTTTGGTTTATGAACATATTCGCTATTTAGGTCTATCGGAAGTATCGACAAATTAAAGCTTATGCAAAACATTTCCGGTCACATTTCCGAGTTTTAGTTACAACATAAATGAGTGAAGAATGGTAACTGATCCGATCCACATTTTTTTGCTTCTAAATTTAAAATCATCGACTCTGCCTCGTCTCCGCGCAAAATTGTTCTACAAGTTACTAAATCTTTAAGTTACTAATACGTAAATATAAATGCATAATTAAATTTTAAAAATATTTAAGGAATAAAATAAATACGCCCATCTAGTGGAGAATTATAAAACCTTGTTTCAATGTAGAGAGATTATCATGATCAGATGGTTGTTTGTACAAAAAACAGATGTCACTGTTAATTAATTAAATAGTACTAGTGTTAAGTAATAATCTCAATACTGCGTGACCTTCCTTTCATCACTAGTATCTTTCGTGCGAAATTATATCTAAATCCATCCAACCGTTTAGATAGCAAACACATACAAGGACAGGCGGATATTGTTTTTATATATAAAATATATTATCAATAACTCTTGCACTTCATCATATTTATTTTACAAGATTTACCAGCAAATGGCCTTGATTTGCATATCAAAAATCAGATTTTTTTTCTATTACCTCAAAATTTAACAAAACCTCACAATAAATATCTCAATTTCCAAGATTGTGGAATTAACTTTGTTATAGCATTAATTCGCTTGAACTATATTTGTAGTATGATCCTTAACATCTGTCAACAAAATTATATTTCTTGACTGACAATTAATGATCCATCCGCGCGTTGTGCCTTTCGACCTCCATATTCGTTTCATGGTATATTACATTTTTAGAACAACTATATCCAAGATTAGAGTGGCCGTAATGGTTGACAGCCTCTGACGAGGAGAAAATATTTGAAGAAGAAGATTCGTTCCATAATCCTACAACCGTACAATCTTTCATTCCATAATTCTAAAACTATTATTAATTAATAAGATATATAGTCCGAATAATTTCATGTCTCTTTTATTTTATTTAATTAAGAGACATATTGTTCAAATTATAATGGCTCGTTACTTGATCAAGTTGTTTAATAAATGAGACCAGGATTTGTCTAAGAGCTCTCTCAGTCGCGCTGAATATGCTGATAATTTTAAAACTATTATTAATTAATAAGATATATAGTCAGAATAATTTCATGTCTCTTTTATTTTATTTAATTAAGAGACATATTGTTCAAATTATAATGGCTCGTTACTTGATCAAGTGGTTTAATAAATGAGACCAGGATTTGTCTAAGAGCTCTCTCAGTCGCGCTGAATATGCTGATAATTTTAAAACTATTATTAATTAATAAGATATATAGTCAGAATAATTTCATGTCTCTTTTATTTTATTTAATTAAGAGACATAATGTTCAAATTATAATGGCTCGTTACTTGATCAAGTGGTTTAATAAATGAGACCAGGATTTGTCTAAGAGCTCTCTCAGTCGCGCTGAATATGCTGATAATTTTAAAACTATTATTAATTAATAAGATATATAGTCAGAATAATTTCATGTCTCTTTTATTTTATTTAATTAAGAGACATATTGTTCAAATAATAATGGCTCGTTACTTGATCAAGTGGTTTAATAAATGAGACCAGGCTTTGTCTAAGAGCTCTCTCAGTCGCACTGAATATGTATGTTTTTTATAGCACGGTTCGAAATACTTATGTAATAAATAAATAAAAATAATATCGCGCAATGTTTTATGCTAATAGCATATTAATAAGTGAATCAATGTCAAATGTAAAAAATTTAAATTTTTAAACATGAAAATACATTTAAAAACAAAATTCGAAAAAGAGCCCAATTTGTCGGCATTAAATAGTTATTAATTAAGTGTTTCTTAATAGTTATTAATTAAGTTTTATTAATTAAGTGTTTTAAGTGTTTAAGTTATATATATATATATATATATATATATATATATATATATATATATATATATATATATATATATATATATACATACATACATATATATATATATATATATATATATATATATATATAATTAGTTATTAATTAGTAATTTCAATTCATCTGGATCTACATTAGGGGACATACTAATTTTTTCAAAATTTAACAGTAGCACAGGCTTGTCTGTTACTAGCTGCCTGCCGCAAAAATGACCATGAATGCATTTTGTTATATTCATTTTTATGAAAAATTAGCTATTTCTTAATTTCTATCTGGAAGTGTAAATATAAATTTTCACGACTCTACCTTTAATCATTTTCATATTCGCATACAATTTTTCACACCACTTTCCACTTCTTTAGGGGATGAATTTTGAAAAATCGTTTCTGAACGAACACTTTGAAGTCAAGGGAAGTATCCATGCCAAATGTCAAGCTCGTAGGCTTTATAGTTCTGAAGGTTTTGTAATGGTTGGTAACTAGTGATTGGTATTTTCAATATTGAGAACCTGTGACTTTTACATATTCTCTCGCGAATTGACGACAATAAGTATATTCCTTTTAAACGATAAATTTTTAAAAGCTGTACGTCAGTATTTTTGTACAGTCATGTACAATATAAATAAAACATTAGAGGTAGCAATCTGTACATTACATATATAAAAAATAAAACTTGTTAAGTACGAACAGAACACAGGTTTCGTATACACTCTGCCACATATAAACATTTAAAATTGTTTTTTTATCATATAAATATATAGTATATATATCACAAGTCTAAAAACATTGTAAATTGAGAAAAAAACTATCAGATTTAGAAACATTTCTACGTATAGTTAGCCAGTAAATTTATAGTAATGCTGTTATTTTCATAATTAGGACCGCAAAAGTTACAGAGATGGAGAAAGTATGGAAAATTCACAAAAATAGTTTCAGGTTTAAATGGGTGTTTACTTTTGTATTCTTGAAAAAGAATTTTAGTATATGAGGATTTTCTGTCTCTCATATTGTTTATCAGTATATTTGTTTGTTTATATCGGCATTAGTTACAAACAACTTGAGAAAATTTATATTAAGTTTTCATTGCTGTATTCACTAAAACCAATCACATAAATTAAAATATATTGATAAGGCGTTAAAACTGAAGAAAGGACTGTCAGTCTACGATTGATGAAAGACCTCACTGTTACTAAAAGTTGAATAAAGTAGCAAAAATCCGCTTGTCGACAAAAAGGAAATTTTTCATAAATTTCGAATGACGGTCAGCTCCAGTACGGCGCCCGGAGACTGAATAACTGTAACTAATCCAAATTACATTCACAGTAAAATTGTTCTTTAAGCAACGTAACATATATACACACACACACACACACATATATATATATATACATATATATATATATATATATATATATATATATATATATATATATATATATATTTGAAGTTATACTTCTTTAGGCGCGTTATGAAGAAATGATGGGAGTAGATTTTTACGATGTGCGCACAGGATGCAACAAATATCGACAGGATGAACTCACTAAACATAAATTTACATGCGTGTAGTGACAGAAAATCCTCAAATATTCTATATTCATGATAGTCATTAAGGTATTTGTAAATACACAACACGTGTATTATATTTATACAAATCTAAGTTATATTCGTGCTCTTAAATAATATTTTTTAATAAGTAAAATTTAATACTGGTCCATATAATAAAAAAAAATTTATTTATTGTGAATATTCGTGATCGAAATTGTGCTTATAAGCTTTTTAAAATATGTTTTAAGTGTATTTCTCTAAGTGAGGTTAAGTTTCGATATGTATTTACATTATATATAATTATTTACATTATATATAATTATATACATTATATATAATTATTTACATTATCAATTATTGCTATATCATTTATTTAATTATTGAATTGTAATCATTGTAATTATAGATAATAATTTTACTACCCTGTTTGAGAAAATAAATTAAAAATTTAATTAATTCATTGAATTTAGTTTTACCAACCGTGTTTATAATCACGCTCAATTTCTTTTTATTATTTGATTTCCATTAATTATTTGTGTGCTAAATAAAGTTATTCTTGTATTATGCCAAAGAAGTATAACACACACAATAACTTTTTCCCTAATAGTTCACTTTGCTAATTACGTATTAAAAATATAATATTTTTCTTTTGAAATGTGCTACTTTGTTTTTTTCTCAAATTTTAACTCCGAAAAAACTTGACGAATAAGTGTATTAAGTTAATGCTCAAAGCATTTGTTTTAAAGATAATTTTATTCAACGATGGTTAATTTAAAAACGTGCCAATTCTTACATAAACAATATTAGAGTATATTTATAAATATTTCATATAAATTTTTGTTTTTCGCTACGTGGCTGCGAGGAAACGGCAAAATCGTGATTTCATGATTTTTGACTCCTTCAAAAATGGCGCAAATAGTGAAAACCGAATTTTTATTGCGACAACACGCCACGAATATTAGTCCCATAGAGTAGCACTAGCATAAGATACCATGGCAATATTATCGGGAGAACGTTCGTGCCCTGTTGTTGTGACAAAATTCTCTAAAGTAGGTAAAAATCGAGAGCTAAATTATCGGCATTCATCATCGCTCGAACCCAAAGAATGCTTACGACAGGAGACGAATCCTTTGGCCATAATATCGCGAAAACGCGAATCTTCGTCGAAGCCCGATATTGTGACTCCAGGGTTAGCTGTTGAAAAGAGAGGCTAGTCAATTCCTACCCTGTCTATTAAAAACAGAACACGACGAGATGTTGGATGTCGTATATACACGCAAGTGCAATGAGGCACTATGCCACCACTGCCTTTTATATTTTAATGATAGATAGTGGTGAAATATATGTAGATTGAGAAAGAAGACAGACATGGAACACATTTGATGTATGCAAGTAAATTATGTGCTCCTAAGGTAGAAAGTCCTCTTTTACGTGACACTCATAGAAGTGGTGTCTTCATGTGATGACGGAGTGCAATAACTGTAATGTGGGTAAGAATACCATTTATAAAATCAGTAGCTCAGAACAAAGAGTAATAAAATCCTTGGCCATTTCCTGCTGAAATTAGGACAACTATAATTGTTTATTGGATATACTTCAGTGTTTATCAACAAACGGCCTTAGGTTTCAAAGTCGAGTATTACATCCAGGCACTATTATGTAGAGCAGATTTTTTATGGTAAACCCCTGGTTTCTAGTTGCGTTATGAAATTAACCATCACAACTACTTGTAATGCATCCCTTTCATTTGTGTTTAAATATCATCTGAAACTGAAATACTTTTTAAAACCTGGCAATCATCATTTCCTATTTCCTTGCCCGATTGACATAATTTGGGATGGGAAAGACAGGAAAGGACAAGGAATTTGAATTTGAATTTCAGATAAAAAACGAAATTTCTGCACTATATAATAAATTAAGAGAAACAGTTTTAAAGTGAAACTTCTTTAAAATCGTTGTGATTTGAAACTCGATGAAACGAAAATGCGTCACGACAAAGAAACAAGTGAAGCTTCTTTAGAATCGTTGTGATTTGAAAATCGATGAAACGAAAATGCGTCACGACAAAGAAACAAGTGAAGCTTCTTTAGAATCGTTGTGATTTGAATTTTAGGTCTCCTATTTGTGCCATGTTTCGTAGTATTTCCCTCTTGTCTACTGAGATGTATCTATTTTGCACACTGTCTAATACTTGTTAAAACAGTAACTGATGCTGTATTTCAAAGATATATAGATTAAATTGAAACTAAAACATTTGTTTCCTATTTTAGTTACCATAAGCCTCTCGTGTTACTTGTTTAAAGTGAAAACATGGAGGCTGATTAATATGTAATGTAATATATTTTAAATAAAATGTAAAATAACTTTTAAACGTGGTAAAAATATTAATAACCAAAAAAACAAAAAATAAATAAACCTTACAATTATCTTACTCTTGATACTCTATATTTATCTCATTCTCTCGTATTATTAGAAAGAATTATTTGTTTGTTAGGGACCTTTTTCTTCGTCGCATTTTCATTAATGAGGGACTTGCCTGTCTTGAAATTGCTTTGCTAGAGGAGATGACCAGCTATTTCCATACTACTCCGTTACTTGTCTCAGGGCGACAGTGATAATGAGTCTCGGGATGGTTTTAACCTGGCCAGCGGCTAGACCGCGAGGTCTTTTGATCTCCACTTTCCTCATAATAACCAGTTTGTCTAGATTACCTGGCTGTCTATGTATAATATGGCCGAGTAACTGAGAGCTGAATACCTGTTCGGAATATTCACAAACTAACCGATTTGTAAAATATGATATTGTTTTCCCACAAGAAACGGTTTTATGTAAATTTATGTTTTTTTTTCAGTTTGCTAAATAGGTTTTATATAAATTTATTGTTTTTTTTCAGTTTGCTAAATAGGTGCACCTCCACGTTAAGTTTAGCAAATTTTATTTATCTGTTTATTCGTTCAGTCTTCAATAACATAACAGACAAAAATTTAATTATAAACATTCTGATGTTAAATTTGTTATAACAGTATATTTGTATCACACGTAAATATTTTTTTCGTTGAAGTCGCGTCCGCATTATTAAATTTTGTTTGTTATTGAATATAGAATTTGACAAAAATACTTCTGCACAAACTCAAACAGATACGTCACGTAAATATTTACGTTATGAGTCAATCGATTTGCGCCAACTGATTTGTTATGGTTTTTAGTCAACATATATTAAGGATGTGTTCTTATTAAATGGATCAAAAAATTGATTTTGTTTTTCTATTATACTCATAGCACGTGCAAGATTTTAAAAATATGGGAGTTACCAGTTCCTTAAGGTACCTTGTTGGTATTGAATATATTTGGCGTTCATTTTGTAGAAATTCATTATTCGCAATTAAATGAAGCTACGTGATGTAATATTATTTCTACTTTATTTAAATTATTTGCCACTACCTAGGTTTCGTTGTGTTACAACGTGTTCAGGTGTACAATTAGCAAAGATATTTGCTAATTGTCCACCTGCAGATGTTGTAATACAATCAAACCTAGGAATCTTTGCTAAGTGAAAAGAACCTTTGCTAATTGCCCACCTGAAGATGTTGTAATACAACGAAACCTAGGTCGTGGTAAATAATTTAAACAAAGTAGAAATAATACTACATCACGTAGTTTCATTTAATTGCGTACCTTGTTGGTCTTAAAAATTGGGCAATTTTTACGCATAAGGAAGAACTATTAAACATAAAATTATTAAATTTGATTGTAGATTTTAATTCAACTTTATTAAACTTAAAAAAATGTTATAATAATCAAATTAAAATGGAGGCACCGCTCATGGGTAGGGAATTGCTGATTAAATGTAAGTAGGTTAAGGCCCCTTCAAAATTTTGGCTTGTTCGTAATTTCAAATAATTTTTAACTAATAATTAAATTCTCATGCAACAGAATTGCACGCGCTGTATATAATATAAATAACAAAATTGTTGTATAAGCAACATGAATTATGAATCATTTCTGTAGATATAATTAAAGATAATAGTCTATATATCCCTCTGAAAACTCTGTGTCGTCGTTGAGTATTAAAAGAGGAAACGTGAAATTTTTCTGAGAAATAAAGAGTATAAGTAAATAACAAATAAACAACTCTGTTTTTGAATAATAAGGATACTTGTGATATACTCGTATGTGCTAGATAACATTTAAAATGTAACCAACTATAGTCTTTATATTTCAAGTAAACTTCGTCACAAATCATTGACATGGTTACAGTTTTTGCCTAAAATTACATAATCTGACATAATGCATAGAAAGGAACGCTCCAAATATTTTTAGTTCAAAATTAAGACGCGAGTTGGCGCTGAAGTCGATGGTTTGATCTGTTAGTATCATTTCGAACGTCAAATCGACCGTGCGTATTTTAGAGTTTATCAATAGTCCCAATTTTGTTTATCAGTTTTAGTTGCTCTATTTATATTTATGTAATATCTAAGTATGAATCAAAAATGTCTACTTCGTCACTTTACCTATAGCCGCGAAAAAAACTAAAATGTGTCTAAAGATAATTTTTTATTAAATCTGGATTTTTTTCCAATTTCGAAATAAATTAAATTAACATTACACACAGCCTACCTTTTAATTACAGAACGTTACCAGTTGAAAAATGACATAGCATCCGAAGGGCAACGTAGATGCAGGTTGAAAAGAAAAACCGACAAAGAAAAATATGAACCATACCTAAAAAAGTAAGAGCTCTTTACCGTGACAGAAAGAAATTAAAAAGCACATGTTAAATATATGTGTTCAACATAAAGCTGACAGAGATCACATCGAAAGATTGATACCAATATCGGTCGGTCTTCACATAGATTTCAGCAAAAATTAGCTCATTCCTTTGGAGGTTCTCGTAAGCAGTTATTCCTTCATACTATGGACATGTAGAGAAAAATGACATCACTATCTGGGTCGCTTTACCACAATCTTAAAGGTAACAAAAAGTATCCTGAAACGGACACAGTTAAGGTTTTTTAAGATCCCAGCACACAATATCAGCAGAAACAGAAAGGATTATAGTGTACGTCTCGATCAATATGACCGGTTAGATTTACAATGAAATTACATCATATCTTTTTTAAAGACAAGGCCAAATACACTGTAGGGACCTAAATTGTTTTTCTGAAACACCAATGCCATCTGTGTGTTGGATTTTGTTCATATATAAAAGCATTCCATATAGTTCCCTCACAAAACAGATAATTCTAACAACACTAATAACTATGATAATATACTGAAACCTAGCGCTAGTAGAAGAAAGGTAATGTACAAAAAAGTCTATGAAGAAACCTCCAGGGATTGTTAGGATTTTAAAATATTGGCTCTAATTCGCGAGATAGAAAGTAGAAATTCTACTTCTGAAACTGGTATAAGTCTTGATAAGACAACTATCCATCTAAGAGGTATTTCTGTTAGCACCTATTTTATTGTGAGGAAACTTTATTATAGTAATGTCAACTAACTTTGTAAAACTGATAATGTTTTTTGTTTACATAATAAAAACAATTTTCTTTTTAATTTGTTATACGGGAAAATACTCATGTTTATTTAGAGAGGAAGTATGATTTAAATTGTTGGTGAAATGTGACCTTCATATCTTGATGTCTACTTAGTAACAAGTGAATCTTCTCAATTTTGGTCATTAGTTATTTGATTCTAATATGACTTTTATGAGACAATGTCTGTGGCTAATTTTCACCGACTTACCGCGCAATCCAACACGCGCGCACCGCCAACTAAATGTTTCCAGTCTCACTTAGTGCGTATGTTCAGTCGTATGTTATATTTTTTTCGCTCTCAGCGCATTTTAACTCCTAGTATCCGGATGGGTGAGAGTTGGCTAGATTTGTTCCAATTTGTTGTTGGCAGTTTTATTAAGAAACGTGTGTTAAGTATTAAATGTAATGCCATATTTGATAAAAAATGTGACAAAAATATAATCTAAATATATTATTTCTAAAAGGTGTTTTTTGGTCGAGCGGCTCGATCTCTTTAACTACTGCACCAAAAAAAATAAAAAAAATTCCCACTTAAAGCTTATGTTTTCTACTTTGGGCGAAAAATATAAAAAAATTAGAAAAAAATCTTTTTGTTAATAAAAAAATTAATTTTTATAACAATTGGCATGAGCGCCATCTGTGGGCGACACATCAAATATCTTAGCCAAATTGTATACTTGGAACACGCTAGATGGCGATATAGTGCGAAGACTTCGCACGGGTCAGCTAGTATTTCATATTTAGAATTACGTGCTTAATCTCATTTTTTGCTTGTGTATCTATATGTATTATTTAAATGATTTTAACTTTCAGCAATTTTCCTCCAAACTTTTGTGGTTAAGTAAACAACTGTTGTAGTCATTTAAAGAAATGTACGTCAATTAAAAGTGTAAGTTTCACCAAGACCAATAATTTTATAATTTAATAATAAGCAGCGCCAATAAAAAGCCAAAAAAAATTTCTTTTTCTTTGAATATCAATGTTTTTTGTGACGAAGATTACTTTTGGGAGCTTCAAGGTGTTTAGTAATAAGTTAAAAAAAACCATAAGCAAATGTGCATTGCAGTTGTTTATAATGAAGGATAAATTAGAAAATTATCATTACACTTAACAAAAAAATCTTTTATGTTTTCTAGACCTTAAAGGGACATCTACCTTATAATGACCAAGATATTAAATGTAATAACAAAAACTATGTAATTAACTTAACCATTAACTTAAAATACTTTTTTCACACTAATTGCCATGATATCTCCAAAACTAATGAAGCGATTTTAATTAATCGATTTATAATTAGTTTGTAGCCCCTATCAGAATCAAAATAAATCGCTTGTTATTTCTTTTTTACCCAACAGAATGAATTAAAAAAAATGTTGTAATCGACTTCTCTTTTTATTTTATTATCATCTTTTTGTGGCTTCATTTTAATAATCCTGGTACGGAGTACAGCGATAACTTTTATAAACATAATTATGTTTATTTTCTTTATTAAAAAAATAAACATAACGTTGGGTGGGACTATATAATCTTGGCCATAGTGCAATAGCCGCAATAAAAACAATATAATTTGGCTAATTTTTATTAATTTTAAATAAAAAGTGTGTTCAAAAGTCAATAAATATTTTTTGGTATAGTGAAGATTTTCATTGTTTAAATAAGACTAACGCTGTAGTGTGTACAGGTCCCGTACATCAAAATGAATAACGGCACCCTTATAAGATCAATCAAGTTTGTCTGCCTGTATATCACAGCTGATTTTCTCGTAAACTATGTGTGGAAACTTGGAATTTTCACAGTAATACATCTCATTAACCATCATATTTTGCACTAACTAACTTTTTGTAAAATACATATTTTAGGATTTAAGGAGGGGGTAAATAACTTATTCAAATCTTTTTTATGTTTTACGCATGTGGGGCATCATTTGAAAGTTTTTTCCTAATGTTTTACGTTTTACGTATCACGCGGGGTATCATTTAAAAGGGCATTATTTGAAAGTTATTTCCTAATTTTAAATACCATATTTATATCGATAACCTAATTAATGTGCAAAAATAGAGAATCCTTCCTCCCTTATTTTCGAAACTTCTGAACCAAACATCATAAAATTAAGTTAATAAAAAATAGGTTAATAAAAACTGATTAGAAGATTACAAGAAAGCTATATCGAGTATAATAGATCTTATAATTTTTTAAATAACACCATGTTTTTAGGTCTTTGAAAGATATAGTAAGCAATATATTTACGTTGTGAAAAATTAATATTTGTTAATAGTTTAATTGACATTATATGTATCCTTAACTGTTTATGAGTTACTAATTGTGAACGGAACACTTGCATTGCGAGTTCTACTCTTACTTAACAGAGTTTTTCGTTAATTAAATAAACACAGATGAATAAAATTGAAATGTCCGTTTATAATTTTCGAATTTTAGCTTTCACGCACTTTTCCCGTTTGCGTATGTCCATCTTAATGTTAACCCGGAAATTACTGAAGCTTTTGAAATTACATGAATTTTGTACAGTTTATAAATTGAGTAACCCTGGAACCAACTTAACTTTTGATTCATCCTGATATTCCAAACAGTTCCTGTGAAAACAGTTCCTGTGTTAAACCTGCACAACACTACTCGCGAAGTTTATCAAAGTTAGGCGAAGAGAATAGTGTAGAGAGGCACTTCGATTCGTTTTGTGCAGTCCCGCCTCGCCTCGGGCGACTTTCGATCGCTGTCGGTTTTTTGCACCCAAGTTAAAGGACTTCGCGAAGTTACACGAAGTACTCATTACACTCACTCTCACTACACTACTCAGCGTACTTCGGTTTGCAGATAGACGTCGTACTGTTTACATGTGGATGCGTGCGGCGACTTGCGGCTACTGAACTCCACGCGAGGTTGCACAAGTGTGTAGTCACGTACTTCGGACTGCGATCAACTTCGACGAGCACTTCGTCGAGATAACTCTGCGAGTAGTGTAGAGGGCGTATTACTAGAAAATTAAACAGAATCTCCACATACGGATGGTAGGTAGCAGTGAGCTATAGAAACACGCAAGAACTGGCCAGGAATGGAACGGTGGGTGGGTGCAAGTTGGCTCGCGCCGGATTTAAACTTATTTAATTAATTACTTGTCTCTAATATAGGAGCATACAATTAAGACATTAAAACACTTGGAATTCCATTTGGACAAAGTCACAATGTACCGCTAGTAGTACATAATAACAGCGGCAAAATTTTTATTCAAGGTTATTCTAGACGTGCTCTAATACAATGTTGGCTACATTAAGCAGTAACAATAACTCGGACAACCGACGCGAGTAACTAAGCGCAACATCTTAAATTCATGAGCGTACAGTGGCGTACGCCCAATACCTTTGGTACTTGTCCAAAAACCAACAGTGAATAGATAGCGTGCGTAAAATAAAGCGAAAATTCTTAAGTGACTTCGTATGCGGCTATTCATTCACACTTGCGTTTATTGTAGTGATGCATGATATTTTCCTTTTGTATCGATATATTGAAACGATATTATCGTAACTACGTGATACGATACTGGGATCGTATCGAATAGTCCGATCCGATCCTCTAAATATCGTTAACTGTAGATTAAAAAAATTTTGATGTGAAACAAAATTTTTTTATGTATTTGGATGGGGGTTAAAATGTTCTGATGGCAAGGCGCGCCTTGCCATGAAGCCGGTTTCCTGTATTGTCGGTTCTTTCCGACTTAATTCGCCATTCGACCCGCTTCTATTTTGGTGTATTGTCAACTCTTTCCGACTTAATTTGGCTAGCTTCGCCTCTTGTCTGCCATTCGGCTAAGTTCGCGTCTTGTCGGCTCTTTTCGACTCAATTCGAATCAGCATTGTTTCTTATTTACTAACGCTCACAACTTTACTACTGTATTGCATTAAACTGTCTTAAAACGACAAAAGCGTCATATTATTTAAAATAATAATGATGTTAATAATTAAACTTGTATATACGTACTTTAATAATTATTTTTATTTACATGGAAATTGTTTACTTTTGTAAAGTTATATTTGACTTTAAAGTTTTGCCTTCGTCCAAATAAAAATATTACATATAAAAATGTTTGACATATTTTATTCACATATATTATTTAAATTTAGATGTTTTACTTCTGCCAGGGGTCCCGTGAAGGTTTCATTTTTTAGAATATATGCAATAGTAGTTCAAACAGAATAACGTATATAAATAATGCACATGAAGAAGTATATGATATAAACGTAGTGCCTAAGAAATTGAAAATATAACAATATTTAAATCGATAATTAAACTGTTTTCTCATTTTTTGTTAGATTTTTTATTATTACTGAAAAAAAATTAACGAAAACAAAAAAAAAATTGGCAATTGCTTTATGCAATCAATAAAAAATTGCTTTTCCAATTTTAGGGCTTTTAAAAACAATATCTTGACAACGATTCATGTGTAACCCTACGATTAGATGCAAAAATGTTTTTAAATTTTTCCACTTTTGAATTTCAAAATATATCTACATATCTACACTTCTAAGTCGTCGCAAGGAATAAAAAAAAAACAAAGTTTGCCGCCCTGCTCTCACTTCCTACACCCTCCCCCCTCCCTTCATCAGACGCCCAGTAAGGATTATAATTGAGTTCAACTGACTGCGACTTTACTGTATTATTGATGCGATCCATTCGAATTGAATGACACGATGTAACTAGTACGTTGTAACTAGTACGATATAACTAGTACGAAATATTATTACGTTTGTATCAATCCAAGCTTATATCGCAATTGTTTGTATCGATCTAAAATGTCGAAATACCGTACGATATTGTATCGATATCGAAAGTATCGAGTCGGATCGTGGCGCCCTAGTTTATTTGGCGGTCGCGTAAATTTTCGTCGAATACATTGCGCGACGCAAATTTTTGCTGATGTGGACTGTTAGACGAAAAACAACTGTTGTAGACTGTAATCGATAGCGCGTAATAGTTTATGCTAGCGCTTGCTTACGTTTTGTGCATGTGTGTCGTACGTTTCGTTAGAATAGTCTAGTAGTGGTGTAACTATTTGAACAATTAAAAGAAGTATTTTTATTTTTTTCGAACGGATCTGAAAATGATGCTGGCCTGTATTATTTTGCAAAAGGCGAAATAAGGAAGTAGGGAACTTTTATATATTCGTCATATCTGTCCGTTTATTACAGCCTGATATTTTCTATAGTTTTGAATCTAGATATTTATCTAAAATTTTGTAATTAAATTAATGTTGCTATTTTTTTTCCGTCTGTAAGGAGTAGACGGCGAATAAGTGAAATATAAGGGTTTTCATATTTTTTACGGGATAAAAAGAAAAAAAGGAAAATTATGTATAAGTATTATTATTATTTGATCTGAATTTAAATAGTTATTTTTTACTATTAAATAATGTAAATTAAGCAGGCGGGAAGCTAGAATATCCCTAGTCGTAACGCAGTCCACCATCGTTCTATTATCATTGACAGACGAACGCTTTTGACTAGTTTTGTAGATAAACGGCCTTGTTCATTACGAATTACAGAAATAGGTAACAGCTACTGTCCTGGTGGGACACTTGAAATGTGGCTAAAAATACGTGACGTCCAGGGAGTACGGGGGAGGAAGATGAAGCTCTGAAAACGCTAGAGTATATGCTTGATATAATTGATATAAGGTTCTCAATTAATATGTAACAAAATGCATAATGGAGGTAAAAACAATTCTTTCGAAGCATCTCGTCGAGTGGGATGTCATTGGATAGATTTTTAAAAATAAAATTGATTTTCGTTTATCATTTTTCAAATTTGAGCCACATTTGTGAAATATTAAACTTTACAATGACATGCAGTCCGTTCTTCTCTAATTTTTTAATTAAGGGTTTGAAAAATTTCAAATAATTCTATATACTGGCATTTGATGAGAGTATATATTCAATTTAAGGACTTTGTAATCGTATATACCTTTAACGAATATATAATTATCGAAAAAAAAAACAGTTGCTTTTAAACTTTTTAGGGAAGAATCCAGACATTTCATTAAATCATTCACATAAACGTTGTTTCTAAATATCTCTTGTTGAAAAATTAATAATATTTGATACAAAAACCGCACACCAAAAGTAAAATTTCTAAGGTAGTTTTATATAGCTACATTAAATGAGTTTATAAATATTAAATTTAATGAAATGACTTGCACATGTAGTCATAACAGGATGGCCATTGGAAAGTGATATTATATTGGATGGAAAGATCTAAAATTATTTTTTTTGTATATCTTATGTATATTGACTTCACGTCAGTGTTGTTAATTGTTTCTCAATAATAAATAATAAATATAATATGTTTCCTTTAAACTTATTTTTCCTCTCGAATTTTTCTCCTCGTATATTCGCATACCCAAGTTTTATGTCCATATGCACCACACACGGTTAAGACTGTCAGTAAGACTTATTGACAGTTAAAACGTATTTCTGTTTCTCATAAACTGTCAGTCGAGTCGGAACAATAGTCTACTTTACCGACCGTGCCCTATTGCACAGTCCAATCGGTAAAGTATCCAGACAATAATTTTTAACTGTCATTAAATCCAACTGAGAGTCTGACCGTACATGGTGCATACGGTTGTTAGTGGTCATATCTAAGATTCCGCATATCCTTTCTATAGCTGTACAGTCGAGTATATTAACTTTAATATTTGTACTGCAATAACAATATACTATCATGTTATTAATTACAGATATTTATTTAAATATTATTGTTCATTAATCTTTCATATTTTATTTCGGCACGATATTTAAAAAAATGACACAAATCATAGTTTTCAGTCAAATTTCGTTATGTATGATATATTCTTTTTTTGAAAATATTATTGTCAATACTTATACAAATTTATAGATAAATGGCGATTGTAGAATAGATGGCTCTATGTGCCGGTAAAACTCTATAAAATTACCTCTTACTTTGTTTGTTCGAGTTAATCTCTGGAATCATACGTTCGAATTCAAAATTTGTTTGTGTTAGAAAGTTCATACTTTGGGGACGGGGACAAAATTTATTTTATGTTAGAAAGTCCACATGATAACGAAGATTATACACTATATATTTTCATGATAAAATGCATAGGGACAGAGAGTGACAAAAAATGAAACAAAAGTCGAGGAACATTGCTAAAAACGTGCAAGGGAAAGAGATATACCGGTTTATTGATTGACCATCATGATATTCCCGTTGATAGAACCCCGACTTCGACGCCCCATATCATTTGGCGAACGGAGCATAATTAAAATAATTCTAAGCAGATAAAACGGCGGGGAACAGCTAGTAAATATAAAATAGCTTATCTCGATTACGTTTGATACTGTAAGCATATATAATATATACTAGTGTATTTCAAAGCTTTAATTAACCCGCTGCCACTCTTACAGCCACTAAAGTACAGGGCGTACTCAACGTCCAAGTACAGATAAACTCCAACATCGTACACAATTTAGCAGAGTAGTACCAGAGATAAGCCGTAAATTATATTTTCAAAGCGCCCCGTTCGTTTATCACATGCCAATGTCAATATGTCAAGTGCGCCCGGCTCCCGTACAAAAACAATATAATTAAACTGTATATACGACATATTGCGTGGACGTATGCGGAGTTTAATATAGTTTCGATAATACTGAAAGTAAATGAAGAGTTTTTTTTTCAATACATTTTTACGATATTAAACGATATGGCACGAGATGGGAAGTTAACTTACATGAATAGTAAATACTGTTACATACACAAACATTCACACGCGTAGTTGTTTATATGTATTTATGTTTAAAATATAATTGAGTAGAAACGAAACTTATATTGTTCGATAGTATTCGAAACTTGTATGAGAATTTTTCAAACAGTAGGAAACGGATGTAATGTCGCATGCGCTGACATGTTTTTGGAAATGGCGGCTGCTTTATGTTTTTTGCAAATGGCGACTGCTTTATGTTTTTGCAAATGGCGACTGCTTCAAATATCCGTAAAGGTGGAAACGATTGTCTCACTTTACTTTCAGTTAAATAGCAATAAAAGTGAGATATTAACAACGAAAGAATTAATTGACGATAAGAGATTTGATAAATAACAAAGCACAATGTAATGTTCGTGTGTAAAAATGTGAAATTAAACAATGAAAGCAATTGGATATTCGCCACGATACTCTCGTATGTGCGTGTGCTTGAACGCAGTAGGATAACATAGATGTAAAACGCAGTGAACTTACTAATGTAATATATTATGGTTGAAAAATATTTCTTCACCAGTTTAAAATTTAGAGACGAGGAGACAATAAAGGCAAACCACTTGAAAACGAATCTTCACACAGAAAAAGGATCCAAAAAAAACTTAGCATTATTTTGTATTGTTAAAAATTACATAATTTCACTTGTCCATAACTTTTATTGTATTTCTAGCTTTAGAATAAAGAAAACAAGTCAAACCCTGAAATCACTACTTTAAAGACCATTGAGATTTTTCTTTAGCGACTCTCCATGTTTATGAGTGAAAATATAAAATAGATTTTTTTCTAATTAAAAAAAATTCAGCACGAGCCTCCGTGGAATTTTTATCCGGAAATATTGAATTTTTAGTAAACAGGAGAAGTTTTGTTAAAAGTAATCACAGTTCAGTGAAAAAAAAATGAAAAGAAACGATTTTTCTATATTCTTATGGATTGCGAATAATTTATTTGGAGATATATTGAAATCAGTAATTGTTTTTGTTAATTTTGATTCATACGAATAACATTGTAACAACCCCGGGCTCATTTGTTACAACCACCGTGGTGGTAGTAGCGAACGGATGTCACGAAATTGTAAAGGTTCGTAAGTATTTTGACTACAAAAATTTCAACAAAAATCGTATGGTATCTCGGAAAGTCGATTTTATTATTCCTTTTTGCAAACAAAACAATCTTTATCTATATTTTTGATTATATAGCGTTCGTTAACAAAAATCTCAAAATCGAAACCTTCTAAAGGGCGATCATATCGATTTTGTTTATTTTCTCTGTTGCAATTAATGACGCGCTAACTTTTAATAACACAACCGATATCATACACGTACATAATTGTTTTCAACTGTACAGTGGTTTTGTAATAAAAATATGTCAACTGAAAAGATGTACGAAAAAAATATTTTTTCATGTTACCGATTGAAAATCTGAAAAAATCGCGCCGTTTCAGCAAACTTGTGGACGATCTTGACATTAATGAGCGGATTTCGATTTGCGGTCGCTCCATTTGGAGCGTTGAACTATTCGTCAGTGCCACGTTCATCGAATCGCCTCGGTGTCTGCTTGGATATCTGTCACAGGCATTTGTTTCTGAGACAATTTGAGAAATAAAATTGAAATACGACATAGTTGTAGCAAGTTGTGACCCAATAACAGATGTTACGTACAACCATTTCGGCAGACACTTTTAAGGAGAAAGGAAACGAAATTTTTTACCGATACGTCGTGTGGAGTATAAAATAAGAATTGATTAAAATGCAAGTTTCGAGAATATTTAAAAATAAGTAGTTTTACAATGCGTTTTTTCTCTAAAAAAATATCATAACATTTAAAAAGTCGATTGCCCCTCTTGAAACCTATAGGTTAGAATGTTGATAACGAGCAACAGCGTCGCCTTACTTAAGAACTGCCCCTTTTTGTTACAAGCAATCAATTATTTAACTAATTATATTTAACTATTTAGCTGATGTTAAAACGTCACGCTGCTGGTAAAGGCTTCATGTATGCTTCGATGCCTGTGTGTGTCTACACAATTACACGGGCTGTCTAATTGCGCAAGTCTGACTTATATGGGCGGTTTTTAAGTTGTAAAAATAATGAACAGCGTCATCTGTGGATTGTAGTTCAAACTTCAGCATTCAACGCAATTAATACAGAAATATTTATATAAATTCGCCAATAGATGGCTTAGCATCAGTGTTAACAGCATCACATGTCTGTGAAACGATCTAGCATTAGCTCTTCAGCGCTTCATCTGTCATTACAATAGAAGTTTCACTTCAGATCTAAATAATATCAATCTTATAAGCAGATGGCGTAAGGTTATGTGATCTATCATCGTATTGTAATGGGAAGACCACCATAAAACAGTTCTCCTGCTTTGTTACACAAGATATTCGTATTAGTAATTAGAAAACCTGGATTTAATTTAATAATATAAATTAATATTTAACGTATAAAACGAAATTGGAAAACGTTAATGAATCAAAAGTGTCTGTCTGTTCGTCTGCTTATATTCCCATCTAAAATAAGTTTTTGCTACGATAAACAAAGTTTGAAAAGAATTGATATACGTAAGACCTACAGCTAATGTTGGACTAAATACAGATCTAAACTACAAACATTTTTATTCGATATTTTAAATGTAATTTTTGGTGGAAAATTCAATGGGAAAATAGCGTTTGTTTCCATGATCATTGTGTGGTTCATCAAAGAAAAACTAACAAAATGGGTAACTCGGAAATGTAAAATTTGTTTTCTTAATGAAAATTTAGCTCAATTCGATTAAAAAAACGCAAATCTCTTTATCCTATCTTTGCATTTACTAAAATAATAGCAAAAATTTCTGAAACATATCTAGAATATAATTAAATAAAGTTTATTTTTAAAAAAATAGACAGCCAGTTGCATATAAGTAAATATAGTAAATAGATAAATGAGATTGTTAGAATGAATTAATGGTGAGTTTCCACTCGTACTTGACAGGTTATTTTATTAGATTGACGGCACGTCAAAGTGGAATTTAAAATCCTAATATTTCTAGGCATTTTGAAAATTAAGATTTGAAAAAAATTCTTGACTACATTGCTGAAATTGTTATCAATGTTTATATTTTACAAAATCATAATGAAAGACGTAATACGAAATTTAGTATAAAAATAATGTTTTATTTCTTCGCTATAGATATTCTGAATGTACCAGTGAATGGACTGTACCAGAGAATGGACTATACCAGTAAATGGATAACTGGCGGTATATTTTACATTTTTAAGTTTTCTGCCCTGTAGCTGATTAAGTTACAGGCAGTTTACTTGTTTCCAACTGAGTCTTTTCATTGGGTCTTTACAGTTTTTTTGCATTTTTTATTTATTTTGTTATCTTTAGTAACCACGGTCGTAAACTTATTTCTACAAAAAACAATTATAAATTTGTAAAAAAATTAAGATTCGGAAATGAAAATTCGAAAATGCATCGCGTGTGCTTTGAAAATTAAAATTTGAATGTAGTATCTACGCGACTGAATAAAAAATATCGACTTTTCCGACCTAATGGCGGTAGAAATGTTTAATATATTTGGCGCAACCTGTGACAAACAAAGGGCGTACATAAATATAATACATTTAATACAACGAAACCTAGGTCGTGGTAAAGAACTTAAAGAAAGTAGAAATAAATACTACATCACGTAGTTTCATTTAATTGGCGGTAGAAATCTTGAATATCAAATGGAGGCAAAATTTGAATTTGATTCGAATTTTGTTTGTTTATACTAAACTAATCGAGTATTTACCTACTGGGTAACCTATATACATATGTTTGTCGCTATGAATTGACACGTGCGGGAACTTCGTGAATCATTTCGTATCGTGAAATTAAATCAGTCAGTTGTGCTTGATGTAGCAAACAAAGGGCGCATATACATATAATACACACATATATAAACAAACTTAACTTTGTAGAGCGCTGTGTGGAAAAAAACTGTTTAGTTAAACATAATATTTTGAACGTGATTTTTTAGGATACCCATACTTTAAAGGGAACTATTCTTATAACATAACTCACATATCCGTATGTTTGTCTGTCACAGTCGTTTTTCTAAGAAATATTTTACATAGTAATTAGAAATTTAGCATAGTAATAAAACATATTAATCCGCATACATTTCATTAGCTAACGCACAAAAATATATTTTGAGAATTTTAGAGGGGTTTATGAAGTACTAGAATTTTTTAAGATCATGTGTCATGTGGGGATATATTTCTCTCAAATGAGAAAGTTAGTTATAAAGGTATTTCCTTCAAAAAAACTTTATGTGAGATAGTTCTGGAGATATTGTTAGAAATATCCACAAAAAACACGCATCCATTCGTCTCCGAAACTATCAGAGCATAACCTAAAATGTACCGGAAAACTATAGCTATTATTCTAAATCTAATATATTTAGAAACCTTAGAAACGTGCGATATTTTTACGCCTGTGAAAGATATATCAGACAATATATTTACATAGTGAAAAATAATATTGGTATTTGTGTTTGTAAGTAGTTTAATAGACATACTGTGTACCCTTAAATGTTTACAAGTACCTAAGTACGTACGGACACCTTATAGCGCATATTTTAATCGTACTTCAAAGGGTTTTTTAAGGCCAGATTAACTGTCTCAATTGGTTATTTGTTGTTAATGTAAGATGAAATCAAAAGTAATCACAGCCCAATCATATTCATTTCTATATTTAATTTATGGATTGCAGGTTGTTCTCTAAAACACAAAAGTTAGTGCGAGTTGAACTTGTCAAATATTTTGCAAAGCATTAAGCAATAATATTTCATTATCTGTTCTTAATCAAAGATTAATCTGTTCTTAATGTTTAAGATTTTTTAGAACTCCATTACCGACTCTCCTTGGTCTCTCATCGTAATTTCCTCAAGGTCATTTTTGCTAGAACTTGAAATTTGGCATGCGTTAACAGTATATAATTTTCCTAGACTTGAAACCAATCCTAGTTACAAACCAAAAGTTTGAAGTGAAGTCCCAAAATCAGAGGGATGCATTTTGTGTTTTCAATAATTGCGCGAAAGTTTTGTTTCATTAAAATGACTATAATCATGTCTGGGTTCGAATTTTAAAATTAATCTATCGATTATTAGTTCAAGAATTTCAGTTCTGATTGCATAAAGTCGTATTCATGATTTCCACTAGTGACTGTACGCACAAATGTAGGCGTTAACAAACTTGCAAGTTCCTGCTTTTTATCGAGTATTTTATAAACTAATGTTATTATATATTGAAATGATAGATTTTTAGGACACCTTTATGTACAACTAAGTAAATTTTATGAATAACCAAGTGATTCTGTCATAAAATTACATTAAAAATAAGAGAAAAAGTGAATCAAATATTTTCTGTATATTAAATGACCACAATGTAGATATTTTAAGCAAACGCGATCCTGAACGAGCTCCTCAATGCTGAAGATTTATTTCTTCGTTATAGATATTCTGAATGTACCAGTGAATGGACTGTACCAGAGAATTGACTATACCAGTAAATGGATAACTGGCAGTATATTTTATATTTTTAAGTTTTGTTCCCTGTAGTTGGGCCTGATTAAGTTATGGACAATTTATTAAACTGTTTCCAACTGAGTGTTTTCATAGGGTTTCCTAGTTTTTTTACATTTTTTATTTATTTTGTTATCTTACAGTAAACCATGACCGTAAACTTATTACTACAAATGAGAATTATAAATTTGTAAAAAAATTTGGACTTATCACAACGAAAATAAGAAAAAATCGCTCAAGAATCCAGTTTTACGTCTTCGACTTCGACAGATATCGAGTTACGTATTCATCAATATTATCTCGACGAATTCGCGGCTCGCGATGATCGAGTGTACACTAAAAAAATAATAACACTCACGCATATACATATGTATATATTTATGTCTTATGTCTGTCACGTCACAACAGATAATGGCGATTCTCGCATAATTCTATACCAGATACCTATGTAAATACATGAAGTAAATTCGTGGACACAATCACATGACATTGATAGTTAATTGCGTTTGAACATGCGTTTTCTCCTATTTTCCGTATATTGTGCGGGAAAACGTATTGTTATTGCATATTAGCAGTATACTTTAATGCGTTTCGACGCACTAGGAATAGCATCCGAGACGTGGAAAAGCTTTTTAGATGCTAATTAATGGCCACGTTTATGGAATGGATTTTTTAACATTCTGTACCCTAATTGAAAAGAAGCGAAACATTTGTAAAATTAACACAGCGTAGTGTCCGTCCTTCGTCGTTATAGCTTTTTGAAGTGAAATTTCTTGTATTATGCTAGTGTAAGTTCATATGTTGAGAAATGAGATCGTAACGAAAAGTGAAACACGTCAGTAAGGGAGATAGAGTTTTTTTCTGTTACTAGTCACTCAGCGCGTCAGTGAAGAGCAGGTTACCAGTAAAGTAAGTCTAGTTTTGTTTCAGTTCTTGTTATGCCCAGTCTGTGTATAGCGTTACAGCTTTACATAATAACTAGCGGTGTACCGCGGTTTCACTAACGTGGATTATCTTAATTATGTGTCTAATTACATTTAAATCAGATATTCTAAAATTCTAGACAAAATCTTCGGGGTAGGGGTTAATTTGGGAGAGAATACATAATCAGTTGATAAATAAGCAGGTCTATATCTACATTATACCATTTAAGCAGTGTTTCCAAAGTTCTGTTATATTATATTTATCACTGCTCCGCCCCTATGAATTGTAGCATAATGTATAAGCTTATTTCCTCAATTGGGCTATTCAACTTTATTATTGGAGTTTACTCCTTAAGAATCGATTTTCATATATAACGCCCGGTATGAAGTTTTATGAGGAGTAAAATCATAAGTTCAGAGCGTTAACAAAAGTGTAACCATTAGGTGGCCTCTCTGCGCAACATTTCTGCGCATCTTTAAAGTGAGATATTAATATGCTTATTTGGTATTTTCTCATGGCGTAATCGCAATGACGGAATGTGACACACATAGTTTACTATGTGTGAATATTTGGTGTCATCTATACTACAAAATTAAAGTTTCTTTTAATTTTAACTCCTTAGTCTGACGTTACTAAATGTTTTTAATTTTGTTCTATAAATTTGATCTTCTGGGACTGACACGTACATTTTTTAAAAATAGAACGTACTTTTCTAGATATTAGCGCTTTATGTATTATTATAGACAATATGGACACAATAGCGTAAAACTTTTTGTTAGTGCCAGTGCGTTACATGGACGCTTCAGAATAATAATCTACATTTTCTATCAATCTTCTTTTTGTCGCGACATTGTTTACACTTCGGTTGCCACTTCGAATGATAAAAATAAAAAAGTGACCTTCCAGCTAGTGATGTGACAGATTTTTGCTCTTTACTATTTAAGAATGCTAATACAAATGTAGAGTAGTTCAGTTTTGTCGATGTCGTTTCCCGCAGCTCGCAGGGCTTGATCGATGTTGGCGGTCGGCGCCATCCGTAGCAAGGGACAAGCCAGGTCGTTGCCCTTCTGGCTTGAATAAAACGAATAGATATTATCCTGTCTATGGAATTCTTTATATCATCTTAGATGATATGGTATATGGTATGTTGAATAGCTTGAGGAGAGTTCTATGAAATCATAAATATTACAACCATTAAGGCATTGTGTACTATTATATTATTCCTCATTTTAAACAAACTTAATTATTTTTTTTATTTGTTATAGTTAATTTAAATCATTGTAGCTCTTATAAACATCACTATAGTTTTTCTGTAACTTATATTTCTATTTCTAACAGAACTGACTTTTTTCTTCTTCACAAATTTTGAAAATAAAGATGACAGCGGAACCGTTTTGTTTCCTATTTTCAAGAACATCTCAGAAACATTATAAATATAGCTTTAGAAACGTAATTTTTCTGATCTTCGAATTTTAGTTTACCAAAATGGGCAGGAAAATATTTTAATCTATAATATTATAATGTGAATTTGTTTGTTTATTTCTTCTGCTTTCATACATCCATTACTCAACCAATCTCAATGCAATTTTTCATATATACAGCCTGTGTCACGTGTAAATGAAAATAGAATTTATCCCAAAATCAAATTTATCTTTTCTGAAAAATTGCTATGTCTTACGTGTATATATACAAACGTCATTCAATAGCTTAAAACTTTCACTAGTTAGTTTTTAGTTACTTATGTAAAATACGTTTGTTTATTATTTATTTATCTACAGACTTCTTTTTTTAAACGAATAGCGAGTCGTGTATTTTCGAGACGTGTATTTTTTATTTTATGTCAATGAAATGTAAAGCACTATCATGACATTTTTCTAAAAAGGCCCAGGATTTCCTGCCTGCTTTGCCTGCAATTTTTGCCTTGGCCAGGCAAAGGATTGCAGGCAGAACTTGATAATAATATTAATACGATTATTTCAAACTTTATTAATATTATGTCAACAGAGAAAAGCCAGTTTCTTCAGATATTGAAAATCGAGTATAGTACACTTTTGAACTGGTGGATATGAATAAATTTCCATAAAGAGGTTTTTATTCCAGCGTCATCTATAACGTTACCAAAACCAAATCCAAACTTGCGAAATCTATAAAATACTGGCAAAATTATATAATTGGATTGATCTAATATTTAATAATCTTTTTGATGATTTTATTTAATAACATTTTAACTAATGAAGCTTTATCGATACAGTGGGCGTTGTTTAGGCTACTTTAACTTACGTTAATAACAAATAAATTGTAAATCCTTGGTAAAAAATTCAAAATATAAAAATGGAATATAGCTATTTAAAAAGAAGTTATCTGCCAGCTGCCCTTTGTCGTCCAATAGTCTAGTGAGTTAGATTTTTAGGTTGACATTTTGTTTTTCTATATATTATAATAAAATTATCACATTTAAAAATATATTAAAGATTATGATTTGATTGAAATATTAGATATATTATAGATTCATAATACGACGTTGTTTTATGACGATGACGACCTTCAAGTATATTCTCTTCAAACGATGGCCTTCATTTTTATAACGACCTTTATTTATATTTTTTCTAAACCTTCGAACTGAGACTAGTATTGAACAAAGAAAATTTTATTGCCTTTTTATCAGTAATCTTTAATTTAAAAACTGCTATAAATTCTAACATTCAAAATATTTGCTGCTTTGTTTCAAAGAAAATTTTTCTAATTTCTTCGAAATTTAAAGATTGTTGATGTTAATTTACCGTATATGTAACTAACCAGTACTTTCGGAGGCGAAAAAAAATAAAATATATTCTCAAGCTGCCATTATTTTTTAAACAAAGAATAAAATTATTATATTCTTTTCGTAAGTAGGTTACCTAGCAATTTTGATGGCATTTGTCTGGTGTACGAACTTCAATTTAATATTTTAACTCTACATTAAAAGAACATTTACAATAATGATCTCATTCGTTGCGCGTCCTTCGCCATATGTTAACCACTTCAAATAAAGCGGAGTTTTTCATTTTGCGTGTGTATTTTTTTGCGTCTGTTAATGCAAAATTTAGAATAGATGCGCTAATTTTATTGCAAATTTTCATATTTAGAGTTATATTTTTTATTTCATTTTGTTTTTTATATTTTTTAATTGTTTTTTATTTCATGGACAAAAGTAATATTGATAAACTTGTATTTGTTTAACAACTGTAAAAATACAGGAATTAAAATATGTATCTTATTATTACACATACATAAGTTTAGGCGTGAACAAATTATATGAATAGTAGGTGGCAAATTGTAGGTGTAAAATCTGTGGTAAATACGTCACTCGCTGGCAGAATAAGTACAACAATTTTTAGTTGATCAAAATCACGTCAACCACATCTCCTTAATTGAAATATAATCTATAATAAAAGGACAGTAAAAATTTAGAGACCAGAAAACATTTAGTTGATCCAGAAACAATTGGCTGATCATATTTTTGCAACAACACTGGCTGGAACCGAATCAAAGCTGTACTCTTCACTTTCCCGCGCTAAATGTCTGCCAGTGCAAGAGCGCGAAATAAGTATGCCATATAAAAATAAAATAGTTGACAGATATATTATGGCGAAACTAAACACGTTAAGACAAAACTAAATATTTATTCTAAATTTTATACAATAACATGATTTTTGGGAAAATGTTCGTTTTAAAAAGTATCAAATTGTAGATTATTAAAACGTTATCGTACATAATAAAATTGAAAATCCTTTGGAAAAAAATTTAAATCAATTTTCTAAAGTCCGTTATAGCATCCTCGTTGATGAACTAAAAGTCCAAAAAAATGTTGACTTCTGATAAAGTTTCTAAAAATCGATAAAATTTTTTGTAAGTGTTAAATACTTGCCAGTTATGTTATAATATCATCTGTCTTTTTATAGCTTCTTTCTCTAACAAATATACCTTTAAATTTTAATTCGATTATTTGAATATAGGCAGGTACTAATTTGTTTTTAATTTCTCTATCTCGGTGTATATGAATATTATAACGAGTTCTAATAACTATTTTAGTCAAAAACGTATCCATCAATTTAGAATTATTGTAAACAAATTATTGATTCGTCATTAATTTAATGTAAATTAGCAATTTTTCATTTGTTAATTAATATTTAAATACCATTTTGTATAAAGACATCAACTTTACCAATGGTGTATTTATACTGAATGATCGAAGTATTATTTTCGAGGCGAGAAAAATGTTCATTCATAACATGACCTAACGCAAAACGAGTCATCAATAACATTTAAAATGCAAACGACTTTTCCATCACTTGTGACGAATTGAATGATAAAGAACACTCTTCAAGCGCGTGTTAAATCAAACACATTAACTTATGTCATATTATTATATATAGTATGTCTCCGATTATAAACTACATTAAAATGTAATTATTGTGCCGTAGCTCGCAAAGTATAAAACAATTCGTCGAACAATCGTTGTTGTACCGGGCTTCGATTCGTTAATGTATAGACGGACACATGATTATGACATCTGTCAACCGTCGCGTCTTTCTGCGTCAAAGCGAACGATCTCACGCACGTAAACTATTCATACATTCATTTTTAGGTTAAGTTTTATTTTCGTATCCATTATTAATGTTGCGCGCAATAATAAAATATATATCACGTAATTCTATATTCACCTCTTATAGGAAAGGGCTTCGTCATAATGGTCTCCGTTGTCGGCGGAAGCAACATTTTCGTCTCCGGCGACATAACACTAGGACACTGATTTAGCTTATTGTTTTCACTGGAAGTAAAGCTCGATGTGCGCAGCCGCAACGACGGCGATACGTTTAACACGTCCATTTGTTGGCGATATCACGTCATGACTGACACGGCCGTCCGATATTATAACACAGATGCTTAAATATCTCCCACCGCGTGAGCGAACCTATATCTCCGCTTGTTGATTACACGTATCAGCTGATTGCTGTGGAAATTAAAAATATGCCTCCAGTCGAGAAAACAGTTTTTACGCGCATCGCATTATACTGTTCATCTCTTTCTTATCGATTCTAACCAAAGAAGTTTGGTTTTCGATGTTGATTATATACTTGTTGGACGTTGAAAGTTTACCGAGTTATGACTACAACGTAGTTCGAGAGTAGAATCGGAGCTAAAATTATGCATATATTTGCAGAATAGTGACGATGTTCAGTAAAGTTGTCAAAACCTGAAACAATATGCACAAATACTCGCAATGGTCTCTTATAATTATACAAAGAAGTGATAATTTTTTGTTTTATAATCATAGAAAGGAATAATATGAGACAAGAATAAATTTATTGACATTATTCATGTCGCTTGATAATCATATTAATAAACCGTTTTTTAAATGATTGAATTTGTTAATAAAGTTCCGATAGGGGGAAAATAAAGAAACTTTCATACCTTAAACTGTTTCTTTATCTACGTATGAATTTTTTTTCAGTTCTATTTGTGTGGCGATGACAGTCCAGTTATATTATTTTATGAATATTTCGTAAGCCCAGCCAATAAACTTATAATGCTGTGAAAACTTTAATTTCAGAAATAAAAGAAATAAATTAATAAAGTGAATAAATAAATTTATATATTAAAATTTTAAATTTCAGATAAACGATATAAAACTGACGTTTATCTGAAATTTGACATTTTATTGTAAAAAGTGTACTAATTTAAATGAAATTCTATTTCGCAATATTTTAAAATTCATCCTCTGTTTCGAAATGTTGATTAAATTAATTTTATGAGAAAATCAAAAATTGTAGAACCCTAATATCACTGAATTATTACATTTTTAGCTAGACTTCAATTCATTATATATCGTGATACCTAAATATTTTTAAATATGATTATGGCATCAAAATTACCGCGAAATAATTTAAATAAAGAGAGGAAAATGGAAAACTTTTTTGGCAATTGCTGTTTGTGTTTTCCCGCGGTTTTGCTCTATCCAATGAATTGCCGCCATTTTCTTTACAAATTATAAAGTAGAGGGCTGTACTAGACAGTTTGATCAATGGATTAAAATACAGAACTGTAGTTAAAACGCGACTTTTGATAAACGGCTATGTAGTGAAGTGTAAACAATGTAATTCGTCATTTAATTTTTTTCGATAAGATTGTTATTTTGATTTTCATATAGATTGAATTTTTTATGGTTTTGTACAATAAAATTTTATGAGAAGCGAAAATAATAAAGTAATAAAAAATAATTGGATTTAAGGTAACAGTTTAAAAATGTTTTGGAGTTGTTTTGTATAATGATTTTAATTTAACTAATTGTTCTTTGTAACATATTTTAATTTTTATACATCAGAACCGATTAATTTCGAATATATCTTTTTTCTCCTGTTTCAATTAGTCAGTTAGATGCTATTATTAGAGTATTTTGCTTATTTTTTTTTCGCTACCTCATTTTTTTGCTTCTTCATAAACTACTACATGATGAAAAAATAAGAATTAAATAAATAATTCTAAGTGTATTCAGTGGTACATTTCAGTAATTATTTTAGATCAGTTGCTATGTTTACGCAAAATTAAGCATTTATTTATTTAAGATAATGAATGTTTATATCAGCAACTATAATTAAACTTTACCAAATGTGATTTAAAACCTGATTCAAGAACTTCATTTAAATGATGTAACTTTCTTTATAGCGTATTCATTTCGTTTTGATAATATCTCAGCATCGATACTTTTAACAATTTGTTTGTCTAACAAATATAAAAATTGGATTCGGTACTTGTAAATCTTGTCAATACCATCTTGAAAACTGAGAAAGGAACACGGCCAAATCCGTAAAAACTAGTGTAAAATGGAATAAAGATTAATGTGGGATTAACCTATATTCGAAAAAATTAAATACATGTAAATACATTGGCAACAAAGCGCTGTTATAAATTACGTTTTATATATATATGTTGCCAGTGTTGCCAAAAGAAAATACTATATAATGTAAAATTAATTGTCCTTGTGCCTTTTTGTCTATATGAAATCGTTACCTTTCTGGACGATTGAACCAATTTTGATGCAGATTTACCATTATCGATGGATTTTCTAAAGTTTACGCATTTGCATTCATTGCTAAAACGTGATATTTTCAATAACATTATATTCTATAGACACATTACACTCATAAAATAAAAAGTATAGACCCGAACAGCGAAATACGGTGGAATAGACAGGATACATGGAATTACATACATAAAAGAGAGTTGTAGAAATTGCGACAAATTACTTAATTCCTAAGACCAATTTCCGAGCGCTAATGACATGTCTATATATAATGTAGGGTTGGCATCCCCGAGTTTTAATAAACGGGAGTAGATGTTAGAAAAATATTTTAGTTTGAAACCATGACACTGTATAAAAGTGTAGGATCATTTACATTTCAATCATCATTTTTTTCTCAGTTAAGAACTTCTAGAAATATGTATCCTTTTTATTCTAACCAGCGTGTCTTTAAGAAAGTTGAATGTTCAGTTATTACTTCATTTATTTAAACAAATGTTGTAAAATGAATACAATTGAAAACTTTTAGTTTTTTTATTGTTTAATCCACAAAACTTAAATAACTTTTAATTTCTTCATAAAAACCCCTCAAATTTCCTGATAAAAATTAAAAATTTTTGTATATATTTTCATCTTCCTTAAAATTTTTCACACTTTCCTTGGTTAAAGTTGTTTCTTATTCTCTCTTGAAATAATGAATTAATTTAATTTTTTTATTTACATTCTTTCAATATTTGTGCAAATTATCAATATAACAAATGAACAAGAAATAAGTAAGCCTCTGCAAAAATCGTTAACGAAAAACTGCAAATTGTATTGCGGGGGTTAAAAGGAAAAAATTTCAACCAATATGTCTTTGAGTGAGATTGAAGCTGAGTGTTTTCTCTTCCAAGTGTATTGTAAAATTTTCTGCAGGCACATTGCATAAAGACAAATAATTAAAAAACGTTGACTTCTATGGGAATCAAACTCAAAATTTCGATAAAATACATAGTGAGTGGAGTTGGACAAAACTTGGGCCGGGTAACTAATACCGATAATATAACAATTTACTCACCACCAAAGTTTTTGTTGTAATTATCGCTGGAGAATACCGCTTATTTTGTGATAACGTTTATTTTTGAAGCTAGTTATTTATTAGTCACTATGATTTCAGATGTTTCAATAAGAACAATTTCAATGTCAAAAATATTATATCTATGCCAAACAATTTTTGAATAATCTTAATTTACAACAATGCCAAATAATTTTTATATAATCATAATTTATGATGTATCAATGAGTTGAAACACTTTATTATTTTATATTGGAATTTATCAGTTTACGTTTAAAAAAAGCTTTTTTTTAAAACCCAGAATGTTATCAGGACACTACAAATCCTGGATGTTTTTTAAAAATAATCCAAGACAACCAAGGACACCCTAAAAAAACAAAATGTGTCTTGAAAAAAAGGACGATTGACCACCCTGATATAATATAATGTCATTAAAATTATTACAGTGGTTACATTTATTTTTTGGAATGCCAAGTAATGATTGTAAATATGAAATGTGAACCAAGTCGCCAGATGAAGAAAGTAATATTGAATGTGTTGCCTTTCATACTTTATTTATGGTGTTGTTAATGCTGACTATATTTTAAATTAATACGTGATAAGTATAAAGTTTCTTAAAAATATAAAAAAATATTAAAATGTTTATCAATTACATAATATCAAAATACCTAATAGGTATATAATAGGTGTCTCTATAAAGAACCTGTTGGGGAAAATTTGAAATAGTACTAAAGAGACAAGATCAGTTCACTAATGAAAAGCTGACGCAACTGCTTTTCTATGTATGTCATAATATTATATATCATATATGAATAGAAACTATAACTCTATAATTTTGACAATTATTAATACTGAGGAATAGTAATTAAATTATTAAAATCCTACTGTTGTTGGCACGTTTCTAAAAAATTGCTGAATAAGTTACAGACCTAGCATCTTGGGAACCATGCTTATTACGATAGCAGTTTTGAAACTTGAAAGAATATGGGGAGTGTAATTATTTTTATATTGTTATTACATTCAAGGTTTTCGTACTGACTTGCAACAGTAAGGAAAACCCACAGCAATCGCAGTACTGCAAACAAAAATATAAGAATGAATTTTCCATTTAATAACCATGATATTGAGCTGTGCTGAGTTTGGGTCATTGTTGCTGCTCTGCCTGTGACTTTGTCGTGCTGGTGCTGTGCCATTGCTTGTCATTAAAAAAATCCATTGTAAACAAATCCCTAAATGTTGGATGCTAAGAAATTTATACATTTTTTGCATGTTAATTTACATTTAATCTAAGATCCTTCGTATTACACTGCTTTACAAACCAAGCAATGTAGTTTTTCAGCATATCATAACAGAAAATATAAGCCTGTAACAGACATGTAGATGACATTACAGTATTATATAGAGGTTCCTTGTTTCAATGTGGACCCATAATGACGAAGTTATATAAATAAATGAATTGTATATTTTTTGACAATTATGATTTTAATATGCTTTAACAAATCAGTGAAATTTTCTAGGTTTTTGTTATAATGCAACGTCAAAAGCACATACCCAGAGAAGAGATGGTAAACAAATTGAACTTACCTGATGGTTATCTTGAAAATCCATGCTGGCCTCAGATTTTAGAACGTCTATCCACCAGAGTGGAAGATTTGGGATTAATATTTGAAACGAGTTCTGATACAAGCGGTGAAATTTGTGTACCATTCACTGAGGTTATTAATGTTCGAAGAGATAAATCAGGAAAAAAGGTAGTACGAAGTAAACATTAAGTTATATTAGATTATTTTCTTAAGATTCTCTTTTATATATCAATGTGGTACAAGGCATCTCTAATTCAACAGAATTTAACATATAAATGCTTGAATCCCAACCTTATATGCTATTAACTGTGAGAAAGAACTGGATTTACCACATTTTAGAGTATATGTTAATTAACAGTATCATATCTAAATGGCAGAATTATATAAGCTTATGGACAATAACAAATCTAAAAACGTGCCGTGTTTAAGCATTGTCAAAACAACTAATGTCTTCAAAAATTTATAAAAGTTTGTTGCACCTCTTTGTTAAGTAAGACATGTATAAGAATTTTCACATAATTTTTATGTAAAAAGTAGTCAAATTTTTATAACTTCAGTATTAATTTAGTCGGGTTACAGATATACATTTTATAGATATTATTTATAGTATAACATTCAAAATTGACAGTGTGGTCAATAAGAGATAAAATAAAGCCCATACAGTTATATGGACTTTTGTTTTATCTCCCCTGGATAAAATGAGATGAAAAAAAACATGTTTTTTGATCTGGACCTTTATTAAAAAAATAAAATATTTTTTGTTTTTAATAAAAGTAAGTTTAAGACTAAAAAATGTGTCCTAAATTCTAAGCAATTTATATATTAAAAATTTCGAGCGGTTGAGTGGCTGTTGGACAGGGTTTACATTTTTATTTTTTTTTTCTCTAAGTAAGCATAAGATCATTTTTTTGCAGGTTTAATTAAAGTTTTATTTATTTTAATAGGAAACAAATTGAATTTAAAATAAAATAGAAATTTTTTTTTTATTTATCAATGAAAAAAAAAAAATAAATCTTTTAGCTTGTTTTGTTATGAAATATATCACTTAAAAATAAAAATGTATTAAACATATGTTCATTCATAAAAATGACCTGGCACAAAACGAGTCATCAATAACATTTAAAATGCAAACAACTTTTCCATCACTTGTGACGAATTGAATGATAAAAAACGCTCTTCAAGCGCGTGTTAAATCAAACACATTAACTTATGTCATATTATATATAGTATATCTACGATTGTAAGCTACATTAAAATATAATTATTGTGCCGTAGCTCGCAAAGTATGAAATAATTACTATAAAAATCGTTATTGTACCGGGCTCCGATTCGTTAATGTATAGACGGACACATGATTATGAGATTATATGCAATACATAAATAAAAAAATGCAATTACGAAAACCTGATTTTTTTCTTTAATTAAATTTATTTTCCTATTTCAATACAAAAAAATTAAATTACAATTACCAAAAGAATACATATGTTATATCATTATACAAAAAAAAAGAAAAAGTGGTGAAAGATAGGATAAGAACCAGAGAACAGCAGTGTCAGTGGAGTGTGACTGTATTAGGTACATAGATGCTTGACCATAGCTAAATATTTTTAATATATAAATAGCTAAGAAAACTGATTCTTAACCATAAAACTGATATTTATAACACCCCAAAGGGTACACTGTAACCATTCAAAAACTAATATCAAACTAAATTCTCAAACTATGCTTCCACTTGTATAACTATTTTGATGGAAATAATTAAAAAAAAAATTCTAACAAGTAAATTGATGATCTTTTACAGATTCTGCCGATTGAATTTACAATAAGTCAAGCAATGGAGTTATTCCCTGTAGATTATATTGAAGCTTTGGAGAATTATAGACGTAAAGAATTAAATAACCAAAAGCATTCTCAAGTTACCGATATTGACGACGAATTGTCGAAGTTTCATGAACACGAAGAAGAATATAAAAAGGCTAGATTGGATTTAATAAATAAAATGAAAGTTTTTATGGAAGAAGAGTTTCCCGGTTTCGAACCTGGAGATGAATCGTTGAAGAAACTGAATGAAGCATTGAAAGTCAAGAAGCCTGCAAAGAAAGTAGGAACATTTATATTGTTATTATTTCTTACCATTTCTTGATAATTTTATGTTATAAAAAAAAGAGAAAATGTATATACGGTACGTTTAATCATATTAACCATACCATGTATGGTATATATGGTATGTTTAATATAATTTTCCTCATAATATCGTTTTCAACATTGAATCCTTAAATTTTGCTTCCGGCGTTGGCAGCAGTGAACGTATTAAGACGATATATATTCTCATTTATTTGTGGTCTCTAGTGTTTGAACACCTTTGAAAGTACTATTATAGCCATTCTCCAAATTATGTGCGTCACAAAAAAGTATAACTTCATTATAACTATTTTATTTTCCTATAATTAAACTTTGATTTCCTATATGAGATGATTTTCTGTTTAAATCTTGGCCCAGTCTCAAAATTGCCTTAGGTGATTTCTACTGTAACAGTGTTCTACTGTCTACTGTAACTGTAATTACATAATGAGACACACATTATGTAATTAAGGTCCTATATTGGAAGTTATCGTAACTAAACGTTCAACAAGTGTGCATCTAAATAACTTCTAAATGGAATTAACGTATCATACTCCCTCGCAAAAGAAAACAGGCACTTATGATTTGTTTTTATTAGTTCAACTAAAAGCGTAAGGAAATTAGATTTTATGCAACTAAATTAAATAAATATTATTTACTAAGAATGAGAAACAGTTTGCCTGAAGGCAAGAATACTAAGAAACGAAAGAGGAGGAAGAAATGACTGATGATATATAATCAGTAGTTGGAATAACCCTAGAAGATGTTACAAATTAAAAGGAAAGAGAAGAAATGCAGTTATTGAAGAGTAGAAATGCAGTGTTTGAGGCATTCTAGCGGGTCTGCTAGAATGCCTCAAACCTACGTTATAACAAAAGTCCATTTTATAAGAAAAAAACATTTCGATTTGAGAAATAAAAACAATTTCTGTTTAAAATTGATGCCAGATAAACGTGAAGATTATAATTCAGTAACTTTTCTATTCCAGAAATTAGTTTAATCGGTTTCACCAATAATTTTTAAGTCTGTATAAACTAAAAGCACGTGACTAAAGTAGATAAGACAATTAAGATTTCGAAGTTGAATGGCAAATATGGATCTTTATAATTTCATAATATCAACCCGTTAGTTCTTTTAGCTTACGATATATTGTGGTAATATTTTATAGGAAGACGTAATACATAACTGGTATCGTAAGAATTTTTTAGATTACTCTCAAAAGCATAATAAGTTTCAATTTCTCAGAAATAATTAATTTCACAATAAAAAAATTATCTTTTTTTAAAAAATGTTTTTAGAATTATAATCGCATTTAAATATTTAATTAGTATAAACATAACCTCCATGAAAATACTGAATTACGAGTAAATACATTTTTCTTTCTGCAAAGTAATAGTTATTTCGTCAAATATTCATAGCCAAATGTGATATTCACTGCATTGCTTTGATGACACCTTGTTGCACAATCAAATTAATAATCTTATGTCTGTGAAAGATACACCGCAATATATATTCACTAGTGAAAAATAAATGTTTAAAGTTTTATAACAAAATGAGAGCTCTATTTGTACTGAACGTTTTTTTTTTCATTTAAACAAATAAGTGTGAATACAAATGTTCTTGATGGATATGAGGAAGATTCATAATTCATATATATTTTAAATATTTTAATAAAACGGTAAATAATATAATTATCTTAGAATATTCTTACAGCCGTGTTAAAATTCCCAATTCATTGGTTTCCTCAAACCAATTAGTATTGGTTAGTATTACCCTCTTCCTTGAATTGTGCTACAGTGAAAATTTTCTCAAGGACTATGTTCTTCCATTCAACCGTGTCCTCAGTAATAAGGATGGCATTGTGAACACTCTTAGTCAACAGTCTATTTTCTTCAGAATTCTAGTTTTTGAGTAACGTAAGAAAATAGAAAAGGCCAGGTTCGTAACTAGCTTTGACTTCATTTTTCTGTGAGATATTCAATTAACTTGTAATATCATACATCATCAATTAGTTCGTTGCTTAAAGATTTCCCATTTTCAAGATAAAAATAATCTTAAGTCCATTTCTGCGAACAAGGAATATATGTAACATCTGGCTATAAACAAATAAAGATTTGAAATATTTTATTTGTTATCTTACTCAGAAGTTACTACAAAAAATACCATATTCATTTTATTGCAAAATTGTAATCTTTAAAAATAATATATTCAAATATATTAAAAACAAAGAATCTTCTTATCTCATAGGCTGAAGACATTGCACAATTTTTCTCGATAGTAGGTCAAAGCATGTTAATCTAGTTTGAAACAAACAATAAGCTTTGTGAAATATCTCAATCCTATTCTATTTTTCAGTTTTAATATTATTTATTTCTTTGTTGATTTAATGTCAAAGATCCGTTCTCTAAGTTTTATCTATAGATATAAACATCTGAAACTGTCTGAGAATATAATCCACTTGTGAAAAACTGATAACCACTAGAAGAGTTTATAACTTATAGCTTATTACAAGGAAAGATTCTTCATAAAACTGTTTATTTTATATCTTTTAAAAGTATAAATAAAACCTGCTAAGTACAAATAGAACTCATGGTATGAGAATATCGTACACGTGTAGGCACATATAAACATTTAAGGAAATATAGTATTTTTATTAAACTGTTTAGAAATATTAATATTATTTTTGACCACATAGATATGTTGCCTAGAATAGGTGTATCGGTTATTTCTATAATATCGGTTATTTCTCAAAAACTATGAGATTTATAGGCATTGTTGTAGTTTCCTGGTAAACTTAGCCTAGTAAAGTGTAATTTTGAATTTAGAAGTTTTATTGGAGGGCAAGGGGATTATATTTGTTTCATTGACGTTTTTAGTAATATCTCTAATCTACCTTATTCTTCTGTAAAATTATTTGTGAGGTCCTTTGGAATCTTTGTCCTTTCTATATTACCCAACATGATAAATGAATTTGGAAAAAAATTTCGAGCGCTTTCAACATTTTTAATATAATTGTTTTTGTGTGTTACCTGCTGAGACATAAGGCGAGATAAATTTTAATCTTTCACATTGAATCATTCTCAGTTCAGATCATATTGTTTTTCCTTTTTGAGGTAAGAAAATTTAAAAATATGAAGTGAATATGTACCTGTTGTAAGTCTAACATCTAAACTGCCGGACCGATTCCAATGAAATTTTGATATTTTGTAGTTTTTCATTCATATCTTTTGATGGTTTTTTAAAATACAAAAAGTAGTAAAAATCTGTTTTTTTAAAAACGGCTCTAGTGGCTTTTTTCAAGTTTTCTGCATTATTGGGCCTTTATAAGGCTGACAATGTGACATAACTAATTTTTTTGAGAAAAATTTTATTTAGGTTCTATTAACTAATTTTTTTGAGAAAAATTTTATTTAGGTTCTTAAACAAATTTTAAGAAAATTACGCAGGTTCGTGCAGTATTTCATGAACCTAATACTACAATTACTTTTATAAGATAAAAAAATAACATTTTATTCACAAAATGTATTTACATCATAGAAACATATATATGGGTACAAATACATTGTGATGAAATTGAGAAATTGTTGTCTCTATATCTATATCTTTTCAGGGATAATCCATTTAAAAAGAGTCTTGCCCATCATGACATTTGTAGACCTTAGACATGCAACCCCCTGTAATAAAAAGTTTTATAAAAACGCACATGCTAGGTTCTAATTGAGTTCTTATTTTTATTTTTTTATGTATTATTGTCATCTGTTTTTTTTTCGTAAAATTTCACATTTAATAACAATTTATTATAATCTGTGTTAAAATAAAGTGAGGACATTTTCATTAAAAAAAATAGGCTTATTCAAATTTTAAAAATTATTTCTTTTGCTTACGGTGGAATTAGAAAAATATAAGAATTAAAGAAAGTATAATTCTGAAAAAATTATAGTTAATATTGTAGGAAAAATTCTCTATGTCATCCAGTAAAAAAGAATACCACCGCATTACATCCAGTAAATAAGATTACTACCGCACTTCAGAATGTCAGAGTGTTTATCTTGAGCAATTTTGATAGAACTCCATCTTCACCAGACCAGGGGTGCTACCGCCTGTTCTTAATTTGTAGCAGAGCATGGAAGGTTTTCACTATGGTAATAACAAAAAGTTCCACTGATCCCAGATTATTTACCAAGGAATGACTCTTTCAGTATATGTCTTATGGGGGAGATCGCTAATATTGGGCTGTATGTTGCTGCTCTATGTGATTTTTATCTGTTTTTTTATCCTGGCTAAGTCTCTGTTTTAAGACCTTGCAGATGCTGTATTTTTCTATTTTCTTTTCTACAAGGGTTTCCTTGTGGTTATATACAAGTCTTTTCTGTATTCGGTTGAATTTATTTTTACTTCTTTTCTCGATGAATGTTTTTGTTCTCTCATTGTGGAAAAATACAATTTCAACTTTCTAATTTTCCACAACTGATATCACAAATGAAATCTTCAAAACTTATAAATATTTTCTAAATGTGAGCGCAGATTCAGCATAAACGTAAAGAGATAAATGGACAAATTCTTTATATATCTACTAATTGAGGTGAAAACCATACACATGTTTAGGCTTATGTTGCTTCAGATGCGTGTCAATTGAATAGAGACTTATATTCCAATTGTTAAAAGAATAATTTTAGGTCCATATTTTTGAAGACACTCATTTTTCACTTCTAAAATGTGTGCAGCCGTATTTCAGAACGGCATTATTTAGTTTGTATTTAATTATAACAGAATTCTTTAATTTTCACGCACCATTTAGTGAGGTTTGTTTACACAGATTGAAAATTAATTGATTATAATCGAGTTATTTGGTTTGGATTTTATAACCGAGTATGTTGGGCTTATAGAGTGAAATGTTTAGAGGGAGCTACTTAAACCGTATTTGACAAAAACAAATTTTAAAAAAGATCTAAAGATATTTATGAGAAATTCCAAAATGTCCAATTTCACTGGAATCTGACTGTACAACTGACACGTGCATACACACACACACACATCATTAGTGATATAAATTATTTATTATGTTGTATATACATATATATATATATATATATATATATATATATATATATATATATATATATATTTATACATATATACATATACATATATATATATATATATATATATATATATATATATTTATACATATATACATATACATATATATATATATATATATATATATATATATATGTATACGTAATGTAAAAATGGTTCTTAACTTTTTACTAATGTTTTACTTTTTCTGAAATATTGTTTATCTTACTTTTTAGTACATTTTTCGGCCAGTCACGTTTTGTTCAGAATTTTTTAAGATTTTGTAAGCTTTTTATCGTATAATGTTTGTTATTCTAAGTTTATTCATATCATATAAATGGAAAGTAAAGAGAAAGATTTTTTTTAAAAAATCATAGTTTATTGTTAATTACTCATGCGCATAGTAAGCGCCATTGTTATCTACAACCCATTGCCAACATGCAGGTAAAGTGGGGTTTCCTTTGCGTAAAAAGTTCGCGACTTTGGCTCAAAAACTTATGAAGGAAATCTAATAAAAATTTGTTGATAGAACAGAGTTCTATCAACAAATTTTTATCTTGAACATGATTATTTAAAGACCGGAATAAAAATCTGTTAGTGTCAGGGGAATATGGTGGATGTGATATGTATATCTCAATAAAAATCCAGAAACTTCTGGCAAATGACTTTAGCTATATGCGGAAATACGCTTTTGAGTGTTCTTTACGTTTGTTTTGTATTTCGGTGCAGAGTTGATCAAGTTGATTGCAGTATATTGTTGAGTCTACAGTGGTATTTTGTGGTAGTAGCTCCCAATAGAAAAATTCCTTTTGCATTGTACCAAACAGATGTCAAAACTTTCTTTTGATGAAGTTCAGTTTTTCGAGTCAGTATCGGCTTTTCCTGTGAGCTTAGCAATTCGCGCTTTCATGCACGGTTTACGTACAGAATACACTTTTCATCTCCTTTCTTTTAAATAATTCTTTTAAAATGTCATGTTAGCTACCACTGGTCATCCACTAACTTTTAAATCATATTTCCCATTTTAGGACTTCTGAAACCAATGTCTCGTAATTATCATCAGAGACTACATCTTCACCTTCTGCATTACGTATGTTTCAAGCAGCTACAGCTTCTGAGTGATCTAAACGAAACTCGTCCAAAAGGCAATGACGTATATGCTCTCTGGTCATGTTGTAGTAAATACTGAAGCCGTCCGTAGCAGTTGACACATATTTCTATAGTTTACTATAGTTACTCACCATTTTACATTGTTGCACTCTAGATAATTTTACCACTTTCTAGAAAAAAAAGAAACTCAAAAAAAAGTTTATTATTTTCCTATCAACCTAATATTTTGCCTTGTCAAAGTAAATATTGTTTTTAAATGTCTGAAACAATTTATAATATAACCTATTTGCTTTATTGTGAAAGATTTAAAGTTATATGTATAATTAGGCACAAGGCGGTGTAAGTTCAATTCTTATCTGATTAGCTTGATTCTACTTTACATCTTTATTTGAGTACATTATATACATAAGTTGAAAGCTTTTGATATAAAGAAAAGTATGGGCAGTATAAAATTGTAATAGATTCACCTAAGATTGAGGAATATTTCGGTATAGGAAATCATACCTGCATTATATTAAAAATTTATACAAAACTCTCTGAAATTAGATATATACATTATTTCTCTATCACATAAAAAATTGTTTCTATAGTATCCAACATACATAAATTAACCTAGTACAAGCAAATTTAATATAAACAATTCTCACTGACATTGCCCATAAATGTTTACATAATGGAATTTTTTCATTACTAATTTTTAACTCTTATTATTCTAAAATTCAAATTGACACATATGTTTGTAAACAAAGTCAAACAACCAGTTATGTAATAATATAAGAATTCAATTCAAAAATATGACGCACTGACCTTCACATATCACTTGTATACAAAAAAACTTACAGAAGTTGCTGCCAAGAAGTAATGTTTATCTCGACATAAGTAGTACAAAAAAATGGCAACTGGTGGCGCTTAACTCATTTAAATTTTTAAGACTTGTTTAACATATCTTCCCAACTTTTACGAAATCTTGTTTTTGTTTCATTTAATTAGATATAATTGGTGAAATAATTAGACTGAATATATATATACATTTAAAAACAAACACTGCTGTTTATAATATGTATATATATATATATATATATATATATATATATATATTGTAAAAAATATATAAGATTAGTAGCAACTATTTGATAACACAAATTTGTGAATAATATTTATTATTATTAATATAGCACCATTTTCCTTCATAATAGGATGAGTCTGAAGAGACGGCTTGGTGGTTACATTCAGACGATTATTCCGAATTTGTGATTAGTCCACCAGGCATTGTTCAGGAGCAGGAATTGTGTACTCCGCCACCGAGTACATTCACCCCGATGGACCGTAAAAGATGTGAGAATTGGATTGATCAGTCCCCAGTGAAAGTTATTAAGTCACCTGCGAAGCACAAAAAATAAAAAAGCAACAAGTGTGAATTATAAAAAACATTATTCGTGTAGTTTTTATAAGGCATGCTGTACTGTTAATAATAATTTTTTAGGTATAACTTTAATAAAAATAAAGCGACAATTCATAAAATTGTTTTTGTGCTTTTAAAATTTGTAGTGTTTTGTGTTATATTTAGAATAGTTCCCTTGAGACATAAATTTAATATAAAAAAGAAAACATTATAAGAAGTTTCAATCATAGCTGAATTCTTTATACTCCTCTTTTGGCATATAGCAATCACTTAAAAAGAGCTTTTAAAAGGTTCCTTAAAATCATATTAATATATTGAAAAAAGAATCAGAGCTGTTAATACAAGTTTTCATATTCTTTGTTCATGTTGGCAACATGACAGGATCGTGATTGGCATGTGTCAACTCGAATCTGATAGAGGACCGTTGGTCAAATCCGGACGACACGGAAAGCACAATATAGACGAAAGTGATTTATTTTAACTAATATTTCACATTATATTTTATGTTTTGTATTTTTATTTTTATCTTTGTTTTATATTTTTTACATTTATATTATGTACATTCTAAAATAAAAATGAGACGCAACATGTGCGGCATTCAAACCTATCCAGGAGCCGGGTTAGAGAGAGAGGGGTAGAGTGAGAGACAAAAGAAACTAGGGTGGAGAGAGGGGGAAATCGGAAGCCACATTGTATCGGGACGTAACAAATAAAAGGAGCCCATACCCAGCACAGATCGTCAGTGTGCCACTAGCGATTCTCTAGTAATCATCGGAACAACAAGAAGAAGAGAACACAGGAAGAAACTGCAGCTTTAGGGACTTGCAGCCGCAATCGTCGGAAGCAAGCAGGAATTCAGCAGCCAAGCAGACCTGAATTGGAAGTCGTTTACTATAGTTTGTATACTCTAGTGGAAAGATTGCAATATTGTGTAAATATCCAAAGTATGGAATATATAGTTGAATTGTAATAGGTCCATATAGAATTGTAAGCAAACCGGTGCGCTGCAGCCCACGTAACCCGCTAGCGACAGGAAGCTTGCACACTGATAAGGTGTAGTCAGACTAAGGTCCTAAGCCTGGTCACCTGTTGGCTACAGTTTTAATTCACATTTTAACTACTAATGTACGTTTCGATGTACATACCGAGGAATACTGTATGTCTCTTTTCATTGTGCGAAACTAGTGGTTTGTTGTTTCGAGCTAACAAAGTCATTGCCAATAGCTATTGTGAGACAGCTGGGTTGTGTTTAAAAATATGATGATTTTGTGTGAAGCCTCGACTTACCATTAGTGCACTTCTTACTTTCAGGGTTTATATTATTTATTTGTATGTTGTATTTTGTTATTATTCTCTTAAGGTCTTTGTTTTCTTTTATCAAAAGGTTGAAATAGAAAATGATGGCATCGTCCTTATGTTTAAATAACTGAAATTGAAACTATTTTCTAAGATAAAGATGATTATACTAAATATCACAATTGTAATTATTAGTTTTATATGTTAATATGTATTTAAAAGAAAAATAATTAGGTAAGAGTACTTTGTGAGAGAATTTAATTTTGTGTTAATTCTTTCGAATGATTATTATCAGATGATTTTTAGAAGTTAATAAAGTTCCTTTTGCATTAATATTATCTTTTTGTTTGATATTTACAAAAAAAAATCTATAATAATAACAAAGAAACTGATTTAATATAATGCATATTGAAACAACATAAAATTAGTACATACAGGATTCCAAATAAAATTAGTAGTCTGGGTGTAAATTGCATTTTGGAATGATAACTAACTCAAGATAGTTTTACAAATATATAAAAATACTTTGTTAAAAAAAATTAAAATTTTAATTGCATTTTTTCTAGGTAGAAACATAAAAATAAATATGTACATAAGGCATTGTGTGAAAAGTTTTAAACTTCTTTTTGTTTAGGGTGTTTTATTAAAAGTCGAACATGTGAGTGCATTTATAAATAGGAGTCCAATTAAAGCAATAACTTAGCAACAGATTTGAAATAAACTTTTATTATTTAATATCAGGAGGTTAATATTTTTACTGGGTTTTAAATGAATGGAATACAAATCAGAAGTTAAGAAGAATTCTGTTATTTATGACGAATGTCATCGTTAATACCTCAAAAACTTAACATTGAGAATGTAATTTAAAAAGAATTTAAACAACAGCTAATTATTAGAGCGCAACATAGCATTAAAAATATTAGATTTTGAAGACAATAGAGTCTATTAACGAAAAGAGCTACAGTCTCGTAATAATAAGTTGTTACCAACTACTGAGTTGGTAATACATAATTATTATTAACTTTCAAGTTTTAGACTTTGTATCTTCATATTTAGTATTTGAATAAAAGCTAGATACTATGAAATAGTTTTTGTAAGTAGAAATAATATGTCACACTAATCTCAACTAAGTTCTTTGCAAAAAAACTAAAACCCGTATCATAATATGATAAATGTCTAACTTTACGTAAATTTCTAACTTTTAAAAAATATTTTAGTTTAACCGTATTCCTCAGTATCTCAAAAAGATTGAGATTACGAGTGGATGGAGTCTGAAAGTAACCAGAGATTAGCTTCTATTCTGATGTCCAAAAAATGGCAGAAACTAGTTTAGTGATGGCGTCTTTTTGTTTCCCACTTTTGTTTGCTATTAATGCATTGTGACCGATCATAACTTCGGTTGTGTATTCACACCGAAATTTTATTGACTGGCCATGAATTAAACCGTGTTCGCATTGCATTAATCATTTAAATTTTTACAATTTAGGATACTGAAAAATCTTTTTTCATTGTTTTCACTTCAGTATAAAAGTACTATTTTTCTTGATATTTAGGTTTTTATTATAATTTTAATATTATAAAAAGGTGAACAAGTTATCAATGAATTATATGCTGATGCTTTAAGGGATTAATAAAAAGGATATGTACACATATATATGTCTCATTTTTAAACGAAAACTGCACTTCAACACTTTTTATTGTGTAAATTGTACTCTACATAAAATAAGTGCCGAAGTATGGCTCCGTAACCCGATTCATTGTGACTAAATTTCCCAGATATTGATTATTGATCCTGTCTCTATGAATTTTGGTCCTCATGTTTAAATAAAAACTGTATTTCAACACTGATTTTTATTGTGTAAATTTTACTCTACATAAAATAAGTGCCGAAATGTGGCTCCGTAAACCGATTTGTGACTAAATTTCCGAGATATTGATTATTGATCCTGTCTCTATGAATTTTGGTCCTCATTTTTAAACAAAAACTGTAGTTCAACACTGACTTTTTTTGTGTGAATTGTACTCTACATAAAATAAGTGCCGAAATGTGGCTCCGTAAACCGATTCATTGTGACAAAATTTCTCAGATATTGATTATTGATCCTGTCTCTATGAATTTTGGTCCTCATTTTTAAACGAAAACTGTATTTCAATACTGATTTTTATTGTGTAAATTGTACTCTACATAAAATAAGTGCCAACATGTGGCTCCGTAAACCGATTCATTGTGACTAAATTTCCGAGATATTGATTATTGATCCTGTCTCATTTTTAAATGAAAACTGCATTTCAACACTGATTTTTATTGTGTGAATTGTACTCTACATATAATAAGTGCCGAAGTATGGCTCCGTAATCCGATTCATTGTGACTACATTTCCCAGATATTGATTATTGATCCTGTCTCTATGAATTTTGGTCCTCATGTTTAAATAAAAACTGTATTTCAACACTGATTTTTATTGTGTAAATTGTACTCTACATAAAATAAGTGCCGAAATGTGGCTCCGCAAACCGATTCGTGACTAAATTTCCGAGATATTGATTATTGATCCTGTCTATGAATTTTGGTCCTCATTTTTAAACAAAAATTGTAGTTCAACACTGATTTTTATTGTGTGAATTGTACTCTACATAAAATAAGTGCCGACATGTGACTCCGTAAACTGATTTCTGACTAAATTTCCGAGATATTGATTATTGATCCTGACTCTAGGAATTTTGGTCCTCATTTTTAAACAAAAACTGTAGTTCAACAATGATTTTTATTGTGAGAATTGTACTCTACATAAAATAAGTAAAAGCATTAATTTTAGTATTTCCAAAGAAGATATTATATGATAAATTAAAGAAACCAACTAATGACATGTAACATATGAGAATTTCATTTAATATCAAAGTGCAACAGTTTTAAAATATCTATTTGCATAAGGCATTTCCTGTTACCGGATAAAAGTTACAATTTAAGTAAAAGATGATGTCATTACGTTAGCCAAGTACATAACCTGCATATAGTATAAGGTTTATTTGTACCTTATCAGATAAAAACCAATGATGAAAATTTTTATCAATGTGAGTTTGACATAGGTTCCGGTCAGTATACTTTGTTCCTTTGTTAGTGTAGTACGTTCAACTTGAAGATAATTCAGAAATGAGTCAAATTACGACAACAGATGCAACTCCTTTTCAAAATAGGTAATATAATTTTCTTTATTTACACAGACTACTGTTTATTTCAATTTATCTCTTCATTTTAAGTTACAGATAATAGACCTGTCAATAATATTATTGCAATAGAGTTTAATTTTTTTTATACTATTATATGTATATTAACTTTATTAAACAGATCTAACAGTAGTCTCAGACAATTTTCATAATAATTAGCTGATAACTCAATTATGAGCAGATTGTAATGTAAAGAATCATACCTTCTAATGATATTCTGGTTTCCTCAAATGAAACTTGATCCTGATTTGTTGTAATTCAAATATTAATCACTTGTAAGATTATCAAAGAATTTGAGATTTATTTAATGATAAAAATGTGAGCCAAATGACATCTTGTAACATTTAGATAGAAACAGGTTTACAGTGAATTTAGTAGCATAAGAATGTAAAGAAAGTGTAGTATTGAATTCACTATTCCAAAATTATATCTATTTTATAAATCTTTGACGTTAACATTTTTTTAAAAGTTATATTTAAATATACACATTTTTTATATCAGTTCCTATTTTTACTTTAAGTCAGTATTAGACTATGCCTCCCTCAAAACTATCTAACTACTCACTAATAAAATAATAGAAGGAAAACCTTTAAAGAGTTCTTCAAGTTATTACCATCACATATGTCGGAATAAGGGTCTATTACATTCGGCTAGTAATTTTGTCAGTAATATTAACAGTTTTTTCGACTTATAGATTATAATGCTAAGATTTTCAGTTTTTTAGATTATATGGTTGGGGTCAATATGACATAATAGCTAATATGATGGATTGATTCAGCCTAATATGAAAATCATACATAGAAACTGGTCATATAGTAGAGTTTCATAACTGTGTATATCTCTTTAAGGAAACGGACACAATCAGAGGTTGGGACCTTGAAGCTCAGTATTTGACAAAAAAAAGCTTAGTATTTTAAAAAATTTATTTCAAAAGACTTATCCAATGATGGGAGGTGAGAAATGTAATAGCAATTAAAATTGTTTCTTTTCTTTACATATTTTTTTCAGTATTTTGTTACATATTAAATGAGATCTTCATGTATACCATATATTTGTAAAATTTCATGCACTTAAGTCTGAGACTGTGACTGTTACAGACGGTGCGACATAATGAAATTATGAACGTTCCTTGTTTTATTACGGAACCTTAAAAAATAAACAAACCTTTTATCTAGATGCACATACAGTGCATACTAGAATAAACTTATATTATTCATTTTCAGTACTAAAGCACCTTCTAACCCAATAGTGCGGCGTGAGGCCGTACATCCTAAAATCGTGTATGAACAGGAAAATAAAAAGGGAATCTTAATAATATTCAACCATTATGAAGTATTTCCTTACAAGTTTAGTTTGCTTAAACTCGGACGAAAACTGAGAAGGAGAGATGGAAGTGAAGAGGATGTGAAAAATTTGAAAAAATGCTTCGGTAATCTTAATTTTAAAATTGAAGAACATCATGAGAAAACGGATAATCAAATTCGGCGGGTGCTAGAAGAAGGTAATACTGTTTGATAATTAACTTTTCTTAAGTACTTTCACGTTTGAGATAAACATTTGCATGATTTTTATCGAATATGTTTATAAAAAATAGCTTTTATATAACTGAACTGTATATAGTTAATAACATTATCTTGATTTTGACGGAAAAAACTTATGACTATAATGGAATTAGGAGAAAAGTATGGCAAAAGTATAATTAAATTCATTGATTAGATAAAGTGATATTGGTAAATAATACAGGCAAGAATAGACATAATTTTGTTAATACATGTAGACCAATAATGTTTGTATTTTTTCATTAGTGCAAGTGATTTTTTACTAATTTGTATTGTAGCATTATATTTGTCACTATACTGTTTGGTTTTTTATATTAATTACACTTGAAATATATAGCTTCTTGATATCATAACCTCGGTTGCGGTTTTTGTATTAGACTGTCGGGGAAATCTGTATATGTTTTTATGTTACAAAAAGAGGACAAATTTTCACAAATGAAATGCGATTATTGAAGCAAATACTTTCCATTCTGTTCACTGACCTTTGGCCATCTAGATAGAAGAGACATAATACCATTTCTCTAAAACTCAGCTGGACGAAAGGAGAAAAAATGATCCAGGTGGTTTTTGACATCCATCAGGGAATGGAATTTTTTATCAGCAAGGGACTTTTTCAGGGAGAGGAAGAGGTATTAACCTGAAGGGTTAATATCTGGGGAATATGCAGGATGCGGTAGGACGTTTCAACCTAACGGCAACAACTTGTTGGAGTCGATGGTCTGGTTTGGTAGGAGAAATTCGTAGTACAGCACGTCTTTCCAGTCCCACCACACAGACAAGAAGATTTTCTTCGGGTGCAGACCTGGCTTTGCCACTGTCTGCAGGCTGCTACCTGGCATGGACCAAGATTGTTTCCAGCTCACATTATTGTAAAATATCCACAATTCATCCCTGGTAACCAATATTTTCAGAACGAGGACTTTGGAGCATAGAATAAAGAGCGAATCACAGATGGACATCCGATTCTGGTTGTGTTGGTCCCCTAGCTGGTGAGGCACCCAAAACTTCATAGCGGCTTGCGTATCGGATCTTCTTCGGATGATTAAATACTGTCATCGTATCTGTTGTAACAGGTGTTCCGCAGCGCTCTCAATCTTTAAGGTCGATTTCTCTGGATTTCATCAAATCACAGCCTTTTTCACAAAAGAACAACATAAGAAGTTCTTTTTTATGCCCATTATGGTGCTCCATGTTTTCGAGTAGTGAGTTATACAATTGTACTCGAGGGACGACAATCTTATACCGATGTGAAAGAAGAGAGATATTTGCATACAACAATGAATGATGCAATAGTGAACATGTCCACGTTTGTTCACATACGCCACTCGAAATCTATAAGTAAAAATAGAAAAAAAAGTGTAAAATCAAAAAATTTGCTATAAAAATTCCAAATTTTAATAAGCAGAAAAAACTAGAAATTAAATCTTGTTAAATGCAAGTATAACTTGCACTATATAAGTATAACTTGCACTATATGCAAGTATAACTTGGATTTTGTACCCATAGGCACATATAGACATTTAAGCATAAATATGTAAATATTATTGCCTTGTATATCATTCATAGACATAATAAATATGCATTTTAAGGTGAACAGTTATTTTTGCAATTGACTTAAGTCACTTGTATGGAGTTTCTATGAATTTCTTGCAGACCCACTTATGTGTCAAATGTTGGTCGTCTACTACTTGTAAACTAGTAGAGCCTACTTAGCTGTGATAATTTTGTTATGCAAGGTACTATTGTAAATATACGTCAGATATTAAAAAATTGTGGTTTAGCTGGTAGGGGATGGGAACATGTAAATCTAACAAAAATTACCTCTTTGAAGCTTAATATATTGTAAATGGATTCCTGTATCGAAAAAGAATTCATGATATACCCAATATATCAGTCATGTCCTACCCAATGGGATATGTGAATTAAAAAAGAGTGAGGTGTTATTGGATATCCAACAGAAGCAAAGTTTCTTACACATTGCATATAAAAATCAATTTTTAATTATTAATTATAATAAAATATAGACAATAGACATTTTTACAATCATACAATAAAAAACACAACAAAAACGAAAATACATAAACAGGTTAAGTATAACTGTACATGTAAGAGAATGATTTCTTTTTCTTATTACATTTGCATGCATCTAGTAACCTACAAAGCACATATATTATGTATACACATATGTATATATATATGTATATATATATACATACATATATATATATATATATATATATATATATATATATATATATATGTGGCCGGGCATAAGTGTTTGACAAAGAAAGATGTTACTGAAAAATAGTCAAGGAATAATATGGTTGATTGTCGTATGATTGTTGTTAAAATAAAATTTAAAAGATGACTTTTTTTTCAGAAAATTGAAAATAATATTCATAATTACTTGTCATCATTTTCGTACATACCATATTAGCACACATTGTTCAGCACCGCTCGTGGGAATAACCCGCGAAAAGCTGCGAAGACATCACTACCGCATGTAAACTCCAAACTTCGGCAAGTATTGTGTGTGTTAAAAAGAGTTAGTGTAATATTTTTTTTGCACTCAATTAGAAGAAGGGCGTGTTTTATGTTTTTTTTTTAATGACAGTTTATTCCTTTATAACCAACGAATAGCGTCTTTCTTTGTCTGACATCTATTCCCAGACACCGTGTGTATGTACACAAACACGTCGCAACAATACATGTTGCCTAGCCAAGAAGGAATGTTTTATCGCCGCATTTGTTCGTGATGTTTCATACTTTCTCAATTAACTCCCCATTTCGAATGTCTGATAAGAAACTTTGCTTAAAACAACTCAGCCCCACTTTATATGGAGCAAATGTAGTATAATGTAATAAAACGTTTTTAAAGGATTTAATTTCATAACTCTGTAGGCATTATAAATATGTATTACAATGCCGAATTTCAGCATCATGGCACTAATAGTCTGCTACTAAAATGGTTGTGACATACAGACAGACAGAGGAACAGGTGAAATTATAAGTGTTCCTAGTTTAAATACAGCACCCAAAAAACCAATCAAGCGCATATCAGAGCTTGAAGTTATTGTTGTAGCTTAACATACATAATTTTATTTCGAAGTTTTAATAATACTCTAGTACCTAGAATTTTGTTGAATTTTTCATTCATGGATTAAAAAATTAACTAAATATTTCCTAAACATGGCTAAGAAATGAAAAAAAATAGTAAATAAATTTCAAGTTTGTAAATACCTATCCAATGATATCCAGTTGAATGGGATGTGCGAAAAAAAAATTTTGCCCCTGCTTTATATGTACAAGTAAAATATGCAAATGGATCTTAATAATTCCTACTTCATAAAAAAAAACTCACACAAATAATAAATAAAAACTCACACAAATAATAAATAAAAACTCACTAAAATCTCAGTACTGGTGCTCAATTTGTAAATACCACTTTGTGCAGTACCCTGATTCAAAAATCGCCTCATTGAAAAAACCAATTGAATTATTTTCATTTTTGTTAAAACTTTTCTTGTTTATGACTTTTATTATCTTGTTGAAATTTTGAAATTCATAAGAATTGTTTTTTTAACAGTTAATTGTTACTTGTTACGAATGAAAATATAAGTTTAAATTTTTTTTTCGCAAAATTTATAAAAGACGCATTTGCCTTTCGTTGATGTGTATACTCGTCATCGCTTCATTTAATTTATACACCTCTTGAAAGAGTTTTAAATCTTTCTTTTGTTTTGAAGTTAACAGGCTAATATTCAGTTTTCCACAGTTACGAATCATATATCACTTGTTGATTGCATTAAATTTCTTTTTAATACTTTAATTTTTAGAAAATTTATAACATGCTCATTCTTGTACACTCTGTATGAGACTTAATCATTTTTAGTATAAACTGGCACGAGTGAGAGATCAGGTCAGGAGATATTGCTTTGCCACTTTTTATCTTAAATTGTTCACTTAAATTTTTGCTATTTTCATATTTGCTTACAGAGTGTATTGAAATCAAGCTATACATAAGACTTTATTTGAAAATAAATAAAAAAAATACTGAATATTGAATATATTTGGCGTCAATTTTGTAGAAATTCATTATTCACAATTAATGAAACTACGTGATGTAGTGTTATTTTTACTTTCTTTAAGTTCTTTACCACAACCTAGGTTTCATTGTATTACAACATCTTCAGGTGGGCTATTAGCAAAGATCTATCTTTGCTAATTGCTATTTGCTACATCACATAGTTTCATTTAATTGTTTAAAAAAATACATTATATTTTCAAAAAACAAAAATTCTTAGAAACATATTTAGATTTAATAAACAACTTGTTTTTGCATTTTAAGCTATAATATTTATTTGAATAATAATGCAATGATAATTTCACATTTTAAGATTTCGTTAACATATAATTTTATTTATTTTTTCCTGGAGTAACGTATTATTGAACAATTATGTATTCATCTTTACAATTTTATTTTAAGTTACATTGAATATATGTTTGGAAGACTTTAAAACAACATTTGTTACTCTTTTAAACAAAATTAATATCTTAAATAAAGATATGCTTAATCCTGTAAAGACAAACTGTCAAGCAATTTACACTCACGGCATATGACTGTGTTGTTGATCAAAAGTAAGATGAACAATTTTATTTCAAATCTAATTTCAGTTCATTTTCTTATTACCTTGTGACGTGAATTATGAATTGTTAAATAAAAGCGATAAAAACAAAAAATATTGAAAAATCAGAACACCATTATTGTGTGAATATTTATATAAAAAATTAAATATGGAAGCAATATGATGGAAGACAATTGATGAGAATGTGATGTTGAAGAAAATGTAATTGTAAAGTTAAAGAAACAGGCATTATAGAAAAGGAAATTTATAGATAGTGAAAGCAATTAAAATTATGAATATTTATGGATGAAGTCAATTGGAAAAATATATAGAAAACCACAAACAAATAGACAAATTAGATTGAGAAATATCTAAATTTCTTTTAGATCTAAGAAGCCTTAAAAGTAGAAGATCATCCTTATATTCGTATCTGAAAATAAATTTGGTGAAGCGATTTTAATTCTATATAGACAACTTTACCTCTTACATAGATATAATTATTTTGAATAATAAACATTTTATTTTTTTTTATTAAAATTTAAACATTGCATAATCACTACTTACCTTGCATAGATATTCAACATTGTTTGTAGTAAATTCTTTAAGAGTGCATTTGTTGCTGACACCTAACTGGATATATTATCATCTCTAGATTTTTGTATATTTTTATTTTCGTAATAATTTTAATCACGACAGTGGCACAAGCTGACCATACCAATACAAGCTGCATAGTTGTTGTACTGATGACACATGGCGAAAAAGATGGCTTTGTTCTTGCTGCTAACAAAAAATACTGTGTGAGTCGTCTATGGCAAACATTTGAAGAAGCGCAGAATTCCACTCTTCACGATATACCGAAACTGTTCTTCATTGAGGTATTTCTTAAGATAGTTCTCGTTTTACAAAAAGTTTAATATAGTGATACAATCAAAATAAATGCCCGCTTATAATTAAAGTTAACAACATAATATGTAGGGCTAAAAGTGATAACAACATTACTACAATGGAATATGAGCAAAAATCTGAAAGTTTCCTTTCCTCTTACTTTCTTTGATATGATTTATTAATGTTAGAAGTACCTTACTTTTCACATTGTTCTACATAAATCCAACAGTCGCCCGTTATTTTAATTGCTTATTTTAAAAAGCATATAGAAAATTAAAAACTGCTCCTTTCTTTGATGTCACTCGTTTGCTCTTTGACTATGAAAATGTTGGAGATTATGTAGTTAGTACAAAGATGATTATGGAGTTAGTACAATGACAATTACGAGGGTAGCACTGAAAGTTCTTCGAATTGGCCATTTGTAACAATTATAATAAAAAATTGATTCAAATGAAGAAAAATTTCTTTGGTAATCCATTGAGATATTTGGCTTGAATTTGTCATTTCTTTTTACATTTTGGTGGCAATTTGAAAATTGAGTGTACCACATTAAGATAAATTTAACATAAGAAAATTTTGTGGTCTTAATCAACAACAATGTTATGATCGCCTTCAATCTGCATTTTATTATGAAGCTTATCCCACATTACAATTTACAATTGGTTTAATGAATTCAAGCACGATTGTACCAATCTCATTGATTATCTGTTTGAAGGACGTCCTTCAACAAAAATAACTGAAGATAAATCAATATTGTGCATTTATGTAGTTGCACGAGTTACGAAAACCAAATATGCTGTAACGAACCTGCAACTAAGAAGTTGTCTGCATAGTGAAAAGTTCTAAATAGTTCAAAAGAATTGCCTACAAAGATGAAGAAAGGATAAAATGCCGGAAAAATTATGGTTGGCTTTGTTTTTCAGATGTTATTATTTGCCAATTGATCTGGAAAATAAAAGAACGCTTATTGCAAACTGGTACACAGCAATTCTTCGTCTGTTTGTTTTCAAAAAAGTTCGAGAAGGTAAAAAGAGATGCTCACACTAGAATTCTCCTTCATCACGATAATGTCTCTGTATACTCAGTCGAATGTTTGACTACTGTGATGTGACAGGTGTAGAAATTATGGGTCGTTTGCTATACTACCCCGATCTCACTCCATGCAATTTTTATTTATTCTCAAAAATAAAAAATAAATAATGAGGAATATGATTCCTGGATACTGAAGAAGCGGTAACTTTCTTCGGAAAGACTGCGGAGAAGACGTCCAAGGAAGAATAGGCTGACTGCTCCTCTCAATACTTCCTTCGAATGGAATGATGGATGGAATCCCAAGGAGACTATTATAAAAACCAAAAATAAATTAAAAACTTGCTGGTTGCTGTCATTTTTTATATTCGAAAAACTTTTAGTGTTACTTCTCATAGTTCATAACGAAGATTAAGTAGTTAGTACTCTGATAATTGATATCGCTTTTCTAATTTGCAGGTGTTATTATATCATAATACATCTTAACTGTAATATGTTAATACTTTTTCAATACAGTGTGAAATCTGAAAAAAAACTGCCATTAAAGAAGTGAAACACTTGAAGGAAAAACTCCTATGACTGTATAATTAAGTTATAAACACTGTATAATTCAATTATCATCAGAATTGTTGTGGTTACAGCCATTTTTAAAAGGTTTAGAAGCCATTCTTATAAAAATGTTTGTCTGTTAAATCATTATAGAAAAACAATTAAATGGAATTTTGTCTGGCATCCTGTCTATGTGTCTGTTCGCTATTTCATCCTAAGTGATGGATGTATTTAGACGATGGATGTATTTAGAGATGTATTTAACATTTAACATGGAGGATACTCACGATTGTACTAAGGTCAGGTCCTATTCCAATTTCAGAGATTGGTTATGCTCCTTTGTACAGCTACATGGAGCTTAATATCATTTGTATGATTTATGAGGTTCAATGGTGTAAATAACGAACTCTCATAAAGTTTTGTTTACTTGATAATGTTTATATAGTTAAAGTTAAAGTAATTTAATGCAATTAACGTCTTGGATCACTTTTCTTGCATATGCCTTTTAAAAACTTTATTTTTCATTTGATTTACATTAAGGTATGCTTCATGGTATATTTTATTATTAAATTAATATTCAAGAACAGGAAATTAAATTTATCCACATTTCTATAGATGTTTTAAGAATGCATAAAAATTTACATTAATGTTTATCCAACAGCTAGTCAAAAACAAATTGAAATCTGTTTCATTTGAAGACCTGCCAATAGGTAATATGATACATCATTTTTTCAACAGGCATGCCGAGGGAAAAAAATCGATGAGGGTGTTATTGTTACAGATGGAACTAATAACCAAGAAACTTTAAAGGTACCTACTAGAGCAGACTACCTCATCATGTACTCGACTGTAGAAGGTAACGAATACTCTTCAATGTTTGATCTTTTAATAATTTTAACTTTCCTCGTACAATATCACATTTAGCCTTTTGTAGCTTATTGCACCCCTAAGCCCCTATATCGTTAATTCAGCTTAGAAAGATTTGAAATTTCGACCTTAGAAAACATTTTACATCATATCTACATAATTTCCATATTTATTCTAAAATTATTATCACATTAAAATGAATACATCAGATTTAACAAGTCTTATTCATTATCAGGCTTGTTGGTTATGAAAAACCAATTAAAAATGTTTAAATTTGAAAGTAAATAAAATTAAAGTAATAGGAAAAATTTTAAATTGTGCCAGATCCAAAAGATACGCACGTGGAACATACGTGGGCTTCTACAGCCTAGAAAACTCACGATCTTAAACACTTCACATATATTGCCATAGCGAAACTCATTGGAGAGATAATGGTAATTATTTAATCGAAATCTACACCATCTACTTCTCGTTACCATCTACTCTTCGTTAGTGATACTTTTAACCAAAATGGTGTAGTTTTCCTTCTCCCAAAACATCTGAGTCACTGCATGATGGAAAATGAACCTGCTACGGAACGAATGCTGAGTATTAAACTCAACATGGTATCAGCAACCCTAAATATTAATTGTCTAGGTGTAAACACCAACAAGTGCTAAGTCGAAGTCATACAGAAATGCCTGCCTGGAATTAGAAAACACCATTTCCAATGTGTCTAGAAGAGCAATGCTTCTACATGGGTTATTTTAATACAAAAGTAACATGGGTTACTTTAGTTCAAAAATCGGTGCATACTCCCACTGTGTGGGGAAATTGGGTCATGGACAAAGTAATGAAAGTGGCGTACGCCTTATACAATTCGCAGCCGATAACAACTTGGTGATATCGAACAGCTTTTTCCAAAAACACCCACACAGACTTTACATGTGGATTATCGTAATCATATTGACTAGATTCTGATTAGATCACGGTGGGAAATTTCGATCAGGAACACCCATACAATGCCTGGGGTAGAGTATGCATTAGATCATCAACTTTTAGTTTCCAAAGTACAGTCGAAGTTAAAGTACTAAAAGAAACATGGAAAAGACATCATTGGATGAGTGACATCTTGCGACTGCTACTGAGATGAAAGGAAGAATGAAAGCGATTGGCTCAGAAGTAAAAATCTTGAACAACTTGTCTACTCGGATTCAAGCTGTGGGCGAAAACAAGACACCTAACTTCATAACCTTAGTACAGAAGTCGAAGCACAGGCAAACAAACACGAATCCAGAGATCTCTATAAAAATTCACTCTATTACCAAAACTTTCACCACTAAAACTTGGGCTATCAAGAATTCTCAAGGCGAGGTTGTCACTGTAATATTTCCGAAACATGGAAGAACCACTGTCAGTCACTATTCCAGGATCCACAATCGTAGAATTTTGGACATCTAGAATAAATGAAAGAAGAAATAGTACCACACACACACTTAAATGTGAAGTTAGAGCGTATCCGGGTGTTATCCCGATTGAGATATGGCATTGAAATCTTTCACACGCTGTGTTATAAAATATTGTAGTCAGACATACGGCTAAAAGAATGGGTCATACAATTTTCATTCCGCTACGTAAAAAAGATTCCATCAAGACATGCAGTAATTACCGCTTTAATGCCTTAAATTCTCAAGTGATCAAAATATTGCTGCATACCTTAAATGAGCCTCCCAAAATCTTTTTATCTAGCGAGATTATACCTGAGGTTTCGTGAAGGGAAAAGGTACCCGCGAACGCGTCGGTGACTTTCCTAAGGCATTTGATTCAGTTAAATGATCAAAACATTGGGAGACGCTACTGGAAATGGGTACGCCAAAACACCTTGTACACTTGTTATAAAAATGGAACAGCCTCAGTCAGACCAGATGATGTATTGTCAAATCATTTCCAGCACAGTGCGGGAGTTCGTCAAGAATGTATAGCTCCTATTTAACATTTATACTGAACTTACAATGAAAATTGCTCTCGAGAACTAGACGGATAGAATTTCGATCGTTGGGAAAAAAATTTAAATCATCTTATTTGTAATTAATATGCATCATAAGGAAAGTCTACCGTGAAGGATGGAAAATATCAGCCTTGAATTAGTTACCTTGAATTAAATACTGCTTGTTTTTTGTGAATTTGTGTTCTAAGTAGTACTTTATCATAATACTAAAATTATAAAAATTGTTGGAAATGTATAGAGGGTCGTTAATGGTAACTTAGTATAATCGATTGAAGTGCCAGAAATTTGCGGCTTCCTAGTCCATAATTATAAATTGCTGTAAGTGGTAACATCTATACTAACCTTGTTTAGCAAAGAAAATAACAAAAATGAGACAAAAACACTTCATTGCTTTATTTTTCAATGTTTTTACTATAAATACAACAGCAAAAAACTTTTTATGTTGCCTTTAAGGCTTTCTCATTCCTGTCATGGTTAATGTCTGGTCTTTTGGTAGCCATTTTTTTATTTCACAATGGACCAGCTCGTCAAAAATTTCAGTGAGAGTTCATTTAAAAAAAATTAACAAAAAAGTAACTTGCTTACCATTTATTTGTTTATTTTATTCGTCGATCTTCATGTCGAGAGTAAACGTCTATCAGTTTTTTATGAAAACCGGTAATGGAGTTAATTCAACTTTTGGTATAATGCGAATTTCTTGATTTTTTTTGCTTTAAATACAAGAATATAAATAAAAACGACGTATTGAAAAAAATATGATCCGGACGCGATTATTTTACAGTAAAAAAATTGATTTAAAATATGCTCTTCTTTGAAGAAACGGCTGTCAGTTGGCTGTCAAACCTAAATTATATAACCTCTCTTTACGCGATCTTTTTTGCATGTTTCAATATTTTCTTTTTTTGTTCCTTTTTTTATACCAATTCCTGTTTGTATTTGCAAATTTAATGTTTAGTATCATTAAGAATGTCAATTAATTAAAAAAACTTATAACTTATACTTCTTCGAAAAACCGCACTTTTTTCAAGTCACTTTCTTTATTAAAATGTACATTATATTGTTCCATTTCTTACTCTATGCGAAGCCACGCAAAACAATAAATCAATATGAAACAATTTACTTCAAATAAATGCCAATAATTACGTTACGCCGTATGCAAACGAAACATGATAATTCAGAGATCAGATCATAAACTAACGTCATAAATTAAATAACATTTGCTAAATGCGGCTTACAATGTCACACAATGCCAAGCGGAGCGCCGCACCAAATATCCATCTTCATACAAATACCAAATATGCATCTTCATAAAAATGCATAAATCTTCATACAAATCTTTTGCTTCAAGTTTCAGATTTTTCGAACTTTCTCTTTTGCACTTATTGAATTCAGTACTGGACATTTTATGGCCTTTGGTTCATAGGAGCGTATTGCTGCGCACACCACTGAAGCCATGAACCCAAAGAATTAGATGTTATGTATGTTGTTTATTAGTTATAATATTACAGCTTATGAGCATAATAAATAATACTTTAATAATTTTGAGTTCACCGCACTAGCGCTTCTTAGGACGAGCCGCCGCTGTTTGTAACTATGTCTTCTGTCAGTAATTCTGCTACTATTTGGACTTCCTCATTATCAACTGTTTGTTCTATGGTAATAATTGTTTCAGCATCTTCTTCTGTTCCATTCTTTTCAGTTTCCTTTCTATTAGTAAATTTTATATTAACTTTTCTTTAAACTGAATATTTCTATGTTCTTGGATATCATTTCAAGTAACGGTAACGCTTTTGTCTTGTAAATGGCCTCTTAGACATATTTCAGTTTTTTTCTTTCGCTCCAATGCTCTGTCAATATATATAATTCGATACAATGTACATTAAATTTTTCTAAACAGAAACTTTTAAAATAGTTGTGATTTTACACATCCATAAACAGCTATTTTATATTTTTTTCTGTGCAGTTTACATGTATTTATTGGTAATAACTGTTCCAGTACTGCTGTGCGATTGAGAAAATGTATCATACTTCAGATACAAGTTTTTGAAAAGTTGTGTAAATGTATTGATTTCATGTGTCACTTATATACTAATGATTCATCATAAAAATTGATTTGTTTTCTATCAACTTTGTGCTCCTTATTTAAATTTTTTTCTTCTTTAAGTATTTTCTCCTCGTCGGAGGCTAATCATTATGGCTACTCTAAAAAATAATTCTTCTCTGGGTAATCTTTGGAAATTATAGTATGAACAACATTGAAAAGTTTTGTATATTCTTGTACACCAGTTTGAATGCTTGTAGATTAAGAAAATTTAAGTAGTTGCCTTCAGACTTTAAGTAGAACCTTGACCCCTGCTCAAAGTTAATTACTTGTCCTTTTCAATAACGTTGAATTTGTAGTTTGGTTGCGTGTTGTTGCTATATTGTTAAGTAAAATATTAAATATTCAAAAAACTTTCAAGATTAACAAACTTGTCGTATTCTTGCTTAACCTTCCGTTTAAGACCTGGAATATACATGCTACTTAGTAGCATACTTTCGAGTTAATGCTACTTTTTAACGAACAATTCGCACATGTATACGAAAACAGCATACTCATAGAAGAGCACGCTACCTAATTGCATGGTGGTTTATTTTTCCGTGCTTTTTAGGATACGGTATGTGATGGGGATAGGGGGGAGTATGGTTTCCGTAGTAGATAGTATCCGAAACAAGTTGAAACGTGTTCACTATGAGTTTGCTAGTTTTCTCTTTTCCTTTTTCATTTCAAATTTTTTTCAAAATAATTTTTTTGTCATTGAAAAAGTAATATAATAATTTTTAATTAATTTCATATAGAGGTACTTCCATTTTGGCTCCCACTATAAAATATTCTGTATCCCGGCCTTGTTATAAACACGTAGCAAAAGAATTATGCTCATAACAAGTAGGTCTCAGACTGTGTTCCGTTGCTAGCAAATGTGTACACACCGAACATATTAGAGATGGGTCGTACTAGATAATATTGATACTAAGTATACCTAGCATAGTTTTGTGGACGTAACTTTCCAAATATCTGTTCCTGAAGTACTGCCTAGTATGTATGTATGAGCGTAATAGAGATGAGTCATACTTGTCAAATTAAGTTCTAAGTTCTTTAAGAATGATTACGAAGCAATGCCATGGTTAAAAACCAGGTTTTGCCATGTTTGAAAACTTTCCTTCATAATATACTTTAGACAGGCCTAGGTCTGTCCACTTAATCAAGATAGAGAAACGCTGGCATATTTAAAAGTAGCCAATTAATTTTATATACATGTTGATCATTTTGTATCCACGTTTTTTTTAAATATTAATTATTTGTTGTTATTAAAATGTTTTTGAAATGATTTATATTTACAATAATAAATTGTTTTAATCATTATTATTATATTTACACTAAACAATAAAAATTTATTCTTAGATTTACACTTTATATGAATTATTTATATTTCACTCCAGTATTTTAGCGAAAACTAAAAATATATATATATATATATATATATATATATATATATATATATATATATATATATATATATATATATACACACACACACACACATATATATATATATATATATATGTTGGTATGTGACTGATATTAATTCACAAAAGAAAGTCACGCCACCCGAGACCAAAAGGGAATACATCGAAACAGCCGAAAGTATATTTCATATAAAAGTATGCAGTTTTGGTACGGGGCGATAATACTTTCAAGGTATAAAGTATTTTACTCGGACGTAGACCGGCGCGAGCGTCGAGAATTAAATACATTATACTCTAACGTACGTCAACCCTGCGCGTACTGCCCCGGTGACCAGAGTAAAATACTTTATACCTTAAAAGTATTTTCGCCCCGTACCAGGGCGCATACTTTTATTCCTAATACGTACTCAAATACCTGGTCGCGTAAATACGCCTCTCACCCTACACGGTATGACGCGTCACTCAGGTCGGGCGATTTGAAAAATTATGCAGCTAACTAGTATGAGGCGATACCTAGCAATATTAAGTATAATAAAGTATTAAGTATTTTGGCGTATGAGTCCAGTGCTATGTCCCGCGTCATTCGAATGCTTTGTTTCGAGTGGCGTTTGCGATGGGCCTATAGGTGAATATAGAACATATACGCTATGTTCACCGTTGGTGATTTCAATATCATTTGGATATAGGTACGTAGAAAGTTCGTGTTTAAATTCGGGGGACAAGCGTTTTAGAATATTCTCTATATTTTTTTAGAACATGTATGTTGGTGTTGTCTTGAGTGTGAACTAGTAGTAATCGCATGTTATACTTTTCTTGAGCGCCGTACCCCGAAAAGAAAAAGAAAATAGTATCGCGCCTATATAGTCCCTATAAAATCGCGTCCTTTCGTCTGTTGTCAGTATTTTTCTCTGAAAGGATTGATGTAGAAACTTGAGTTTGCATAGTATAAGATCTTGGTGACGCGTATATATTCCAATAGTCGAGAAAAAGAGTCGTTTAAAAGAGATTAAACGAACCTAAAACATTTTTTTCTGAGTCATATGGAATACCGTTTAACGTCGCCATTTTAAGTGGCTGGCATCGGCGGCATTAAACGGTAGTTTAATAGTTATTAAAAAAATAATGTTTTGTTTAGTAAACCCACGGAGTTTCCGATCGCAAACTAGAACACGAAAAGTGCGTCATTATTGTTGAAGCAGTATAGTATTTGTTAATTATAGGCTTTACAAAACTTTCCTAAGATTTGGACTTTTTTGTTTAGACAAAATTTTGCAACACTTTTACAACCGATGGCGTCAGCGGAAGTGCTTCTTCGTCTACCATTATTCTAACTACTTTTTATTATCTAAGAAATGTTTGCTTTGCTCACTGTCCCAGATAGTATATTGCCGTATTATAAATAGGATTTGCGTCTTCTGTAAAAAGTAATTGCGCGCTATAACTATTAATAAATTAAATACTATGCGGCGTATCACGCTTACCTACGGAACATTCATTACGCTAGACCGACACGCACTCAACGGACTTTTATAAAATAACATTGACCACTTTAAGACTGCAGTACTCTGCAAATTGTTTCAGTCCAAATACACATATAAATATAAGTATATAAAAAAAATTAAAGGAAATAAATAAATAAATGTAAAAAAAAATAATAAAAAGAAAAAAATAAATTAAAATATGAATAAATAAAACCGGAGATATGTTGAATTAGTGGTATAACCTTGTTCTAACTTTCAGATACCCTTGCTTTTGTATAGATATATTATCGAGAATAACTTCCATTTAATTTTATTACATACACCGGAACTTATTACCCTCACTTAAATACTGGTATATCGTATAACTCTCGGAAATATAATAAAACCTACACCGTTCCCCTACAATAAACTCACTAAGCAGTGGGAAAACCCACACAAACCCGGCATCCGCTATTGTGTATGAAACATATAAATGCTGATGGATGTTCCTAAAAGTTAATATTTGCTAATAGCCCACCTGAAGATGTTGTAATACAACGAAACCTAGGTCGTGGTAAAGAACTTAAAGAAAATAGAAATAATACTACATCACATAGTTTCATTTAATTGTGAATAATGAATTTCTACAAAATTAGCGCCAAATATATTCAACCCTTTAAGACTGCTTAATCTATATTACTAATGGTTTGCAAATTTTCCTTCATACCTTAGCAGGCTTAAGACTGTCAATTTGTGATGTATTTTCACCACAAGAGGGCGTATTTAAAAGTTATTAAATCAACTTTTCTACAATATCTTTGTCAATATTTCATCTTGTGAACAATAATATTTTTGGTTGTTTTTGCGGTGTTTTTATTTTTTTCTGTTTTTTAATGGTTTTTTAAAAAGTCTTTATACCAAAATGATATATTTTTACACTGTTACCAAATTATTATGAGAGTATTCGGTCTGCCGAGTGCTTGCATGGCCATACGCACTATGCTAGGTACGTAATTTTATTGTACTAGGTATCACCTAGTATGCAAAAATACTAACTCCTTATACCTGTTCCAGTAAATACACCTCAACTCTAGAAAGTATGCTATAAATGAGCACACTACTTAGTATCATTTAAGCATGCTTTTTTAGTTGAATTACTGCATGTAAAAACCACTTAAATCACAGACTTATGTTGTTTAAATAATGGATGTCAATTACAGGGTATTGTTTGAAGAGGAAGGTATGCACTAACTTAGATGGGTTTTACACAGAATATGCTGAAAAAAAGCGAAAATGAATTTGAGAAAAATGTGGCTAATATGGTTTTTTGAAATTACCGCTTCAATTGTAATTATATTCTGGGCCTAATGGATCCAAGTGGTTGCTATTCTGATACCAAATGTAAGGTTTTCATTTCTATAACATTGAACATTTTCATTTTTATACCATGTCAGTCCTTATTTTAATACTCAGATACCTTTTTGTGGTTTAGACTATATAATATTTCATACAGAAAATCATATTCACCCTCAGTCTTTCAATTAGTAATTTTTGTAGCAATTCTAGGGAAGATTTTTTTTTATTGTTGTTTGTACTTATTTATTGAGTCGATAGTGTATTTCGAAAATGTTTCAATACGAGAAACGTACATAACTAATGGGGTGCATCAGGAAATTCTGCCTAAAGGACAGACTTCTCACCATAATTTTTTCAGTTAACATTGTTTTAAAAGGGCATCGTTTTAGATTACATGGTTTGAAACTTTAAACATTCGGCTGATAATGTCACTATTTTCTTCTGTGACTATTAAAATTGTGACTGGATATCGTTCATTGTTTCCATCTATGAATATATATATATATATATATATAGGCATGTCCAAATTATTTAATTTATATTGGTGCCATGTAACATAGTAGCTCGGGGTAAGCTGCGAAACAGGACTACATTCATAGTATATAATAATAAATACCAAGAAATTTATTGTTCGTCATCTACAGCGCAATACTGTCATGAAAATCTAGTAGCTTAATCATTATCGACTTCATTTTTCTCGTGGAAATCTGATGAATAAAGAGTGTTTTTATCAATGGTTTATTAAAGGAGGCCATCTCCAAACTTTGCCCATCTGGAGATACCTGTTGAAAATATATAAATGTAATAATAGTAAAAATGTTTAAGAAAAACTCTGTTTTTAGTTTTCAATTTGAACAAATGAATTGTATAATACTAAAATAATTACATGAAATGTAAAGAAATGCTATATATATATATACACACACACACACATATATATAAATATATATATATATATATATATATATATATATATATATATATATAACAAATAAATTTTTGAAGTAATTTGTTTATTACAGATTCACAGATTTGGGCCCATTCTTATTAGAATAACTTGAACTTTTGGGTAAAAAAGTAGATTAGTAGATCACGGTTAAACATTTCGCCGGGATCATGTAAGACCTCTTGGAGGATCTTGTAAGATTTCTTCTAAAATCTCTTTTAAAAGTCTCTTTTATCTCTATTAGTTTTATACTTTTGCAATAAGGTTCACCACTAGCAGGTTTATGACCTTAATTAAAGGAATTAAAAAACTGAAAATTAAAAAGGATGCATTGATATAACCCAAAATTGCTATAAAGCCTTTTATTCGTTCAATACTGAACTATCAATCAATAATTTTCCAAATTTTAATAAAATAATTGCTGAAATGCTTATGTAAACAGTTCCTTTTCCTCGCGCTCAAGACGATATAAATGTACTGAGCCGTAGAGCGGCTCTGAATGATGTGTTCAGAAATTTGCAATGGCTTCTTTTGAGGATTATTTATATTTTATAATCATACCATTTTGGTGGTATTTTAGGTATAGTTCATGGGACATTACACGAAGCTGCAAATTTATTTACGAGTTTCTTGTTTTGTGACTAAATTTAAAAAACTCCTTAAACTAATGTAACTCCTAAAACTGAATGTACTATCACAGAATTCTGGACACTTGCCTTAATTACGAAATAATTTCATTATTATCTTACCAAAAATTATGTTTTGAGCTTTCATAAAACTATTTTTTTCAATTGGCAGAATTGCTGAGTTTTTTAATATTGTTCCACTCATCATTGATCTTTAATAATTTTTGATTAGTTTATATTAGAAAAGATTGTCACGTTATGAAAATTTGTTCACTTAGAACAAAGATTTGTAATAAATAACGTAATAAATATTAAAATGAAATTTTTTTAAACTGCATTTGAGTTGCACCGAGAACAGTTCACGTAAGAGAAATCGAAAAGTAGCCACGCAAATAGTGGCTTGTTTCTAAATTATCTTTTTTAAAATTTTATAACGTATACTATAAAGTTAAGAAAAAACAGAACAAAAACGCTTGTGGGCTGAATAAATTTTGTAAACAACAATTTTATAAGAAACAAAAACAATAGAATGTAGACCTTTAAATCAAACTAAGTCTTACTTCAAATTTTAATACAAGATCGTTCAATACCAAACGTTCCTTAAACATTTTACGGCAGAAGAAAAAATAGCGTACTGCAAATTAATATGTATAGTCGATTTCGAGAATGTAAAGTGACTTAAAAAATAAATGCTCTGAATGACATTTACAATTCCAGATACAGTTGCTTTTATAGACGATGGAGGTTCATGGTTCATATCTACTCTTTGCGAAGAGCTGAGTGGTCACATGGGTCGGGATCTGCTGGAAATATTGACCGCTGTCAATCGCCGTATAGCCATAGATAAATACAGCTACAACCCTCGTGATGCCCGTTTCCATGATAAAAAACAAGTGCCACAAATAGTCTCAATGCTAACCAGACATTTGTTCTTCTATTAATCATTTAAATTTAAACATATTATACCAATTATCAAAAATATTTTCCATTTTATAAAATTAAATATACAAGACTGGTTTTTTTTACTTATCGTATAAAACTATTTTCATACGTATTGGATAACAAGCAACTTAAAAATAATGTGTATTTTTCGAGCACTTACAGATGTTCTTTATAACACCTTATAGATTTTATTTATAAACAGTAATGAATTGGTTTTTAAATATGTTGAAAATGATAACAATTAAATAAATAATTATATATAAAATATTTTCCATTAAAAGTTCAATATTTAATTTTTTACAAATATATAAATAAATGGTATTGCATATAAACGTACTGCTAGAATGAGTATATATATTACATTTCAAACAACCTAGGCAAAGATTTGATTAAGGTTCAGCGTTAAAAATTCTTATTAAAAATTATTTATGTAAGTCAACGCAAATAACTGCGTAATCTAATTTTCGAAATTAGTTCTAGCAATTGACTGATTATTTGATATTGATTGTTTAAGGTAGTGTCACACCTGTGTAACTTCGTAAGTATAATTCTTACTATAAAGTGTTATATATTTTATAAATATCCTGACTAATTTGTAATTAGATTTGAATGATCTTACTTACTAATGAAAACTATGAACGAATTATAGATTAAGTGTATACCAAACAACATACGGACACATATTTAGAGTACATTCTACTAAGCGATCGCGACGCTCAAAACGCTCACTGTATTGTTCCACTTGACGACCCCGGTCATGATGGTCTTGAGCAAAACGTCATTGATGGCATCATTGTTCACAACCGTTGCGAGCCAATGCCGACGCACGAATCGACATGGGTTATTGCAGTTGTTTGTCTGTCAATTTGACTGTGTCCCGTTGATTTAAGAAGTTTACGTAAGTAAATTTATATCACTTTTGAAAATTTAACGTGATGGATAAAATCACTTTATGTAGCTCTGAGAAGTACCTAGTGGAAGTAAAGGTTGAATCAGTAATGTAAGATGTAAAATGTGCAAACGCTTTATAGAAATTAAATTGCACTTTTACAATTACTGTATGTGTAAATTATAATCTAACAATTAATAAATAATAAAAAAATATTTTAAACTCTTTATTTTTGTCAAATACCCCCCATTTTCTCATAGCTATGAATATGCATTGTTCATAACCCATTCCACTTGGACTGACAGTTACAACGCTGATAGGCTGGGGAATATCGTAATTGTGGGCGCGAGCGTTGCGAGCGGCTAGTGGAACATACCCTAAGTGTATAGATATGGATACTCATATATATATATATATATATATATATATATATATATATGTGTATATATATATATATATATATATATATATATATATATACATACATACATATATATATATATATATAAATTATTGATAGTTTATATTCAGAATTATTAATAAAAAAAAGTTTGGTTACATTCAAAATATAATAAGTGATTAAGAAAGGTATTGTTATATTTAAAGAGGTTCAAAGTTTAATTATCAGAATAAATAATATGTACAAATGTATATTAATCACAAACGTAGGGACAACACAAAAAAAACATATCAAATAACTTAATTATATTTATAACAAATACATAAAAAAATGTATAACAAATACATAGCAAAATGTTAAAGACATTTCAATAGTAAATTGAGAAATTAGCTGAAAATGATTTATTATTACTAAAGATGGTAGCAATAATAAATTCAACGCTGGTGAATTAGTAAAAGATTCAATACTTTATCTATTCTAAGGATGCCAAAGATATTAATATGTTAAATTTAAAAATGTAACGATAAAATGTCATCATTGTCTATTCCGCAATGCCATATTTAAGTAGAATTTCAGTTTGCAAAAAATATTTTAACATTTGTTATTGGTGCACTTAATTGGAAATTACCTGTGAACGATACAAAAATGACATGCGATTAGACTGAGAATGAATTGAAATAAGAAGGTACGTGCAAATGAAATATAGTCAGCAAATTGTAGTTATACAAGGATGAAACTATTCAAAAACTTATACTAAATAGTTGTATGCAACTTCCTCAAACAACCATTTAATTATCAACCCATACTAATTTTTGTATGACTTACGAAATCCCAAAAAAATTAATTTTAACAATTTCATTATTTGATTTAAAAACCTTGGTTTTTTTTAAATTAAATATTTTTATAATATTTTTACAAGAGGATGATTATTAATTCATCAAAAAATAATACATAGTAGCTCATAAAGCAGTATTTATATTCAAATAACTTATTTCTTATAAATCTAACATTAACCGAATTCAGAATTTATTGAGACTGATCTTAGATAAGAAGTAATTGACTCTTAGATATCTTAATAATTACGTTATGTGGAGAATCAGACCTACAGAGACTTTAAATATGTGTTTATATTCATTTTATTTTCTAAATTCTCAATGTTATAAATTTTATATTATTTTTCTAAACTTCAATATAAATTGGTTAAAAAAAACTTTTAAGGAGATTTAAAAAAAAAAAATGATATTCGCATGCAATTTTCTGATATAATACATAGTATAGTCTCTTTATAATTATACCTAAACCTGTTCTAATGTACGAGCCTGTAAAGCGGACTTTGGTGCAGTATGAATACAGTAAACCACAAATCAGAGAAAAGTAAGGGAAAGTTTTTGGAGAATAAGAAAGTTTTTGAAATTGTAGAGCTGAGAAATTAGGGAAATATGTGAAGATTAAGTATATTGTCACTGACATAAAAATTTGTTGGGGCAAATGGAGACAGCAAAAAATCTTTGTATCTAAGCCGGAAAGATCTCGACCCCATGGAAAGTCAAGAAAAAAGTGATTGAACGAAAGATTAAATGGTATTAGAATTACTGGAGAATTAGTGGAGAGATAAGGCGTAGAATTGTAAGAAATGGAAAGTGATGTTTTATCAGTAAGCCAGGAGTAAATAGTTCACATTTATATTAGTGAAGTAAAATGGTTTAAAATAATTTTTAGCATTATTTTTAAATGTAAAAAACTAAAAACGAAAGAGGATATCAACATTTTTACTATTGAAATAGTACAACAAATAGTTTATTGCCAATAAACAAGATTTTTAGAGGCTATTTTTAATGAAGTTTTTTTTTCATTATTATTAAACGTAAAATTATGGAAAATATATAATTTCCAACTGTCCAAATCGAAAGACAAGCATTTTTGGTTCTTTGTTGTCACAAACATTTATTAATAATTATATGATACAGTTATTTTGGGCCAAAAATTTCCAAATATTTGTTGATGCATTGATACTAATCAAAGTAAGTTTTTGGTTCCAAATATAATTACCTTCTTTTGCCTCTACTGGATATAGACCCTATTTCATCTAAGATATAAATACATGAGTAGGTTGTCTATAGGTAAACCCATTGTCCCAAAATCATTTGTTAAAAAAATTTGTTAAGTACGAGTATGACAAGAGTTCTGAACATACTTAAGTACATAAAATAAACATCTAACTGTAATAGCATCACTGTCGGAAAAATGATATGCAAAATAAAATATATCCATATACAAGTGCATGTATCTATTTACGTATGTATGTACGTGTATAAACATTTATATATAAATATGTATATACAAATATAATTAAATAAAAATAAGAATGAAATTATACTTCTATTACTTAAGCAATCAATTTTACTAATATTATCTATAATTTAGTAAAAGGGGTTATTAATTACCAGAAATACATAACATAAAAACGTTGCAAAACAAAACAAGTTTTATCTATATTATATATCTACATAGTTCAAATCATGTTTCCATTGAAACGATGATATCGACCGTTGTCGAGTTATGGTCTCAAATAATAATTTCAGTAGTAGCTACCGCATATCAATAAATACTTAGGTTTCATCAAATATCAAATATTAGTTGGTTTCATTGCAATAAAAATATGATATGATATGACCTTATTTTTACCAGAGACAATAAACTCTATAAAATGAAGATTACTCACTATAAAAATGAAGATTCAAAAAAATACTTAATTGATACAGAAAGTTTGTTAGATACAACAAATTTGATTAAAAGTCAATTACTAAAAGAAAATCAAAACATTAATGTAGCCAATATTCCAGTGATGGCTTTAAATTCCAATACCAATGACATTGACCAGGTAAAAATGATGAAGGTGCATTTATTTTGTCTGGTGCTACTCAATATCTTTACTTAAAAAGGTGAACAATATTGCAATACACAGCATAGCGAAGCCGATGATGAACCGGATATGTGAGACATTTGACGAAATTATAAATTCTTGCGCATGTTGAATAAAAAAAAATAATCGCTGGTCAAAGATAAGGTCAAAGAAAAGTGTGACATATATCTCTGCCTAATGAGGAAATAAACAAGTAAAGCATAGTCATAAAAAATAAACAATACTATTTTCAAGTATGCATGAAGCAATTAGAGAGACTGTTTTTTATTAATAACATCAGAAGAAAATTATTTCGATTGAGATAAACAGAATGGACACTACACATACATACCAACCCATTTAAAAAAGAACAATATTTCATACAAAATTGTATTCTTGAGACGCAGTCAAAGTGACTCCCCTCTCTCCTCCACTCACAACTCTTGATCAAAGTGCTTTGTGTAATCATTATTAATAGCCATAGATAATGTAGTATCGACCTCACCATTGCTCATAGATGGCATTATGTATAAGACAAATATTAAAATAACATTACTATACAATTTAAAATGACATTACTATAATTCAAAATTGTAGTTGTAAACAGCAGTTCGAATTGCAGTTATTGATAAAATTTACACATTATTTAAAAGACGTTACGATAACGATATTTAAAACATGTTTCCACCAATACGATAATATCAAAGTTGTTGAGTTATCGTCTCAAATAAATAATTACACAAATAAATTGTTTCAGTAGAAGCTATCGCACACCGATAACTAGTTACTTTTCTTTGCCATAAAAACGTGCTATGATCCACCCTTGTTTTTGAGCAGAGACAAAGAGGTATAAGAAATATTGAAATCTACGCGATTTCCTATGGTAATTATAAAAAAAAAGATTTAAAAACAAACGGCTTATATAGTGCAGGTTTGAGAAAACTAATAAATTTTATCAAAAAACATTGCAAAAAGAAAACGAAATTTTAATACAGGTGATATTCCAATAATGGCTTTAAATTCCAATACTAAATAACACTGACCGGACAAAGCCATGAGAAAGTTGTGGTCAATAATTTATTCTAAGGAAATAATTCATTTTTAGAATGTGACTTGTATAAAACAAATTTATTATCAGATCTAAAATGTGAAATTTCTAAGGGTTATTTCTACTTTTTTCCAAAGATATTCTTCGACAGCAAGCTACAACTATACTTAATGAAGACAGGTCATATCTAAAATAAATACTTGCAAAAAATCCCTATTTCTAGAAATTATGTGAAGATGTTTAGTAATTGTTTAGCGCAATAAAAGTTTTTTTTATTAATGATATATTATTTCTCTATTTAATTACTTAAAATATGAAGAATAATTTCTAAAACTATATACTACTACTAATACTGTTAATATTATTTTACTGATGCCTCAATTTCTTCAAACCTAAATAATTCATTTGTAGAAAAAAATGTTATTTAAGTTGATTATTTATTTTTTTTATTATTTTTATTTTTTTCTAAAATATACATATAAATACGTAACTTCATCAAGTACAATATGGATGCCGCATTGATTTCAACATTTTGAAACAGGCAATTCGAAAGAAAGCTTTAATCATGCTTAGTAAAATCAGAAGCTGCTAAAAAAATATTTATCAAAGCTGTTATTGCTTGTGATTATTTGGATGTTATAAAAAACCTGTTAAATACGAGCATAACTCGCACTATGAGGGTTACGTACATGTAATAAACATATAAGTATACAAATATTTCTATATTTCAAATATTAATATTATTTTTCACTACTTAGATTACTTAGATTAAGAAGTAAATAAATGAAAGATTATTTTTAAGATTTCAATTGGTCAAGTTTCACAAACAGCATTTTTTATTGCACTTCCAAGTTCCGTTATTAAATGTGTTTCTAATTCAATCATTTTGTTAATGGTTAAAAAAAGTTTCATTACTACAATATATAACCAAATTAAAGAAAGGTCTTAGAATAAATGTTAATAATTACAATATATAAGAGACACACCGAGCACAAGCCAATATATAACTTTACGAGAGAGAAAAAAAACTTTGAATGATCCATCTTGATTTTATAAAAGCACAGAACATAAAACAAGACTCTTTGTTCTGTGGATGAAACAAATAAATAATTTGTTTCACATATTTATATTGCAGTTATTAGACAATTAAAAAGTACATTTACAATTATACAATAAAATTATATTTATATATATATATATATACATATATATATATATATATATATATATATATATATATATATATATATATATATATATATATATATATATATATATATATATATATATATATATATATATAAATATGTGGAAAGGAATAATTGATAATATAATTATAATTTCAGAACTGTGAAATGAAGTGTGATACAGATGATGATGAAGTGTGATGACATTGAATTTTTTGAAAAACAATTAGCAATGGAAGTAGATCAGGTATGTAAATTTTCGATTATTGTAAATTAGATGATACCAATTTGTTTAAATATGCCTTCGCAAAAAAATGTCTGTCTAACCGCAATAATTAAGAAGTTTAAATTTTGTGGTGAAAGACGGACGTGAAAGTTTACAAGTCTTAGAAAAATGTGCAAATTTGAGCAGTGTGTTTCACTTCGAACAAGGACTTAAATGTTATAACAGAAATAAATTATGCAAGTTTTCAATTATTATAAAGAAGTTAAAATCCAATTTTTTAAATATACCTTAATGAAGTTCCATAATGTTATTCAAAAATTATTTTCACGTACACGTTTTGTAATTTACAAAATGCACATATTTCAACGTTTAATTTTTATATTGTCGATAATAATGTATGAATAACTTAATTAGGAAGACAAATGTGCTTTTAAAGATCTTGAACAATAAAAAAGCAGAAATAGTAATAATACCTAATAAAAAAATTTTATTCATACGCATATATATATATATATACATATATATATAGGTATATATATATATATATATATATATATATATATATATATATATATATATATGTAATTTGTTTATAGATTTGTTGATTAAGAATATTTGATTACATTTATTTCCTACTCCTATAGTTGATTGTTTTCTTGATAACAAATAATACATCAAGAATTTAATATGAACATGTTCATATAACATGATTTATAATAGAATCATTAGAAATCTCCAGGGTATAACCATACTTATAATTTTGTACTTTCATACTTAATACTTTTTCTGTGTTATGGATACTAAAAGAGAATTTTCATAAATCAAAGTCATCCTAATCTTAACTTACATTTTCATAAAACAATTTAAAATATCCAGAAAACCTACTCATACCATATATTTTTGGTTTCAGAAATTTGAGTTTGCTTCTGAATTTTGATTATAACTGATGACTCCTGTAATAAATTGGAATAGAAACATCCATCCATTCAATTATCTGGAATCATACACTTTTTACTGATTATCAATTTTATCAGGCCACAATCTTTTCAGACCAGTGCCACATTATGTTCAAATAAATTAATGGTAAGTGCTAGTTAGCAGCTAGATATGACTGGGTTTTGTCTGTAAATAGTACTATCTCTAGAGTACACACTTGTTAATTATAGAAAAGCGAATGATGACTTTTGATGAAAGCTGCTGCTGTGTTGATATCCCTTTAATGTCCAACACAATCGTGCACTTTCGTTTAAAAAATTTCTACGTCCTGCTGAATCAATTTTACGGAACAAAAACTGTTCTACATGAATTATACCACACATGTAATAATAATTTTTACTCCGTCAACCTGTCAGTTGCCCTTGGTGAGTTGACATAAAGTGGATTTTTCACTTCTGAACCTTAATCTAAATCCGGCAAAGAATATTTATATTATCTCAATAAGACATTTTACAACCTAAAAGCTAACAATCTAGAATATTTAACAACTAAAACAAAAGCTAAAATACAATAAAATTTTTTTCAATAAAAATTTTTTTCCGGAATAAAGTGGGGTGACTTTTTTTGGCACTTTCCTCTGAGTGGGGTATTATTTGATAGGTCATTCAATGCAAAATAGATGTTTCGTCTAATTGTTTTCCAAATAAAAACCACATCTTCAAAACCATTATGAATTTGGAAAATCTGTAAGAATTCTAGACGTTCTATTGCGGTTAACTTACATTACCAACTTCAAGGTATATAGGTCACTATGGAACCCTACTTTACCCATTTTTCGGCATGGACTTGCCAGTTTTTTTCTATAATTTGACTAAAGAACTGTAGAATGCCTTTGCAATATTGCTATAACAAAAACAAATTGCTCTCTAAATATTATCAATTCTAATTGATCCAAAGATAAAAATTAAAAGTTATTATTTATTTTGTGTTGTTTATTTTTCTATGTTATAACACGTCTATGTGAGGTATTATTTTTTAAACCCAGTATGCTTTTTGTTATTACAAAAAAAATAATCAACATGTTAAATCCCCCACAATTTTATATTTTCTGGCTTTCTTTAATTTATTTAAATTACGGTTGATGGTATTGGAGTAATGAAACTTTTTTAACCATTAATAAAATGATTGAATTAGAAACATATTTAATAATGGAAATTTGAAGCACAATAAAAGATGCCCTAATTATCCAATTCAAATCTTAAAAATATTCTAATCTAAGATTTTGAACTAAATCAAACAAAATTTACAAGTCTGGCCTTTTCCCAATTCCGTAGCCAAACTAAGAACTCGTAGAGTTTCGCCATTGTCTCTCTGTATGTCACAGCCTTTTATTTGCAAACTATTATTGCTATAAAGCTGCAGTTTGATACAGTTATACATATTCATAGTGTCTGCAAAGTTATCAAATAAACTCCTAAAAAAATTTTTGGGTATCAGCCCTGAAAAAATGTTTGGGGGTATGACATGAACACTTTTTTGATCTAGGGATCCGATTACGACATTTTTAATATTTTAAACCTGTAAAATGGGAATTTTGTTAGTCACATGTCCGCACACCCTTCCAGTTAAACTCTTATTTTTAAATATCTGAAAAGTGTTCACAATAGTAGTATATTTAATGAACTGAAAAGAAAATTATCACAGTTAAGTAGGCTCTAATAATTTGTAAGTAATACTTGACTAGCTTATAACATATAGTTCAGTCTGTAAAAAGTTGTATATTTATTATGTCTGTAAGAGAGAAACTATGCAATGTGCTTATATATTTATGTAGTGAAAAATAATATTAATATTTGTAAATACAGGAATATTGTTTAATACACTTATATGTTATTATACGTGCAAATGTAAGGAACCCTCGTGGTGCACGTATGCTCGTACTTAACAAGTTTTTTCAATCAAAACCATGGGTTTAACTAAAGATAGCCTACTTAAATTTTTATATCTCAAATGGAATAAAGTCTATATCTAGTAAAAATTAATGAATGTAAATAAATCTTGAACTAAAAACTTAACCTATCTGTCGGAACTAGTATCAATACATCGAATAATATTAGAAAATCTTTTGCCCAAAGTAGTTGTTTGTGATTCATAAATTGCTGTGGCTACAAAGAACCACAAGCGCCTCACTTTTGATTTTGGACAGTTGGGAATTAAATATTTTTATGTTTAATAATAGTATACAGGTGGCCGTGACCCCTTTCAAAAAAAACCTTAAGTTGTGTTCCACCAGAAGGTTGCAAAACAGCATATATTTCAGAAAAATATTGACATATTAGATTTTTAATAAATAGTAGAAGTCTGTTATGAACAGAGCCTAAGCTTTTAACGCTTGGGTTGCTTCGCGTTACAGAGCGCCAAGTGATTTGCCATGTGATTCGGCTCGTCAGTCACAATGCTCGCATCGATGGCAGTTTTTTGAACAAGATCAAAGTAGGAGTGGCGAGACGAACGTCTAAATTGGGTATTATGTATGTATGAGTTTTGACAATTGCGTATGGTTGTGTGCAGTATGTATGGGTTATCCTGGCAACTATGACTTCGTAATTAAAGTAGCTTGGTGATTTTAAATACCGTAGTATACTTTACATTATATTTAATAGTAGTATTTTGTAATATAATAGTATTAATCTATTTGCAGTGGTAATCTGTGTATGAGTGCTCACCACTTATAGGTATGTACATATTTTGTTGTAACCTAAAAATAAAATTAGTATATGATTGCCAGGGGTGTACATGACTCAAATTACAATTGCACTGATTTTTCAATCATTTGAAGTAAAAATAATTTGTAAAATCACAAGTTAATGAAAATTAAAGAACAATTTAAATGACATAAGCATTTTCAACATGTCGCCCCCTACCCTACCCCCCCCGCTTTTGACACATTTTTGCTCACTTTTTTTATTTGTTCGTAGCCTCTATTAAATAAAAAAATGTCATGGTTAATGGTACTTTTAAGTTTGTAAAAAACTGCGATAATACACGCATGCATCTCTATCTCACTGTTACCATCTTCCTCAAACATTAAGTCTTTAATAAATCCCCACACATAAATTTTGGTTTTAACCAATGATCTATATACAATCAGGAGATTCGCTGATACCCTTTGTATGCAATATAATAAATACAACTTCATTAAAGATAGCCTCAAATAAAAAATACCTTGTTAATAGGCAGTAACTATTTTTTAAACTATTTCAACAGTAACAATTTTAATGTCTCGTTTTGTTTTTTTAATTGAAATTTGAAAATCACACGAAAATTGTTCACTAATAAAAATGTGAACAATTTCTAACCCTGGTTTACCGATAAAATCTTCTACCGATAAGCATCTTCTATTTTTCACTACCTTGGGCCATATGTCTTCACTTGTTAATTTTAATACTATTAATCCTCATCCACTTTATTTAACCAGTTTATTCTTGGTCTCCTGAAAGTCTAGATTCCTTCCGACTTAGATACGAAGTTTTTTTAGGGCCTTAATAATCCTTCGTTCTTTAGATATGCCACCACAAATTTTTGAACAGTGACAAATCTTTGATTATCTTCATCGTCTCTTTGTTATTCCGTTTCTAAAACTCGTAATATATTCTATACATACTGCATCAGTGTTTCAATGTTCTCATATATCAGAACAGGCAGGAAAAATTTTAATGAGCTGACCACTACTATGTAATTTTTTCATATCATGAGAATCATGAAAATTACATGTGGTTATAATTTTTTTTTCAAATCTCAAATGTATTGCCGGAAATAATTTGTACCAAACTTTAGAAAATACCACATATTTCATAACATTGAGAATTCAGAAACTGAAAAGGGTATACACTAGGTAAGCTTCTGGTCTTTTTAGGTTCAATTTTCCACACAATGTATTTAATAAGTTCTTTAATGATTATTCACTTCATATATCTGTCTATATAAATTCTGAGTTTGATTATTGTTGAATTTATAAGAAATAAATTAAAGAAATATAATTACAAGTTTATAAGCAATTATGGGTTATTTTTAAATGATTTAGTTATCATTTTCTCGGATAAATATTATAAAAATATTTCACCTAAGAAAAATCAAGGTTTTTAATCAAATTATGACATTACAAAAACTATTTTTTGGGGTTTTGTACATTACACAAAAGCTAAAACAGGTGTACGACCATTAGATATAGTTTTTAAATGTTTTATTCCTGTATGGCTCTTTTGTTTGTTAAGGGATATGCCAGATTTGTGCTCAAATTTATTGCAAATTTAATGAGGTTTACAAGCTTTTCTCCTTAAGATATAACACAGTGGTAATATATATATATAATATATAAACTTACTCAATTTTCCATTGAAGAAAATTATAGGCTTTTATCTTTCTATAGCGAGACATTTGATCTAATGCATCTAACCCTTCTTTAGTTTACAATACATATTGTTTTTATTCATTGAAGCTTCTTTCTCATAAAATGGTAAAAGAGAAATCATTTTAAATGGTTTATATAATACAAGTATTAGAACTCCATTGAAGCAAAACGTCAAAATCAACAATAATCTCATCTGGCTCTAATAAAACTCAAAGTTAGATTATATTTAAAGAATGGTTTCCCAAAATGTTTTTCTTGTTAATTGACCTAAGAACGAAATTATAAATAACACTTGTTTTTTATCATGCAAATGGGCATAGTATGATTTGTAGCTGCAGTTTTCATTAGCTATATGACAATTGATAGCAGTTAATAGGTCTACCAGACACTGGCGGCGCTAGGCGTCGGCGACGTCGGCCACCGCCGACGGCCTCGAGCCTGAGGGGGCCTTGCAGAAAAACTAGTTATCTATTTATTTTCGTTTCGCCAATCATCCTGGCTTAGGTCGCCGACCCCGAACAATTCGGGAAAAAAGCTAAGCAGATGATAATGAATTTTATTATTTAACACGTGCCCGACGGAAGTGAGTACCTAGTAGGTACTTTACGGGTATTCAGAATCGTCTGTCTGGCAACACTATGAAATGAAAGTTTCGCCCTAATGAGCGTTCTCACATACACTGCCCGACACGATATCTGTATTGAGTGAAAATGTTTGTAAGTAATGTGTATGGCATTTACCATTTATTTATTTATTGAATTCATGGGTGTAAGTAAACCCATGAATGCAATAAATAAATCAGTTATACGTGCAATAGATCTTAATTTAGCAAACATACAAACATAATGTGTGTGTGCTCTTCATTATGAGCGTCCGATACCGATATCGTATTATCGGGTAGTGTGAAAACGCTCAATTTCGCGCACGGCGCACGAGGCTCTGGACGGGGAATCCCCGTATTGTTTAGTTTATTTATCTATATTTTATTTTTCTGTGAGAGTAATTTTCTTCATACTCTTCACATTCTTTCATACTCAAACTCGCAGACTCGCAAGCGCAAAGTTTATTTTTATCGTATTGTAAAGTGACCCGACCCGACGTTCTAGTGCACAGTTCTAGTGGATAAAAGTTTTACGTTATTTGTTATTAATTTCATACCTAATGTTAAGGTAAGTCAACATCAACTTTTTAACGACTTTAACGAAATTATTTCGTCAAAATCAATAGTTACCTATATCTTTTATAAGTCGTAAATACTCGTAATATTAACCAAGAAATAGGTTTGATTTTATATTTACCTAGGTAAGTAAAGTACCTACCTACCTACTTATTAAAATATAGGTCACCTATTTCTCCATAGAAACCGAAATAGAAAAGTGAATAGGTCCTACCTACCTACCTACTTATTTTTAAACCTGCGCTAGTGTTTTTTCTCGAGATAATAGAAATATTTCGCCTCTCGATCAATGCCTTCGAGTATGTTTTGTATGCGTCAAAATTCGCAACAATTATTTTCACAGAGTTCTTTTTTCATAAGTACCTACATCTCGTGCGATGTTCCTACAATAAGTACAAAACAATATGAATGAATAGGTACCTACAACAAATTATTCCACTTCTCCATAGAAAGACCTTCCTTATAACAAGTTGCTCCTGCATTACGTATTTAACAAAATAAGTAGGTAGGTAGGTACCTACTTACCTTTGCTTTCTTAATAGTGACTATAAAATAAAAATATTCAATCTGTGGCATGTACGTACATACATATACAGGTTGACATACATATACAGGTTGGTCATGGATAAAGTGCAAATACGAAAACCATAGATTGAGACCATTACCCTGAATACATACCGACATAGCTCGGAGGGTCAGCATGTTGAAGTGGCGGTGGGCAGGCCACATCGTTCGTAGAGCAGTTAACCGATGGGGAATAAATAAAGGTTCTCGAGTGGCGGCCGCGTACCGGTAAACGAAGCGTCGGTAGGCCGCCACTTGGTGGTCTGATGACCTGTCCGCTTAACATGCGCGGTTTTGTCACGCGTGAGATGACTTTCTATCTCGCTTACTCCAACGCAAATCGAACGAGTTAGCTAAAGTTATGTCACTCTCTCGCGCGTGACAAAGCCGCTCATGTTACTGGTGAGGGTCGTCGGGAGTCGCTGGATGCAGCTGGCCCGCGACCGATCAAGGTGGCGCTCTTAGGGGAGGCTATTCCACTATATCCAGCAGTGGATGCCTACCGGCTGAGATGATGATAGAAAGTTGGCAGCTGACTCGTAAATTTTGTATAGTCGTTTTTTTTTCATTTCCGACAAAAAGTTTGACAAAAAATGTTCCGAGTATGTATCGTAATCCATGGTTTTCGTATTTGCACTTTATCCAGGACCTCCCTGTGTAATAATCATCAACCAACTCAATCTGTATCCTGTAACATTGCGTTCTTACCAAACTTAACTAAAAAATATTCTAGGTCATCATGTCAGGAGGACCCTCTAAAGACAGAGATGTAGGGAGAAAAATGGGAATCCGGTGCGTCAAAAAGAAAAAGAAAGGCTGAAACGGCTATATCCAACCAAGCTCTGAGTTCCAGTATGATGAAATTTCTTAAAAAGCCTTCTTCAGGTGTCACTGCTTCAGAGTTATGTGATGAATCTTTATTTTCTGAAACAGAACCAGCTTCAGAGTGGAATGAAACTTTTAGTCAAATTTCTGATACAGCTTTACCTTCAACATCGAGTGCATCTGCTGTGACCCAAATTTCTGAATCCAATAAAGAGTTAGAAAGTGAGTATATGTGTGAGTCAGAAAATCAAGAGCAAGAATTTAATTTAAGCGAGCCATTAATAGACCTAGATCCGGGGAAGTGGGTATTGCCACTAAACGATGCGCAGCGCCATGACTTAATTCAAAACGGTCCCGATCAAGACCTAGAGAAATCTGATGAAAATTACTCAAAAGACCAAAGTAAAAGACATTTTTCTAAATTTCATTTTACTAGAAAATTGAGTAACGGCGAAACGCAACATCGCAGATGGTTAACTTACTCCATATCTCAAGATAAAGTTTATTGCTTTCCATGTAGACTTTTTTCACATTTGCAGACACAGATAATAAAAGAAGGATGTTGTGATTGGAAGGATCTGAGTCGGATATTGCAAAGACATGAACAATGTCAAGGACACATGGAGTGCGTGATTAAATGGATGGAACTCTTTAAAGGAATGAAACACAGTAAAACAATAGATAAGGATAACGAGAGATCGATTAGGGAATCCCAAAAGTATTGGTATAATTTGTTTGAAAGATTGATAGATATAATAAACTACTTGGCCTCACACAATTTGGCATTTAGAGCTCATCGAAAATCCTTGAAATTGAACGATAGTAAAAACTCTGGCAATTTTCTAGACTTAGTTAAGTTGTTATCTAAATATGATCCGACACTACGGGAGCATATGCAACGTATTAATGAAAAGCAACTTAATCAACATTATCTGAGCCACGACATCCAAAACCAATTAATTACATCAATGTCTAATTTAGTTATTAACGAAATTATACACAGGGTTAAACAAACAAAATACTACGCCATCTTGCTCGATTGTACCAGGGACGTAAGTCGTGTTGAACAAATGTCAATAATATTAAGATTTTGCAATTTGCCAACTGGAGCTGTAGAGGAACATTTTATTGGGTTTATTGTCGTCGCAGAAACAACAGGAGAGTATTTAACAAAATCAATATTACAAGAACTGGAAAGAAATGATCTAGATATCCAAAACTGTCGAGGACAGGGATATGATAACGGCGCCAATATGGTCGGAATTAACAAAGGTGTCAGAACAAGAATACTCAATATAAATCCAAGAGCATTCTTTACACCATGCGGATGCCACAGTTGGAATTTACTTTTGATAGATGCAGCTAACTCTTCAACGACAGCCAAAACATTTTTCGGCTTTATCAATAAAATCTATGTGCTGTTTTCAAAGTCAAGCAAGCGTTGGGAGATAGTAAAAAGTAAATGAAAATTGACATTACAACCTCTGTCTGAAACGAGATGGGAGAGTAGAATCGGAGCAGTAAAAACAATATTTTTACAATTTGATGATGTCATCGAAAGCGTGAATGAACTGAATAATAAAACTGATGATTCCGAAACTCTAAGCCACAGTGAAGCAGTCCTGAACGAAATGTTAACTTTTGAGTTTACTGTTGCAATACACGTGTGGTATGAGGTTTTGCTACGTGTAAACAATATAAATAAACAATGGCAATCGGTTCAAGTCAACTTGAAAGTCGCTATTGATACTTTACGTTCATTTTGTAGCTGGATTCAGGAATTCCGTAATACAGGATTTGAAAAAAGCGTAACAGATGCTAGATTGTTTGTGGAGAAAAGTACTTATGAAATTCAGTCTCAATTTAAGGAAAAAAGAATAGCCAGGAAAAAACGAATGTTTAGTTACGAACATACTGATGAACCAGTTGAATCTCCTGAAATACAGTTCAGAGTTAATTATTTTAACATAATGGTAGATGCTATAATAGTCGACACCGAATGTCGATTTACAGCGCTCAATGAATATTTTGAGCAATTTGGTTTTATTTATGATATCAATTATTTGAAATCTATGCCAAAAGAGGATCTTCTCAAACATTGTAATGATTTAGGCACAATACTTCGGGAAGGCGAAAACAGTGACATACAGCCTTTCGAACTATATGAAGAACTTCAGCTTTTAAAAACTAATTCACTAGACTCTATCGACGACGCGAAACAACTCATCCAATACATTTTAGAAAATAATTTAGAAGAAATATATCCAAATGTTTATATTACAATTAGAATCATGCTCACAGTTCCGGTCAGCACAGCTTCCGCTGAGAGAAGCTTCTCAAAGTTGTAATTGATAAAAACTTATTTGAGAAGCACAATGAGCCAAGACAGACTATCCGCGTTATCAGTTCTGTCAATCGAAGCTGAAATAGCGGCTAGACTTAACTACGACACAATCCTGAAAAAAATCAGTGAGGCTAAAAACCGAAAAGTTCGACTATTTTAATTTCTATGTGTGTAATTATATTTTGTCATCATTTTATTAACAATAAAACTCGTTATATTCATAAATTATTTTATAATTTGGCTCACTTAATTTAACGGTTTTTTTCACTGCGAAGTAAAGAGGCCTCGCGAACTTGATGTCGCCGACGTACACATTTGGTCTAGCCCCGCCACTGCTACCAGATCCCGACCAACATGACCGTTCAGTTCATCGTAAAGGGCAGATATGAATTGGGAACCTCTATCTTTTATAAATGCAACTAAAATTGGAATTGTAAGCATAATTAAAAGCACTCAATGTTTTAAAAAGTCAGTTTACACTGTCACGATAATATGAGAATATTAATTTGCAATAAGCCATTTTTTTCTTCTGAGTTGGTGGAACACAACTTAAGGTTTTTTTGGAAAGGGGTCACGGCCACCTGTATACTATTATTAAACATAAAAACATTTAATTCCCAACTGTCCAAAATCAAAAGAGAGGCACTTGTGGTTCTTTGTAGCCACAGCAATTTATGAATCACAAACAACTACTTTGGGCAAAAGATTTTCAAATATTATTCGATGCATTGATACTAGTTCCGACAGATAGGTTAAGTTTTTAGTTCAAGATTTATTTACATTCATTAATTTTTACTAGATATAGACTTTATTCCATTTGAGATATAAAAATTTAAGTAGGCTATCTTTAGTTAAACCCATGGTTTTGATTGAAAAAACTTGTTAAGTACGAGCATAACTTACACCACGAGGGTTCCTTACATTTGCACATATAATAACATATAAGTGTATTAAACAATATTCCTGTATTTACAAATATTAATATTATTTTTCACTACATAAATATATAAGCACATTGCATAGTTTCTCTCTTACAGACATAATAAATATACAACTTTTTACAGACTGAACTATATGTTATAAGCTAGTCAAGTATTGCTTACAAATTATTAGAGCCTACTTAACTGTGATAATTTTCTTTTCAGTTCATTAAATATACTACTATTGTGAACACTTTTCAGATATTTAAAAATAAGAGTTTAACTGGAAGGGTGTGCGGACATGTGACTCTAACAAAATTCCCATTTTACAGGTTTCAAATATTAAAAATGTCGTAATCGGATCCCTAGATCAAAAAAATGTTCATGTCATATCCCCAAAAATTTTTTCATGCAGGGCTGATACACAAAAATTTTTTTAAGAGTTTATTTGATAACGTTGCAGACACTATGAATATGTATAACTGTATCAAACTGCAGCTTTATAGCAATAATAATTTGCAAATAAAAGGCTGTGACATACAGAGAGACATGGCGAAACTCTACGAGTTCTTAGTTTGGCTACGGAATCGGGAAAAGGCCAGACTTATAAATTTTGTTTGATTTAGTTCAAAATCTTAGATTAGAATATTTTTAAGATTTGAATTGGATAATTAGGGCATCTTTTATTGTGCTTCAAATTTCCATTATTAAATATGTTTCTAATTCAATCATTTTATTAATGGTTAAAAAAGTTTCATTACTCCAATACCATCAACCGTAATTTAAATAAATTAAAGAAAGCCAGAAAATATAAAATTATGGGGGATTTAACATGTTGATTATTTTTTTTGGAATAACAAAAAGCATACTGGGTTTAAAAAATAATACCACACACATCACATCTAGTGTTATAACATAGAAAAATAAACAACACAAAATAAATAATAACTTTTAATTTTTATCTTTGGATCAATTAGAATTGATAATATTTAGAGAGCAATTTGTTTTTGTTATAGCAATATTGCAAAGGCATTCTACAGTCTTTACTCAAATTATAGAAAAAAACTGGCTAAGTCCATGCCGAAAAATGGGTAAAGTAGGGTTCCATAGTGACCTATATACCTTGAAGTTGGTAATGTAAGTTAACCGCAATAGAACGTCTAGAATTCTTACAGATTTTCCAAATTCATAATGGTTTTGAAGATGTGGTTTTTATTTGGAAAACAATTAGACGAAACATCTATTTTGCATTGAATAACTTATCAAATAATACCCCACTCAGAGGAAAGTGCCAAAAAAAGTCACCCCACTTTATTCCGGAAACAAATTTTTATTGAAAAAATTTTTATTGTATTTTATGATATATTAGCTGAGATCTCAGACTGATATGTTTACAAAATTTCATACACATAGATCTAAAACTGCAAACATTTTGAGACTGGCAGATGGACTAACAAGACGAAATATTCTATATAATATATAATATTCTATATAATAATATAATTCTCTTTCTTAAGCTTTGCTGTTCAATGTCACTGCTAAAAGTGGAACGGAGCAGTGAATAGAGCAGGGAGAAAAGAGAAGAGAGAGCGCCTCTACACGGAGAAATCCTGTGACTAATATTTGTAGCACAGTAACACTTACATTTTAGATTTATATAAATAATTTTTTAAATTTTATATAAATAAATTTATTATAAATTTAAAAACATTTTCTTTTGTAAAATATATTTCAAATTTTGCCAATACACGAATATAAAATAAAGAAATACTAACTATATATATACAACCTATACAAGTTATACTTTAAACGTCCCAAATCACCACAGATCGTTCACCACGATTTTTTTATATAATTTAGAATTTCATGAGATAAACAGCTTGTGTAGGGGAATGTACATTTCTAGTCCAATTTGTCATGCATTTGAGGTATAATCAAAGTTTAGAAATAAACTCAAGCTTTTTGTAATCAAAAATATTTTGGATGTGCAGGGTAGCTAGTGTTTTAGAAAAATCTTAGTTCAGATTAAAGCAACATATTAATTTCAATTTATAAAAAGTTCTCTTAATATCCATAATAAATAAAAAGTCCCAAATATGTTTGAATTTATGAGCACAAGTCAACATATATAATACGATAAACGGTCGAATGCTTGATTTGAGGAAACTTTACGAGAGAAAGAGAATCGTTTGATGATAATTTATTATTCCAAGAAAGCACAGAACATAAAACAAGACTTTTTGTTATGTGGATGAAACCGTCCATTTGAGATATATACGCCACTGCGAGTAAATCCCCCACTCCGGGCCAGTATTGGGTGTGTTGAAAAGAAGTTATGTGTAATATTTTTCTTGCACTCAATGAGAAAAAAGGAGTGTTTTACGTTTTATTTATTTCTTTAACAACTATTTATTCCTTTATAATTAACCAATAGCGTCTTTCTTTGTCTAACATCTATTCATAGACTCCGTGTATATATTTATACAAGGCTACATATTGGTCAGTGACCTAACTTTAAGAAGCGATTAAGAATCGGCAACTAAATCTTATAATGAAAAAAACAATTTTTTCTACAGGATGTAACTTGTCCTAACGGAACAACAGGAACTTGTCTTAAAGTGTTTATCTATACGTTACGCAATGCAGGTGCATATAAAATAACCTCCGTTCTTAAAGTAAACAATGGATTTCAATGAAATTGTTGACTTATTAAAAATAACAATAATCAATAAAATGTAAATATTGATTATTGTTATATAAACATATGAATATTTATAGTCAAGTGGAATTTATTACAAATAATTACAGTTAGCATAAGTGATTTTTTTTAAATTTAAATTTGTTACAGTAAAACTAAATTGATTTACAATTTTATGTAAATGAGTTACAATCAAAAATTCGTTACAATTCATAAAAGTAAATTGATCTTAAATTTTAACTAACATTTAATAATTATGTAAAGATGTTTATACAACTAATTATGGACATATATATAGTTTTCTTTCTCAGATTTTTGTTAAATTAGTTTCCTTTTGAACCAACTTGACCAGCAGTAATTTGATGATTTTTTTTTATTTCAAAGAGGGTGCTGTAAGTGTAGTCCCATATAAATATGATGATGTTCTGTTGATGAGGTCCGAAAATAAATGAAAAATAACTACATCACTTGCCAGGTCAGGGTATGATGATAAGTTCTGGATATGAACCCTGATTAAAGATATTTGCTACTACTAGTTGTTACTTTACAAAATAACTACACCGCCAACCAGATCAGGGTCTGATGATGAGTTCTGGAGATGAATAATGGAACTCCTTAACGGGTGGTGGTAAATGAAAAGTGATTCAAGATATTTGCTACTGGTAATTGTTATTTCGCAAAATAACTACACTATGGATTATGTCAGAGTCTGATGATGCATTCTGGAAATGAAAAATGGAGCGATAAATAGAGATGAGTTCTGAAGATTAATAATATAAATCCTTAAATGGTAGTAAATTTATGCTGATACAATATACATATACTACTGGTTAGTTATTACTTTAGTTATTAATTTGCATAATTTGACATTGGATTTCGGATATGGTGAAGGGAACTCCTCAAGTGGTAGTTTTTAATTTACAAAATCCGATATTGGACTCCGGATATGGAGAACCGAACTCCTCAACAGCTAATAGCTAACAATTACCGGCTACTACTCTCGCTTCATTTCTATGTGTTGTTGATAATCAACTTTAGACAAAGAGGAAATTATCTACATACTAGCTTTTGCTTGTGACTTTTAGTAGTTATCCTATATTGTAAGAAAGAAAATAATTGTGATGGTTAATATTAATATATTAATCACTAAAAATTCTAAAATAAAATATCTTTTAAAAAACCGACTTAAAAAAAGGTACTTAGTTACTTGCAATAATTAACTAAGTTAATTATTTTTGAAGTCTGTGCCAGCACTGTCGACCAATTTAAACAAATTTATAATTTAATTTAATTTACAATATAAATTTAAAACTTAACTTCTAGTGTACTTGCAATACCAAATAGATTCAAAAAGGGTGTATTTAAAATATAAAACTTTACATTTGTTTAAGATGATCGGCGGTGCTGGCACCGACTTCAAAAATAAGTAACTTAGTTATTTATTGCAAGTAAGTAGGTACCTATTTTGAGTTAATTATTTCTTACTTCTTAGTACCTACCTTTTTTGAAGCCAGTTTTTTAAAAGATATTTTATTATTATTATTTTAATTGTTTAAATCATAACAATATTTTATTTTGGAATCAAGCTCGGCGACCTTTGTACTCGTAGTGGCTGTCTTTCATTAGCATCTACTTTTCCTGAGTTAGGATTACTTGTTATGGACATTTGTATTGCGGGCTCAACTTTTTTACTACTTCTTTTATTATAACATTGAATATATATTTGAATACAGCAACTTCGATCTTTATCGTTAGAGAAACAATATAGTATTCTAAAGAGCTTGGTAATTTTACAAAATTTATATGTAATAAAGACTATAATTGATATCCATAAGGAGTAAATTATTAAAGATAGGTGATTGGATGGATGAAATAATTTGAATATAATTAAAATTATTAATGGCTGATTGAGTAACTTGAATTTGGTTCTTTATTAAGTTTCGAAGCTGTTTATCGTCTAGCAGTACCTTATAATATTAAGTAATACCTAAACCTCGTAATATTGCTACTGTCTACAGTTCCAAAAATTGTTTTGAGTACAGATCCGATACCATCGAACCAGCTTTGTTTATTTCTTTAAGATGATGTTAGGTGAGACAGTGAGCTGTACTATGTTTCAACATTCTCTAGGTGTTTTTGCACATTTTTAATGCGACTTATACATTTAATCGGTATATTTTCAAAAGTTTTACTTTTTTCATGTTTCTTAGATATTTTATTCGTGGATTCAATTGTTTTGGGTATAGAAGAAATGTCGTGGAAATTTGTGAGACTCCAGTCGTCTATAATTATTTTTAAGGTTCCTATTCGGTTGAAATAAAGACGGTCGGAGTTAACTTCAGCACTGCCTCGGTCGCAGTGATTAATCTGAAACGGGAGTTACCATTGTTTTTTTGGTTTAATTTAGGTTTTGTTTTATTAATAGCTAGTTTAATTTAATTTACATGAACTCTTACCAATTTTACTTCTTATTTTCTTATAATTACATTAGCATTAGGTTTACAGCAATTACAGTGTACAGTCCTTTCCGATTGGGATTTAGCTTACTTGTACCTTTAGTATTTAAATATATTTCATCATTGATTTTATATTCATGAATATTATACATCTCCTCGTATCTATTTTTAAGTTTTCTTTACTTTTAAGTGAGTTTCCACGCGCTATGGACAGTGATTTCTTTAATTTGTATTTGAGAATAATCGTCATAATTAGGTTCTTTAATAAGTTCAAATGAGCTAGGTAAATTGGGTTTTTGTCCGAATACCAATTCATGAGGAGCATATTTACTATTACTATGGATACTAGAGTTATAAGCAAATATCACTAAAGGTATGTATTCGTCCCAGTCGTTTCTTTCATTTGAAACGTATTGTTTTAAATAGTCTCTTTCATTTGAAACGTACCAGCTAAATTTGCCACAAGTGCGATGGCGCTCGTGAAATCAGTTGCTGTTTAGCGTGTGGTAGGGGAGGTCGCTTGCACACATTGCTTATTTTTTATCTTTCTACGTGTGTCATAAAGTTCAAATTATAATATTATTAGTAATTACCATACAAAAAGGATCCAGGAAAAGAAAATTTTTAACCCATAATGTCGGAATATGAAAATAATTCGAGTGAAAATGATCATTTTTCAAGTTGTGAAGAAAGTGATAGTGGGAGTGACTTTGTGGTGTGCTCACATTTTGGCGTAATGAAAATTTTGAGTGATAGTGATAATAGTGATGATAACAATTATTTCGCTGATACGTAGGATGTACCGGACTGCGAAAATGAGGATGCGACCTTGATTTCAGTTTTTGTTATAATTTTTGTTCACAATATATATTTCCATAATTTTCATTGTATTTTATTATTCTTGTACAAGTTTTTATTAAGAAAACACCGACAAAATTATTAAAATTGGATAATTTTTGAAAGAGAAACACTTTTTTTTCTAGACAAGGGTAAATGACCTCAAAAACAAAAGATTTCTTTGGCATTAAGTATATATGAATAAAAAATAATGGCACTAAAACGGTTAAATACATTGGCAAATTCTTTCAAAGATTGGACATACTTTGAGTTCCCTGATCAGTATCGTTCTAGGACTACCGAAGTACGTTATGAACAATATGAGTTTTCCTGTTACTGTTTCAGCATCATATGAAGAAATACTAAAAGCTTGAGAAAATGTTGTTAGATCATCTTGCAGAGTAAGTATATATTTATTTCCTTTTGAAATTTCAGGTAAGTCAGGGGCTACTCTTTCAAATGCATATGTTGACGTTGAGTGATTATCATGGGTGCTTTAACTTTTCTCCTTATGGTTTTATTTATTTTGCAGGCTTTCCAATTCTTAATGTATTCTACATATCTTTTTTCATATTTGGCTATTAGTATACATCTTTTGTTCTTTGGTACATTCTCAGAATACCATTATGACCTGATGAAGTACTATTAGGGTTTTTTTAATATTGTAGGTATTTGATTTGGTTTTGGATTTGTGATTTTATTATGACACATTCTAATCAATATTTTTATATTTCGAAATATAAAAAATATAATTTGGTGTATTTTATCGGGGTGTAAGGAGCTATATGAAACTTTGAAGTTAGATTAGTGTATTTCTGAGACATTATCATTAATTAATTCGTTTCGAAGGTTTCGCAATATATAGTATCGAAAAATCGTAAAGATCTTTAGGGGTTAATGTATCATAATGATTATACTTTGCTATGCAATGATATATTTTTCATCTTTATTTGTTTTATAATTTTGATAGATTTGTCGTCATTGTGAAAATAAAATATTTACGTTGTTGCTTTTAGAAAAACCTTCTAAAGAGAGGAAATTTTGTTCGTCAGAATTTACATTGGTTATATAGGCAACATTTTTATGTTTGAAATCGAATAGTTATTTGCTTATTTCTTGAAAATCTTCTATAGTAAATTCTTCTTTTCTCAAAAAGAAATTTTGAAAATCAGTAAATGTTTCTGATAGTGTGTCAGTGGTTACAGTATTTACAATTATTCGCGAAAGACAGTCTACGTTAGAGTTAATTTTACCGGGTTTATGAACTATTTCATAATCAAATTCTTTTTGTTGTAATTTCCATCTTACTAATTTACTTTCTGGGTCTTTGACGTTAAATAACCATGTCAGTGGTCTGTGGTCGGTAACATTTTTGAAAGGTCTCCTGTACAAATAAGGTCTGAAATGTTGTATTGCCTGTTTGATACCTAGTAATTCTTTCTTGATGGTATTATAGTTTCTTTCTGATTTATTTAAAGTTCGAGCAGAGTAAGCTGCTCGTAGATTTTTAACAATTTCCCCTTGACTCAAAATAGCACCAATTGCATAATTACTGGCATCCATAGTAAGTCCGAATTCTTTAGTAAAATCTGGATATCTTAGAATAGTAGGTGAGATAAGAATATTGCACATCTCGTCAAAAGCTTTTAGCTGTTCGTCTGTCCAATACCATGTGGCATCTTAACAATTTAGTTAAAGGTTTAGATATTTTAGAGAACTTTTCTATGAACTTCCTATAAGTCCTAAAAGTGATTTTTGGTAATTATTTTCGTTATTTCTGGATCTGGGGAAACTCCAGAATTAGTTATTACATGACCAAGGTATGCTAACTCATGTCGTATAATTTCACACTTTTCTGGCTGTAACTTCATATTGTGTTCTTTTAATTTGTTAAATATGCATTTGAGTCTTTGCTTGTGATTCTTAATTGAACTGGTATATATGTCATCTAAATAAATACATTATTCATTAGACATTGGAAAGTGGCTGGAGGTAAATAAGTACATTATTCATTAGACATTGGAAAGTGGCTGGAGGTAAATAAGTACATTATTCATTAGACATTGGAAAGTGGCTGGAGCATTTTTAAATCAAAAGGCATCCGAGTGTACTCGTAAAGGTCAGTGGGTAGTCAATGAGAACATGCCATTTTATTTTACCAGAAGCGTCTTTTTTCTTTGGGACCACCCGTAAGGGTGAGAACCATGGACTAGTGGATGGTTGTATAATGCCCTGATTTAACATTTTATTTATTTGAGTTTTAACTTCCTCTTTATGGATAAAATTGGTAAATTGAATTTATAATCAATTTTTGCTTTTAATTTAGATGATATATCGTATCCCAAAATTCCATCGTACTTTAGAGTGGGAATTTGGTTATCACATACTAAAAACAAGTTGTGAATGATATTTTCATTACTAAATTTTAAATCAAGGTTGGCATAACCTAAAGTTTTATGTGGTAGTTTGATTCAGTTATACCATAAATATTGAAAATCTTGTCTCTATGAACCATTAATTTGGGGCGTAGACATTCACCTTTTATGATAGATGTGCTAGCACCGGTATCTTTTAAAAATTCTAACACTCTGCTATTGTTCCTAGACTCGTTCACTGGAATTTCAACGTTTATAGAGTTAATTGGAATTAGAAATGTAAGTGGGACAGTACTTGTTTATATGTCTGATTTTTTATTGGGGGAGTGCCTCCATCATTTCGCCGAAGATCATAAGGTCGGCACCACCCACGAGCTCTTCTAAGTTTAAAAGCTGCTCTGAGTTTACATTTTTAATATTAGAATTATTTCGATCGGAATAGTTCTGGTTATTATATGATCTATGTGGAGTGTTATTATTTTATCTGTTTGTATTAACGTTTCTATGATGACGATTATCATTATAGTTATTATTGCTATGCGGTGTATTATTTTGTAAACGTGGTGGGTGATACCACCTATTATTATTTATTCTATTATTTAGCAGGAAAATGTTAGGATCAGAGGTACAGTAATTGTGACCCTCTTTACCGCAAATGTTACAATATATTTATTCCTTTAAATAGGTTTTTTTGGTTATATATTAACATTATTATTATTTTTTCAACATTACGTAGTCTTATGATTTGTTTTATGGCAAATACCGCATTGTTTGTTTTTTGAATTTTGAAGGAGGTAAAACTTTTCTTCTTCGAGTACCATATTAAACGCGTCGTTTAACGTATTAGGGTCTCTTGATCGAAGGACTTGTGATATTTCTGGTTTTATTCCTAACAAAAATGTATGTAAAGCCAATCAATTCATACTCTCAACTTGACCTGGCAGTAGTCTGTCATCGGTACATGATTGTTTTATTGAGGCTAAAAGTCTTTTAAAATCTTCCCAACTACTAAATATAGCGTTAACACACGTCGATTGAGCTTTATCGGTAAGTTTGTTTTAGATAAACGCAAATAAAATATTCATTTGCAGTGAATTGCAATGTCCTATCACAATTAATTAACCATGAACTCAAGATATCTCTGTTGCCGTCGAAATACAATGTGTCTACACTAAGTCTACTGTAGTAATTGTGTAAACTGTCGGCAGAGTCTGATTGATTCGTATTATTTTTTTTTATTCAAATTATTCAAATTATAAAATTTAATTGAAAATTAAAAGTTGAGCACACAAGAAAAAATCATTATGGTGGTTGGCGATTCTCGATGTTGTTCTCAAATAAAAATCTGCAGAAATCGAATTTGCGTTGTTTAATTTTTTTAGGACTTGCTTCGCGCTAAAGGCCTGACGACAACCTTTGCTTACTTGCGAAGTAGAAAGTGCGACGCATCCCACTTCTGACACCAAAATTGTGTAACAACCAACATCAGGTTTTGGTCGTGATAACGTAGAAAGATTCTTCCTCGAAATAAAAATCGATTTGTCAAATTTACTCTTACTTTATTTATTGGAAATTTATACCCATCTGGCTGAGGGTTATGTACTTCAACATCTCTGGGATGGGAATGCTAATGGAAACACTAATGATGGGTTTTTTTACTATTGTGTAAATAACTTTATCTGGGTGGTCTGTTTCCACACCTGTGGAGTGCCTATTAAAATATTTTTATCTAATGAAAGGTCTTGACCTCTAACGCTCATGCGTTAATTAATAAAATGTTTGCTTTTGAACCATGTTGGAATAGCAGATATGAGTATTTATCTATACGTTACGTAATTTGGGTACATAACGCAATCCTCTAATCTAATTGTAGGGCATAATATCGGCTTGCTTTTACGTTCTCAAATGTTTTTTGTTCTTCTACACTTATCACAAGGTTAATTGTGAACAGTGCAACATGTGTCTCTGTCTCATGAGAAAACAAAATTAGTATACTGCCTATCATAAAAAATAAGATGTAGTAATAGGTACTATTACTATATCTTATAAAGTCAGGAGAATATCATTTCTGTTTGATCTCAATCCTTTATTTTTAATCAGTTACACTAGATCCTACAAGCTTGTTCCTGAGATTGTAAGACACTAAATGTATTTACTTAAACAATATTTCTTTGGGAAAATTATGTCTTTTATTTCTAATTACTAAGACCATATAAGCTAAAAACCCAGTGTGACATTGGGTCTTACAATGGTATTGCAAAACCCAAACTAAACAATAATAAAAAATAGTAGTATTCCAGAATTTAGTTTCATATTGTTTACAAGTCACAATTTTGAAATATTTAGTCCATGATAACATTTCCCGTTAAATGCAATATGAATGACTTCATAAATTTGAAGTTGTAACCCATCACTAGTAATTTTTCCTTATCAGATAAAATCCCTATTCACGCCAATTTTTATCAATACATTTTTTACATTGGTTAGGGTCAGTACATTTTGTTGATTCGACAGTGAAGTACGTTTGTGAGTTGCAAACGGGTAAATAATAAAAAAAATGAGTCAATCCACTGAAGCAGATGCATCTCCTTTCCAAAACAAGTAACACATTTATTGTTTATACTGTTTATTGATATTTACTGTTTACTTATATTTATAACTTCATTTTGACTGACAAATCACACGACCTGTCAATAATGTTGTTGCTATAAACTTATTATTTTCTTTGTATTACATATTCTATATTCACTTAGATAGATTTAATAGTAACTTTAGATAAGTTTCATAATAATTTGTTTATAATTTACATTTATTTATGAGTAAATTAAAATGAAAGGAACGAATGGTTAAATTGGCATTCGTTTTTTTTAAATGAACTCAATTTGGTATAATCTGACTTATAGACATAATGTTATCAGAGAATTTGGAGTACATTTGATAATGGTTAATTATAGGTTGTGTGAATGGGATAAAAATGAGTAATAATTTGACGTGCATGGTGATATAAAAATGTGTGCTTAAGCAAAAAATAGAACTTTCTGTGTTAAATAATTTAGAATTTAAAAGTAATATTTAAATCAGGTACGTTAATGTATTTATCAATATTTGATCAGCATTCACAGCCATTGAAAGTCAATATCACACTAGGTGGGGCACTTATAGTGACATGTGGCCCTTTAACAGCTTTTTTTATGTTAATACCTCCAGGATTTGTACACGAAAGAGAAAAACATTGATGTGAAATTAATTTTCACTGATGATTTTCAGTGCAACACCACCTCTTAATCCAGTAGTGCGACGTGAGGCCTTGCATCCTGATATCATTTATAGACAGGGAAACAAAAAGGGTATATTAATAATATTTAATCATTATGAAGTATTTCCTTACGAACGTAATAAGCCCCAACCAACAAAGAGAAATGGAACTGAAGTGGACTTGAGTAATTTGAAAAAATGTTTTCGCAACCTCGATTTTGAAATAAAGGATTATACTGAGCCGACACATGTCAGAATTCTACGAGTGCTAAATGAAGGTAACATTAAATATTAATATTTAAAATATGTTTGTGTTTGAAAAAGGCATATGGCCTTTTTATTAAAAGCAGATTAAATGTTTTCAACTAATTAAAAATGATTATAACATATATAATGGCGGTTTAATAACTGTCTTTTATCTAGAATAGACTAAGTTATCTTTTACATAGAGGCCGAGCTTGAATTTTTTGTTTTTTATTGGATTATCATGATACTGAAGGAAAAACTAATTATTTCCATAGAATTGAGAGAAAAATGTGACAAAATATAATGAATTTCTATTGCTTCTAGCATTGAGTAAATAATATGTGAGAGGATTTGAAACTTTACATTTGCGATTGTAATCAAGATATAAACATCCAAATGAATACTAAAACTGTTTTTGATTATGGTACTTGTTTGTAGCCTTTGTTTTTTTGTTTTCATTTTTCTATTGCATTTCTATATATTGCATTTTTATGTTTCATCGACTTATTTAACGACATACATTTTGTTGTAACTAACATATTGATAATTTTTTTTAATTAAAAATCAAAAGAGCAATTTTTTTTTTAAATTACTTATTAAAAATACATTTATTTTTATCTTTAAAAATAACTCTTTAACCAATGTGTGGGAATTGTTAGTATCCATAAAGTATATATTTAGTATAAAATATAAATATGCATAATCCTTTTGCGAACACTATAAAAATTTTGATGAAAGAACAGGTTATTTTACTTTTTTCATTCTTTTACATCGTCTTCCATTGATTTAACATTCAAAGGTAGCAATTGCCACATTTACATGCCAGTACTTTATCTTATCATTTATCTATTACCATGGAGTTTCTATAGGTATATACATGATATATATCAAGTGTCTTCTACTGTAGTGGTTAGCGTACAGTGAAATGTGACTGTTAAAAGTATTTATGACCAATTTGTTTTATGACATAATCTATTAAAATTATAAACCATCTTTATCAATATAATTACCTGGTTTAATGGCCAAGTAAACTATGATAACCAAAGAAAGTTTTTTTCCATAAGATTTTGAAAAATTTTATTTAGACTGCAATTATACATTTGCAGTCTAAACAAATAGTTAGTTTGTTATGCAAATTATATATGCAACTCGAGAAAATTAGAAAGCTCCTATAGATGACAGCAAAATTATGGAATTCTATATTTAGAGGCAGATGTAGCCTGTGTGTTAGTAAAATAGTCACAAAATTTTTCTTACTGATCATCCAATTATTGCCAACATAATGTTGGAAATAACCTGGACTCAGCTAGCTATAACTAAAAGAAATTTGTTACCTAGATTGACTTCCATCATTTTGGCGCATTTGGATGAGAGTTGGGCCAATAGCGCATTTGGATGGGAGTTGGACAAGCTTCATGTCTTGTTGGTTCTTTCTGGCTTAATTTGGCCAGCTTCATGTCCTGTCAGCTCTTTCCGACTTAATTCAGTCAGCTTTACATCTTGTCGGCTCTTTCAGACTCAATGCTTCACTCTCTACTACACAACACACATGGTATTTTATTTTATTTTTGTGTTTATTATTGTATCAGAACTGTTTCTATTTACTAAGTTTACAACTTTATTTGTTTATATCCGTGTATTACATTAAACTGACTTAATATGTTAAAAATGCTTATTAATTTAAAATATTAATTACAGTGAATATTTTTGTGTGTGTTAGTCTATCAGTATTGTTTCTTATTTACTAATGTTTACATCTTTACTCGTTTATATCCGTGTATTGCATTAAACTATCTTAAAACGTTTATTAATTTAAAATATGAGTTAAAGTGATGGTAAAAGTGATAGTGAAAAAAAAATTTGATGTTTCACATTTGCTACGCGTGCCATGATGGCTCAATTTTGTTATTAACACATGTAATTTTTTTCTCACCCAAAATATGTATATTTAGCGAATTTTAGATTCTAATCCACATCTCAATTTGTGGAACATTTTATGTATACCACATCTTACAAAAAAGTTCCAAGTCTGGAGTAAACAATTATAGAATACCCTTGTCCACCTATGCTAAAGTTATATTTACTGGAGAGAATATTGTTTTTTAGTTTTGTTTACTTTCTGACAATTACTCTCAATATCAAAAGCAGTTTGTTCAAATATGGAAGATCAGTAAAACTGGATAGTCCGATTTATCATTAGGCATTCTTATGAAATTCAAAATCGGTTATATGAAGGCTCTATTTCATGCTCTTGTTTGTGGCGCTTTTAATGTGACCTGGAAACAAAGTTAACAATTTCGTCTAAATATGAGGACTTAGGATAGACTGTAGAAAACTTTTAGCTTGTCGGACATGCTTTGAATTTGATGATTTTTGTCTGTTACGTGAAAATGAGAGGACACCCAATTTTTTGTATATTACAGCACTTGCTTCTCCTACTAGAGACATGTCAAGGATCGAAAGTATTCCGGTAATACTATTTTTTAATTCGTTTTACTATGCAATTCACAACTTTATTATTATGATTGTGGAGTACCTACATGGTTCAGGCCACATCTGTAATTTCAAACTTATTTCATTCTTCATTCATTGCATTGTTTGATCCGTGTTTGTTGTTTATTAATATTTCCGTTATATATATATTGTTTTATGTCAGTGTATGAATGTGTATTAGAAAGCAAATAAATAAATAAACTATCTTTCTTTTTGGTACATATAATTTTTGTAACATAGGAATTTCGTCTCCATGAAAAAATTTACGGTTTGACTAAGTTGTGAATCAATCCAAAACAATTGTATTTAAATTCATAATGGCTCATTTCAGTTAAGATTTTAATATAGAAAAAAATAATGAGTCATGTATCAATTTTTCCTCCAACTTGATTTGTCTGTAAATATCTTTCTTGGAATATTAACCACCAATCTTCCTGTTCCTAATCTGACTTAGCATTGTATGGAAATTGTAACAGAAAATTATTATTAAAAATATTAGAGACAGTGTGTATGTTAATGCTTTTAAACACAAATTATATTTCAAATAATCCTTTAATTCCTCAAATTTTCCTCCAAATTGATTTGTCTGTAAATATCTTTCTTGGAATATTAACCACCACATCTTCCTGTTCCTATTCTGACTTAGCATTACATTGAAATTGTAACAGCAAATTATTATTAAAAAGATTAAAAACAATGTGTATGTTACTGCTTTTAAACAAAAATTATATTTCAACTAGAAATAATGCTATATATAGATAGCCCTTAATTTAGGCATCCTTGTGTCTGTAATTGACTTTGTAAGTAATGGGGCTAAAGACAATTGGTGTGAGTATGAGATTGCTAAAAGATTGAATTTGGGAAAATGTAACGGAACAAAAAAGTAATCAATAGAAGAAATTGACAAATATATAAAAGAAAGCAATCTTACAATTAAAAAAAATGAAGAAGTAGTTTCCTTCATTAAACTACTTTTGAAAATTTTAAAGTTTAAACATTTGAGGGTACATAATATTTTTATTAAACTTTTTATCAATACTGATATTATTTTTCATTATCTAATTATTCTGCTGTCCAAATATAAATCTGTATTTTTAGAAAGAAAGTTAATTAAACATTTTTTTTAACCATTTTAGTGCCATGGTTTTTTACTCATATATACTTAAAAATGCCAAAAAAATCTTTTGTTTTTCATGTCATTTACCCTTGTTTCGAAAAAAAACTGTATCTCTTCCAAAAATAAAATTTTAATAATTTTTTCAATGTTTTCTTAATAAAAACTTGTACAAGGATAATGAAATATAAAGAAAATTATGGAAATATATATTGTGAACAAAAATTATAACAAAAACTGAAATCAAGGTCACATCCTATTTTCGCAGTCCGGTATATCCTCCGTATCAGCAAAATAATTGTTATCGTCACTATTATCACTATCACTCAAAATTTGCATTGCGCCAAATTATGAGCGCACCACAATGTCACTCCCACTATCACTTTCTTCACAACTTGAAAAACAATCATTTTCACTTGAATTATTTACGTATTCTAATATTATGGGTTAAAATGTTCTTTTCCTGGATCCTTTTTATATTGTAATTACTAATAATATTATAATTTTATCTTTATGTAACACGTAGAAAGACAAAAAATTAGTGATGCATGCTAGCGACCTCCCCTACCGCGTGCTAAACTGAAACTGATTTCGCGAGCGCCATCATGCTCGTGGCAAATTTAGTTAGTATACGCACGAGCGCGATGGCGCTCGTTGGCACTCTAACGGTTAAATGGTGGTTTTACCACTGAAAATCAAAGTTTATATTGTGCCGAAAATAATATGGCAATGTCATGTTTAACCACCAGCATAGTGGTGGTTAAGCATGACATATCGCTAGCGCTATAACCTCGGAAAGCAGGCACACCCCGTTTTATAAGACCCATTCCTTTGTACGTGGATCCATGGTAAAGATGATCATTGACTTTTCAATTCACATAGAAAGAGTATAAAATAATTTTCTAACCATTTCATATTGTATTATCATACTATAAGTTGTAAAAACCAAAATATATATTTATAAATATATATATATATATATATATATATATATATATTTAATTAGTTTAGCAGAAAATTTAGTTAGTACATGCACGAGCGCGATGGCGCTCGTCGGCACTCAAACGGTTAATAAGACCTATGTGTCAATACCATTAGAATGAACAACTTTTTGCTAGTGATTGTGAAGGATAGAATTATACATTCGTAAAAGTCTTTGGAGGTTTATGAAAGACATTGGTCAGTCCAATCTTAAATTATTCTTCATCATCAAACTGACAGGTGACAATCAGCAAGTTAAACATTTGGTAAATACAGACAATATGCAATTTCCTTACGCAAGTATCCAACTAAATTAAAAATTAATTTTGCTTCTTTCACTTTAAGTTTTTTTGTCAATTGATCAAACTGTATGCAATATATGTTGGTAGTAATTGCGATTGTTGGTAAACTTGCCCAGCAATTCATGAATTTCCTTACATGCAGACAATTTCACTTATTTTTATCTATATTTGGTGTCGCTACCGCTTTCAAATCAACACTAAACAACTGATTCTTGCATGTATGGTTTAAATAAAATACCCATTCATGATAAGACTGCAAAGTCACTCGAAATTCTCATATAGTGTAAAACTTTGCATACACAAATAAACTCTGACTCGACATTGAAATGAGGAAAAGTCTAAAAATAGGGTGAGCTATTCGCAATGTTAACACAAATAATGGGCTGAATCATCCCAGGGAAAATATGTTTTAAGGAATAGCACAATATTATATATTAGCTAGTTTTACAGATGTGAAACACATAATTCGGTTAATTATATATTTTTAATTTATTAATATAAGTTGACGGAAATCATTTTGCATTGATTCAATTTATTTAGGTTTTTGAGAAACATGGTTATAATGTAAGAGAGGCAGATGGTCTCTACAAAAGGTTTTGAAAACTCAGATCTTGTTAAGGAAATTGTATCAAAAAACATTGCTAGACCTTTTCAATTGAATTTTAAAAGGTCTCTTCAATGGCGCTCCACTAAAAAGGGTCTGTAAAAAAATGTTTTATCACCACGTTTAATATATGGGGAGATATTTCAAATGATATTAAGAAATTATCCTACTTTGTTTCCATGAGTTTACATATTTCAACTGACAAGAGGAACTTAGGGGTTAGGAAATGCATTTCGGGATGAGTTTTTCCAAGTTTTACACATCGCCTATATACTGGTAAATTTGCTCACTGTTACAAAGCAGGGAAGTGGCTGAGTTGACAACGAGCTTGCTTGATGTGCCAGCACCCGGGATCAATCCTACCTCTGCCACTTTTTTAAAATTATAACAAATTTTAAGTAAAACACATTATTTATGAATAATTTGATTATTACATTAATTATGAATAATCTTTTTTTATCAAATGACAGTTGCAGCTGATGAAAATGTAAATTGAAATTAATATTTTGGTTTTAAAAAGTTGAATTTTTAAATTTTCATTTTTAATGGAGGTAAATTAAAACTTTTATTACTATTGTCATCAAAAAGTTATTTTAAACTTTAAAACATTATAAGTTGTGCAGGGATTCAAAATATTCGGTGTAAATTTAAAGAACCGGTTTCTACTGGACTGTCATGATTTTCTAGACCCTAACGGTAGTAACCTAACAATAGTCCTTACCTGCCACAGTACTATATAAACAGTTTAACCTACCCTTATAACTCCAGTTTTCTAACTAACGTGTCAGTCTATTCTTGACTTTTGTAGAGATTGGAGCGTTTTTAGTGTGAGATATTTTTGAATAGTTAAAGTACTATACATTGAAAATATCTGCAAGTGAAGAAATCGCGAACATATTAAAAGCTGCAGATGAAATCGTAAAGATTCATTATACAGTGAAATGTCGAAGTTAAGGTTGAAAGATGCCATCGTTTATTATGAAAGCATTGCTGAAAATAATTTTATTTCAACGGAATCTTCAAGTTCAATTCCTTATGAAGCAATGTCGATGGGTGAAGAAATTTATCAAAATACTGTGATGAAGAAGTCGCTCATGAAAATGAAAATTGTGACGAGCAACCTTTTGAAAAAATGAAAATTGTGACGAGCAACCTTTTGAAGACTACGGCTAATCAGATGAATATGAACCAGAAGAAATAAAAAAGAGGTAGATTATGTTCCTCTGGATTACAAAATTAAAGTTGTTAAATATCGCAAAGCTTACTCCACTTGGAACCTCCGAGCGTTATGCCACTGGTTAAAAAGGAAGGAATATTTATCCAAATGGGACGAAGATATTAAAAAAGGATGAAATGTATTTGATAAATAAGCAATAGTCGATTCCTTGACAAACGATCATTTTCTTGAAGCTCAACAAGTGATTATTACCAAAAAGTAATTATTCGGAATTTACAACAGTGGGCATTAGCAGCAGCACGACAATTTACTGATTTTGATTTTAAAGCATCTGACAGCTGGGTTCAAACATTCAAAAAGAAGCATAAAATTCATCAACAGAAAGTGACAAAATTTGTTTCAAAAAAATAAACAGCAACGATCGGAGATATCTTGGCTTCGGAAGACACCTTTCGAGATGTTAAAATTGATACTGAATTTCAATAAAGATTTTGTTATCAAAGCTGATCACACAAGTAAATTATTGCAGATATTTAAATTCACTTTGCTCTTTTTTTTTACGACACTGATAAAATGCTTCAATTTCTGTTGTTTTCCCGTTTTAGGATGTCATTCATATACCGTCCAACATTCTATTACTCTCTCTGGGAAACTCCTACCTCATGTATTTGTTTATTTACAAGAAGCAACTGGTAAATTTGACCCCTGAGTTCAAAAAGCTGTTAATGAATATGCGAAAAAATATAAAAATTTTATAATAATGTCTTCAAAATCTGGAAAGCTAACAAAAGAAATGCGTATTGACTTTCTCAACCATTGTTTAAAGTCTTATGTGGAAAAAACAGTCTTTATTAATGATTGATTCTTGGGGAGTTACAACACGAAATCTTTCAGGATGATGAGAAAACACAAACTTGTACATTTGAAGTGATTCCTCCAAAATGTAGTCCTTTTGTTCCGCCTTGCGATATCTATTTTAATAAACAAGTAAAAAATCTTATTAAGCGAATTCAAAATTGCACTTATCTGGTTAAAAATAACAGAGGAATAAATTCCCGTGAAGACTGTATAAAAATACCGTCAATAGTACATCTTCAGCTGTCATCAATTTTTAAAAAAATAATCGAATATGCCTGGTACGCTTCTAAACATTTTAATGTAGGAGAAGTTATCATGAATACGAACGAAGTATGCTTTCCATTAGCTCTTTTAAAAAATATTTTCTGTTTCTAATGTTTTTATGTTAATTATCATTCTGGTAATTATATGTAAAATAAAAATTGACAAATAGAGACAATATTGTATAAATTTTTAATTAAAAATAAATAAACCCCAACCTTAAAATTTATAATTAGTTATAGTCGTAGTTAAAGTTGTAATTTCCAACGATAATTATTAATCAACTTATATATTATATACACAAAGCAATTTATTGTTTAAATCATGGCTTCCCAACCTTTCACCTTACACGCCTCGCCCAACTTTCTGCTAAAATACTAAGCTCCCTTGTCTGTTAAGTTTAAAAATATTTTTATTTTCTTTGCAAGAGGGGCTAAAATGGGAAGTCGAAATAAGAAAATTAAATAAACGATGGAAATATAAATGGGCGTGTTTATTTTTTATTCAAATGACAAGTAGGTTAACAATCAACAAAAGTAAAACATACAATTAGTGAGAGCACTGTGGCTGCACTTTATTAACCAATTGGTGAATCCTTGGCTTCATATCAGTCAAACCTATGTGGCTGAAATTATCGCAAGCAGATGAATAATTTTTTACGCTCAAAGCTTCTTCTTGCAATATTTTGGGCAGTTGTTCGACATCAACCATAAATGGATTTCTTATTAATTTCTGTTGGTTTTCTGAGAAGTTTTTGGGATAATATATACAAAATTCAGCAGCCAGATCTCCCTTCGATATGTACAGACAAATTCCCAGTTTCTTGCATACTATCCAGCATTGAAGAGAACTCAGAAAACACAGTAATTTTGAGCTAGCATTCGATGTTTGCACAGTTGCAGTTTTTCAATAAAAGCTTTGATGACATTGTGATGAGCCATAATATTTGATTTCATTTTCAAATTTAAACTATTCAATGATTCAAAAATATCCTCAAGGCATGCAAGAGATAATTGAAGTGTACCATATAAAACGGACCTACTGTTTTATCTTGCTGTTCGAGAAAAACTTTTACCTCATCCTTTAGCTCGAATAATTGTGCAAGCATATTTCCCTTTAACAACCATCTCAACGCTATATGAAATAACAGCGTCTATGAGCTGAGGACAAATCACCACAAAGAGCAGCAAATAATCTCGTATTGAGAGCACTGTGTTTTATGTAGTTTATAAAGTTATAAGCCAATTTAAGAGCCTTATTCATCTCTTCGGAAAGTGTTTTAGCACCTAATGATTGTCTGTATATCATACAAAATGTTGGTATTATTGACAAATTTTCCTCTTAGTCAGTAATATCACAAATCCCGAATGACAGCCAATCATACTAGGAACTTTGTCTGTACAAATTCCAATAAGTTTTTCCCATAAAATCTCATGAGTATCGAAAAAATCTGAATCGAATGCCACCATAACATCAGAAGCTCTTGATGTTGTTTTCAAATCTCTGACGAATAGTAGTTCCTCTTTTATGTTGTCTTCATATATGTAACGCACAAATACTAAAAGTTGGCAGCAATTTGCCACATCAGTACATTCGTCACACTGGACTGCAAAAAAATTATTACTGCTAGCAAAAAGTGAAAATATAGTGATGATTAAATCAAGTTTTATTTTACTGTTATTACTCTTAATGGTACTGAGCAACCACAGTGCTTGATATGTTATGGAGTGTTAAGTAATGATGCATTGTGATCACGGCTTATGCAACATCTTGAAATAAAACACGGCGCATTAAAAAACAAACTAGAAGAATATTTTGTGATGAAAAGCCAAGAACTAAAACGAATTTAGACTAATGCAGTGGTGTTGTTTGTGCCATCAACAGGTAAATTCTTTTTCTTTAGGTAATTCTTTCCTTTCTGTAGGCAAAACTATATATATATATATATATATATATATATATATATATATATATATATATATATACATATATATATATATTACTGTGACAGGTATTGACTATTGTTAGATTACTTCAGTTAAGGTCTAGAAAATTTGTAATTATTGATCTATGTACAATAGGACCCTATTTATACTTTTCCAGGTAAATCCAAGTGGAACCGGTTCCTCAACGAACATTTTTAATCCCTTTACAACTTAAAATATTTTAAAATTTAAAATAACTTTTGAATGACAATAGTAATAAAAGTTTTAATTTACCTCTATTAAAGTGAATATTTATTAATTCAACTTTTTAAAAATAAAATATTAATTTTAATTAACATTTTCATCAGCTGCAACTGTTATTTTATTAAAAAAAAATTATTCATGATTTTATATATATGTTTTACTCAAAATTTGTTATAATTTAAAACAAAAATTTAAAAAAGCTAGAGGTAGGATCGATATCGGGCCGTTCGCGCGTCAAGCAAGTTCGCTATCGACTCACTTTGTTGCATTGCAACCGTGAGAAAATTTACCAGTGTCTAAGCTGCGGGTAAAACTTTGGAGCCGTTTTCTTCAGAAATTTATGGCTAACTAGTCTTACTGCATTTCAGAGTGAACACCTTGAGGTATAATGCAAACCTGTAAACCCTCATCCCAAAATGCATTTCTAAACCTCTAAGGTCCTATAAAATTTCACCACAACTGATTTTAAACTGGGATGTGATATTTGACAAATACATAGAGAGATGGACATGACGAAATTATAAGCGTTCCATTTTTGCTGTTTTTCTATAGAAACCTAAAAAGTGCAAATTTTAATCCTAGCTAATATAATAAATGCGATAGTGTATTTGTTTGTCTTTCTTTCACGCCGCAATGGAGCACAGATTGATTTAATTTTTTGTATACAGATCGTAGGCGGGCCGGACAATTTTAGACGTTACTTTTTATTCTGAGAAACCTCATTTTTTCCAGTAAATTCCGATTAATGAGGAAATATCACAAGGAAGCAACGGATCAATGTGATTTTTTGAACCATTATATATGCAATATACACAAGCAATAAAATCATTCCCTTCAACCCCTAATTTAAATGAAAATATTTTTATTTTTATTGTCATTTGAACTATAAAGTCACGAAAATAAAGACTTAGTACTTAATTACCCTTAATCATTCTAGGTGGTGTTGAATGTTTTAATTTCTCCCTATAAGTGTGTAACTATAAAAACGCAAGCAAAACCATGGGAAAAGCTAGTAATAAATCTGGCATAAATATTTATACTAACATAATTGAATTTTATAATGATATCTAAATATTTTGTTTTCTTTATAAATATTTTATATTTTACATCTGTACAATCGTTCTTGTGTTTTGAACCTTTGTGGAAAATTAACTTTTATTAATAGCTTCTGTTTTCATATTTTTATTTTTACTTTCATTACTACAGTGGCAGAAGCTGATCATACTAATACAGGCTGCATAGTTGTTGTTGTAATGACCCACGGGGACGCAGATGACCTTGTCCTCGCCGCTGACAAAAAATATCATGTTAGTGATCTATGGAAAAAGTTTGAAGAAGCACGAAACCCCACTCTTTTTGGAAAACCGAAACTGTTTTTCATCCAGGTACTTATATAAGCCAACTGCCTTACTTATATAAGCTTACTTCTTAAAATTTAAGTAAGCCACATAACATCTTTTAGAGCAATGTAAATAATACAAATAGACCACAAAGTGGTCCCAATTTTACTACAACAATATATGAGTACAGATCCAAATCATTTTCTGTAAGCTTTGCTCTCTGATGCAATATATAAATACATATTTAAAGAATCTTCCTTCCATTATTCCCTTTACAGATCAAGCATATTTTGGGTGCTGCATCTGTAAGATGTTTAAAAAAAAACTATCTAAGGATATTTAATTAGTATTACGAGAACCATTTTTAGAATTTTCTAATTTATAGATTACAGTACAATACAACTGCGGTACAATTTGATGGCCGAAAATGCCAAAATCTGGCCACAAAATTGGAAATATTTTTATCTTTTCTCTTAATATAACTCTTGTACTTAAAATTTTATTTTTTTTATCAACTTTTATCATATTAAAACTTTACTTTTTATTTATAGTAAATATTGCAATCAGGCATAAAATCACCTGATAGTATTTAGATTTAATGATCGTTCATTTGAGCTTTATGAAATGAGAAATTAATTTCTAAGTTGAATGCATTTCCATGCTACCGCTACATTATTAATTAACCTCCTGAGTCATTTTTTTTGTTAGCGTGTCCTATTAAACCTTTATGTTCTTTTTTTAAAGAAAAATTAATCAAAAGTAAAAAACTGAATTTATGCACATTTCTATTGATCTTTGGAATTAACATGGAATTCGTCATAAACGAAGTTACAGAACCAATTAATTTATAGGGTAAGATTACAGTGATAAATACATACCTAAATATATTATTTTTCAACAGGCATGCCGTGGACAAGCTGTCGATGAGGGTGATATTGTCACAGACGCTAGTAGTTTCACGGGCGCTCCTATAAAGATACCGACTAGAGCAGATTACCTTATTATGTACTCGACTGTAGAAGGTAATGAGTACTCTTCCATAAATATCTTGAGTAATTTTAACTTTGCTCAGCTTGTTAGTTTGCATATAAATATATCTAAGATATATATATATATATACATATATATATACATATATATATATATATATATATATATATATATACACATATATATATATATATATACATATATATATATATATATATATATATATATATATACATATACATATATATATATATATATATATATATATATATGTCGCCATAATCATGTGCCAAAACAAAGAAATATTTGATAACTTACAGAAGTTCTACAATTAATAAGATATTGTTATCTATCTAGGTTATTATTATCTATATGAATGTAATAGATTAAAGAAATCATATTCGTTATAAGGAAAAAACTATATTAAAATATTTTTAAGAATGGGAGTAAATAAACTATTAACTATGTAAAAAGTATATAAATTGCCCATTTGTAATATCGTAAATCTTTTATTGATTTGTGTTACATAAATCATAAAAATAGTCTAATCATATCTAAGTATTTTGGTCGACAGTATAATACACCATGCGGCCACTATAGTGACCATCAACAAACTTAGACATTGTATGTAACATGTTGGTTCTTTATATAGACAAATTTTCCACCAAAGGCTGTTCTATTTATTAAAGAAAAGGCTGGTTCTCAAAAGGTTGACCATTTGTAGAATATATGGCTCTTTAAATAGACAAATTTCATACTTAAAATAGGCAGATTTATTAGGAGAAATATTACTTCTAAAAAGGTGAACCTATTATGAAACATATAGGTTCCCTATACAGACAAATTTCCTATAAAGAGATAGATTTGTTAGGTAAAACGCCAGTCCACAAAAACTTAAATTGAATATAGCAGAACTTTCAAATATATGAAAGATCAAAGGAGAAACTGAATCACATTTTCAAAAATCAATCCAAATAGAAATACACTCCTGTTAGCTGGCATAGCTCCGAGTGACACATCCTTCACTTGGATGTGCAGATGCAAAAGGAAAAAAATAATTTCCAAAGGGCCTCATCTTTCCAAGTAACTTAAGATACTTTTCATATTGGGGTAATCAAACGGATGGAGCCAAGAGTAAAAGTTGACCTGAAGTATAGTGTAATAATTTTAATAAATTTTTTTTCTATGTCTTTCATTTTATGAATTTAAAAGTAATTTGGATATTCCCATTTAAATAAATGTACAATCCTTGAAGACCAATAAAGTTATTACATGCTTTTGCCGGTGTGTTCGCAAATGTGGATTTTCAATTAAGGCTGGGGGATTTACTTGCAGGTTTTGCACTTTTAAGACATGTAAGCAATAGACTTAATATTCACATTACACTATCTATTAAGATGTTTTAGTACGAAATTTATATCGATAAATATGAATATTGAATTTTATTCTGCAATAGTTATGCTATGTATGGTGTATGTCGATTTAGATCACAAACTATATTTACGTCAAGTTTCAAAAAAATCATCAAGCCCTTTAAGCATGCTAGAATAACAAAAATCTAAACACATTTCGTGACATTAGTATTCCACGATAACGAAGCTGTGGGTAAAAGCCTCCATGTTACTCCAACACGTGAATTCTATGTATGCCAAATTTGGTAGCAACTCATTACTTGATTGCAAAATTATGAAGTAATAAACAAAAAACACTTTAACCTAACACTTTCCCATTTATAATGTTAGTCAGGATTTTATTTTATATTTTATATCACTTAATTTCCATTTTCAGTTCTCACGATAGAAAGAAATTATTAATTGTTTCAAAACTGATTACGCTACTTAGACTCTAGGAATACACATTTTCCACATTCAGGGTTCTTTTAATTGTTTTAAATCTTCTCTTGTGTTTCTTTTAAATTGTTACAGCAACATATAGAAATAAATTATGAAGTACTAATCTTATAAACAGTTCTTAATACAAATCTCAGAATTGCATACATTACATTCGTGATATAATTACTTTGTGGGAATAAAATAGACTGGTTTTCTGGAGTTCCCTCTCCAAACCGATATATAGTTGCCCGACCTTTTTTAAAAGTTTGTCCCTGGGATTTACTTTTTGTGAGGGCAAAAGATCCTTTCTTTTTCTCATACTGGAAATTACAACAGGTTGAAACAAAATGCTACATTGATCAGAAGTAATAGGCGCCGGCCCGCTAATGCTCTCGGCAGTTGTACCGCGGCTGACAATGGCAGGGGCCAGAAGCATACTGTGGAATGAGTAGAATGAGTATGCGGATGGGGACAATGAGAGTAGCAGGCATAATCAGAGGATTATTTTAGTTTGGGCAGCACAGATCATACTGAGATTGCAGTACATGCCACTTTTAGGTCTGAACAAAGCTTTTAGGATTTACCCAACGGATGCTTTGCCGGTTTTGGCGGGTCAGTTGCCTACTGACCTTGCAATTGCGGAATACACGTCCGATTTTGAGCTGGCGCAAGGCAGGAATTATGATGTAGGAATGATACACATGTGGTACAATTTCTTACGGGACAAGTTTGTTTAGATATGCTTTAAGAGATAACCCGGCCCTGCACCTATGGTTGCGAAAGGCAAGACATAGAACTCAGCTTTTTTCTTTAAATACAGCAATCTGGCAATGTGGAGTTTTACTGGAGAGCATGCGTCAAAGTATTAGAGTAGAGTCACACAGTTCTTTAGGATGTGGATCTTTTAGCCACTATGACTTGGTTGAGAGTGGATCGATCTTTGAGTCATTTAGAGTGTTCACTAAATGCGTTTTAGAAAAAATAGAGCTATTAAATAGCTTATTGAGAAGGGACAATGTTTAACAATTGATGTCATATATGGGAAACTATTAGTGGGCTTTCAAAGTCATTCTCTTTTGAATGAGGCAGATTTTAGGGGCTCCCGTGAGGGGCTCTGAGATGACTCGGCTGATGGCATAGGAATAGATTATACCAGAGAAAGCTGTTTTGGAGATACTTGATTATCTCTTTTAAAATTACTCCTAAATTTAGAATAATGATATTATCTTATATCTGATTAAGTGGTCTGCAAAAATGACTAGGCAAACTATGACTTACTATGCCATGTAGCCTAGGCATCTTATTGTGAAATATAGCCATTTTCCTTTGACTTTTATCATTTTAAACCCTTTTGCAACAACCCCCTTATATTAGGCCAGATAAAACATGTACAAATGTACATATATATATATATATATATATATATATATATATATATATATATAATAAGTATATGAGGGCGTAAGTTCTCAGCCTAACCCATATATTGGCACACTTATTGCAAAAGTAAATACCAAATGTCAAACAGATTAGACAAATAGTCAGTTTTATACGACTGTCTAAACTAAGTGTGTTGTGTGGTTTTGACAAAATGAATAAACTTGAATACTATTCAGCCATAAATTTCTTCATTTTGGTTGGTTTGGTCACCAAGAGAAATTCATCCAAAGTTGGTGAAAGTGTATAAGAAGCCTGCACCTTTGTTTTCAACAGTAAAAAAATTGGCAGCTGAGTTTAAACATGGTCTTACATCGATTGATTGCATGACAGCCAAAAACTGCCACTACCGACGGAAATATCAAGAAGATACACACCACATTTTACACAAATAACTCAGTATGAGAAAGCTTTGTGAAGGATTAGTGCCGCATTTATTAAATGCTGATCACAAACAAATGAGGAACAGTGTTTGTGCCGTTTTAAGAAGAATCAAACCGATTTTTAGGTCAGTACAGGTCAAACAACAATCCAAGCAGTGGGTAGAAGGCGATGGCTCTACACTGAAAAAAGCAAAGATAATTGCATTGGCTGGAAAGGTTATAGCTAGAGATTCAAAAGGGATTTTTTAAATTAAATACTTGCCAAAAAATCAAACAATTAATGGGGAAACTGCACACATCTTCTTGACTATCTCGGTGAAAAAATGGGAGATAAAAGACGTGGTTTGCAAAAAAAAAACCACTTTCACCAGAACAATGCACAAAGGCGTTTTGACAATGGGGAAATTGAGGGATTTGAAATATAAATTGTTACAATATCCTTCCTATTCGCCAGATTTGGATTTATCAGAAATAAATTGAATAAAATGTATTGAACTAAAGGGCCTACATTAAGAAATAAGTGCATTTTTTATTTATTAAAATATATATATATATATATATATATTTATATATATATATATATATATATTTATATATATATATATATATATATATATATATATATATATATATATATATATGTGTGTGTGTGTGTATATACATATATGTATATAATCTGTGAGTAAAAAATAATATAATTATAAATAAATGAATTTTTTTTAAATTTCATCCCATTTTCGATTTCATTACGCATAATTTTTTACTATTTCATATTATTGTGCTTTCTATTATTTATTCTCTTAATACAGAATATCAGAAATATTAAAGCCGAATAACAAATTTCATCGTAATATTGAAAGTCTACCAAAACATTGTTATTTAAAAATATCAGGAGTCCTTCAGAATGATGTCCAAATTGTGCAATATTGTTAGTTTACCTGTTTTCTATATTACTATGAGTATGTTTCACTAGGCGATCGCAACGCTCAAAATGCTCACTGTATCGTTCAACTTGGCGACTGCAGTCATTATGGTCGTAATCAAAACGTCATTGATGGCGTCATTGTTCACGATCGCTTTGAGCCCGTGCCGAATCACGTATCAACGTAGGTCGTTGCGGTTGTTTATCTGTCAATTTGACTTTGACACATTGATGTACCAAATTTACGTAAATAAATTTATTTTGTGTTTTAAAATTAAACATGACGAAAAGAATCACTTTACGCAGCTCCGAGAAATAGATAATAAAATAAAGGTTACACAAAAAAGCGGAAAACATGCAAACATTCAGCAAAGTTTTATAGAAATTAAATTACACTTTTGCAATTAATGTAAGTGTAAATTATTACCTAACGATTATAAAACATAAGAATACATAAGAAAAAAATACAATGCTATTATCTCTTTATTTTTGTCAAATACCCGCCCTTTCCTTATAATTACAATAAGCATTGTTCATAACTTGTTCCACTTGAATTGATAGTTACATCATTGACAAGCTAGTGGAATGGGTTTGATAGCGGTCATGGGCACGAGTATTACGAGCGGCTAATGGAACGTACTCTATAAATGGTGTTTATAAATGACATTTGTATATCTGTATTAAGAGTATTTCTTTAACATTAGAATAAAATTTATTTTCTTTGTGATAATGTGTCGGATATTATCATTCTGTTAACTCAAGAGAATCTGACCTTCATTCAGAAATCTAATTTATTTATATATTGAACCAACTTTATAAGTAATAAATTATAAATGATTTACGAGTTATCATAAAATTACAAATGATGTATAAGTTATCATAAAATTATAAATGATGTACAAGCTATCATAAAATTATAAATAATATATGAGGTATTATAAAATTATAAATGTTGTAAGTTATCATATAATTATAAATGATGTATGAGTTATTGTGAATCAATTAATTATTTCAGATTCGGCTGCATTCAGAGAACAAGGAGGCTCTTGGTTCATATCTATTCTTTGTCAAGAAATTCATAATCATGCCGGTCGGGATCTGTTAGAAATACTCACCTCTGTCAATCGTCGTATAGCCTATGAAAAATATACCTACAACCCGAATGATGCTAGTTTGCATGATAAGAAACAAATGCCGCAAATAGTGTCAATGCTAACAAAACATTGGTACTTTTATTAATAACTTAATAAAACGTATACTACCAATTCAAAGTAATAATTTTCTCAAACCCCATCTACCGTCCTGAACACCTTACGATTGATATGGAAATGTTGCTATAAAAACTATGTTACCATATTTTTGGTATTTTCAGTAGTATATAGCACCACTTCCATTTAGAGAAAACATTTTCCATTCCTACTAAAATTTTCTTTCTCTGCTAATTTTATCCATTGAAGATGGTATCAAAATTCCTTAATTCTTCTTTTGTCAAAGATGACTTTTTGTACTGACTGAATTGTCTGGTCTAAAAAGTTGTGGAATCCATGATCTACAGAGAATGACAATGGTTTATGGTCTTCAGTAATATCAGATATGGCTATCCCGTGTCAGAAAAGTGATAGTCTTGAAGTCTTTCACTCTCATTTTGAAAGGACATGACGCTGTTTGTTTCCTAAATGTGCCAAGATACGTTCAAAAACATATCAAAAAAATCACCGGAATGTCTAATTTTATTGCTATTGGATAAGCATGAGTCCCACGACCCCATTTCTACCTTATTGTATTGTAAAGAAAATGAACTAATTTTACTATCCTTGCCATGACAAACGACTTATAGACTATAACCATTGGTAATTATTGTCTTGGATTATTTAAAAGCATTCTTTCTCTCACTTTTAATAATTGGCATTTGAACAACCCTAATAGTACTTTGATTTTTAAAATTCTACTGTGGTAATCCTCGAAGTTCCCAATTGAAATCAAAGTTTTATGGAAATGGTTGGCGACATGAACAGATGGATGGCGATAATAAAAATAAAAAATTTAATCTTTGGTAAATAATAAACTTATTAAACCATTATCATATATTGTATCATTCCTCCCAAACTACTCTATCAAACATTCCTAAACCTGAAATATACTGAAACACTTTAAATTTTTATTGTAGTTCTAGGAATCAGAAACGGTTTATGATTTACTCAATGTGTCGATGTTATTTAAAAGTCAAAAAACCATTCTTTGAAAATAATTAATGACAAATAATATTAATTTGACAATTTTAAGCATATGCTTGTTTTTGTAATCACCCTATCAACTCACCCAATTTTCCACTACATTCTCTTGTTAATGTTGCAGACTTGAAGAGCAAATGAATAGATTTGAAAATGCTAATCATACTGTAAGTCCTGTCCTGAACTAGATCTACTGTGAAATGAGATTTTTGTTTTAGAGAACTAAAGCAAGTCCAAAAAGTGGGTGGTCTAATATTTGTACAAGACAATAAAACACAAAAATGAGAATTAAAATGTTTATTGCACAAGAAAATCATATCCACTATATATTGGCGATTGAACAATTTTAATAAATATTAAAATATATAATTGCAATAAAGTATACCTATGAGCATTTGTTATGCAAGCCGATAATGACACGAAATATGTGATATGTGAATTCGCACGAAATTTCATCATTATGAACATAATTTTTCCCAATTTTTATAGGTCTCATTGTTCAGCACGCTAATATGTACAGTCCGAATAGACTATAGAATATTCTAAACAAAAATCTATACATATATGTTACAGATAATGTTAGTGTTTATGTTAAACTCAAGATTAGCCAGCTAAACTTAGGATTAATTTTAACCATAGGCTAATGTTGGACATAATATTCAGCCTAGACAAAATATATATTTTTATTAGTTAAACTTAAGCCAAGACACAGCAGCTAAAAATGTAATTTAGCAGAATCATAAGATTTGCACAAAGTGAGGGGATGGAAGAGTAAGCATACTGGTAGAACTAGAAAGGGTACCATGACAAAAAATGAATTTAAAAAAGTTTGCTTATCACCAATCAATATCACGAAGACAAAGATTTACATTATATTACCGTAAGACAAAATGTGGTGCACATAAATGTTGTTAAAACAATAATATTCTGCACTTCAAAATGTTACTCAGGTTTGTATGTGTATTGTGAATAACTCATTTTTTAAAAGTAAAATATTTGAGTTTTATTTTTTATTGTAGGTAGAAGATACGTCAATATGTTCATAACTTTGATTTTGCTGAAAATTTGGACGTATTGCCTGCTTACGAATTTTTTTAACTTCTTGAAAATGTTTTCAGGTTATTTGTTTAGTTTGATATAATAGATAGGAAAGGTTTTTACTTATTGTCGAAATTACCATATTTGTTTAGAAAGACTTTAGGTTATTTCTGTAGTTTAAGTTTTTAAATTGAAGGTGTATTTGATATTTTGTTGTGAAATTAATGCAAAATAATTTATGTGGTTAGTTTCTAAAAAAATATGTTAATTGAGTTATATTATTAGGTTGACAACTAATAAACCTGCCATATCTCAGTTCATCAGTGTTACTTCACAAGGTATCCAAACAGAATATTCCACTTCTTCCTCAAAGTATGAGAAGTAGTTATTATATTATAGTACGAGAGTAACTCTGCCAGATAACGTGAACTTCACCTGGGATCTGTTTTGTGAAAATTTGTTAATTCATCCAAACTTAACATAGCACAACGTCCTGGATCATCATCAAATATATAAACATTTTCTTATCTCAATCTTTAGAATCAATTAGTCGGCCCGTGCGAATAACTCGCGAGTCACTGAATCGTAATATAATGTGAAAATAAGTAACCGAAAGTTATTTTATTCAGTTAAACGGTTTATATGCAGTAGACTCGTGCATCGAGGGTTCCGTGCCCTGTTTCAAGTAAAATCGACTTTTTTGTCATAAATCATAATTAATATGAACTTTCTGGAGCAAAAAATATTTAATAATATCTAAAATAATTAGGTAAGGGGAAAAATATATGATATTTAGTTAAACAGATTGTCAATAGATGGCGCTATTTAGAATATAAACACCTTTGAGAAATAATGTGGAGAATTAAAAAATTAAATTGCTTGTTTATTTCTTATCATTAGCAGTAAAGTAATCTTTAAAATGATAGTTAAATCATTGGTTTTGATGAAATATTAAGGGATCTCCCTTAATATTTCAAAAAAATACAGCCAAACATCTCTATATATTATTTTGAGAAATAATATATAGTGATGCTTGGCTGTATCATATAGGCATAGGCGGGTATAGTTTCACCCATCGTTGTGTACATTTCACAGATTCACTCGCTTTTCTCTCTAAACGAAATTCATAAATCACTAAGAAAAAGGGATGAGTTTATTAGTCGCCAACATAATATTTAAAATATATGATTCCTAACTTTTAGAATAAAAGATAATACATACAGTGTGATCAACTGCGCTTGTTTTATCTATTTTTTGTAAAACTATAACCATGCGCCACATTATTTTAGGAGACTGATGTTTTAAAACTTTAACGACAAAATAATCATATTGTTTCAAATAACAGTAAACTAGTTAAATTAGATAACTAATTTTATTTTTCTAATCTTTTCCTATACTTCTTAGCAAGTTGATCGCCGTTGCACTTAATTTAGCCGACTAATCTTAAGCATACCATCAATACTAACACTAGTCTTAGCATATAAATATTGTAAAAAAATACAAAATTGGTTCAAAATGTTCATACGTAGATAATATTACATTTGTTTCACTAAAAACGCTTGCAAATTTTGAGCTAATATTATGAGCTAAAATAACATGTCATACTTTTTGAACAAAAATATCACGTAATAAATAAAACTTCACATATTTTCGTGTAATATATTACATACAAATACTGTTAATACAAAACTGGAAGTGTTGAAAATATTGGTATAACTGAATCCAAATTTGTAACACTTCATAATTGCCGAAAAATGTGTGCTATTTGACATACTTTAACACTTTGAATGCCACAGAGAAATTGATACAATTACCCACGTGCCAATCGAGACAATGTATTTTTGGAATGTTTGCACACATGAAGCACAAAAATAAACCTATGTTGACTCGCCAATTCCATTTCTCATAATTTTCAAATAAATGTTTCAATCATATTTGGCTTATGTGGCGGGCCAGATAAATAGGTCAATTTAAATTGCTTTTATTTTCAACTAATCGTAACCATTTTAGCACTAGAGTTCACCTAGGTGAAACCTGTATTTCTGTAGTATTTGAGTTCTTAACAAAACTCCTAAAATGCGGCTGTATGCCTTCTGGAAACTTATGGTATCTGTCAAATATAACAGATGTGGCGTTCAAAGTGTTAATAATATGTTCAGTATGCTATTATTGCAATGTCAAAATTGTACAACTGATATGGATTTTTATAAAACAAAGAATGTTCTTAGAGTAAAAATATGTCATAATGATAAAAATTTAACATAGCTTCCTAGCACATGACTGATTGAAAAATAAACAACTGTACTAATCTTCAGTGGATTGAGCACTTGATTATATTTTAGGAAAAATTTGTTAGATTTTACTATCATCACATTGGAAATAAAAAAAATTGATTTTATGAATTGTGCTGAAAGTTATTTTGGTATTTATTTAATTCAGGCATTAATAACAGGCATTATCAAACAAGCATCATAAGGTATTAATAACAGGCAATTTAAAAATAATTTATATTTTGCATAAACTATTTCATATAAGTGTTGTATATAATACTAAAGAGTTGGTCTTTATCACACATACTGATAAAAACGATCGGTCTAAAAAACCAAACCAAAAAAAGTTATTGCGTAATATTTCCAGTAAAATGACCAATAATAATTTGTTTTTCAATTGTACAAATAGTTGTACATAAACACGCTCTTAGAATGTATACAAAAAAAATGAAAAAAAGAGTGCCGTAAAAAAATATGAACTGAAATAATTTTTTTCTTTCGCCAAAACATATTTTATACGAGTAAATTATAAAACTTGGTATTTCAGTAATATATACATTAATTGTTTTTGTTGTTTGTTATTCTTAATGCACATTTGTTGTGTGAATATGTTCTATGAATGTTCATAAATTCAGTAATTTTTGAGAACTGTTTTATGGAATTTCTTACCACTGTTACTTTTACTTAAACAACAAAGGGATACTAAACAATTAAGGAATACTGAAAAATAAAGAATTATTAAGAGAAATAACAAATAATAATTTTTTAGTGTAGAGAAAAAACTCTATAAAATATGACACTGAAAATTATAGAAAAAAAACAATCTTCAAAATTGGATTCACCATGAAATGTTAAACCATCACCACAAGAGCTTAGGACTTTATGCACAGATTTGGCTTGAATTTGAATCCTAGTCTTGTAAGAAAATATATGACAACATCAAGACATTTTATATCAGAAATGTATTTTAAAATCAGTTTTAAAAGCATACCATATAATATACGAAGGTAATGCAGCTGCGAAAATAAAACAATTTTTTTGAGATTTCAATATACAACTATTGAAGTGGCCACTTCTGAGCCTGGATCTAAATCGTACCATTAATATTTAAGTTATTTCAGTAAGAAATTTTTACTACCAAAAAAGGTAATGACAAATGTTTAAGAAAGCAAATATGACAGTTTGTTAAGCCAAAACTTGCTACATAACAAATGGACAAAAAACTAAAACAGAAATATGTAAACAAATTCACTGAATTTGCAAATTTTCACAGGTTTTGACAGATGTAAAAATATTTAATACAATTTTCATACTAGATAATAAAGGACACAGACATTATATCTAAACTTTATTTGTATAACTTCACTTTTATGGCTGAGAATTTTCTGAAAATATAAATTTACTTTTAAATAAAGTTTCGAAATTAATTTCAGTCTATATTTTTTCACACCACTGTACATTTATCCTTAATTAGCCTGTTCTGTGACAATACTATAGACAAATCACACAATTTGATTTGGATTCGGTTTCAACATTAAACATTCTCAATTTTATGAAATGCAAATAACTTTGCCTAATCTAATCTTCAAAAGGAATTCTAGAGACCGACTTATTAGGTAACACTCTTTTATTGTAGTTTCTGTTACATGTTTGAATGTCTTTATAACTAAATTCATCATAAAAATAACAATGATTTTTTAATTTTCCATTAATCCTTGACAATATTATGAAAATAATTGTGATGTTCACCAATTGTAATGTTAGAAATAAGTTTATGATGATAAATGTGTTCACAATAAAGGGAAAAAATTGCTAATAATAATTATCGGGATTTCATAATTATTTTTACCAAGATTATTTAGAAAATAAGATATAATTATGTTCAAGATCTTTTTATAAATTCCTACTCAACAAACTATATTGTTTTTGTCATTCTAATAATGTAAACGAAACAATTAATAAATTACTAATTGAATACAACATTGGTTTTAGGTTAATTGACAAAATTAGTCAATTAATTATAATTGCAAATAAATAATAACAAATATATAGATAAACAAATAAAACAATTAGTTTTTAATTTATTTTAATATATAAAATAGCAAAAATATGCAAAAAATTCTCTCGCTATTGAATTTATTTATCAAATGTCCATTAATTTTTTTACATAGCGTTCACGGTATATTATATTTATTTATTTTTAACCAGTGTTCCTCGATTTTCCCGGTTCAAACAAGTTATGTTATCTTTACACAAACAGTTATGTTATCTTGAAGAATAAGTAATTACAATGTCATAATTCAAGCACTACAAATACCCGTCCCCCTTTCTTTCAATATTTATATCTAACACTTCGCCAATATCATGACACTCATTACAAAAACTTCAGTTTCTACAAACTCTTCAATTTTCAATAGATTTTGAAACAAAACAGACAGAACATAGTGGTTTCAGTCAGTCTCTAATGAATTCACAGTATCTATACTAAAATATAATTTTCAAAATGGCCAACTTACCAGTCATATCGAAATGACCTTGCGTATTAATGAAAACTATGAGCGTATTATGAATTCAACTCCCACGTCCAAGCGTTAGCAATCTTAACCGTATTATTCTAATCATTTTCTAAATTAGAAAACTTGGAAAAATATTACATTTTTCTGTATTATTAAAGTAAATTGGTAAAATGTCTTTCAAATTGTCATTAATTTGAAACCCTCTCAATACATTGTTAAAGTTGGTAAAAATAAAACTTAACCAATATTAAAGAATATTTTACAGATGGGCTAATTTGATAGATGACTGTTCACATTTTTCTATGATTCCATGGAAAAATGTGATACATTTTTCTATGGAATCATAGTTACCACTCTATTTGTTAAAATAGTGTGGTAACCATGATTCCATGGAAAAATGTAACATGTGTTATGGTATTAACAAAAATGTTGTACATATATCAGCATAATTTAAAAGAGGTTAAAAAGTCAAATGGTTAGGAAATCCATTCAAACACATTGTTTTCTACCAATGTCTATGGAAACATGCACTAAACTTTTCCAATACATTTCTATCCGTTTGATTGTTATTGATATCCATATTGTAAGTACTTAAGATAAGTTACATTGACATTTTTCCTTGTACTACACAATTTTAATCTAGAACCTAATTTGCAGCAGTATATGACATTCTTTGGCTGTATAAAAATTTCGTTGCATATGGACAATCATGAACTAAATACTTTGAGTGTGGTGAATTTTTTCTTACGGCGAAATTTCAGTAGGAAATATATCACAAACAATTATTGTACAAAATGAATTTAATATTTAATCAAACAGCCAGCCATTGATATTTCTAGATATAATTAACTGATCGAGTTTTGAACGGGTATTAGCAGATTGTAACATAAAAATGAGCAGTTCTGTGTTTTCCATAAAACTGTTAACGAAATGCACATTAACATTACTCATTAATAGCAAAATGAATATATTGCTTTTTTACAACAATTTATTTATGTATATTTACCTCAATGTACCATATGGGGGACTTGTTGCTACAAGAGCAATCTCTTACAGCCAAACAGAAATATTTCACTAAAGAAATATTTAATCACTGACACATTCACTTAGAGTAGTAGGGTCAATTCAGATAGTAATATGGAAAACTTTGTTCGTCTTTGTTCGGTATATGGTTCTTGAAACTCTTTTTTAAGAATTGTCCCATATGTATTGTAACAATAATTATAAAAATATTAATTCACTTATACATTACAACATATCAACTAAAATACAGTTTAAACAAATCTCATTCAAATAACTCTATGGGACACAACATATGACAAGTTTCTGTTGAATTTACAGAGTTACCTAAAAGAATTTTAAAATAAAATTAACCAACAGTGTAACTGAATAGAACAAAATTTTACAACCTTGACTGCTGTTAAATTTAACAAAGTTCTAAAAAGTGTTAAAAAATTTAAAATTTTGCTTTCAGATCGTACAAAAATTTGGACATAAGTTCTCAATAAAAAAAAAATGTTTTCCTTCCATTTTAATTTAACCCTTTAACACTAAAGAAAATTGATCTACAAAACTTCTCAAATTTTGAACAATTTGAAATCGTCCTCTTGTATTCTTTGAGATTAGAATAAATTGATCCAAATAACTGACGAGTTGACTAAAATTGTGAAAGTCAATATTCCGTGAAATCTTTCGATTTCGTCAATCTTTTCAGCGGCATTTTATCTCGGCTTCTTTATAGCTCTAATAGGTAAGTTACAATAACGTGTGCATTACAACAAAATAAGAAAAGATGGGTTCTTCCTTGAAATAGTATTATTCCCTGTCTACCTTTAAAAATTACTTAGGAATTAAAGTCTCAAGGAAATATTTTCATTGGTTCTTCATGAAAGTGTTAACACTGGTTATATCACGGGCGTTTAAAGGATTAACAATACAATGAAAGCCATTCTGCTAGTGTACAATAATGTTTTACTAATACAAATTGTACAAAGGTTCTATGACCTCAAAAACTTGTAGAACAGCTTTTTGTTATACTGTGATGACTCGTATATAGCGCATTAGGAACTATTCCATTATTTTTATCTAAAGCAAACACCAACAAATTGACAGACACATAGTAATTTTCAACTGCTTTGTTTTTAAACCATGTGTGAAAATTTTAAACCCCATTTCAATATTATAATTATGGATAAACAAATTTTCACTCGTTCTTCCGAACTTATATTTTTATAACATTGTATAATTTATGACATGCGTTTGATTAGAAATCAGTTAGCATAGATACAGGTTAAGCGTTAAAGTTTGCATGTAAAATGTTTAAATAAAAAAAAACAAATTTCTTTTGTAATAAAGTACAAGTAAATTAAGATTTTCATGTCTAATGCTCGACATATATGAGATTTGCGAAACTTAGAACTTTGAAAGCAGTCATGACCTATTATTAAATTTATTCCGTAAGAGTTTTAAATATACCTTAACTGGAAATTGTTTCTGTTTATTAAAAAATTGTAAGCACCATTGATTTAACAACAGTAAAAGCTTTACATTCCATACTCATTGAAAAATTATGACACAGTTACACCATTGCTCAAAATAACACTTTCCACCTAATACCGTCTTAAGAATAAATGATTAAACTCAAATTAAATCATATCATTTATCATATAACTTCTTATTTGCAACGTTTCACCTATTCTAAGACATGCCAAAGACGTTAACGTTTAGGTTATAGGCACATAACGTTAAAACGTCATCACTGTTTATTTTCCAACACAATACTTAAATTGAACATCGGTTTACAGAAAATATTTTAACAATATCACTATCCCCTGCCATTTCACTTCGAGTGAGGAAGTTGCTATAAATAAATTGTGAAAGACATCCAAACGAGACAATGAGAAGTACAGTCAGGAGTTAAACACCCCTGAGATGTGGTCAATAAATTCTAGTCAGAAAATAATGAAACAACCGAGAAATAACACTTCGCAATTTTAGAACACAACTTCCTCGAGTAACCATTCCATTACTAGCCAGTCTTAATTCTCATACAATCTACAGAACTCCAAGAAATTTAGTTTTATAACTTCATTATTTCATGTAATAACCATTAACAAGTACGCTCGAATGTTAATTTAATTTAACTCTTAACAATTATCAAAAAATAACTCATAATCGCCTATAATCTACTATTTATTTTCAGTTATTATATCTCAGAAGTTTGACATAGCACACGTAACAAATTGAGAATTTATCAAGACTGAATCTTAGGAACGAGTCTATTGTATAAGTTGATATTAAAATTTGGTGAAAATTAAAATCTGAAACCTGTATATAATCTTTCTACAATTTCCAATTACTCCGTATTTTTAAATTATTGTGATGTTTCTCTAAAATTATTAATAAATAGGAGACAAGAAAAAATTAGAGATGTTCAATATAGAATTTTTAAAAAAGAACACTTTTATATTAATAATAATCATTTTTAGCGTTACTATGAAATAAAGTTAAGAAAGAAATAACTTTAAAAAATTAAATTTATAATAGTAGATATTCTCATACACAGATCATTTGTTAATAAAGTTTTAATTATTATTATGTATTATAAATAAATTTATGGAAATCAATTGAATCAAAAATAGGTATATTGGACCTAAAATTCATAAATACTAGCTTCAACAGAGGATTAGTTTTTAGCTCTAAACTTCTTACATTTACCAAGTTTAAGCCCCGTTTCTCTTAAAATGTAAATTCTGAACAATTCAGTGTGCTATCTCCAACTCGATCCATTCTCTCAAAGGCTATTTATAATAAAGGAAGTCAATATCTATTTAAGTTCTAAGTTACGAAAGCCGACAAAAGATGATAGAAGCTGTGAAATATGAAGCCAAAACTATTTGCTTACATTCAAAATCTTAAATTAAGGAATCAACATAATAAATCAAAAAAGCCTTCTAAATCATTTCAAAACAAAAGGCTTCTCGATGCCATTGTTAGACATGTCTCTAATGTAGGCTAACCTTTGAAAGAATGAGTTTCATTAATACAATATCACTACCAACCATAATTTAAATGTATTAGAGAAAATTCTTAAAAACCATGCAACTTATGATTACCATAGACAATTGAACAAGATTACGGAAGGAAGCGAATGGCTGTTACACATTAATATAAGCAAGAGAGCATTGATGACGACAACATTCACATAGACAACAGCGATGACACTAAAAATAATTGACAAAATAGCACACAGACAGTAATTGCTTTCTTATAAGATAAATCGTTCAGTAAATTTTTGCCATAGCGAAAAGCATACTGAATTTCAAGAGACTCCAGTAGATATAAACGATTAGTATTTATTAATTATAATTAATTTAAGCACAACACTACACATATAGATTTTAAGACGTAGAGTAATAATTTATGTTGTATAGTTATATTAAAACTAACAGCACTTAAAACTTAAATAACTTTCAAAATTAATTGTAAAAAAATATGCTACCATTAGATTTTTGTCTTTGGATTAGTGATATAATAGATAAAAAGTTTTAAAAAAAGACCAAAATAGCAATTCCGTGCATCATAAGCTTAAAATACGTAATAATTGTAATAATTATGACAAACGTTTAATCATTATGTTGTAAAGAAATAAAATATTGCTTATTATAATACTTTCATTGCACGAACTCTTAAACTTTTGTTACATTAAATACAATCTAATTATTTAAAAATCACCAATTTGCATATGTACTACAATTTAGCGAAAAAACTACATTATGGAAATGTTTAAGATCTGACATTTGACAGTTCTATGGCGACATTACAAAAATATAATATGATATCTATCACAGAGCATTGAACTGCCCGTCACTTATAAGAGAGAGAAAATATTTAAATGTAACTTTCAGATGCTATACCATCGCAAATTTGTGACCATTTTTCAAACGGAAATCAATACTTTATAAAATTTAACAGATTTTAATGCATATTTCATTCTTATGTTTATTACTAAGCTTATAATTCATTTCCGGCCTTGCCGCGCTCAAATTTGTTTCGTGAATGTCCTAATTATTGCTTTTCTCTTTGCCCTTAGCTAAGTGTTATAGACGTAACATGTAACAGTAGGACAAGAAAATTCAAGTCTTCCAACTCTCCGAGATTATTTCTAATTTATTACTTTTACAGGACACGATTTTATCAGTAAATAAGTTATACTGCATAGTAAGAGAAGAAAATAAGTTATCTCATGTAATAGTATAAAACGTTATGTTTACTTTTTAAAATATTGATGTTCTCCGATAATAAGAAAGGTTAGTTTTTGAAAGTTAGAAAACAGATATTTTTCATCTTTCCAGATCGCTTAAAAATTACAATCGCAACGGCTTAAACTTATTTTCAAGATGTTTTCCTGAACTATATAGCATCTGAAATTATCTTTGGTGTTCATAAAACTCTTAAATATTATTAATTTATTTTCGATTCGGTTCAAGACGGAACGTTTGTGATATGTACGACTTTTATATAGCAATGTAATGTTTTCATTTCTTAAAAAAATAAATATCAAAATTCATGCAACGTTATATAATACTTTTGATGCGATAATATGTATGTTATATTTAATGAATATATTTAACATTAAGCATTCGGTGAATAAACATTTAAAATACTGTTTTGTTTATTAAAGTAATATTGATACAACAAATTAAGCATTAGAAATGCATTATTTATACCTTTAAATATATTCTAAACAATATATAACAGAGCTGCACAATTTCATAATTATAAAAAAATTATATCTGCTTTTAAATGCATATACATAATAAGCATTCAGCAAGGCGAACCTAAACACTACAACAAAATACAAACAAATATTTAAAAAAAATGTGATAGAAACAATTCATTTTGTTTTGGGAGACAAATCAAAATAAAATTGAGTTCAAAAAATTTTCCTTTTGAAGAAAACACAATTTTCAAATGTTATACCAGGTTACTTAAGCAATTTTTACCAATTAATTATTGGAAACAAAAGAAAACATTTGTGAAGGACTAGAAGTAATTTTGATATGAAAAATATATTAAATATAAGTACTGGCAAGTAAAAAACTGGCAAGAAAGGATAAAGTAGAAAAAAAAGGATAGTTCCTCAATGTAACACTACAATTAAAAGTAATTACTATTTACATAGGATGTATAAGATCACAGAAATTAAATATATGTATTTCCTTAATACGGAAAGTTAGTCACGTCACACTCACTCTTGGTGCTTTTCTACTGATTATCGAAGTAGGCATAAAAATAACCAGAATAAAAAACGTAAGGAGAAAAATAACAAAAATACTGATCAGCACCCATTTTGCAGTTGAAAGTCCATCCCTGAACACATTTCCTCCTGATGTTACCATATGAATACATTTACTTTATCACTTTTTCATTTTAAGAAAAGCGACTTATTCACTTTTTTTTTTAAATCAGACAATACTCACAAAAGCAACATATTTACCAGTTATATAGATCGCTCACATTTATATTAGTGAAACAATTGATTCAGAAAGTACTTTTTGTGTAAATGACAATCTCATCTCATTAGTTAAAAACACTTTTTAAACCATTATTCGTTTGTTTTACATCTTTATATCTTTTTTATTTGTAACAGTTGTATAATAATTGTACAGTACACATGTGAACAAAGTGGAATTATTTGTGTCAAAATATAATTTGTAAAAAACATTTTTATGTAAATTATATTTTGCTAATTTTTTCACGTCAATTTATTTACAAAATAAGATTTAATATAGGTTTTCTTCCAAGTAAATAAAGGAAAACAGTGAAAAATTCACTTTTATTGAAGTACACTCGTTCTCCTGTCATTTGGTTTCAATAATTATGCAAAAATATATCTGTTTAAAATTATGACAGACCAAATATATAATATCCTTATATTACATTTTTGTAAGTTTCAGTTTCAAGGTATAGATTAGAAAATTGTGATTTTTTCAAAAATATTGTAATAAAATAAAACAAAATAAAGTTTGTCTAATAATGACAACCAATATACTTTTAAAATTCTACGTTAAATCTAACTTTTTTCCAAAAATAAATAATTACGGTTTAATACGGGAGGGAGTTTCGAATACAAAAAACAGCAATTTAAGATAAACGTTCTTCTATTAAAATATTATTAAAAAAGTACTAACTCAAAATAAATCAACAAGTTTGGAAAATTATCACAGAAATAAACTATATTAAATGACCAATTATATGAATAATCAATAACAAATTGATCGTTCTTCGCAGTCATTTGACATAGCATAAATAAAAAATTAGAATCCTTGGATAACAGAATTTTATCATCCTACACTTATAAGATAATAAAATATAAATTTATAATTAATGTATAATAATAATAGTGACGTATAAAAATAAACTGATTTTTTTATAATTGAAAGCGAGAATAATTAAAATAGACATCAGTAGCAGGGCGTGAATAAAATATAAAAGGCAAATAAGGAAAACAAATCTAATACGCCTCCTCACCCTCCAATCCTACCCCTCTTAACTATGAATTGTACTTCACTCGATTTCTGCAAGTATCAAAATGCTATCGCTATTCTACATTAATCTACAAGCCTACAATACTTGAAATTCATTACCAAAACATACCAATTCTTTTGCATCACCTCAAACTCGAGGAAATATCCGATTCAATATGAAATAATCCTGGAAACGTTAGATTAAACCGAAAGAATGTTATTCTAATATGCTTTAAAATGGAGAAAATGTGAACCATATCATTTGTTGAGTTAAACAATTAATAATTTAACATAGCTCTCCATAATTTTTCACAACTGCATATCTGCATTGCTGCAACAGTGAAATGCTATAGGAAAGTACAGATGAAGTCAATCAACTTTCATCTTTTAAATTGCTAATATTAATTTAACAAATATTGACAACCAGTTTAATTAAATTCCAATTGATATTTAATATTCCTAACGTACCTAGTTCTATTGAGAATTTACGGATTTGTTTTTGATTAAGAAGTTTGTAAGATTTAAAAAGATACTTGCATTTATATTTAAATTTTCACGTAAAACATGCATCCAAATAACAAACTTGCGATATAGACTAAAGTTTCCAGGCACCATGCTCATTGAAGCAATAGCAATTTCGTCTCCATAACCAATGATTTCATGTACGTTTAAAATGACGCATGATTGTGAAGTTGCAAGCAATATTAAAGCGCACGTAAAGTATATTGTTAAATAATAGGCAATATCCCGTACATGCCTCACCATATACACTCAAGATATTCAAGATGTACACTGAGATTCTTATCTTTTAATATCATTACTTCAACAATTATGTCATAGTAATATTCAATATGTGATTCCTAATACCTATATCTCTCCATTATCATAAGTTTATTTTATTTAAGAGTTTTTCTCACAGTTCTGATATCAATATCTTAACATGAGTCGAAAAATGGCAACAATTATTGTATTATGGCAATTACGAATTATTCTTTTAAATATTACGCTCAATTTCAATACAAGTCTAAAGTAAAAATACGCATTGGCCTGAAATATAGGAAGTTATTTGATGCAAAATAACATCAAATTGCAAACGAAATCTTCGAAATTTTTGATGACATAAATAAAAACATAGATAATTTTTATTTAATATTGATCCAAAGAACAGTTCAACTTGAGAAAAAGAGAAAATATAAATGATTAGTTTATAAATGATTGCCAAATTTTTTAATATTATTTTAAAACTGTATTTTATTCAGGCCAATGCGGTTGTGATAATATATATTAATTATGTTGAATTGCGCAACACGCATAACAATGTTACATAAAAATAATCGACATTCTGATTATTTTTATGTTAAAAATTAATTAACCAAACTATTCATTATTACAAATCTAATCACAATGAAATTTATCAAATCAATACGGCAGAGTTTGTATTCTCGCCGTACAATTAATTTGCATACAATTAATTTGTGTCGGAAGTAATAGATCTCAATAAGATATCCAGCGAAACATAAAAATGTTTACAAATATTAATAATATATTTTTATTATTAAAGGACCATTGTTGACAAATATGCCTTTTAAAACAAGAATTTTAGGAACTGAAAATTTTATCATAGCTTTTTATTTCCTATTTCATTGAATACACATAATAACAGATACATAATGCGTATTTCTAATTTACATCGATCTATTGACTTCCACACAGACCCAGCATTTAATAAATCAATGCTGGGACCCAGCAATTAATAAATGAATGCTGCATTACTTATACATAAATAAATATTCAACAAGCACCGTGGAATACTAAAGACCCATATCAGAACAATAAAAAACTCTCAAATTAAGTATAGACGAGAATCAAACTTTCCTAGGCTCGTTGGAGCCCTTACAGTTGGTCGATTTAACGATTGTGTTCGCATAATTGCTAAGATCCTGCCGCCCGAGACCCACGTCAACGAAACCTGGATTTAAAATTATATTAGGCACTAATTCCATCACATCTTGATCTTCAGTGTCTACATTTAAAAATATAAAATAGAATATTAAAATTCATGCAATATTACGTTTAGTACACGTTTTTTGTGATGTTCAATTGTATAGAAGTAAAAAATGAGTAATATCGGAGAATGGTAATAAAGAAAACATACATACCCATAACCAGCGTCCATGCGAAATGTTTTGATAAGCAAAATGTAATTGTTAAAATGTACCAACCACCATTGTTAAAATAGCGAGTGAACATGTGTGGTTAACAGTTAATGCCCATGTCGTAGCGGAATTGAAAGCAGCAAACGACAGCCATAGTCCGTTGATCATTCCGTTGGCAGCGTGCGTAGTATGTGTAGCGGAAAGACCAAAGCGTGCCATAGAGAGAGAAGAAAAAAAAATATTGTAAAAAATGTATCTAAGTAATAAGAATTGTAGAAATTCATTGTCATAATAATAACTCTATCGTAGATAAGAAAAAAAAATGTATCGTGCAAAATTCTTTCAAATTTATACTACGATTAGAAAATTACTATGTTACCATAATGGAAACATTGCTTTTATTATTATGTACTAGTTTTATCTACTGTGGTTATTACTTAAAAAAAACTTTTTTAAATATAACTTTCTACATGTTAGCTGTGGAATATTATAGATTTTTATAAAAGTTTGAACCTGACACAAAAATTGGACTATTTATTCAATCTACAAAATTTTTCCATTACAGAACAAAATATTTCCCTTCAGTAGTAATAAGATACAATGAGAATACTGGCTATAAATTTCTTGACGTTGAACAATTCAGGGGAAAATCTGACACATGGTTTTTTCTTTTTATCAATTAGATTGCCTTGACATCGACATTAGACAGTATAAATTTAAAACATTCGATATAAAAGGAAAACAATGAAGAATTCAAACATTTTTTTTTCATTCTTTTTTAGATACTTTAGAAATCACCCATAGAAACATGCCAGAAAAATATATTCACGTAATTTAAATACCTAAATGAAAGCAATTATACATAATCTCTACCATTAAATTAACTGGAATGTAAATAAATAATTAAAATAGAGAGCTAATAATTTGCAGTATCGCTTACCTACCGCTGTAGCACGTATTGTACAACGTCATAAATATTATTCAGAGAGCCAACCTGAACTTCAACATATAAAAATGTCTACATTACATGGGTATATTATATAAATAATTATAACTAATATTGGTGACCATAAATTTATTCAAAATAATTAATTGGAATAGCAAAAAAAATTTGTTTAGATTCCTCTCGAAAATGTAAGACAAAAATAATTTATAACATTTTACATCTTGAGAAATTTTTTATTATCTTAAATTTTTCAATAATTTTTTTTAATTTTTGCAATTTTTTCAATTATTTTACATTTAAAAGATTCAATATCATACATATATGTCAGCAACTAATAAAACCGCCACTATTTCCAGTGATTCCTAGAATGTTTCAGAAACTTCTCAAACACTTCTGGTAAGGTATACAGACAACCTCCCCTAAACAAAAAAATATGGAAATTTCACAAAGAAAACTTAGAGTATTCTTCGTTCATGAATTCCGATTAGGGCAGCAACACGCAGGAAAAAGCATTAAGGAATTTACAGTCAAGCAGAGATTATACATGGTGTCCGGGCATAGATGTCGGACAAAAAAGACGCTATTCATTGGCTGTAAAGGAATAAATTGTCTTTGAATAAAACGTAAAACACGCCCTTGTTCTAATTGAGTGCAAAAAAAATATTACACAACCATTTTTAACACACCCAATACTTGCCCAGAGCGCGGTGTTTACCCGCAGTGGCGATGTCTTCACAACTGTCCGTGGGTAATTCCACCGAGCAGCACTGAACGATGTGCACAAGTATCATGTGTACGAAAAAGGTGACAAATAATTATGAATATCATTTTAAATTTTCTGAAAAAAGCCATCTTTTTTTTAAATTTTATTTTAATATTATTCAGTGAAGGAATAACGTCTTTCTTTGTCCGACACTTATTCCCAGACACCATATGTAACCAACACCCAATGTTGAATAACGGTGCATTCTTCTGTGGGACAGCCAAACACTAATTCCAAGGATTCAAAGAGGAAAATTTAGGAAAATTGAAAAGCATTATCGAAGCAGATCCCAGGTCAGGTTCATTATACCCTGGTATATATATTTTCACTATACCCTGGTATATATATTCTGATGCCCTCATACTGGGAAAGAAATATGTTTGGCCGCCCAGCATCAAACGCTTTCAGATTCCGGAAAGCCCGACATTTATTTGAAACTACTGATTTCCCATCATACCAATGATTTTCTAGAAAATTTTTTCCAGGAGAAGAAAAATGAGAGGTAAAAAAATACGTTAATTTTTCTTCTAAGAGCTAGGAGCCGGAGAAAGGGGCCAGTGGCTAAGAGCTGGAGAAAGAGCATCCCTATATCCAAAAGGTGACATTAGCCAAAAGATTCTTTTACATGTGTAAAAGGTACACGTGTGTTTAGTTTGTGAGTTAGTTTACGTGTTTTACTTAGCAAAAATAACTAAAAGAATATTTTCACTGGAATGGATTGTGCTTCCTCGCCTTCTGTACTTCCCAGAGCTTTTCCCTTCCGACTTCCACGTGATTCGCTCTCTGCGTAATTACTTACGCAATAAAACATTAAATGACAGACCACCTTAAAGTTGAACTTACTTTTTCAGTCAAAAACTCATAGAATTTTACAAATAAGGCATTTTATCTCAGCATGCACGGCAGTGCAAGTAATAGATGATGACACGGCTTAATAATTGAAAATTGATTTTATTAATTACGTATAAGAAATTAAATTATTTTTGTCAACCAAGATGTCGGATTTATTAGTTGCCAACTTAATACAAACCTCTATAAAAAAAACTTAAATACCAGTATAATTGATATTGTTTTAGGTGATATAATACTCATATTGTAAGAGGTTATTTTTAAATCGCTGCATGTGTGTTTTGAAAAACCAGCGTTGGGCGGTATCATAATGACTTGATGATGCGATGCAGCGCTTGGTATGTGCACAGCATCAAACTCTTTAGCTAACATAGAAATAATGTGTCGATACAATACGGATAAGTTACTATAAAATTTTACTGCTTATAATCATCTTTCAGGAAAAGATAGAAATTGGCTAGCATACATACATACATCCATACCTGAAATTTTTGCATACCTACACATAATATTAATTTTTACTTTTGTATATTTTTTTGCTGGCCCCATGCATTCAGTATCTATATCTAAATTTAACGTCTTTGTGCATGTCTAGTAAATAAAGGAAGACTTATAACATAATATTCAAGTGGCTAAGTTACAATAAAAGACAGACAAATTTACATTTGAATTTAATTAACTCGATTATTATGCATTATCTCCAATATTATCTTTCAATTTATTGATTGAATTGAAATTTGTTTACAATCTAATATCAATAATCCAAAAAAATATAAATTCAATATTAAAATGAACTTTATTCCTTTCGTATATTTAAAAATTGAGAGCCATTTTCTTAAACTCTATATATTTTGAACTACTACACTCCCATATTATCTTACCTAACATATCAAGCTGTTAACTATATAAAATGCAATAAAATTTAAAAATGCTTAAACTTGTACTTGGTAAATCACTAAATATCAAGAAGAAAAGATTCCGTTCACCATTTAATAAAAATATTTTATATTGCAATGCTTACTATTAAGGCGTATTATTCTGGTCCTAAGATTTATTAACAAGAAATTTATTATTTGGACCATACTTTCATGGACTTGTAATCACACAAAGGACTTCACTTAAACATCACTTCACGACATATAGTTTATAAAAAAAATTATTTGAAGTCATTAGTAAAACATTTAATTAATAGCAAATACTGACATGAATACTGTTCAATTTACAAACATCCTCTCCCACTCAAAGTCAGTCACGTTCCATTACAAAACATTATTTTTAAATTGAAATTCTACTTGAAAAATAGCTGTTTTAAACTTATCATAACTCCTCATCATATTACATTTTAAACTTTAAATTTATTTCTAAAAGAGATACTATTTTTATCCATCTGTAATTTAATACTATCTACCACTGGAATAAGTAAGCAGAATCCGGTGCCTTTAGGGTACTCCATAATCGTCAGCAAGCGCTGTTTTTGTGGTACCGAGTTTTACCAGCCTTTCCACTACCGTCTAGACGTTTTATGATTAATGAGCTTCATATCAAATTGCAGAAATGATTGCACTTAATGTTGCAAAGGCTTGTAATATAAAATATAGCTTTTTATGTACAATACGCATATTATGGCCTCTGTCAAGGCAAGATTTGAGACTCCACATAAGTGATAAAGTACCGCATGCATTCACTTCTACCTAGTAACACTATGAATCTAAAAAAATCAAAGTTATTAAACATTTTCCTATGTCAATTCTTGTGCCCAATGCTTTAAATATTACTTGAAGTAGTTGTTAAGACTAACTAACATACTACCAAATCTGTAGTGTATTTATATTTCTACTGAAAATGTAAAGACCCTTCGTATTACATAAAAATTAAAACTAATTTTTATAATCATTTTCAATTTGGTCTCAATAATTCTAATACAGGAATGTGTGATCACAAGCCACCGTAAATTTACGAATTTATTCAGCTGTGCATAGTTACAATTTATAAGTGGCTTTTTATTATTAAATACGTGTTAAGTAAAATAGAGAATATGTAAAATTTTATACTTAATACTTATGTTTACAACTGATTAAAACATTATAACTTTACCCGCATATAAAATTAATACTTTGTCATGTCTAAAGCTAGCATACTAATTTATGCCTCACCTAATTATATAAAATTTATAATTGACATAAAAACATTTGGAGAGAACAAAATTTTATCCTATACTTAAAATACTACATAAAGCTATAAAATGGAAGAGAATAAGAATGTCAAAATGAAGCAATAGATCTGGCACCTATTGTATATATAAATAGATTTTGACATCTAATTTTTTTTTTGCAGCTTTTATTTCTCTGCTCAAAAATGTCCTGCTTGCATTACAGCTTTTAATTTAGACATTGTGTTTCACAACTTTATAATATGAGTTCTTAATTTTCAGAAAATTCATATAACAAAGAATTGAGTTTTTCTGTCTTAAAAGACAAATTTACATTTTATTTTGAATAACTTCTTATACTGTCATATTTGTTCATTTTTCTTTTATATTTTAGGAAATATATTTATATCAACATTGATATTAATAACACTTGAAATTAAATGCAATATTTATTGCTCACTCATTAAACAACTGTCAAATAGGTGGCCGTTAAAATACTTATTTGGGCATCTTAAAATATTACAATATGGGCACAATTAAATTGCCTTGTGCTACGAAAAAAAATGATAAAACCATTATCACACTAATCATAAAAAGTAAGTAAATGATTTTATGAGCATAAATTTACTTTTGAAAGACTTATATTAATAGAAAATCACTGTGAAAATACTGCTTAATTTTAACGTTGACTTAAACAAACTGGGTGAGTGAGTGAATTAATGCTTAATAAAATTTTAAAACTGTCACTATGTTTTTAAAATAAACTATAGAAAGAAAAATATTGTTCAACACGATAAACTATTACAAATTCATTTTTGCTTATGATCCAGCTGAAAGTTTGAACTTAATTTTCCCTAAGCTATTTGTCTCCTAGAATGCTAAAACTGCATTATATAAATGGAATTTGATCTAATTGGTGCCCGACGACTGGACTAGCAAGCATCGGAATGTGTTTTGTCAGTATCGTCAATCTGATTTTGGGGCTCACCGTCATCATGTCGCCACTCGCGCCAAAGCACATAAACAGTGCCCACAGCCAATATGACTAGGGTGCCCATCACGACAGCAACGGCTGCAATCCACGTGCGCGTGTCAAAGTCCTCCACTCCCGTCAAGAAATGGCGAATAAGTTCTGCAGTTGAATATGATTATGAACATTATTCTTGATATGTGCCCATGTATTTACATGTTGCTTTAGAAAATGTATTCTGCTGAAAATTTTGTGACTAATGTCATTTATGTAATACTCTCCTTAACACGAACTTATTTAACATTGTCTTATATCAAAACAAAAAGCCACTCAACAAAAAACTAATGAATAAGTTCAAAATTGTAATTTCGATTTTGTTTTTGGATGCGTTGATTTTTTATTAATGACTCAAATATATCTTTGATCAAAATAAGATTTATTTAAAATAATTTGCTTTTGTTGATTTTTAAACAACAAATATATAATATTCAAGAAAATACATACTTTATAATATTTTCTTAATTTCCTTACTTCTTTTATTTTTAAGCACTGATACATATAAAAATCAATCCAGTTATATACAATTTTCATGGAGCGCGATTGTCTTGGTGACATATTTGCTGTGTAAAACAGGGTACACCGTACTTAACTTACCAACCAAGGTTTTGGCAAATAAGCAGATTTTTCACTGGAGAATCACAACACCAAATCTTTCAAAAACAAATTTGATAAATCTGAAATACAATGTTTAACAGCTTGACTGCCAACCTGCCGTGGGTGTCATCATACTGGGGACTGCTTGCAATATTATTGTACATTGCAACAATAATATGCACCAAAATATGAGACCGCAGTTTTGAATATGATTTTTAAGCTCTTGTATGAAACGCTTATAGATAACCGATGTCTCATCACCGATGATGGTCACCCACATACTCATAGACTATCCCTCGAGGCACATTTAGCCTCTGCCAGACCCCGTTTCCGTCCCAAAGCAGGATCGACACTCGAGCTGTTAAAATATAAATAATGTTTAATTTAAAACTTACAGGGTTGATTAATACACATATTCGTCTTTTAATCAATCACATAGGGATTCGATCCAATGGTAGTTGAAATAGTGCAAAATATGAATGACACAAGTGCAAGACTAGGATAAAGAGACAGGAATAGCCTGCAGGTTTCATGCTCAGTAATTTTTTTCCGTTCTAGATCCATTGACTTTTGCTCGGACACCTTTGTAAAATGTTCAGTCATCCTATTCAAAATAAACAATAATGATATAAACAATAATGAATAAATATAAATAAAAAAATGACATAAATAAAGCTTTAGTATTATTTTATAGTGTTATTTATAGGGGATTTCTTCTATTTTTATTAAATCTCCCATTGTATCTATTTAAAAACAAAACCGTCACTAATCATTTGTCATACTGGACTGTCAGCACTATACACTGATCTAATGTCAGGTTTTTCACCTGAACCATTTTTTCAAGCGAAAGCATGATTTATTCAACCGAAAGCAAGTTTCCTCGAATAACAAGTTTTCGGCTACATTTTTATGCAGTGCTATGCATTTATTATTATAATAATCAACTTTCATTTATATCTTGACTGTTTAGTATTCTGTGGCAAAATTTTGAAAACAACTTATGGAATCACTTTGGTCAGTCCAGCCAACCACAAGTTAAAAGCAATTTTTTTGGAAACTATTTGGGGTAAAAATTTGAAATTTAACATAAAGATAGAGTATGGTCGCCCCATTAAAGACGTGAAATAAAAAAGTTCAATTTTTTGGACTTTTCTTTCTAGGGGTAAAAAAAATTTTTAAATAGGATTGCTTAGAGTGTCAAATAAAAACGTATTTTTTTATGAATTTGTTTAAAATTTTTCTACCAACCTCGTTTATCACCAAAAGGATTACTCAGAAAAGTAAAAAAAAATAATGGACATTGAGAATTAGGTATAGGTTGAACCAAAATTATCAGGCTTGAAAAAGTCTAGCGCGATTAATTATTCTAAGTAATTTAATCTTTTATTTCCTTATAACTGCTGAATCATAGCATTTAGAGCAAACGTTTTTAGACAAAAAATATTTCTCAAATAATTATTCATAATAACAGTTACTGATGGGATGTCTATCTACTTCATGTGGTAGATAAATTGCCAGTTGGAGTAGCACACATATCACACTATGACATTCGTTACAACTGCTTTCAAATAAAATTTGCAATAAAATTATTTCATTAGTTTTCAATCTCGGCATGAAGGCTTGCCTGTTTTAATGGTTAAGAGTGTGTTAAAAATAATATTTTTTCGTGATTCCTTTCCGGCAGTTTTGGACATGTCACTTACAACTATTTAGAATGTATTAAAGATAAAAGGAACTTCCATTCACCAATATTACCCGTTGGAATTATAAAATGCATTACGGAAATATCTTCATTAATCTAATCGAACTAGTCTATCCAAGATAAACATCACCGAGACCAATTATCAATAAGTAAAGACTTTAAGCTTACACTTTTCATTCCATGGAAAGATGGAAAGATAAAATATAAACAAAATGACGCCATATAATATACAGACTTTAAAAATGATACAAAGTATTTTAACAGCTTCACCATGATATGCCATATGGCATGCGGGGCTGTGCCTGCGGATTAGCGACCTGAGCAGTAAGCTGATTTTTAAGGTTCTGTACATTCAACGGAAAAACGAAACCCTTATAAGACCACGTATGTGTATCTGTCTGTCTGTCACAGCTATTTTCTCAGAAACCACTTGACACAGAAACTTTAAATATGGCAGAGCAATGAAACATGGGTTAACATGTTTCATTACCACATCTCAATGCCTAAATCAAAAATATTTATGTGGTTATTTTAGAGGGCAAATTACGTATTAAAAAAAACTTTTTTTAAACCTATATATATAGCATGGACTATCATTTATATAACATGGGATACTATCATGAAAAGTCTAGTTACAAGGATCTTAAAAATATTTTAGGTATAATATCTTCAGATATACTGAAAAAGATGCAAAAATTATATTCCCCCTCCTCCCATTTTCAACAATACTGAACCTAAAATTATGAAAAATAAGGTTTTTAGAAGCCCACACAAAGGTTGAAAGAAAACTATAGTGAAGATGGAAGAACTATACTGTAAAAGATATAGCAACATATTTAAAATTGCAAAAAGTTAATATTTCTAAATAGTTTAATAGAAATAATATGTGTTCTTACCTTTACATGTTTATATGTACCTAACTATGTACAGAAACCTCGTAGTGCAAATTCTACTCGTACTTGGCAGGTTTTTTTACTAGGCTTTAGTAATTAGTAAGTTTGTTACCAGTTTAATCAGTTTCGCGTCTTTTAATTATAACGAGAAAGTGTTCAGAATACAAAAATCTGCTTGACTCACAATGACACCACTATTTTGCTTGACAGTCAAGACGTTAATGATCACATTTTTTCTGTAGATCTTATATCTTTTCATATAGTTACCTATACCTACCCAATGATGGCTAGGCAAGTAAATATGTTCCTTGACTCTTGATTAAGAATGGAACACATAAGATTACATAAAAAGCAAAAGTATCTAAATTTATTTTAAATAAAACTAGACTAGACCCACCTGTCTGTTCATCTGTGAACCTTGTCCTAGTGTGTACCTCGACCGGTGGACCTGGTCCGAGGCTATTAGTTGCCCACACACGAAAAGAATAGCTAGTATTCGGCTCCAGATGGTATACCTCAATTTGCCGCTGTAATGTAGGGTATTAAAATGTATATAAGTAAAAACTTGCAATTTAGTACAAGTATTATAATTAGGCCATGATTATTCATGACATTAAAAAACTATTTTATGGACAATAGCTCTCCTCTTAATCTACCATCTCTACTGACGATTAAGTTACTAACTGTAATTAATAATCTAACACAGAAGTTAATTTCAGCCAAAAATAATCCAACACAGAAGACGCCAATTATTTACCACTGAAACTGTTTCAGCATAAATAGGCACCTGTACACCATATAAATAGCAATAGTGCTGTCAATATTAAGAAGTATCTGTCTTACTTGACTTGATAACCAAAGACCTGCATATGAGGTAGCAATTATATACGCACTACTAGATAATCAAAATTACCAAATTGTTATAAGTAAAAAAATGTTACAATGTGATTAAACTACTGTGTAAACTTGGACTTGAGTACTTATATCACATAAATTAAGATTATAATTGTAAGTTGATCTGTTAATATTTTATAACTGCTCAAATCACATGGTGTCTTTCTTCAAAAGAATTTGTTAATACTATTTATAATATATCAAAGTTCCAAAGTGCCTCAAAAACATGTTTTGTATATAATGATTTTGCAACTTTAAACATCTAACGGTGTGTAAATAACAGCTACCCCTTAGACACCTCCCCAGTTTTGAAGTCAAGTAACATAGAAATAATACTATCAGAATTATTGTAGTACATCATTAAGTAGTAAACTGTACACAAAAAGGCCGCTGGCTCTCAGACTATTAATTTCATTCCAAAATCTATAATCTGTATAAAATGCCATTAAAACTTCACAATTAAATGCTGAAATGTATTTACAAAGGGTTAAGAATGTTAATATGTTGAATAAAATAATTTTATTTTATTAAAATATACATACACATATTTATAAATATATACAGTCAAACCTACATAAGCAACAGTTCAAGGGACTTGAATCTTTTTTTCACTTATGGAGGTTTTTCACTTAACCAAGTTTCTCACTTATAGATTTGCAGGAACGGTTTTTCTTCCTTATGGAGGTATAAAAAAACAGAAACAAAATTATCATATAGATACATATATAAATATAGTTTTTGTTTGAATTTGACACAGATTCTTATTAACAAAAACAAAACAATTACATACGTATCTTTGCTAATAGCCCACCTGAAGATGTTGTAATACAACGAAACCTAGGTCGTAGTAAGGAAATTAAAGAAAGTAGAAATAATACTACATCATGTAGTTTCATTTAATTATGAATTACATACGTATTGTTATACTGATTTTTTACTTAAAGAAATACATTACTTTCTTCCGCGTTTCTGTTTTTGCATTTTGTACATGTTTTTCAAGTTCATATATTTTATCAAAAATTCTTTTATCAATTCCCACTGAAGATTCAAAAAACCAGTGGAGCATCTCTAGTGCATTTACAGCTTCTTACTTCTTGGGAACATTCTTTATTTCTGTATCCAAAGTCCTCGTTGGCTGGTTGTCTTCACCTTCACTGTCATTTCTGCCCGTGAGAGTGCTCAAACAATTATCAAAATGTCATCATCTGTGTGTTCTCCGGCACTAGCTACTTTGTTGTCAATCTATACAGTCTTTAATGGTTGCCATTGACATTTTGATTTCGCGAGACACACTTTTCGTCCATTCCTCTTTGCTAGGTTCAATTTTCACATCATTTTCCTCTGGGACAAAATATTGTTTATGATAACAGTAACATCACTTACTTTGTACCATGCTTTTCTTGCATACTTCATCGATAGGAGCATATTTATCTCAAGGCTAATATTTTTTCCAGGCACCAAAGAATATGTCTAACGACTTCTCGTCAATGAAAAGTACAATTTTTCTTCCTTTCATCTTCATTTCCTTATCAAGTTTCGTAAAGAAATCCTCAAAAAAAAAACTCTGTCATAATCCTTAAAAAATAACTTTGTCTTACAAAATAACTTTGTCAGGCTTTGTATTATTATCGTGACCAACATATAGAGTCTTAACACCTCTAAAACATCTAGGTCCATTTTGATTTTCTGATGATGAAAAGGGGAAATTTGTATGTACCAATCATATTTGTATACTGAAGAATAGAAACGGGTCCCTTGCTTTGTTTTCCTTTATGGCACTTTTCAGTTTTAAATGTAATGATTTTATCCAGAAGGCACTTGAAATAGAAGCAGTCTGATCCATGTTGTATATACCCTTTTAAAATGGTTAGTAGATATTTAGTCCACTAATTCACACGCCTTGATCTACTTTGATCTGCCTTGATACGTGTCCCTCAGAGCACTGGATTTTATGGAATCTTTAGATTTTAAGATCTTATAAAACCCCCACGTTCAAACCCGTTCACAATTTTAAGTATTAAAGTTAACACTTTAATTTTGCTTTTTGACAATCAGAGTATGTGCCGAACCTTTCTTCGCAATCGATACTTATTAACTGTAATAAGTTTCACAAACAATTTTAAAACTTAACCTTCCTTTGTCCGTAATATTTACAAAATTTTAATAAATTATTTATGATTACATTAAAAGAAACTCTTAACATTAAAGTTTTATAAATAAATTACAAAATTTGAACGATTTCTAGCTATTTAAGAATTTCTTTTTAGTTATTTAGAATCAAAAACGATTTAAAGAGTCAATAATTTTTTTACGCCAAATAGCACCAAAGCAACAGGTAAGGTTTGTGTGTATATGCATATATATATATATATATATATATATATATATATATATATATATATTTATATATATATATATATATATATATTGTGTGTATACATATGTGTGTGTATATGCCATAAGTATAAAGACACCCTAGAATTGTTAAAAAAAAAATGAACTGCTTAAAATGAATTGGTAAAATATATTTTATGTTAAGTTTGTATCAAGCCAAACTTGAGCGTGATCTGCCAACTAGTGTGTTTACAGTAGCTGTCACAACAGATCGACCTCAAAGTTGCTCTGCGAATTTTATTATGGATAAATTAGTTGAACAGAGTTTGTTTAAAATTTTGTGTTTCTAACAGAATTTGTTGTTTGTCTAATATTTTGTGTTTCAAATGTTATTTGGTCTATTATTATGATACATCAATGGCAATTTTTATGACGTATAAATTACCCATTTCAAAGTTAAAATTTTAAGTGTAAATATGCATTATCACACTTTTATCTATTAGTTCTTTTTTGGTCTTTGACAGTGGTCATTGGAAGAATGTTAAAACCGACAAAATTCTCATCAGAATGAAGCAATGCATAAATTATAGTAATAAAAATATGATAATTTAATACTAAGTAAATTAATCAATCTGGTATTACAGCATGTGTTATAGAAAAACATTTAATAACTTTAAAACAACAGCGTTAAATTTTTCAAAAATCAAATCTCTTTTTCACTTGTAACATAACATTCAATGACATTTACTATTTTTCATCGATAAAATACTGCATTGTATTGACAAACACATAATCTAAAGTTCTTATTGCTGTCGTTTCCAACCAACCTCTATGTTTCTAGCACGGTCAATATAACAGCCAATATATAACTTCTAGAGTCAGAGCTGTCAAGCAATGTAACCATAGCAACAGCACCAAATGCCATTCATCATCTTAACTGCATGCGCACAGGTTGCCAGTGATTTATTGGTATACGAAATAAAAATGGTTTTTCGCTAAATCCCAAAACTGCTCTCCTGGATTTAACCAAAAAAAAATAGGTACCATTTATAAAGCAATACAAATAGGCTGTAATTTGTAATGTTCATATTCAATCAGTTTTGCTTGAGTTTTTGTAGAATGTGGGATTAAACTTATGATAATCTAAAGGGCAGACGGATTTCCGAGCTCGGAAACTTATAGTTTTGGTCGATGCGCTAGTGCTCGAGATGTTATAAGCCTTGGAAAACATACATATATATGTGCATAAATACATTTTCACCCACTCCAATGTGATTAGTGCTTATCCACCAACATGTCCACAAAAGCCCCATTTCGTGAAAGATGACCCTATCCTGAACGCTAATGCAATATTTTCATTATTTTGATAAAAGTACAAATATTGTAATTTATTTTTTAAATTCTTTTTGAAAAATACATTATTTTGTTTTGATAAACTTTCTTTGTAGTATCAATGTGATCTCGTTATAAAGGTTAATTGTGTAAGAGTAACTAAAATCAACGATTATTCGTTAGCTACATTTTAGAGTTTCAATGAGCCATTCACAACAGCTTCAGGGAAAATGTTATGACAATACGTTTGCTAACTTTACAGGAGAAAGAAAAAAACTATCTAGTAATATTAAAAAAAATAAGTGGGTAACTTTCAAATAGTAAAGGAAAAGGTCCATTCAAAATGTGGTATTTTAATTTTCGTATAACATTTATGACTAAGTGCTGTTACTTCAACAGAACCATAATTTATGTGGAGTTTGTAACTTAAGAAGACCATTACGGTATTTTAAGAACACTTTTACAGTAAAATTCCTTTCATGAATAAAATAACTCAAAATCTTATTTTTGTACAAAAATTACATAATTATCAAAAGTCTTACGAAGTTAAATATAAATATATATTAGAAATATTATTATCACAAAACCATCCAGTCACTATCATTCATCAATTTTATTCCTGTAACCAGCATCAATAATTGTACTTTAGAGACAAAGATGCATCATTTTTTATAGCATCAAATGCTTATAAAAAAATAATGTTACTAAACAACATGTTGCATAATTCAGTTACAAATTGCAATAAATTTGGATAACAATAAAATCACATGAATAAGATTATGTTACTACATGGCTATTATTATAAAACAAGTGACAAGTAGATGGTGTTTCTTACTTTAATTCTTGGATCCTAATATTTTCTTTCAGAAATAGGAGTTTGGAAGAAAATAATTTTGAAAGATCATTCCAAGGTCTAGAGACGCTTAGTTGGCAATGAACATAACACGGACTCAAATTGTCTATATTTTAAAACTTATAAACAAATTACAGTAAAATGATTGCTTTTTTGAACTGATGGCTAACTATACTTTCCAGGTAATTAACTAACTGTATTTGCCTTTGCAAATATAATTATAACTTAATATTTGCTAAAGTCTGTAAAAAACGTAACTAGACCAATATGACATTAAAACTAAACTAGACCAATATGACATTGGAGTAGCTCTAATGGATTTATCTTGTCTCCATACTGGTCATTTCTTTCTCATTTAGTTTGTATTTTAGAGCTTTACATGAAATTACATTACCTCTATAGGGTACACATAGAGGAAACATATAGAACATTTAAAGTATTTCCGAGTTATTATTTGAAATAAAACTGAGTCTGGACACAGCGACCATTGGAAAATACAATTACAAGTAACAGTTTCCTATTATTACAAGTTTTACAAGTCGTCTATAAGACATGATGCAGAAACTGAAACGTTCGTTTCATCAAACCAGTCGCAAATAACTTCCCGAGTTGTCAAGGTGAAATTGTAGATACAAAGTTTCATATCGCAGTAGGCGGTACAAAAGGTAAGAAATTAATTTTACGTTTTGAACAACTTATGTTAATACATGGCTTTTTTGAGCTATTGTATAAAGATATTCCCCTTTCCTTTTCGTGTCTAGCTCTGTCTTTCCTCTATGTATGCAATACGTCAGTTTCTTTGTCAGTTACCTCGACAGCTTTATGAACAGAACACATATCACATCTGCCTTTTTCAGATTTTGTTTTAAAAATGTATCCTTGAATACCCTATAACAGAGAAATTCGGCAGATATTAAATCACATTTAGCTTTGTGTTCTTCTACAACTGTGCCATGTCCTAGGACTGTATTAAATATTGCCTTAAAGTGTTTGCAAAACAGTAAGGCAATGGTGTTTTTGCGAAGTTGTTTAAAAATTGTATAAGAGTAATGTTTCCAAAAGTCTCACCACTTAGTGGCATCGCACAGTCTGATTTTATAGCCAGTATTGACAAATAATTCTTAGATTCCTATAGACAATCTCACATAGAGTAAACTGCGGCACATCGGTGACGCATAAGAGATAAGAATTTTCAAAAACTAACCGAGTTAGGGCTAATATGAGTAGGACTTATGAGGATCCAGTCAGCAATATGACCCGTAGCATTTGGCTCCGACTCTCTATATTCTGCTGTGAAGTCCATAATTGGGTATCCACCATCTCTACCAACATCCCACATCAGTACGGCGAGTATAGTCGATGCCGTCAACGATACATTAACTAGAGGAGGCGGTTCAGCTGAAAGGACAATATTTAGAATTAGTTTCTTGTGTTGGGAAAATTGCATGACTTTAATTTTTACTGCACATCTCGCATTGCAAGTAAAGCAAATGATGTATGCTTTATTACCATGTAACACGCTAGAGCTGATATAGTTTTCGTTGATGTATGAACTTACCACGAGCTCTGATGATAAGTAGGAAATTTTGCCTCATGAAGTATCAGCAGTTATAGAAAAATCCTCTGGACTTATAAAAGGAACCTTTATGACTCTGAACTTAAATAACCTGTAAAGGGTAGAACCCACATTACGAGGTTTCCTTACACACATAAAGGGTTCCCGAAGGCAATTTTATAAATATTTAAGGGTACAAAGTATTTCTATTGAACTGTTCATAAGTATCAATATTATTGTTCACCATGTAAATATATTGCCTAGCGTTATGGTTTTCCCATAGTTATGGTTTTCCGGTAAACTTTAGGCCAATCTGTAGTAACCCTATTTTTTCTCATAATTTTAACTTTAGCATTTTCGGAAATGGGAGACGATACCAAAATATGTTATTGTGAATATATTTAATAACACAAATCTAAAAATGTCTTATTTAAAATTCTGAAAAAAACAAACACACACGCACACCCGCAACCGCAAGCATGCTCGCACAACCATATGCATGCCATACCTGGATATGCATGCCCATATACACATCTAAATTTTTAAAAATCTAGGTATAATAAAGCAAACAGCAGCTGAAGTTTTGGACGATTTCAATAATTCCATAAAAAAATTTATGTGTCAAACCTTAATTATAAAAACAAATTCAAGTCGAAGGTGCACAATGAAGATTCGGCTTATGCTCTTTATGATTTAAAAACCTACTAGAATCTATATATTAATAGGTGAAGAGAAAACTTTGTACACCTTTTAAGCATATGCACAGAGGCTTGTGAAATTTGGCATAGTTTAAGTTTATATGGAGGAGTGCAGAAAGCTAAAATCTATATATAATATGTGTTACAAATACATTAAATTATATTTGTTTACATTCATACTGTCAATGTCAAACACATAATAGTCTTTGGTCAAACAGTCGCACAGAGTAGAGATTGTCGCCAAAGAATTTTAAAATGTCAGACTGACTGAGACTGAATGAGTTTCGATCTATGAATTTTGTGTGATTTCAAAGGTTCCTTTTTCAATAGTCTGTGGAGTCAAACTACACACACTAATGACATATTTGTACAAACTCTCAGCTGACGTAATGGAACGAAATTAAAAAAAAATATATGCAGTGATTATAGAGAAACACTCTTTGACAAAAGAACCTCAATAACGTTCAAACTTAAAAATTTCACGAATTAAGGTCAAATGTCAACCACTAGGCGACTACTAATAAGCATAAAATTGCTTAAAATTTAAATATCTTGGTTGGGCAATACAGTTATCATTTTTTCCAATATCATTGACTATTGTTATTGCTTTACTAATTGCTTGAAATCCAATCAAAGGAAAAGTTCCATTAATCGAAATTATTTAATCAACTATATATGTTTTCCACATATTTTTATGCATAAATGGAATAAAAATCCAGTTAAAAGATTTCAATTGCCACTTCGAGACTAAATGAGTTTGAGACTAAACATCCTTATACTGGATAATTTTGATTTCATTTATATGAATGAGTTTTCATAAATTATATAATATTAAGACATTCATTTAGATTGATGTCAATAGACATCAATGTCTTGATTCGCCTATAAAGGTGATGTCAATAAATATCATACTCAATTTTGCAGAAAAGGATGATGGGCATTCTTCCAGTTTAATTAGGAAGTTTCCACCCTCATAGCAACCATACATTAATTTCCAATATGTTCCATTCATTTAGATCATCTAACGTATCTTCTCAAAACATTCTAATTGTATAAATACCATGGAGTATATTCTGCAACATTTGATTCGGCCATTTAAATGTGATAAGAACCCTAATGCGTAAAATATAATACAACCTGCATTTAAATTAAGAAAATCATTTAAAAATTTGCTTTCATCCTTATGATGTTACCGTATTGCTGTTTTATTTCGACGTGATTATACAAAATATTGGGACAGTTGATATTATTATTAATTAACCTGTCTAGCATCCGAAGGTCCGATATCAGGCCTGAACATAAATTTACGCAGATTGCCCAAGGGCCCGACATCGAGCCCGAAACTGACGCTCATACTTGCCGACTTCTCAAACGACAAAACAAAAATTCTTTTGTTCAAAAAATATTACGTTTCTACAAAGAATGCAATATTTTTTGAGCGATATTGGACGTATTTTTTGAGCGATATTGGATGTGTTTAGTACCATATTAGTTCATTTTGCTATGTCGTTGCGACAGCTAAATGGTAAAAATATATTATTGAAATTATTTGTTAGCCATTTGTAAATTGCACATTTGTTTATAATAAATGGAACAATATTAACTAACAACAAGCTAAGTACGATATATTTTTGCAATATATAAGAGACAGGAATATACCCAACTCTATCTCTATCTATATTAGAAGCCTACAATCGGCTTATTTTTCAATCAATTTTTGAATTTTTTTCAAGACTGGTTTTTAATTAACTTATATTTCACAATATTGTATGAAAAATATCAAAATTTAGAATGAGTGATGAGTTATGATTTTAGAATGAGAGATAATTGTAATATTACATATTTATCATGCAAAAAATTTTTTCTAGAATCAGTTTATTATATATTTTGTGATAAAGTACTAAAATCTATATAAGTAATGTGTGTTTACAGCAGCTCATTGTGTTTTCAATAATTTGTTTACTTGATTTGTTTTGAAACAAATGTGATGTTATTGTATGTAGTAATAATTATAGATATATTGTCAATATTTTCACATATAAATTTCCCTAATAAGTTAATAATTAGATTTCAGCTGCTGCAAAATTCACTTATCCATACATGTTTTGCATAAATTCACTTATTAGCACCCAGGCCCTAGTGGGGTTTAATTCATAATTACAGCTGCTAATCTGTGTGTGTGCGTGTGTGCGTGCGCGTGGGTGTGTGTGTATGTGTGTGTGTGTGCGTGCGTGCGTGTGCGTGCGTGCGTGGGTGCGTGCGTGGGTGCGTGCGTGCGTGTATTTATATATATTAAAAACATTGCTGGAAATGGAGTACCAATTGAAAACTTTGATATACATTTCAATATTGTTGGTCTAATGGCCATTTTGACCCAGACTCTTCCAAATTATTCAGTAAAACATCAAAGAAATGCAGAATTAAAAATGTTTATTGACCCCAACTTAATTTCAAATAAAAAAGATTATATCTCTCTCGGGCGAAGTCCCAGGCTTTGGAGTCCTAGTTTAATATGTCATCAAAGGCACAGCCTTTGTAAATAATTATGTCGTATGATCTGGTAGATCAATTAATCTGGAAGTGCGTTAAACAAAAGTGAAAAAATGTGAAGTTTATACTGGATCACCTCTCTGTACACTTCAGCTGAGACTTAAACTCGGTCTGAGGAAATAACATTCGGAAATATGGTCTCAGGAATAAACTCGGAAATATGGTCACGATTGTCCTTCATTATATAATATGAAAATGAACCAAGTTTTGCCAACACCTACATGACCAGTGACTTGGCAGTCAAAAATAAATATTTACAAGGTGATATAAGTAAAACACACTAATGCAACCGTTGGGAGACCATGACATAGAGCGAAAAAAAACTAATGTATTCCATTATATACATTCACATTGGTGATTTAAAAGTTATCAAAAAAATGTAATTTTCGTATTCATGGCTAGATGTTACAGTCCCACACTGCCGATGTCAATGTACTATGTGCATAATCGATAAGAATGTGCGGCAATGCTTGCATCGAAATCATATCACTGATACTCCCGCTCTGTTTGCACCAGTTTATAAAATTCTTTTAAAATTAATAAATAATTTATTGAATTAGGGGAATTAATCATTTTTTACTATACTATAATGAAAATTACTATACTATAATGAAAATTACTATACTATATATCAAACTTAATATACTATATATCAAACTTTAAACTTCTAAGTACTGAAAAGTTCAAAAATAAATCAATTACACCAATAGTTGTGTCAACTACACCTCAATTTCCTGTGTAAAAAACAGTAGCTAAAAAAATTTTTTAAAAAATAAATTAGTTATGAACGTTTAAATTTAATGACAGGGATACAGGATATGGCTCTAGCTCAGGAGTTCCCAACCAGGGGGCGCGCCTCCCAAGGGGAGCATAGAGAGATGTCAAGGGGGGCGGAAAGCGTTTGCAGTTTAGAAAGGAAAAACAAAAAAATATACAAAAAACATTAACAAATACCATTGCAATGTAATGTTTAATTTACATGCATAAAATTAATGAAATTAAATATCATATTCACTATTATTACCACAAACTTGCGAAAAATTTGACGTTTTGGTGTACATTTTTTGTTGAGAAATCATTTTGAGTGTGTAAAATTATTGTGTCTCACTGTTAAAAGGTAAGTTTGTGTATTTACAATATTCAGTTACCATTTTTATTTAATTTACTAAATCAATGGGGGGGCATAAAAATATAATTTATAGTCCGGGGAGGCTCAACAAAAAAATGGTTGGGAAACCCTGCTCTAGCTCATCTCCCCTTGCAGAATTCAATGAGCATTACTAAAAATGGCATCATAATTCAGTATTGCCATCTCTATCTAATAATCAAATTTAACCTTATAGATTGGTAAATTTTTCAAATTTGTCCAAAAATGTATTACTTCTTAAAAGCTTTTACCTTAAAATTACGATTTTTTATGTAAAAAAATAACATTTGCATTGTACAACCTCATATAATAACAACAATTGAATTTATATCCTCACTAAAATACTGGTATATCGTATAACTCTCGGAAATATAATAAAACCTACACTGCTCCCCTACAATAAACTCACTAACATAAGCAGTGGGAAAATCCACACAAACCCGATATCGGCTATTGTGTTTGAAACATATAAATACTGTTGGATGTTCCTAAGAGTTAATCTTTGCTAATAGCCCAGCTGATGATGTTGTAATGCAACGAAACCTAGGTCGTGGTAAAGAACTTAAAGAAAGTAGAAATAATACTACATCACGTAGTTTCATTTGATTGTGTAAAAAATAAGTCTAAATACTCCATTATCACAAACAAAAAGATATTCATTGATATAAAAGAATGAGAAAATATATTTATATATTCTGTTTTACATATATAAATCAGAAATAGATAAATAGTTAAAACATATACTTCGCATCCTCCGCAAATACCAAATGGTATCTTGCAAATGACAATTTCATTACGCAATGTAACGTGACATTGAGACTGGCTGTGTCACAATGCGATAACAGGATATGAATAATTTTCTACGGTGATATTGTTAGCTGCCATCTAATAAATGGCATGTACCTTTGTCGACTCGAACTGAGAGTATAGATTTAATGAAAATCTCTGAATGAGACCATTCTAAGGTTCAAATTTTAAAGGTAACAAGTAGGTTTAAGTACATTCAGATATTACAATTACTTTCTCATCATTAAATTACCTTCCATCTTAAATTTTATAAGTAAATTCTATTTATTTAGAAATTACATTGTTTTCCGTATGTAAAATCAAGATACAATTGTTATATTAATGAAATTGTATTGCTTCATACATTTGTTTACGTAAGTATATCACATTAACCTTTTTTATAATTTGCTAGCAACAATACCGAAATACTTCGATTAATATCACTGAAAATAGCAAAATGTTTATTGCGTTATGGAGTATTCCTAAAAATGTTTATATCTTCTCAAAAAAGAGCCAAATATGTTAAATATAGGGTATTTAGTGTTGTACCCTTAGTTATTTAAAAAAACAAAATTTATGTAATATGCAAGTATTCAAGTATCATTGTCTATACATATAATAAAAATGTAAAAAAACTGAGTCTGTATTAAAATATTCTTGTAGAAACTGAGTCTGATATTGAATATTTTTAAATAAAACAAGTGCTACCTACTAAAAACACGCTACTAAGTCTAAAACCGTTTTTTTTAATTTTTGTCTGTCTATGCACACCTTCATTTTGCACGCTAATTTCATCAACGGCTGAACCTGCTTGAATGCAGTTTTCAGCGATGTATTTAGATTAGCTTGAGCTAACATTTAAGCTTGTTTTCATTTCAATCGGTTCACAAATAAATAAAGATACGTCAATCTTTAGATTACGTTTTAGGTGCATGTCTATATCAGAATTGGCGGAACTAATTTGGCTGCCAATGCCATCTATTAGCTTTTTTCGTAAATTTGATGCTAACAGAGTTCTGAGAGAAAAAAAAAATCCCATGTGAACGAAGTCGCGGGTACAACTAGTAAGCATACAAAATAAATTAAAAACATCTACCAAAAGCACATAAGAGAAAATGGTAATATTGGAAGACTGTGGACATATAGAGTGAGTAAAAAATGCCAGTATGTGTATATATCATACTTATTTGAGAATGAATTTATACCATTGAAAACCAGTCAAATGCAAGTTGGACTCGAGCATCGAGGGTTCTGTATCAGGGTAATTAATTAATCAACCTAATTTTGCATCTCATCCTAAAATTAGGAATTTTTTTCAAGATGTTTGTATAGTTTATTTTATTCTATCTCAGGAATTGTTTTATTTTTTTTGTAATCTTTAAATGATAGTCTATTACATAAATAGTTTCATATTATTACCCAACTGCAAAAATAAAAAGGTGATATATTTTTGAATAAATTTTGTTACTATTCAAAAAAAGGGTTACAAAGATAATTTGTAAAGTATGTGCTATGAATGGACCTTCCATACAGACTCCTACTTTTGCCGTTCCAGAAGTTTCGGATAAAAATAATTATAACAGACAAGCAGAAAGCTAAGTCTCACCACAAGTGTTTAAATTTTTACCATTTCAGTATAAAACCATAATTATATGTATAAAGAGATAAAAGGTGCGAGCTCACAATTTTATTTTGTTTGTTGAACTTCGCAACTTACTGAAATAATTCCGAAAAATCTTTCGCAGTTTCAATTCTTTCATCTCTAATAACCTACAATAGGTTACGCTCAATTAACGCTGATGATAGATACTTGCCATAAACAGAAATTTGTCCTGTGTCAGTGACACCTACCTGAATAAAAAACCTATCTCTGTGACGATAATTGACTGATATTAGACTAATATTATTATGTTTAACTGCATTATCACAGGTGATCTGCATACCACCATCGTTCAGTGTAATAATCCAGGTATCATATAAAACAAACTAAGCATGCAAATTTCTCATTATTAAGTACTGCCATTCAAATAAATACTTTTTAAAATTTTTTTAATATCAATCTAATTATGTTTCTTGCTAGATATTTATTGAAAGCAACAACGTTACCACATTAGAGAGGGACTAAAAAGTGACTTTTTAATGCATAATACATAATTGCAAATTTCAGATTAACAGGCCAACCCTATTATGAAATTTTTTCCCTATAATAAAAATCAGAAATTTACACAACGATCAAGTTCACAAATTAAATTATTTTTAAAAGATATTTTATTATTTTCACTTTAAGTGATCTCCATTGTGTCTGGAAAATTTTTTTAGATATGTGAATTTTCTCACTCAAAGCATATTTATTTAGTCTAATCCATCTGTATGTAAATGATTTTTTTATTGCATTAAATAATTAAGTCCCTATCAATTTCAGTAGGCATTTGATTTATTTTACTATCAATAAATAATTTATAGTTACGAATGTTTTTCACGAAAATGTACCTCATCTTGATCAGGACAAAATCTAGCTCAAAGACAAAAATACCTAAAAGAACAACAGTCTTGAAACTAAAATTCTAAAATTCAGACCACCTATTAACAGTGTCTTTAATTGGGAGAATTTCTTAGAATATGGAGAAAGAGGAATCTAGACATAGTGGTCATTAAAGAAATAAATAAATTTTAATTTGATAATGGATAAAATTTTACAATAATCATTAAGCACAATTAAATGAAACTATGTGATGTAGTATTATTTCTACTTTCTATAAGTATTTTTGTATCTTATTCCATTTTGCATATACATTATATTAATGTCAAATAAAGGATGAAATTTCATTCACTATATCGCACATCATCTGCAGTGATGTGCCACCAATTTAATGCCTTATTAGGATATATATTCAGAGATACTACATAATTCATAAAGCCAAATATTGATTAAATAATTTACTGATTTTTTTCAATTTTTTTACATATTCTGTTTAAATTAATAAAATAATTTAATGTAATTATGATGAAAAAATATTGAATATAAAAAATATTTTTATTCACAGATTTCTCTTTATTAAATCTCAAAAAAAAATATTAATAGATTATGTTCGTCTAATCTTTTGAGAATTAAAAAAAAACTCTTACTGTATCAATTAAACAACACCGGTATATACGTCTATATATAATAAAAATAAAGAAAAGTCAGGCAGAGGTGGGTTATGCCAAGGGAGGTTGTAGCACCCCTCGACATCATTTATATTTTGTTTGTAGAGAGAACAAACAATAAACCGACAAACTATAAAATGACTCATCCATATTCTAATTTAAGAAGACAAACAAAAGACATTAAATATTGTTGTCGTGGTATTCTGTCTAAGTTAAATCAGGCCCTCTTATATAATATGTTAGCATGTTTAGTGTCACAAATATTTTAATGATTAAAATTTAATGATGAATTAAAATTACTTATCCTTAGTCTCCATAACTTAACAAAACGGTCAAACATGCAATCAAAAGTAAAATCTCAGGTAAAAATATTAAGTGGCTTAGGCTAGATCAATATTATCTTGCAAAATCCATTTATTTCTTGTGCCCTTTGACTTATAAAAAATTACCATGCTTTCAAATATCAGTAGCACACATTGTCCTCTCATATTACCATTTTTGAAGTGAAACTTCTTTAGCATCGTTGTGATTTGAAAGTCGATGAAACGAAAAAGCAACAGTAAAAAAAGACAGACACATAAATTCATAAGATTTAACATGGGAGAAAACGAAAAAGCGACAGTAAAAAGAGACAGACACATAAATTCATAAGATTTAACGTGGGAGAAAATGAGATAGGAAGCATTATACAGTGTTTTTTATGTTCGTGGTTCTCTTTGTGCTCTGCTTCGATGATTTTTTATTTTTTTATTTTATATTTTCATTATGGAAATTATTTTGAACATATTTACTTTACTATGTTCAAAAGAAAATTAACAATTGATTCTACAATGTAAATACTTCAGTAATAAATACAATGTAGTGACACAATAATTGCAGCTCCAACTATAATTTAATTTGCAACAAAACGATTACTGTCAACATCATTACTGTATGTTAGTACGCAACTTCAACCTTGGCATTAAAAAATGCGGATCGGCCTGATAACTACAAGCGAGTATATTAGACTACGTCCACTTATAGGAATATTAGCTTAACACCCGTAATTCATAACAAATTACACTCTATGGTACCATTAAGCAAATAACTATAGTTAATTTAATTTTCTCTCGACTCGTGAAAAACAACATTTTCATAATATTGAAATATAAAAAAAATTATTGATTTATAAAAATACAATGTAAACATAGAAAATTTACTATATATTGCGGACAATATGTTTATTCTTTTAGCATCACGAAGCTAAATAATGCAAAATATATATCAAATTAAATACGAATGGATAAGGGTTAAAAGGTAAAGGGTTTTTGGATCGACATATAGAAAGAATAACTGGAAATGGCTGTGATCTCCATATTAAGAAAGATAATTTCAATTAGGCTTTCATCAAATTATATTATGCGTCAGCTGCTGAATCACATTGAAATTGATTTTAAAGATGCGACATAAATAGATAAACATATTAATAGTACAAATTATTTGAGATATATAAATTATTCGGCTTAGTTATTAAACCGGATGGAATAGTAATTAACACTATTCACAGTGACAACACATTACTGTTACGTGAAAACTATTGAACAAATACCGTAATAGTACATTGGTGTCATGACAATTGGTTTGTTATCTGACAAATCTATAATAATTGTCAGATAACAAAACAATTTATCTGACAAATCTAAAATATTGGTATCTGACAAATCCTGATGACATCCCATAATTACAAAGAATCTTACATTGATTTATATACATCCTTGAAATTTTGCAAAAATTGAGGAAGACAATTAAAAACTACTGATACTTTCAAATTTTACCATTTCTCAAAAAATGTTGGCGACAAGTGACAGGATTTAAGGTATCCGTACTGGTGCGAGACAAAACAATACTCGACAAATTTGCAGTATTAAAAATGAGAATATAACATAGAAATTTAAAAAAGAATAGAGTTTTACTTGAAATAAAAATATATAAAAAATATATAAAAAGTATTATCATCTAAACACATAAAAATGGTAAAAATACCCTATTAAACAACTGATAGACAGCTTCTTATGATCAACAAATTAATTCTCTTTATTGCTTTAATCGACTTAACAAGTAATTAACCCTGAGAGACACCCAAGTATTATGAGACCCTATTATACACCACAGGAGCACCAATGACGAATTTTTAATACATTTGAAAAAACAATTTTTTTTCAAGGATACAAAACGAATTTATTAATCCGCAAATGAAAAGTGAAAATAATAAAACATGTGGGTTCGATACTTGTATGCCTATGAGCCTTAAGTCTGTCTCAATTTGTAATTACTCAATTTATATATATATATATATATATATATATTTATATATATATATATATATGTATATATATATATGTATATATATGTATATATATATGTATATATATATATATATATATATATATATATATATATATATATATATATATATATATACCCAGTATCATAGTAAATTTCATAAAAAGATATTGAATATGTATACTGTGAATCCAAACGTAATCATATAGTTATTACCAAGTAAAAATTTGAATTATTTTTTCTACATTTTACATCATTACAAGTTTAATAACACTTTTGGTGACAACTAAAGACAAATAGACTTCCATGCAGTAATCGGTAGTGAAAATTCGTAACGAAACTTGGAAAAAAATATTTTATCATTTTTTTATTCCAAATGATTACATTTTCTTTTTAAGTAACAAGGGAAAATCAAAATATGAGTCAAATATTGTTAATGTTAGTAGCTTGCACTCAATTCCACCTTTATATATTATTTACTTTATGAAAAATAAATTTTTGGGAATGTCACCATCTTTTGATAACTTTAAACAACTCTAACTAGTTAAGAAGCTCGTCACACTCTCACCATTGCTTTATCTACGAGATAGGTTAGTACATACAAATAATGTAGATAGATAGTATAGCTTATATGTATTTTTATTGGGGGTAGATTGGGGTGCAGGGAAGAGTGGTCTGTACTCATCTAGCGATATACATTTTTGATTAGTTTTTTATTGGGGTAAAGGTTGAAATAATGTTCAAAGCAATGTACAAGTATTATCAATAAGTTTCAAGGTCACCATAATATTAAGAGGAATTTCTGATAAAAGATGTAAAGTGTAATAAAGTGGCATGACATTGAGCAGAGCAATAGTACGCAAAAGCAAAAGGTTATTAGGCTTTTATTATTATTAATGGCCCTTGTATATTTGGCATATAATCATTTTTTTAAATATTTCTGCATAAGATTGAGGGTAATACTCTATTGATATGAAATCCAGCAAATTAGTCAAAATTTTTTAAGCATAAATATAAAAATAGAAAGATTTTGTCGGTGCTACTTTTAGAAAAATATTTACTAAAACTTAAGACGTATATCCTAATGTTGGTACTACACAAAACTAAAAAAGTAAAAATTATCTAATATTGACATACAAGAAAAAGCAGTATTCCTTTTCAAAATTTTTTGTGTCACATGTCAATACAATATTTAAAAAAATCTTAAGAAGACTATAATTTTTAATGTACTGTTATAATTTAATATTAAATTATAATGATAAACTATATATCAAGCTTTTAATTCTATTTCAACAGGGACATTTTTGTATTTTGGAAGGGGGAATGTGAAAACAAATCCATACATTATATTTCCATATTAATAAAACAAGTATTTTATAAAAGGTGTGTAACACCGGACAGTTCGTTCAGACTAATCAAGTAATTGAACCCACCAATTTATTAGCATAGGGTTAAAAATAAACAGATCAATAAATTCATGGTCACATTATAAAGCTACACACTTACTTCGGACTGTGAGGTTAAATTGATAAATAATATCACTTGTATTGTCATTTTTTCCTTTATCTGACTCCAATATGCAAGAATAAACACCTGTGTTGCTCGGCTCCGCAAATGTTATTTGTAAGCTGCCATCTTGCTGCACAAATAAAATAATACTAATTACTTTTTAATGCAAAGCATCCAAGTTAAAAACTTTAACAGAAAAATTGATAATTCAATTTTTATTTCAAAAAAGGTTTTCAATATAAATAAAGTTATATTTCATAAATTAGTATTACGTTGCTCCTTGCCTAATAAAGCATAAAAAAACTTATAAAATTTTCGCCTTCACAATGACGGCTGACAACACTTATTACAAATTACAAGTTAATTACATTAGCAGCTGATCCACAAAATAAACGAAGACATATGTTCCATTTTTACCAAATGCTTTGTACTTTTTACCTATATTGCGTAAATGGTTATGTACCTTTTACCTATGCTGTGTAAAATGACGTTACACGTGATACATTTTAATAAAAACATCTAACCCTAAAATGGCCACAAATGTCATTAAAATATTATTTGTTTCAATGTGTTTTTGATTTTATTGAAACAATTGTAGATTTTTATCAATAATATTGATTCAGTGAAGAATTTGAGAATGAAAAGTTATGAAATTGAAAATTATGCAACGAAATTTCCAATCGGAACTTGAATAAAAGAGGAACAGCTTCATATTTGGAAAAGCTATTTTCACTATTGTTTTCAGGACATCGAAAAGAATTAGCTCTCTGCGGCCTCATCGTATTCCATTTTATACCCGTATTCAAAAGGCAACATCTGTTTGTCTTTCTGTCCACTCGCTTATATTTGAGCTTTACTAGGTTGATTTTGATTGGTTTTTACTATGATATAGGTTATTCTAGAAAGTTTTTATGTTAAAAATATAGTGTAGGGGATGAAGTTGCGTAACTATTTAAAAGTTTGACGCAAGTTTGACGCGAGTTTGTCCTAGAGTGTAAGTAAGCAGGATGTGTTCAGCATGTGAGAAGCTGCATTAAAAGCTATCAATATTATACAGCTCTATTCCGGGATAAAAATGTGTAACCCGTGTTCATCACCATAACACATACTATATTTATACAAAATTGCAATCTTGCATAAATATAATTTTAATTAGTATATGGGCTGGGAAAGCGAGACAGACAAAAAAGAAAAAACAAAATCAATTTCACATTTATAATATTGCTTAGGTTAAAAATAAATTTGCAGTCATAAAATGTTTAGTTATAAGGCAGGCATCATTTAATCTGTTATGACACTAACAGGTCAGAAAATAAATTCCAAAACTATATAGCTCACAAATCTAAATATTTGAAATAAAAAAAAATAAATTAAAAGTAAATGTAAAAATTTTTGAATTTATAAAAAGAACTTAGATACTTGCTAAAATAAAAAAATACTTAAAGCTAATTTTAAGTATTAAATAGAAATACAGAGTGAAAGTATATTCTTGTACTTATTCTTTCTCTTAGTGATTTTTGAGAGAAAATACAGTTCTTCAAGTTTATGTAGAATTACAAATTTATCAAAAATTAAACAAATATTTTTTTCAATGATACTTTCACATATATATATATACCCAAACTTTTTTAGGAACTATATACTGTATAATTACCTGAAGTCGCCAATCTTTTACAGTATATTTTATAATCACCAAAAGAGCTTAATAAATCGTAAAAGTAAGCTCTTTTGTAAAAGGCTGAACATATTAATGAAGGAATTTTAAATAATTTTGTTCAAATGTTTACGAAAATTCTTTTAACTTATTTATTGGTAATGCCTTTATACGTATAAAAATGATACCTCCAAAGTTTGAAAATTCTATGATAATTGATTACTTATGAGATTTATTTGATTTTAATACATATTTATTGACAAAAGTTTATACATATACATTTTTAAATACATACATATATATATATAAATAATAATGCTATTTAATCATTTTACATTTTGGTAGACAAAATATATTACTACACTATTTTAGCAGGAGAGCTTCACTTTGCAAGAAATGAATTTAAACTTTGCAAAAAGTGGATTTTTAAATTTTTCTTTTTTTTTATTGAAATAAAAATTACGTAATATTTTCCAAATTTAAAAACTTAAAAAAGTGATTTAAAAAATTATTTTATTATCGACAAATGAATCCATTTCTAAGTTTTATTGATATTTTGTAAATAATCAATTTTAGAAATTATATATTAAGTGTTAAAATAATTAAAATAGCAATTTTAGCAATTTATATATTAAGTGTTAAGTAACAAAAGAAAAAAGGGAATTAAGTCGAAAAATTTGTGACAAGCCTTTTATTACAACACAATTACAATTAATATGGAAAACAATAATTTTTTTATAATTCTGAGTGACTTTAATAACAATTCAATAGTGTAAATTTGCTTTCAATTTAATGAAGAAAAATTCACTCTTTTTCTCTTATTTATGAATAAAACATATTCTTTAAAAATTAGTCAATATGGACATATTAGCTGCCATAAAATTATATGAATATATATTTCTCACGAAATATTAACTATATTCGATAATAAATATTTCTATATAATTTATTACAAACGATTTTTATTATTCGTTTTATTAAAAAAAAAACAAAAAAATCATGCTAAACTAGATTTTTTTTATTATAGGGTCACGTAACATTAAACTTACCTCAATTGTACGTTTATGAATAGATTTATTGCGAATACTCTCATGAACCCACATTACCGAAGAGGGATTTGTCAGCTCGGAAAGTCCAATGCATGGTAAAGTAATATTGTCTCCTTTATCGACGCCGTATTCTTTAACATTGTCACTTACAACGGTTTGTGCAGCTTGAAAAGACAACCGTTAAATTCGTTATGTATACACATGTAAAAATATAAAACACAAATATACAGAAATATTTATTGCTTTTAAAACCAATATTTAAATTACCTTCAATTACTAATAAGAACAAGGAACATGTTAATTTGTAAAGGAACATTCTGCCATTCCTAAAAAAGGAATATTTACAACACTTGTTTACAGTAGTATTAATACAAAATTAAATAAAAATCGATGTATCACAAATAAGGAAATAGTATAATTCAGAAGAGCGAAAATAGGAAACAATTCGTAATTTAATGAACGAACGTCATTGGGTTATTTACAATTTATTGACATAACGAATCAAGATTTTGACAGACGCTTTCATGAACCAGTTATTTTACAAACTACAAGAGTATTTTCATAACACCGAAAGAGTGCTCTGTTACGTGACTGTCTCTGGCTAATATTGGTACAGTGGGACAAATACTGATCGTGAAATTATGTTTTAAATTACTTTTTCGACGAAATTTGGGGAAATAAAAAATTTCGTTTATAAATAATTATGATAGAGGAACTATTGTGCTAATCATTCATTTATTATAGAAATAGTAATATTTTTAGAAAAAAAAACCAATGACAATTAAATCCATTTTTCAAAATTTGAGATAAAGTTATATAAATCTATGGTGTAATTATTTTAATCTCGTTGTCTTTTATTTATTTAGATAGATTTATCTATTTATTAACCTATGCACAAGTATGCCACATTAACAAAAAAGAACAGTTGGACAAATTAATCGAAGCTCCATTTTTTTAATCTTCTATATATATAATTTTACAATAAAATGTAATAAAACTAATTACAAAACAAAAATATTTTTTGATTTTGTAGATATTTACAACAATGTGATTAATAAAACAAGTTTTCGATCGCTGAAAAAAGTTAATTTATTATATTGTAAAGTGTTCTTCACTTCCTATAAAAACGACTTGTATATGCAATTACTATATATTTGGAACTTCTATTTCATACTGCTTTTTTAATATGCATTATTTAATTGTTATAACAACAATAAAAATAAACTCGTTTATTCTTTGATGATAAACGAAACTTTCAACACTTTCTTTTCACAACCACTATTGATTTATGTTAATAGCGACAACTGTCATAACTTTTAATGCCCTCTTGCCAGAGAGTAAAATATAGATTTTCCGATATGGCGGCCGCGGACAATCCGTAACAATTTTAATGTTTTGTATAGACGTTTCGTAAAAAACGATGTCTAAATTGTTTTGTAATTGTTTGAGGATAAAATAGTGAATAGAAAATCGTATATAGTTAACTGTGATAATTATAATTGTAATGGATGAAGAGGGTGAGTATGAAATAAAGAGGGCTCGTGATGCGGTTCAGGTCATTCAATCCATGATTGACATATCTTCAGACAGATTGGAAGGTTTGAGAACTCATTGTGCAACGAGTGCTGAATTAACACAGCAGGAGATAAGAACATTGGAGGTAAATATGCCGTATTAACAGTTCATGGACGTTATAACATTGCCTTGACAACCATAACACGGCTGTGCCCTTGAAACATTTATTGGTCCCTGGAAAATCTTTATCGTAAACTCGAGCTACTCCAAGGTCTTTATTGTATATGTACGTTTTTTTAATGCATCCTCCGGCAATAACGCACTTAAAAATGACGTATTTACAGAAATGTGTTATGATACATGTCATTAGAATCGTAAGAGACGGTACACTGTTTCTGTTCTGGTTTAAAAAAAATATTTTGAGTTTTATTAAATGTTATAATCCCTAGATCGTCGGTTTCTGTGAGTGATGATTAATATTTTCGTTATCTTTGTTAGTTTGTGTATGACGAATACATGACATTTCTCATAAAAAAATTTACTTTTTGTTATTTATTTAAGAAAGCGATTATGGTATTATATAAAACGAGTTTATGGTCTAATTTCTTTTTTACCTTTTGTCATATTCTTAATGAGCAATAAGCTAATATTCTTCTATTAGGTATAAGTCTGGTTCAGCGAAAATGCGATTATTTTATGTAGTACATTCCTTGATCTCTTATATTTCTAAAACATAGCCAGACAATTCCTATAAAATAATCCTCGATTTTTTTTATTTTGTAAACTAACAACCTATTTGCTCATTAAAATTGTTTTTACTAATTTCGCAACTTTCTAATAGAATGTCTTAAAATTGGAATCACAGTCTCGTATTATTATATAAAACATGAAATTTAATATACATCGAAAATTAATAATATATTTAGTACTCTAAATTGTGATCAAGCAATAAAATCACAACTTCTATTATACTCAGCTAGTGATACTATAAAAAGGTGTTGGATTTTTGGTCAAATTAAGTAGATTTGATAAGTTTATAGAGTGAATGATTTATCCATTTGTTTTTCATAATTCTGATGGCAACAGACTTCACATTATAAGTTTCACATAGATGACTTAAATGTCCTTCAGTGCGGACTAAGTTACAATCATTGCTGAGCATATTTGTATTTTGAAATGTATTGATTTAGTTTCATTTTTCGACAATGTGTATGAAAATAAAGAATATTATAAGAATGTACGCTAAAAGAATTTTCGTCCTGCTTTAAATGTTTAATTGCTGAAGTCGGGCAGCAAAACGGTGTATGGAATCTTTCAGTATGTTATTGTAACAGCAACTGTGTGTATAATATAACAGTAAATGTGATGCTATCCATCTATTAGCATGAGAAACTTTTTTATCTGAATAACAATTCCAGATAATACAACAACAATAGAAACACCGTATCTGCAAAAATGAATGAAACTATAACAAGCGACAAAGTCTAGAAGTTTTTAAACTTAAGCGAATAATGGTTTTGCAAATAGAGCGTTTTGCAATCTGACATCGGATTTGCTTTATACTTTAGTAGGTTGGGTCGTTATTAGTACACCCATCTGCATTCTTGATTAAATTTATTTTTGGCTACGCTTGTTGCTTAATAGTAACCTCTGGAACCAGATAAAATGTATTGTTAATCTCATTTTGTTCTAGTGAGTCTATTAAAATATTTTGGATTAACACAATATACTGTAATAATACTTAAGTTGATGACAACACCGTAATTGCTATAGAAAACCTTATTTTGAATAACTGAAAACCTGATTCTGGAGGCTATTATGCCACCTGCACTTCCATAAACTCATCCTACCTTTTTATGCTCTTGGTAAATAGATTGAAAACAGCCATGACATACTCCATTGTTATCTCAAAGGACATTGAAATGGTATTGTCTACCTTTATTTATGAGATAACATTTACAAATTTTGGGTGAAAAGGGTAAGATATTTAGGACTGTCAGTCTGATATCATCGGTCCCGAGGATACAGTATGTACTTTACATATTACTCACTGTCAAAGGTAGCTAGAATTAATTCTGGTAGCGTCAGCTACATATTGGAACTATTTGAAGCATACTCATTGTTTTCCTTGATATATATAGACTCATATTTCAAATGTTACTATTTTATTGTGTGCTGCTATGCCTAATGCAGCTCAACAATGGGACTGCACACCCTGTGTTGTATTTTTTTCCCGCCTACAACCTCAAGTATGTTTTAATGAAAAGAAATTATTTTTAATATTGTCACATTTCGTAGTGCTAAAAGTAAGATCTATAATATTTATAACATAAGAAATAAAAATTTGAAAGTTTAAAAATACTGTCTTTTATAGCAATAGGAATAGATAGATAGACCTTAAAATTTGAGTTATCAGATCAATGTTCGACACATCCTCGTAAAACTTTTGGTGTTTTTGAGTGAGCTCAGAATTACTTGTTTTTTTAAGAAAGTCACATCTTATACTTAGCTTTGTAGCCCTTATCTCCAGGTTCTGGCAGATATCTTTTTGTGTTGGCAGGAATTATTATTTATTCTTGATATGTATTGTATTTCTTGACAAGTCAACAACAAGCTAGAAAGAAATTTCCTTCTGTTCTTGAACTGTTCTTTGTTTATTACCATATGAATTATGCTCTATTATTTTTATAACGTGTTCATAGTAATAAGTAAGATATTTCTAAATGAAATCATAATGAACACAACTGAGAAATCATGTACTCGCTATTACCATAAGTTAAAAATTTACTAGATTTGCAAAGAAACAATAGGGTTACATGAATATTTGATTATATTCTTTTTCTAGTTTGTCTTATTAGCGTCTGATAGCGTCCGACTTTTACAAAATGTCGTATATATTTCATGCTGCAGAGCTTAAAGGATTGTTTCTAAAAAATTAAAACCATATGCATAGTATATATTGGCAATGTAACTGTATAACAAGCCCTGAATTGATTTGGTTTAACAAGTCTTCGAACGGAGAGTAGAAGGTTAGATGAAAAATATTGTGGTGACCCATTACCATTATTTATTTTCTTGTTTAATGATAAAGAAAATGACACTGTTGTCAATGATGAAAAAATGACACTGTTGTCAATGATGAAAAATATTGTGGTGACCCACTGTTGACACTGTTGTCAATGATGAAAAATATTGTGGTGACCCACAAAATGACACTGTTGTCAATGATGAAAAATATTGTGGTGACCCATTACCATTATTTATTTTCTTGTTTAATGATAAAGAAAATGACACTGTTGTCAATGATGAAAAAAATAAACAATATAAAAATGACGAAAATATAAAAAGAGCAAACTTTCATAATATTGATTTTATATTAGCAATTATGTAAGGAAAGAAATCTTTGATGCAAATTGACAGCTCTTCAAATATAAACATATAGATGTTTATCAGATTAAAAAATGGATTTGTTGTTTTTCTGTTTGCACCGACTAGTTGGGAAAAATTAAGTATAGATAAATAAACTAACTTCATCACCTTTGCGGTTTCTACTCACAACTCAATCCCGAGTTCTTTAGCCCATTGCAAAAATATATAATCCTTGTAATTTCGTCATTTCTGTCTGTCCATCCATATTTTATTCAAAGGTATTTCTATATATCGATCTATACATCTATTCATTGTACATGAAGGTATCTCTATGCATCGATATATAAAACTATACATTGTTTATGGAGGTGTCTCTATACATCAATTATACATTGTATATGGAAGTATCCCTATATATCAATCTATACATTGTATATGGAGGTATCTCTATACATCGATCTACACATCTAAACATTGTATATAGAAGCATCCTTATACATTGAACCTAGAGATGACAAACTGAAATTCTTACAGACATATTCCATATTTCGATGCGTATAAAGTCTATACCTATATATGCTACACCCAAAAATACACATAATTTTTTTTATAACTCGTAATAAAATAATTGCAATAAATCAGTTTAAATTTAATATAGTCGATGTTCCGTTGCCTTTAGTGTGATGCTTAAATGAAACAGAACATTGGTGCTACATAACAAATAAATTGTGCAGGATATTTGCCGTAAGAATAGTGCATAAAACACTGTGACATGTTATTTTATTTTTAAATAAATGTTAGTATTATTTTCAGTATAGAATACATATTTGAAACACTATGGGAGTGTAATAGCTAAACTTTAGCCTTTATTTAGCCACATATATTTATTAATATCAGATATCCATAAAAAAAAAAAAAAATTTTAAAATCATTGTTTTGGTTTTATTAATGGGTTCCAACGTTATATATACCGGCCTGTAGTGCAATGGCTGCTGTTACCGCCCACCAATAGAGCCTAGAGTTTGTTTCTCGGCAGGGTGTTTGGACATTGATAAATTTTTAATCTAATTGTCAATGATTTATTATACCTTTTAATTAAAAAAATAAAAAACCAATACCAATAAAAAATCTTATTGTTTAATCACAAATATCAATTAAATTATATTATTGGTGTGAATACTAGAAAAAGTTTACATTAGTCAAACTGTTATTTTGCTCTGTTTACAAATGTTCTTGTTTGTAATGGAATGAAATACAAATGCAGAGGAAAACCTCGTAGTGCAAGTTTAAGCTTTAGTTTTACTTACACTTTTACTCTAGAAAGCTGATTTGCGCATTATTATTTTATATAACAGTTTTCGTACCCCTAAACATTTAAATATACATAGTTATCTGTTCATAAAATTAAATAAAAAATAAAACATTTAAATAATGTTTCTCATAAGCATAAAGTATCTAAACACCGCACAACATTTCTGAGATCCTTTTCATTATTGAATGTGTTGAGAAAATATAAAAGAATTATCCTCGTGTCAGTATGTAACCTAGTATTGTATCAAAATAGTTATGGTATAATGAAACTTACTTTATTTTATTTTATTCGACAATATCTTGAAATAAAAAAACCATTCTCTGTGTAGTTTTGGGGGTAAATTAAAATTGACGATCATAGTCAAATAATGCAACTGACACTTGACCACTATTTTATCATTACTGCATCATGTAATTTAATCTTAGAATCTCTTAACAATACAATAGAGAACTCCAAACTCATTACCAAATAATTATGAGACTCTCAAAATATTGAACAACTGATACGACTCTGGGCTGATTTGTTAATTTGGAGTAAGTATGTAAAGATTCATATGTAGTTGATGTGAGAAATACCAATATACTATATCAGAAATTAAAACAAAGATATACAATATGTTATGATACATAATTATCAAATTCTATTCACAAGTTTAATAAAAAGTAATAAATATTATAAGACACACGATCGATACTAATGTGATAATTTGATGTTTTTTTACTATAGTCTGAACTTTACTTTTTAAGCTCTGTACTATTAATCCTCAACCACTGACATGTATTTACTTTAACTCTGACGTTACATCCTGTACGCGTACGTCTTTTTTTAAGCAATTTAGTAAGGATAATATTTATAACATTGTGTTTCTGTGTTTAGGTCTATAATACAGTCTTTTTAATCTGCTAAAATATTTATTTAAGAACTGTAAATAAAAAATTTAAGAAAAATCAAAAAGTTATTTAGTTTTAATATGTGCGTTGACGTCTCTGAGATGTACATCAGTGATTAAGGGTTAAGTATGCCATATCAGGTTTATATGTTACAAATTAAACACAATTTTAAAGCATCAAAACCATTATGAAAATTTTGTTTTCAATGCGAACTGTCAAACATAAAAACGAAGACATGACAGTAATCTTGTACTGAATGTACACGATTTTATATGTTTTGCTGAGAAATTTCATCTATAGTATGGGTAACATGAATTTTAAAATGTATTGAGTCGTAAACAATCGATAGTGAGTTTCAAGAGAAAGTCATTTTGAGACTATTCGACATTATTATCAAATGGAATCTTAAATTAAGATAGGATCTTTAAAGATTTATTGGATGAAGACAGAACAAGTTATAAATAACTGAAACCCTTAGTGGCCATTATCCTTTAATTTATTAACTAATGGATTGTGAAATTAACTGACAATTCTTATTGTGTAATGGTTCTAATCTTTCTTAATTTAAAAAATGGTGATTTACCTTATAATAGCTATAATTCAGCTATAATTAATATTTTAGGCAATAGGTAAATGACCAAATATTATAATACCTTACTTTTTACAAGATTCAGTAGCTTTTTATAAAAAAAATCACTTTAACCAAGTATCATTTCTATTTTATTATTATTTTCAAATTTTCTTGGCCAAAATATTATAAATTACCAAATTTTCAATTACAGTTGTTACACCAATATCTATATATATAATAAAATTGTAACGGAGTGAATTTTGTACATGGAACATATTTTATAAAAAGTGAAGAAAGTGAAAGAAAGATAGTAGAAGCTAGAAAAACAGTTTTTAGAATTTTTGTCTATCTGTATGTTAATTTGTTCATCAATCATGTGAAATCTACCAACGGATTTTGATGGAGTTTAGTATGGTAATTGTATATATCTAATAGCAACATATGAGAGAAAAAAAAATTCTAATAACTTCTTATTCCAAATTTCACACGAGTGAAACCGTGGGGCACAACTTGTATAAAATAAAACTTCAAATATTATTTTATATATGTATGCGTAACGAATGATGAATTTTTATAGTTGAACCAATTTCAAATGGATTATTTAAAGAGTGGAAAGTGAAAAATAACAAAAATTTTAAAGTAATGTCTTCATTCAGTGAATCATATTCCCAATTATTTTACCAATTCCCAATAAATGTGTTATATAAAATTTTATTAATCCTATGAATACTGAAAGAACCAGCAGTTCAAGTAATTCAAAACTTCTGAATCATAAGGAGAAAAGACAGTACTTACATAGACCTCACTTTAAGATTGGATGTTGAAATCAATTTTTTGCTGCCACATTCACCTAGGCTTCTCATCTCTCTTCCTTGAAAGTGTATTAGTATTTTTTTTAATTTTTCTATTTTTTTTTCCAGGGAAAATTAATAAAATTATTCTCACGGCAACTAGTCACAAAGGGTACCTTGAAGGAAGAAGAATTACCTCAGGAATATAGAAATTTACCATGCTTATCACAATGGCTCAGAGTTGTGGGTTTGAGTCAGGAATCTATAGAGGTAAGTTAAATCATGCCAATATGTAAAGTTGTTACATTGTTCATCAATGAAAGCCCTCTTGATGAAACATTGTTCGCTTCTTTTACTATTGCACGGATTGGACTGAAATTTGGAATGCCTATGTCAAGTGAGTCTTAAAAGAATAATCAAAGTAACAAGGAAAAAGTTTTTACTTTAAATTTTGTTTTAAAAATTTAATCTCAAAATGTTTTCTTACTAAAAAATTATATAAAAGTGATCATTCATAAAGATTATTGCGTTTATAATAAAAACCATAAACACAATGTTCAAAGAATAGTAATTTTGTAATAGGCTAGTTGAATAAATTTGGAAAATCGGTTAGTGGTTTATGTTAATATCTGTTACCAAAAAAATTTTCTCTTAACATTATTCATTCAATTATATTTTCTCAAACATTTGCACATGTATTTTGCGTTTCCAAAAATCAATTTAAATTTATCTTGAAAACGCTCAAGACTGTCATGGCATCTTGAATGACGTCACGCCGTGCAAAACAAATCAAAACAATTGTGTCTGTGTATGCTGTTGCTTCTTTTTTTTAATTAAAATTGAATTTGTCTTATTACAAGTACTGTGTAGTAGCACAACGTAAAAGTACAGCTATTAAAACGCCAAACAAATTATTTAAATATGTTCCAAACCCAGAACAAATACAGAAAAGTGGCTAAAACTTGTAGTTTATCTACAGATTCAATGATGTATTTTTGTGAAGTTCATTTTGATGTAAGTATTTATTTGCAATTTAAATACCTATTTGATAAACTGTGTTTTCACTAAAAAATCATTGTGATTGTGGAGTGGTCCTGTCTTAAACAATGACTTCAATTTGTGTTTTCTACAGAAACACATTAAAGTGTCGACGCTTACAGTGGATTACAAACGAACAAATTAATATTATCTACACACAATTTATTTCTAAATTTATAGCAGTACTGATAAATTTTGCAGTCACCACTTTCACAAGTTTATATATAAAATAGTAAGTTGAGGTTAGTTGTTTTGGTTTTATGTCTAACCTCAAAACCAGTATCAATGATCTTACAATAAGTGTGCACAAACAAACAGTTACCGACTATGAAACGGAAATTATACTATTTCAATTAATAATATATATTTTGCACTTATGTATACTGACATTGAAGTTCTAACTTTCCAACATTTTGTCGAACAGAAGTCACTGTTTGATGCAAATATCTGCCAAGCATAACAGCGTCAATTTAGATAAAATTACTATTGTTTGTAAAACCCAATCCCATTGCGAATTATACTCATCTTTTAAAGTGTAAAGTTGTCCTCAACAACTGTATCAACTTGGCAAAAATTGTTAAAAAGAAAAATTAACCAAATAACCTGTTCTGGTACAAAAATGTCAACAACAACAATGGGGTTTTGCAAGGTGACATAACGCTTTCTGATTGGTGTTCACTGTCACGTGACTGAATTCTTAATTTTGCTGAATTATTTCCACAATTAAATGAAACTACGTGATGTAGTATTATTTCTACTATCTTTAAGTTCTTTACCACGATCTACGTTTCGTTGTACGAAACCTAGGTCGTGGTAAAGAACTTAAAGATAGTAGAAATAATACTACATCACATAGTTTAATTTAATTGTGAATAATGAATTTCTACAAAATTAACGCCAAATATATTCAATATTTGAATTTGTTTCCCAAAAATAATAATAATACTCTTTATTTTTAATAATAAATCATTTTGTTTTTTGTTATCTCCATATTATGATTAATCATTAGAAACTACAATCCGTCCAATTTAATCTTAGTGTAAACTAACCTATTATTTTCTTGGTTTATTAGAAATATAATGTTATCATTCGTTGTGTCATTCAGTTTTTTATTATGTTAATAAAATTATTTGCCAAAATTATACGTCAAATCAAGTTGGAGTCTATTGTACGAGTGGTAACTGCAAAAATAGATTTTTCCTCTCGTTTGGGAAGATTTGAAATTTGAAGCTTAATTCTGGTGTTTCATTATGTTGAGACATCAACTTTATTCAACGAATAGTTGAGCATAAAAATGTTTTTTGAGTTATGAACCTAGTTGAGCGTAAAAATGTGTTTTGAGTTATGAATCTAAGTGAGTATAAAAATGTTTTTGAGTTATGAACCTAGTTGAGCATAAAAATATTTTTTTGAGTTATGATTAAATTAATATAGAGTAATTTATGCATCATGCAATATGTAAATGAATGAAAATGTTTATAGAAATGTGTATGTTTTCTCTAATAGATATATTTATTATATTTTAAACTTTCTTTCATAATTTGGCTTTAATTATTGTTAAAAAATTATTACCGTTTTAAACAACAAAAATTTTTTGATCACTGTTATGCTACTTTCGGACGGCTTTTTTTGGCTCTGATATTTACCACATTGAATTCTGAAAACTGGTCATTTTTAAAATTTATAACAAAAAGGATTTTAAAGAAATCAAATGGGGCTGTGTCTAGGGATAACCGCTTGCTTGAAAAAGCAGAAAACAGTCAGAATATTTATATCGGACATGTTCAGTGTAGAATATACCGATGTTTTTGGATTCTATTATTTTGGTTTTTTGCTTTTCTATTATTTTTTCAGTGTTTATTATGTATATTTTGGACATTCTTTCTTTTCTGCAAATTTTATAAAATTCGACGGATGATATCTAAATAAGTATTGAATATTGTGGTTTTTTTAAAATCTACTTGTTAAAGAGCAAAAATATAAACGACACCTCAAATATCATGCTTGCGTAATGGAAACTGTATTCATACTAAATTAATGTGCGTCTTTATAATTACTTTATATTAAAATGTGCACATGCACATTTTTATACTTCAATTTGCATAAAGATTGCATCAGCCGTTGAAGTTAGAACAATGTCAATAATTATCTAAAACATGTACTGTTTAATTCTTTATTGAATGCGTTATCATTAATAGTTTCCAAGTTATTTAAATTTTCCATTTAACATTTTTGTAAAATGGTAAAATTTATCAAAAACGTTATCAAAATTTGAAGATCATAAGATAACATTTAGACTTTAATAACAAATTTAGGTTCAATAGAAATTTTAAGACTACAAATGCACATTGCTTGCTGGAATATCTTGTTTAATAACATTCTTTTGTGTAAACGGATGCATAATCTAAAGTGCGTTCAGTTGCGATCAAGCTGGGAATTTTGTAGAAATTAATCACTAGATTTTTATCAAATTTATTTGCAATTAGTGAAAATTCTAATATATGAGTATATCTTCTCTGAGAGATTTAATGAAAAACTTCAAATAAAAATCATTGATCTTTGAAAATATTTATATAATTTATGAAATTAGTTTCTATATATAGACAAATAAATTTATATATATGTAATATTAGTATACTTGATTTTGAATTTCTGGTTTTGAATTTCAACTAAAACCAAAGGTCAGAAGTCTTTTTTGTGTCTGAAATGTTATTTCACAAGAATATTGACGTACAATCTTGTCAATATTCGTCCATTTATCTTTAACATCATCTTTTCTTAAGCGGAATCGGCAGAGATGATTGATTGCTTAGCTCTAACAAATATTAGGTGCTTTTTTCACAGACGTTATATACGTTTTTCTATTTTTAGAATCTAATCTTTAGGATTTGACCTTGTAAGGCATGGTATTTTCATACATGTCACAATATTTACTCCATTATATATATTTTCAAAATACCTCAAAATCTCTTAATTTTCATAACTAATTGTCTACTTTCGAATCCCATTGGAAACCTTTTATTTTACTTTTTCGTTAGTGAAAAGAACTCTTATTAGATTTGTCCATCTATTAATATATATATATATATATATATATATATATAATATGTCGTCATTTTTATTGTTTAATGGCTGTGCATATTTCATAAAAAATAAATAATAGATTATTTCATATTAATATTCTTTGAAAAATAGGTACTGCTTCTATTGGACAACTATTATATGTGAAGTCTATTCATTTGCAAAGAGTTTATTTTGTTAACGACAAGTCGCATAGCTAATATTACTATTACACCTCCGTCGCATAGCTAATATTACTATTACACCTCCGTCGCATAGCTAATATTACTATTACACCTCCGTCGCATAGCTAATATTACTATTACACCTCCGTCGCATAGCTAATATTACTATTATACCTCCGTCGCATAGCTAATATTACTATTACACCTCCGTCGCATAGCTAGTATTACTATTACACCTCCGTCGCATAGCTAATATTAATATTACACCTCCGTCGCATAGCTAATATTACTATTACACCTCCGTCGCATAGCTAATATTACTATTACACCTCCGTCGCATAGCTAATATTACTATTACACCTCCGTCGCATAGCTAATATTACTATTATACCTCCGTCGCATAGCTAATATTACTATTACACCTCTGTCGCATAGCTAATATTACTATTACACCTCCGTCGCATAGCTAATATTACTATTACACCTCTGTCGCATAGCTAATATTACTAATACACCTATGTCGCATAGCTAATATTACTATTACACCTCCGTCGCATAGCTAATATTACTATTACACCTCTGTCGCATAGCTAATATTACTATTACACTTCTGTCGCATAGCTAATATTACTATTACACCTCTGTCGCATAGCTAATATTACTATTACACCTCCGTCGCATAGCTAATATTACTATTACACCTCTGTCGCATAGCTAATATTACTATTACACCTCCGTCGCATAGCTAATATTACTATTACACCTCCGTCGCATAGCTAATATTACTATTACACCTCTGTCGCATAGCTAATATTACTATTACACCTCCGTCGCATAGCTAATATTACTATTACACCTCCGTCGCATAGCTAATATTACTATTACACTTCCGTCACGTAGCTAATATTATTATTACTTTCTCCTAGATATCATCTTATTGGTTGTTGCTATAATTTGCACATTTTCATAAAATGTGGTTCGTTTTTACAGTTTAATCGCAATGAAAATAATAGCAATTACATAATTAAACCGATAAGACAACCGTAAAAGTACACAACAAAATTAAGGAAAATACAAATAATTAATTATAATTTTCACCAATAGAAGCATAATATATTCCAATTACGAACATGCGAAACAAAAGGACCAAACGTATTCAGTGTATATTTTTCTCTCATTGACTTCATTGATAGAAAAGGATGCACTGAACACTTTGTTCTTTTAGTTTTTCAATCAAATTTACAGTTAAAACATGCAATGATAGGTTTTGCAGTTATACAGTATAAGAAGAGACAAATTGTAACGTCTGTCAATATTTGTCATACTTAGTCAGAATCCAGTGCATGCATGTTTAAGAAGTAGCGCTAGCAACAAATAAATGATATGACCAACATGATTACTATGTAAGTAATCATGTTGGTCATCCATTGTTATTGTCAGAATCCAGTGTATACATATTTAAGAAGTAGCGCTAGCAACAAATAAATGATATGACCAACATGATTACTATGTAAGTAATCATGTTGGTCATCCATTGTCATTGTCAGAATCCAGTGCATGCATATTTAAGAAGTAGCGCTAGCAACAAATAAATGATATGACCAACATGATTACTATGTAAGTAATCATGTTGGTCATCCATTGTCATTGTCAGAATCCAGTGCATGCATATTTAAGAAGTAGCGCTAGCAACAAATAAATGATATGACCAATATAATTACTATGTAAGTAATCATGTTGGTCGTCCATTGTCATTGTCAGAATCCAGTGTATACAGTTTTAAGAAGAAGCGCTAGCAACAAATAAATGATATGACCAATATAATTACTATGTAAGTAATCATGTTGGTCGTCCATTGTCATTGTCAGAATCCAGTGTATACAGTTTTAAGAAGAAGCGCTAGCAACAAATAAATGATATGACCAATATAATTACTATGTAAGTAATCATGTTGGTCGTCCATTGTCATTGTCAGAATCCAGTGTATACATATTTAAGAAGTAGCGCTAGCAACAAATAAATGATATGACCAATATAATTACTATGTAAGTAACCATGTTGATCGTATCATTTATTTGTTGCTAGCGCTACTTCTTATATATACATACACTGAATCCAGTATGCTGACTAAGTATGACAAATACCTTAATTGGATATAATAAGCATAATTATGACAGGAATATTAGCATTATTATTTTATAGAAAATAATATTTATTCAATGTTTTCCTTAAATTTCTTTTCATGGAAGTTCTGGTTATGATAATGAAGCGTTTCAATATAATTTTATGAGTGAGGCAATGATCAAAATAACAAGTACTATTTGATTACAATTTAAATTATCTCCGTAAAGAAGGCCGTGTTTTCCATATGGATTATGTAAAATTTGACAAGTGTATTTTTAAAAAATGAGCTATCCAACGTTTTTCTTTGTTATCGTTTCCATACCTACAGAATATACGTACAGAATAGCACACAAAAGAAACAACAATAGAGCTAAATATCGTAAATAGAAATTGTTCTCGGTTGCCTATTGATTTTTAAACCATTGATTGTATACAAAAGTATATGAAATATTTTTCGTGTAATTGCAAGGTTTGGTGTCGCCTTATAATTCCTTTTTTGTCAAACATTTTTGTATGGTTGCTTTATTTTTGGCACACGTGGAATATTTTTCAACAAATACGTTACGATATCTAACATTATTGTTAGAAATAGTTTCTCTTAAAAATGTTTGAATATTTTGCTGTCATTAATATTAATATTGAAATTATAATTACCCATAATATATTTGCTTTATAGGAGGAGAGTGCATTGGGCACAAAGGCATTTTGACCTATGAATGAACAGGTATTAGTCTGACACCCTTGGGCAATTTTTCTTGAAAAAGTTTTTTCATAATTCCAAAAGCTATGATAAAAAGTATAAAATGATGAATTTTTATACTTTGTAAATTTCATCAACTGGTTTTAGTAACTGGTTGTACTTTATATGATCACTGAATATAAAGACAAAGTTTCGGCCCATAACGTCTTCACTGTATAATTCATGGCTGCACCGCCGAAATTTAATAATTTTTTTATTTAGAAGTATATAAAAAGGTGTCAAAAAATTTTATCAAATTTTTAAAAAACCTATTTCTCGCACGGTTTTCAATTATTTGACAATATTTCGAGAACTATGGCACTTAAAAAACTAACTTTGTGTAAAATAATCTTATATAGATTTACAAAGGAAATCTTGTAAGTTCTATAAATCTAAATTACATAGAAGTACTCGAAGAAAATACATTAACATTGTGAAAAAAAAAGGGACATGTTAAACGGATATGTTGTGCGCATGTAAAAAAATTGTTACAGTGATAATGTGTATGTTCTACTCTCACAACTTGTTTTATTGAATTTGGTATAAAATTCTGAAAAAATTGATGTAATTTTCATGAAAATAAAATGATTTTGTATGTCTTACAATAGTATTCTCTAAAACTTGGTAAAATAATATATATTACTCCAATAATGTATATTACTCCTAAAAAATAATATACATATACTCCTAAAATATAATATAAATATAAAATAATATAAAAATAAAAATAATATACTACTAGAAAATAATATGTATTACTCCAATTTATGACTTCCGAAATTATATAAAAAATTAAAAAAAACATTACGTCCATCTCATAAGTACAAGTATTCTAAAAATAATTATAAACTGAAGTCTTTCCACAACATATTTTATACAAGTTATGTTGAAAGGAAATATTCTTTTCTTAAGGATTTTCATGGAAAATCGTATTTTTTTGATAATTTTATTAGTTAACAAATTTTTTTTCCCTAATGAAAACATATTTTTGTGGATGTAATAAAGGTAATAACAAGAAACGAGCAGTAAAATTCAAATCTATTTCAATACCGGTTTATTCGTTTTAGTGTTTGTTTTTTACGCATTGTTTTTTACTCATATATACTTTTTTACTCATACATACTCTTGTTATTGTTATTCATAGATTATCAATAAATATAACAGAGATTATTCATAATTAGGAATACATAATATACTCCTATGATTCTTAGGAACAAATATTATTCAAGAGTCTGAAGAAGTCATAATATACCATTTCAGAAGTCATAATATACCATTTGAATAACATGTAAGGCCTTTGTAAATACATTTGTTTGTTTACATACTAATCACTGTCCCCCCCCCCTCCGCACATATATGAACTCTAGGATGACAGTGTCATTATATGGTAACAAATATTGAAAGAACGTTTGTTTTATAGTAGAATCTAATTGTGGTATTGACTTTATAATGGTTTGTAATATTTATTGCAAGTGGACGTAAGGTTAGAATAGCGACGTCCACAAAATTCCCCAATATAACTGTTATATCACTAAGCATCACGGTATATTGACAAGCAAGTCAAAGTAAAAGATACAACCATTTTTTTTCTTTTGTTTCACATTTATTTATTAAAAAACCCCATGTCCAAATTATGAGTTTCCTAAAACAGATACAATAAATTATGAATTCATCCTCTCACGTAACATTGAGGAGCATAAAGCATTACCAAACCCAAGACCGAGGGGTTACCAATGTAAGTATTTATATCCTACCACCCTGTAGGCCTTCTGACAAGTTTTATTGATATGATTGTGAAATGTTAGATGCTAATCCATAATTAAACTAAGCTACCGTATGGATGATACACTTTCAACCGCTGTTCCATTTAACTCGTCTGCATCAAGGATACATGTTAGTGGAAATACGTTATCATTGCACATTTGCTCACATTAAACTATAGTTTGTTGCTCAGACTCCATTGAGATATTCAGTCGATATCACTTTAAAACAGTTTATAATCAATCACATTGTTTTTCTACCTCCATAAATAGTTTCAAGTCATTGACAAACAGAAGGCACAGCACTAGCAAATTTGAATTATTACAATTATAATTACTTTCAAAGTGTATATTGTCATCTTGTCCTGGCTTATTTGAATATGTATGAATTCAACGTATATAAATCGAGAGAATTGTTGGATGTTTCATAAAACAAATGAAATAAGTATAATCTTAATAAATAGAGATTGTTTTTCTATATAATACAAAATATATATAAAAAATTTAACTCGCTTATTGTTTTATTTACTACGGATAGCTTACAGAAACAAATGCGCATTTAAAAATGGCCGATGAATTATTTCAGTAATATATTTTTACAATTTAGCTGTCGCATCGACATAGTATAATGAACTAATATGGTACTACATACATCCAATATTGCTCAAAAAATATAAAAAGGCGTCTAACATTCATAATTCTTTTGTGTGTCGTGTGAGAAGTCGGCGAGTACGAACATAAGTTTCGTTCATTCTTGTTTTTTTAATAATTTTATATTTTATTGATATCAAAAATATATTCAATTTTTTACGAATGTTGAATACTAAATTTTCATCTGATTGAGTAGGACATAATACAATGTCTTCCAACATTATTTGCAAGAAAAATTGTATTGTGTACTTATACAATAACTAATTGATAAATATTAACAGGGTAAAATTTTTTTTTGATCATACTCATTCAGTTCAGTAAATGGTACTTTGGTCCATAGCACTGCCAACAGTTCTGTAGAATTAATAAAGATCTTGCAAAACCAATTGACTGAATTTAGAAAAAATGGATATGTCCTCATTAAAATTTATTATATTGTTTGCTGTTTAATGATGAAAAAAGCTAGATTAAAGATAGGTATGGCATGTTTACGCAAAGTAAGTGTACAAAAAATACTTTTCATGAGTTGTCGCGCTATGGGGACTATGTCATCTGCCCCTAATGTTGCTCCGACTTTTCAGGGATGAAAGTAATAATTAATGCTTTTCGTCATTAAAAGTACTTTCAATCTCAGCACTAAGAGTTTGCCAGTATTATTGTGATGTGGGGAGTATATCAAATTGATTGCCCCAATAGCCTGCGTCATTGCGTACAGATGTACGTACTTGCATTTCATATGGATTTCGTGGGAGTTGTAGTTCAAGTGAATTTCAGCTGTAATATTATTCACTGGACTATTACTTATTAAAAAACTTGGCACTGTGTGGATTGTTTCAGACGGGTGTATATGTATATATGGAAAGCTCCGTGCGCACAATTGACTCACTCTTATCTCTTTGTTTCAATATTTTTTCATTCTCGTACTGTGTAATCTTCTTTCTTTCTTATATAACATTTAGTTATAATTATAATGTCAGTTTTTCTTGCTGTTGTATATCCATATGTTCATAAAAATTATAGTAATACAAAATGTTGAGATGAACATTAAATACTCCATTTTTTTCTGGTTCCAAACAGACTGTTTGCAACAAGACGTCGACCTTGCAAGCTTTACAGGAGAGGTCGGAACACGAATTGAGGGCATTACTGAGCACAGCGCGCGAGGAGGAGGTGCGACGACTGTGCCGGGCCATGTTCAACTTGAAGAAGTACACAGGTATGGGTTTTAACTGACAGGCTGTAGTCAGTAATATTATAATTGTAACGGTAACCACATATTATTGTAATAAGGGCATTAGAGTATCAAATACCAGGTGTCTACTAGGTGGTATTAATAAAGAAGTTATTTGAAGAAAAAGCTGTAGTAAAGAAGCTGAAAAATGGGTCGTTTTCATTGAAGTGTAATTTTTGTTTCTAATTACCTTTTGGCAGTCAATTTCACCTACACGTATAAAATGTTTTAAAACTTTAGAATTTTTATTTTATGCTTTTAAATTAGGGTGAAGTTATGAAAATGTTTTTGTTGATTGTGAAGTAATACTTGAAGAAAGCTGTCATGTAAATTTATTTAAATGACCCGAATGTGGTGTAGCATAAAATATGTATTACCAGCTTTTTGCTTGAGCGGGTCTTCAATTAAGATGATGGAATTTGTCTCTATCCCAATGACGGCATTGCAATATAATAATAATGTTAAATCCTTGATATATATACATGGTGCACCTTTTTTTGACCTGTAGCAGTATTAAAATGTTATTACCGAGCAAAAACATCAAGTTTCATCTTATAGGAATAACGCTATTTCTCGGGTTGAAAATGACCAATATGCTAGTTTCGATCTAGACTACGTCTGTGCCAAGTTTTCTGACAACCTGTCATTGTCTTTAGGTATTGAATAACAAACATATTTGTTGTGTTATTAATATTCTAAGTGTGCAAACCCACAAATAATACATAATTTATGTATACACAAAATATGCTTACACCAAATTTGGTAAGGGTTGTTACAGAGTTACTAAGAAACAGACATCCAGACTTTCGCAATTACGATGTAACTGGCATGCAACACCAGGGGCTCTATATCACATGAAAAAATCAGACTAAAAATATTTTTTCTGTTAAATGGATTTAGAAGAGGCTTTCTTCAAGTATTACATTATGATAATAAAAAAATTGTTTTTTACTCCACCCTAATAAAGTCCTTGTTGTTTCCGTGGTATATTGGATTGATCACGAGCTTTGACTGAGTGGCGTACTGCGAAGATCCTGGATCGATGTCCGAACTGGACTGGTGTTCTGGTTGGCTGTAAGAGATTGCTCTCGTAGCAATAAGTCTGCTATATGTATCAATTGTATACATTAAAATATATAAATAAATAATGAAGATAATGTTAACAAATCATAGTGTTTAATACAACCTTCAGAAATGAATGCACTTTAATGGTGAGCGACTAGGATTAGTTTATTTCATTTAAAAATTCACACAAGTATTAATATGTAATTATTATGTATTACGTACCTAATAAAGTATTACAATGTATTTAATATGTAATTAATAAAACATATGTTCAATTATATAACACCATCCGTTATCTTTTCCTTGTTGCCAGCATATATGCAGAGGTAAATTTCATGAAAAATTCTTTGCCCTTTTGGCTGAAATATTGTGTACGTTCAACATTAAGGTGGTCTGCATCTTTAAATTTTAATCATGTAAATAATTTGGGAGAGAACGAAACAAAGTATGTTGGGTAAAGAAGCAGTATATCTAAGTATGAAAATATTATTTTACTTGCCATTTTTGCTATGCGGGGCTGAACAAGTTGAAGGAGTGTTAGCTCATAAAGTATCTTAAAAGAAATATTTACAATTCTTTCCTAAAAAAATCAAGTTTTTTTCTACTGTTGTAAGAGAGCACAAGAGTTGCTCTGTCAGGTAACGTAAACTTAATGAAGATGAGATCTGTTGCAAATAATGACTTTTAATTTTCTAAATTTAATGTAACCGGAGAGGTCAATGTTTCTTTTCTTTAATCTTTGGAGTCAATACTCAGCTGTTCCATAGTAGAGTACACCTTCACCCATTGCTGTGTAAATGTTGATTGTTGTTTCGCTGACTTTTTGAAGCAAAAGCACTCTAAGTTTCCGTTGTGAACTTTCCATATTATGGTCTTTATTCAATGACACTCGGTTGCTAATTGAAGGGAAGATTGAAATGCCACAGTCTTTATATCCTTAAAACTATATTATAAACTGACCTGAAATGCCTGCCTAATGATAACCTGAGACGATTGAATAGTTTCAATAACATTCTGGAAATCATTGGAAAATGTAGCGGTCAGCATAATATTTTCCCATCAATTAAAATGGGGGGGGGGGGGGGGTTATGGAGGTTGTTTATTTGAGCAACAATATTAAGTGTGATAATTTTTGCTTGTTAAGAGAGAAAATTTAGTAACCTTAATGTTTTTAAGTGGAGCCTGTGGAGTGGTTCAGAGAATTATCACTTAGATGTGCAAGAAAATTTAAGCAAAATTATATTAGACACACACAATTTTAGAAATTAACATCATGTGCAATCAATTGATTATTTTTATGAAGACAACTTGATTATTTTTTAGTCTTTAATTAGAGTAGTCTTTTAACATCATGTGCAATCAACTGATTATTTTTATCAAGACAACTTGATTATTTTTTAGTCTTTTAACATCATGTGCAATCAACTGATTATTTTTATCAAGACAACTTGATTATTTTTTTAGTCTTTAATTAGAGTAGTCTTTTAACATCATGTGCAATCAACTGATTATTTTTATCAAGACAACTTGATTATTTTTTAGTCTTTAATTAGAGTAGTCTTTCGACAACTTATTATTTCTTAATGAAGGCGGGAGAATTTTAAATTTATTTCATAAATGCCAAGTTGTAGATGACTAGTAGCTGATACCATTACATAAAAATATTATGAAATATTCATATTATGAATCCAAACTGCTTAATTTACTTCCATTATCAAATTTATTGAAATAATTTTTTGCCAAAAGTATAATGAGCCCACCATCTCACTGATGTAAAATTGTTGGAAGTTGTTGTGAAGATAAAAAATGAGTTGTTGAGTTTGTCTGGACATGTAGAGTGTATCAAGAGTAAAATTATCAAGAAAGATATAATGAAAACAGAAATAGAGATAATAACCATATTGGTTATAAAGTCTGTGTGAACTATATCTTAAATAAAGAATGTTACTTAAGTTGATGTAAAATTTTGAGAGCATATTAAAAACTAGCTTTTTATTTTGTATGATTGCTGTGTAGATAGTGGACGGTTTGAAGGCATTTGAGGTAGAAATTGGAAATTAAGTTGCCTCCCAATGTTGATCCCGAGAGCAACACATTTTTCCAACAAAACTCCAATGTTTTGTTAATTATTGGAAAACCATTTATAAGTTAAAAACAAATAACAAACATGAAAATACAAGTATCCTCATAAGGACATTAGGACATTTTGAGGAGTTTTTTTTAGTTATTGTATTCATACATGTGCTTGAAAATATCTAAAGACAAATGTGATAATCTTAATTGCCTTTCGGAAATATTTGTCAAATAGTCATAGAACATAAGTAGATAAAGTTCATTCTTTTCCTTTCACTCTAATATTTCACAGTGAATGAGCTACCCATCTTAGGTAACGTTATTTTTGAGATTGTGTCATGTCTATAGACGTTGCGCTCTTTGTTGTGGTAATGAATCATATTAAAAGAATGAGTAATTATAGTTGATTTAGTTTATTAACGACATTGATATCAAAAGTAATATAGTGAAGGAATGAACATTTTATTGGTGGTTTTTCTCATTTATATATATTGTCTTTATGACTCCCTGATGCTCAGTGAGTTATAATATGTCAATTTTACCATTCGACATTAAATGAAAACCCAGTCGGTACTAGTTTACATAAATACTTTAAAATAATGAAATAAACAATTACGCCGAGAATAAAAAAAAACATGAACACTATTTGCAATGTTTATGTTACGCGACAATTGCAATTACGTGCGGTTGTTGTTTTTGTCGGCACCGGTAGCAAAACAGCGCGGTGTTTGAAATTACATAAATTGTGTTTGAAATTATATGCCACTTAAAACTATTCCTGTGGATAAACTACTGAATTTTGATAATTGATTTTGAGGAACCCCATATGGAATATAATCAAATATATAAAATGTTAACTATGAAATCCACATTTTATAGTGAGTAAAATAAGCTCTTACATTTAGTCTCCATTTTTCATTAAATCATGACAATCAGCCCCATGTCATATCATTTATTTTACTTAACTACATGTTAGCTGATGCCCGACTATAATGATTGTCTTAACATTCGCTTTAAAAATCGGCATGTTGTATTGCATTGTCGTTGCCTTTATTCGTTATAAACATATCACATGATAACACTATTTCTAGTTGACTTAGAGAAAAGAATAGTACCATCTAATTTTATATGCACGTAAAAAAAACAGAGCTATTTCGTTGCCTTTGACAGGAGAAGAAATTTTTTATAGGTTATTTTGTTTTGCTTGGACGTCAAGAAACGTTTCAATATCGGCCACAAGTTGTGGATTAAAAACTTTATTTTTTTATATAGTCAGAAGTATTTTATAAAATTATTATTTGGTAACATAAATAGGTCATAGAAATGTCTCAATTCTTGAAAACGTTTTTTATTGGAATTTAAGCAAATGCAAATTTCTTTTTACGAGATGAAGTATGTAATGATGTTTGTAGGTATTTAACCGTTTTAGTGCCATTGTTTTTTATTCATATATACTTAAAAATGCCAAAGAAATTTGTCTCGAAAAAAAAACTGTATCTCTTCCAAAAATTATCAAATTTTAATAATTTTTTCGGTGTTTTCTTAATAGAAACTTGTACAAGGATAATAAAATACAAAGAAAATTATAGAAATATGTATTGTGAACAAAAATTATAACAAAAACTGAAATCAAGGTCACATCGTCATTTTCGCAGTCCGGTACATCCTCCGTATCAGCAAAATAATTGTTATCGTCACTATTATCACTATCACTCAAAATTTGCATTACGCCAAATTGTGAGCACACCACAATGTCACTCCCACTATCACTTTCTTCACAACTTGAAAAACGATCATTTTCACTCGAATTATTTTCATATTCCGACATTATGGGTTGAAAATTTTCTTTTCCTGGATCCTTTTTATATTGTAATTACTTATAATATTATAATTTAAACTTTATGTAACACGTAGAAAGAAAAAAAATAAGCGATGCATGCGAGCGACCTCGCCTACCGCGCGCTAAACAGCAACTGATTTCGCGACCACTATCTCGCTCGTGACAAGTTTAGTTAGTAAGCGTACGAGTGCGATGGCATTCGTCGGCACTTAAACGGCTTATAATAAATAACAAAATTTTTATGAGGTAAAAACTAAAATTAGTTATCTTTCAATTTGCCCAATGAATTCTACTAGTAAGGCTAAATTTCCTAAATTATCAAAATACATAATCCAGTAACACATAATGTCCACTGTTTTAGGTACCTTTCTAGAAATTAAAATAGGCGCCATATTTATTTATGTAACTGTAAAAATGAAAGTTTCATTATGACAAAACGTTGACATCTACTTAATGGATAATACCTCCATAACACTTACATTGTTCATAAAGTAACATAATATAATATAGGATGGAATAGCAATTTTAAATATAAATTTATATGGTGTCAATTAAAAAAAGGAACAAAAACGAGTGTGCTTTAGACTACACGACTGAAGTAAAACTTCAAATTCACAAAATATGAATTTTAAAATGAATTTACAATTTTATTCACTTTAAACGTAGAATATTTAATGTATTGAACAAAATAATTATTTATAAAATAGTTTAAGAACGAAATGAAATTACAAAATAATAAAAAAATCACCGTTCGCGTAACGCTAGCAAACTCGCATATTCATGCACTGGCTATGAGAGTAAGAGAGAAAGAAAATGAGCGTGCGCACTGCTCTCTCTTGCTCCTACAGTGTGAATGAGGCAATAGGCTTGCATTGTGTCTTAGATATATGAAACATAAGTAGCTATGAGAGAAAGAGAGAAAGAAAATGTGTGCTCGTACCTCTCTCTCTTGTCCCTACAGTAATATACGAAACATAACTCTCTCTCTTTCTGTCTTCACTAACTTATATCTCCCTCTCAACTTCCATTCGCCTCGTCCGATCACACTTTTCGTGACGCTCTCGTCACGCATTCACCAGCTTACTCTCCAAGTCAAACGTGCGTAAAGAAGTTTTACTTCAAAAAGAGCCAACAATGTCTAAAATCAAATTTAAATTATTATTTACAACGATATTTCCTAGATTTATCTCATTGGTCCACTGTATAGTTAGCTTAAGTTGGGTTTTAGAATTAAAATTGATTGATGATAAAATAGTTTTTGGGTTGGTTTGCAAAACTGACCTAATCTAGACATATATCAATCCAGGTTAGTCTGTAGTGCATATGAAAGTGCATTTTCTCATTAATGGTAGACATTTTTAGCACTCGTGTCATTATACAATTAAAGTGGTGGAAAGTATAGGCAATATAAAAGAAGGGGAATAGGCACTCTACTCCCAGCTAAAATAAACTGGCTATATTGAAATCCCTTGTCATATTAAACACTAGCCCCAGTCTCGGATGACTTATAGTCGTCTCACTTCTTGCATATCTCCCAAACCTAGGCTAGATAAAATTTACAAAATCTTTTAGAGGATCACAGCTAAAATAAACTGGCTATATTAAAATCCCTTATCATATTAAACACTAGCCCCAGTCTCGGATGACTTATAGCCATCTCACTTCTTGCATATCTCCCAATCCTAGGCTAGATAAAATTTACAGAATCTTTTAGAGGATCACAAATCATGATCAATATAGATTTCAACATAATATTCACTGTGAAACACATCATGAGATCTATTTCACAGTGAGTGTTATGTTATTCTTCTTGATCTGTAAATTTCAAGTAAATTATGGTTTGCTCTGCATGCAATTGATCTATTCCACTATGACCTATTCCGTAATTTGACCTGTTCCACAATAAGATATAATTCAAAATGGATTTTTGCGAATAAATTAATAAATACTTCATACACACCCGCAATAGTTAGATGATGACCCGCAGTAGTTTAACGTTTAGGAGGTGTTTGCTAATTATAGTCACGTTATAGTGCTATTATATAACTATCTACTTACACAAATACATATTCCGACATCTAGCACAAACCATCTTTAAAGGCAGCAATAGGTTATTATCACTGCACAATCGGCAGACATGTAATTAATACATAAATTAGTACTGCAAGAATGAGTTGCAATGTACATCAAAAACAAAATAACACATAACTTTCACGGCAAACGGGTTATTACTCTGGAAAATATTGTAGACATGTCGGTTACACATTTTGTGACATCAAAGTTAAAATTATAAAAGGAACGTTAAATGAGAACCCTATTGTAACTTCGCATGATTTATTACTTCCTTAATTTGGTCTTTCCACCAGGTCAGCAACATGACCTATACGTGTTTATCTCTTCTTGTTCACGTGATGATCAGCTTTTTAACACATTAAGTGCGGCATATGATTTTGGATGTGCTATACCACTCCGATATAATGGAAAAAAAATCTTTAAAGTTGATTGAATGTTATTTTTCTTCAATTAGCTATATTTGTTTTATTTTTAATTATTTTTTATGTTTAACAAACATTTTCAGAAATAACTCGGTATGTTGACAACATGTTGAATTTTGCCATACAAATTAAACTCCTTATGCCAATAACATGTCAACATGTATACTGAATGTGTTACAATTATTGGATTTGTGATATATTGGTGATATTTTGTTACAAACTTATAAAGCATTTCTGTCAATAAAAGATTGCTCTAACCATTGATGGTGTGTGCAGCAGAGGTTCCTAAAACCATATTTCAAAGGTTTGGTACCCTTGAAATATGGGTCTTGTTCTATTTTTTATACTGCAGCATTCAAATCTTTTTTGATACAAAAAGATGAAAAATTTCAGCATTTCAAATTTAAATATGTTTCTTCAATACTTTTGTATTCTTTTATTCCTGCTATGCATGTAGGTTTGAAATATGTTAATAATGTTAATTTTAATATTTCTCCATTCCACAGAGGTACTCATGCGTGGCGGAGACGCAGATATGGCTCTGTACTGGGACTCGTGGGATCGACATCACCTGTCACGTTGCTCTCCGAGGCCACCGAGGGCACGTGCCCCGCGGCCTTCACTACCCGGCGATACAGATCTGCCCAATGGCGCCGCACACCACTCGCCGCCGCCCTCACCTGCCGCTCAGCACCCAAGACCCAAAGGTGAAAGTTAGCAAGTAATGTTGATAATGTTACAGGAATATAAATGTTGGAGACTATTGATGTTAATGACTTATGAGGGTTGGGTATGGCATATATTAGTGTCATCCAATAATTGTATTTTAATAATATCGCCTAAAAAAATTCCTATCAATGTCATATCTATCCAAACGGCAGACATTGTAAACATCTTTCTTTCACTCATATCATTTAAGGGACATAGTTTTTGGGTGTAAACTGAATAGTGATAAAAAATATAATCCGAAGGTAACGTACATTTTGAACTTAACTTTCATTATTATATTTTGTTTAGAATTTATAAGAATATATTACCAATTTAAGGATAAAGTTAACTAGCAAATTTAAATTTTGGTGTGTGTTTTATGTATAAAAACTTGCAACTATCTCTAACTTGATAAGATGCATATATTTTATTACCTCGTTAAAAAAAACGTTAAATTGTGTGGACGCACTCTAGAAAATATGTTAACATGGGCACAGGTAATTTAGTTCTGTTGAACATTAAGAAAATGTCAGTCCATTTTAGATTTCATTAATTTATGAAAACATACCAATCCGTGCTTAGCATATTAAATGAAAATGATCCAGGAGTAGTAAGTGAAATAGCTATACAATTGATTAATTTTTCCTTTCATCTATGGACAACGATCAGTAATATTTTTACATTTCAGCAGCAGGTGGCGGTGTGAAGTTCCCCACCACTCCGCCGCCACGTCGACGGCATCAGACCACGTTGCCAGCACCAGGTGCAGATGTGGCACAACCCCTCATCAAGTCACGCTCCCACGAGTCCCAGCTTGGTATTCGACCCGACGCTCTGCCCAATGATGCTAGGTAATATATTCTATATGTTATTGTGCATAATGATGACACGGTTAAAAGTGGATGCCTCTTGTAGATCAACATTGAAAATCATTTTGTCATTGCTGTGAAGTTAATTGAAGAGTATCAACAAATAAAAAGCGTAGTATCTTTGCGGGAACTAATATTTTTCGATAATAAAGTAAACAGAAATTATAAATTCAACTTAATCTGGTAACACTGTATGCATACTTTGGCTGTGGTATTAATGGCATTATCTTTAACCCATCTTTACCCAACGTTGCGCTAGCGCAACATTTCAAATGTGATTTTTTTTTGTTTTAAAATAAGTAATTAATTCTATGAAATGTAAGCCAGTCTCGAGAAGTAGAACTAAAAAATGGATTCAAATTTTTTTCAATGTTTTTTTAAATACAAATACATAGTAGTTTTATTTTTTAAAAACTGCTAATTTAATCTTCACAAGATTGACAGATTCATCCAATCATAAAAAATATAAATTGAAATAAAGCTATACTTTTTACACTGTATAAAGCTTAAGCAATATCTTATTTATGATATAAACCCTTTTGCTGGACAAAACTAGTTACACTTGTTTATTTTAGACTTCCAGGAATGGGAGAAATAATAGTCAGTTGTTATTGTTACACTGCTTGCCATTGAAGTTTGAAATTTATTGTAAACAATGGGTTCTCGGTATTCAAAGAGTTTTATTAGTTAGTCGGTTATAGAAAGCTAACAGTGTCGCATAGTAATTTTTAGAAAAAAATATTTTTAGTCCATCAGTTAGATTACTAAAAAATATTGTAGGTATACATATTTTTCTTTTGACCGGCAAACAAAAAGTGACGTCAAAAAACGATAAGTGAGTGTATACAAATCAGTAAATAATAAGTTAAAACATTATGGCCTGGCAACAAGTACTATCTTCTCAAGAAATTATGAGTATATTAGAAGAAGAAAAGGATTTAGAAGATGCCAATCAAATCGATGCCGTGTACATCCCCCGACGGTTGACACTCTTACAGACGAGGAAACCTAGATGATGACGCGCTTGGTGATTGTGACAATACTGTGCCCACTGATATCGCTTGAACATATGAAATCCTCACCGATTTACCCATAGAGCCTGGAAATACGCAAGGTGAGCCCGGTCCTTCAACTTCGAAAAAGCCAAGACTGCCGAAAAAGACACCAAAATGTGTTTCGGCTGGAAAAAAGAACATCCAACTTATACACATTTTCCTACAAGTGACGAAACAGCAATGACACAGAATATTGAAGAACGTGTAGGTGGAAGAACACCTATTGAAGTATTTTTCCTATTTTTTAGTGATGAAGTTTGGGAACAGATTGTAGGTTTTTCAAAAAAATATGCTTGTGACCATAACCGTCATTTATTTACCCTCACGGTAGCAGAACTCAAAAGATTTTTTGGTATATTATTACTGACTGGATATCATTCATTGCCTGCTGCGAAATTGTACTGGTCAAAAGATGAAGACAAAAATGTATTAATACGTTACCTTCCAATATTCGCTTCGATAATATTGGTCATGTCATAGAAGAGCACGAAAGTAAACGTCGAAGAAGATGTCGACAGTGTAGAAGTACAACAATTTATATGTGTAAAAAATGTCAAGTACATCTTCATGCTGATTGTTTTAAAATATTTCACTCACGCTAATACTCTAGCGTTGTTAGACTTGCCTGTAAAATTGAAGTTCAGTAATCCCAACGTTCCTTAGACGCATCATTTTGCGGAATGTAAAATAATTAATCAATATTTTTTTTTACTCTTTTGCTCTTTTTGGATGTATTTATAAACGTAATAAACAATTAAACCAATAAATATGTCTTTATTTTTAACCCTTTGGAATGAATGGGTTAAATGTTACCTTTCATACTACAAAATGAATGCCCATTTAAATGTAAAGTTAAAAATTCAAAAGTGCTGATATGTAAAGTTTAAAATTCAAAAATACGGAACAAACTTTGATATGATATTTTCTACCTTTGGGACATTTCTAAAGAATTATTATGATATATAAATAATTGCTCTTAAGGACCTCAACAAATCAAAACTAAATGTGTGGCAATTTTTTAAAAAGCTTGTACTCTAAAATATGAATGCAATGATAAATAAAAATATGAAGGGTATAGAAGAGAGCTTCGATAGTTATATAAATCTTTGAAGGAAAATTAACGAAGGTCTGATACTGATGTGTCTTAAGTAACTTGAATAAGTAAGCAAGAACACAATGTCCAGATGCAATAATCTTCTCGAGTGAAATTAATTTAATAATGAATCAGTTAGCAATGCTGTCATTAGAATGGCAATAACGAGTAAAAATTTATTAATTCAACATAAATTGCATTATGTTTGCAGCGAATCTAATGCACAGCAGCAGAGCGGGTCTCGGTCACGGCTGGCCACAGAACCAGCATCGCCGCCGGCTGCGCCCACCGCATCACCACCACCTGCAGCTCCACCCCCTGCTCCACCTCATAACGACCATCACTATGCACCACACGCAGAGGAGAATAATACATTTAATTGTGAGCTTTTATATTTAAACAAAAATATATAAAATGACATTACAAAATTTATTTTGTCACCTTCAAAGTATTCTCCGTTGTTTGCAATACGACTGTGATAATACCGGATTCACTCTTCCATATACTTCTCATAGGTTTAAAGTGACCTTTATTTCCTATGGCAAATTCCATGTCATGGGCAAATTCCGTGTCATGTTTTCATTCGAGTCGAAACGGGTTCCACGGAGTGGCAATTTCAGTTTTAGAAACAGGAAGAAGTCACATGGGGCTAAATCCGGCGAATAAGATGGATGGTCGCTGAGTTGTTGGCTTTGTACTCGGTCACAAATGTTGGTCTGTAAGAAGGCACATTATCGTCATGCAAAATCCATTAGATGTCCTTTCACAATCTGGCTTCTTACAAATAAACATTCTCACGCAAATGCCTCAGAACATTCAAATAATACTTTTTATTCCCTGTCTCTCTGTATATTCAATAAAACCATGTGGCGAACGAATTGTACTTTAAAAAAATTTGAAGCACCATTGGGTTGATTGTTGGATCATTAATGTATCTTATTCATAGACTCATGTCTCATCTCCAGTTATGATGCGTTTCATGAAGCTATGATCGGTCTCGAGAAATCATATCTTCAGAGACCTGCTTTCAATGCTCTTTTTGCAAGAAATTAAGCACTTTCGGAAACAGTCCTTCGGCGACACATCTGAACATTGGTTTAAATTCCGTATGGTCATTTTATCAATGTTCAGCTCTTGATACTGAAACGACGATTTTCAAGCACTAATTATTTAATTTTTTTGATGTTATATTCAGTGATAAACGTTGCAGGCCGCCTGGAAAGAGGCAAATCTTCGACCACTCCATGCTGCTCTTTGCACGATTTGTAACACTTGCATGCCTGTGTCTGACATAGTCGAGTCACCATGAACCTTTTTTAACATTTTTAACAATTCGGCGCAAGAAATTTTGTTTAAAACACAAAATATAAGGCTAATTTTTTCAAATATAAACTAATCTATTGTTCAACATGAAAATCTCAATAGCTTCGAACCCTCAAATAACACCAATAGTTAATATAGATAGAATAGTATTAATTACATTTTATTTATAGACGGAATATGGACATTATGCTTAACAGTTTGCATACTATAATAAAAAGCAAAAATTCAAGTTTATAATGATAAATACTCCATTGTTTTTAGTATGCTATTGTTTTTCTCCTAATTAGCATAGAGACGTGAATAAATCAGGTTTGATTTTTAAAAAATAATGTTAATGAAAATTTTGAAATTTTTTACACAGAAATGTTCCATAAATGTTTGTCTTAAAATTACCTTAAAAAAAAGCAAAAACGCATATTTTATGATGGTACTCCATTTTGTTTTTGTCAGATATGTTTTTCACATAATTGGCAGATATATAAATAAACTAGGTTTGCTAATCCATAGATAATGTTAAAGGAGATTTAAGAGTTTACAGAGAAAAGTTCATAAACATAAATTCCCTTTAATGAATAATTAAGATTAATTTATTAAACATAATTTAGTTATATTCTTCTGTACAATAATTTAATGAAAAAAGTGCTGTAATATTAAAACAGGCATTTTTGTTGTAATTTAAATAACGATTTAAGAACTCCAAAATATTCCTTACAAAACATTGTTGTATTAATTTCTTTATTGGCAGATGCAATTGTTATTAGTATATTGAATTGATATGAAAAAAAATGTCTAACTGTGTAATGTACATTGTTATTCTTTTATTCTAATACTGTACTGTTTACAGCGAGCACATTAAGCGTGCCGCGGTCGCCTCGGACCCCGACGGTGGCGCGTGCGCGTCATTCCATCGCGCACCGCTTCACCAAGACTTTTAAGATGATTGCCACCTGCGACTACTGTGACAAGCAGATGCTCTTTGGCGGTGGACTCAAGTGTAAAGAATGCAAGTTTAAGTGCCACAAGTAAGGAATCATTTTCACTTGCGATATTCTACTTAGGAATAATTTTTTTATACTCTGTGGTCTTTCCGACGAATAAGATTAAGTTTGTCTTGAATATAAAACTTGGACGACGAATGCTATGTGATCAGTTTAGAAAGTGCAAAAGGATCTTGTGTAAGGCCGTAGAATATTATTATCCTACTTGTGGAATGAAGGGTAAAAACTAGAATATACTGACAGACTGTTATCTGTTCAGGAAAGAATTGAAAATTAATCTAGAGAACCGTGGAAAGGTTACAAAACATATTCCGGAAAGTGTTTCAAAAATTTCTATAATTATCAACTGCTTAAATATACAAAAAGTTTAAATAAACTTATGTTGCAGGGACTGCGAGAGCAAAGTTCCGCCTTCTTGTGGTTTACCTCCGCAATTTGTGTCCGCCTTCAAAGCCCAGTTGAACAAAGACGGTACGTATCTTTGAATATAATTCTCTATTTTATTACCGACATATTTACAATTACAGTTATGTGATACTCTACAACTACATAATGTTTATAAGTTATTTGTTAGTTATTACCGACATATTTACAATTACAGTTATGTGATACTCTACAACTAGGTAATGTTTATAAATTATTTGTTAGTTATTACCGACATATTTACAATTACAGTTATGTGATACTCTACAACTACATAATGTTTATAAGAGGTTTACAATGTAATTTAGATAGATTTCTTTCACTTTTCTATAAAACCAGTGAAAATTGTCTTTGTTATGTAATAAAAATTGGTAGACGAATTAAATATTGTGTAATTGAAAACTTAACTAGTTTTCACTCACTATATGATTATAACGTTATGTTATTTAACATAGTCTAATATATTAATAGTCTTTACTGAGACACTGTTATCATAATGAAATAGTATAAATTCATTATGTTAGGATTTAGTAAATACAGTAGGGTCTCGCTAAACTGGACTCCCACTTATTCAGTGATCGCTGTTTCTGGACGGTCGGCACGGGGACGTTCGCGGGGGTGGTGTGTGCGGTAGGTGCTGGTCACCACGCGCCAATCTGTTGTTGTTGTCGGTCTTTTGTCAATCGCTCTGCGTAAGTGTTGATAAATTTATTGCGCTCGCTGACAACATTGGCGCCGCCACGTAAACATTCAGCATTGACATTAAAAGACAAATTGCGTATTATAGAAATGCTAGATAAAGGTGACAACTATCCTGTCATTGCTCAGAAGTTTGGTATAGGCAGATCAACTGTAGGTGATATAAAAAAGAACAAAGATAAAATCTTAAAATTTGTTAGCCTAACAGAACGTGGCCCCGGTGCACAAGAAACACTGAAAAAGTCAGAAACTCCTGTTTTAGAAGGTGCTTTGTTTACATGGTTTTTGCAACAAAGGCGATTGCATGTTTCTGTAAGTGGTGATATGATCAGACCACAAACTCCAATATTAGATGTAATGAAAGCAGGGGATGGTTAGATAAATTTAGCGCCACGGAATAAGATTTAAAAATGGTGGGGAAACACTATCAAGTGATTAAGCTGCTATCGAGCCATTTCAACAAGGGTCAGAAAGTTATTTGAGAAAAAACTCTTAACAGTTATTTGAGAAGAAAGTAAACAGGTAATGAGCAGTCGGCATCCGGGAGGAAAATTATCAAGGTGAGAGTCACATTTATGCCTTGTGCAAATGTGTCCAAACCCCATAAACTTCAATTGCTTGTTGTTGGAAAATCAAAAAACCCGAGAGCATTTAAATCCCAGTTTGTTATCGTGGGCATAAAAATGCTTGGGTTATCAAAGACTTGTTTCTTGAGTGGTTTAAAACGGAATTCGCTCCCACGGTTCGTCGCCATCTTTTTATCTGTTAATTTACCTCCTCAGGCAATGTTAGATTTATTGAAAACCTCGTGGATTCATTAAAATTGATAACTTTAACGGATACAGTTTTTTTTTGGCTAATTGCTGGATGGATGTTAAAGCCTCCCTAATTAACAAATTATGGAAGAATTTGCACCCTGGGTTTCTCACTGATAATGACTATGAACCAGAAGATGATGTTCCTTTAGCTGAGCTTTTCAATAAGTTGAGGGAGCCCAATGATCCTCAAATAAGTGAAGCAGAAGCTCAGGAATGGGCTGCTGATGATGCCGACATAGAGCTACAAAGATATGAAGTGTTAACTGATGAGGAGATTGTGCGGGTGGCAATGTGTCAGGACGATAAGCAAGATGACGATAAAAGTTATGAAGTTGTCACCTCCAAAAAAGTTGGAAATTCAGAGACAGCGAGAGATTTAAGCAGCACTGCTTTGAAATGGGCTGAAGATAACAAATTTGATAGCCACGATGTTATGTTTCTCCATCGACTTAGAGACTGTGCTTTTGAAATGGGGTGCAAAAAATAAGCAGAAAAGTATTACAGACTTTTTCAAGATGAATTAACTTTAGCATTTTTGTTTAAATTCAAGTCAAGTGCGCAAATTTCTTACTTGTTTGTAATGTTTTATATGTACATTTGTATGTACATTTCTTGTCTTGTTTGTCTTAAATTTTATATTTTAATAAATGAAACTAAAATTAAACATGTGCTTTATTCCTATTAAAATATTGTATACTATAATCCAGACGCCTCGATAATCCACAAAGGGTATTGTTTTATGCCTATCCGAATTAGCGAAGCCTTACTGTAGTGACATTAAATTATATTAATTTTGTAAGTGGTTAAATTTTGTGAAAATTTCACAATTTTATGATCTGTATTTTAAATGATATAGGTTAAGTTTTGCTTGTGTCACTTTTGTTGGCATAAACTGTCTTTTCTGTAAGCCAAAATTTTTGTATAATTTTCAATATTACTACTACAGTTAAAGTTACAACATTAATATTATTATGATTTTATTATTGTTATGTTATGATTTATTCACTTTTATAAAAGATAGGACTGAAAAAAGAGTTGGATGGCGAGGGAATAATGAATCTAACTAAAAATAGCATTTTGAAAAGCAGTTAAATATATTCATTTGTACTCCATTTGACGGGGTAGGCGAAAAAATCTATTTCAAGGTATGTAGAATATATAGAAAGGAGGATACCCATTGACCTGAAAATCAAGATATGGTCAAAGGTACAAATATCCAAATAGAAAGGACGATGCCAGTTTAAGTACACCATCTATTACCATTAAACAAAACTACTCTCAGTCATAATGACTCTGTATGAGATCGTAAATCTGTATATAACCTTCTCATGGCATACGTCTTATTTTATTACTTTTTTCACCAAAGTTTAAAAGGGAATTATAATAGGTGCATACAATGGCATTATACTATGTAGATGTATCATAACAATTCAAAATCGGCGCAATTAAATTAGCTTAATTGTCTCGACTTTACTCTGTGCCAATTAGTTTGTACTTATTCTCTATATCGGGCAGTTGCCTCTTAACTCCATTACTTGACTGTTATACGACAAAAATATTGTAAGTTAGACAACCATGCCAAAATGCCATCTTGTGTGGTTTAAAAATGTATAATTCTACTTCTGCTACTAGAGAAATTGAAAGAATAACATTGTATATACAGTTATGTGCATTCAAATATAATAATTTTAAATTAATTTTTGTAAAATTTTGGTAAATTATCTTAGAAATAATAATAAAAATGTTTTTAATGTACAATTGAGACATGTTTTTTAGAACATAAGAGTAAGGAGGGTACTTGAATATCAATAACAATCGGTAAAATTAAACATAGTAATAAATTATATTTTTTTGGTCTTTTGCTGACATCATTTTCATGACTCACTTATAGTTGTCGACACTGGTAAAATGATATATAATAACCGATACATACATTATCGGCGATGTAAAGGTCAATATTAAAAGAGAATTTATTTTAAAAACATCGCAATAATCAAAAATACAATTTGTTTGTAAGGGTGTAATTACTCAATGACTCAAATCTATTTACATTCTCAACTTTAACTTTATCGGTGTAGTAGTTGTTGAGTTCTTCAAGTCGCAGACAAATAGACAAATAATAATTCGCTTTGCTTGTAAGGTTTCTTGTTTTTTTCTGGCATCTTACTCTGCTTTTCAAAAAGCAAAATAAAGAAAAGTGATAGTTTAAAAAAAAATTATATGTGAAAACACATTCTTACATCACACAACTTTGGAATTCATCTAGTTATTTAAAATAAAACGATTTTTTTTAATAAATGGCAAAAAATAAATTTTATATTGTATTTTAAACATATTTTTACAATATAGCATTTTTTTGACAGTTTTCAGGATAAACTTACAAGAATCAAAATGTCAACTGAAATGAAATGGTGCTAATTTGATACTTGGGACCTGTCCTTAGGAAATAATATAGGTCTATGAGGGGGCACCCTCAAAAAAATAATTCTGTCTTTGAGTATAATTCTGTCTTTGTGTTTACTAAATGCATAAACATCCAAAATGTATATAATCGTAAAATATTTGAAATTGACATAGCTACTGTGCTATGATATATGACAGAAGATGGACGGACAGCCTTGATGAAATTAATCAGGTTCTTAGTTTGTTACAGACCTCTAAAAAGAGCAATGCCTAAATTTATATTGGAACTATACTAAACCTAATTAATTTCATTGAGAAAATTATTGATAACATGATTTAACACAACTAGTGTTAAATCATGTTATCAATAATGTCAAATAAATATCATTATGCAAAAACTCAGTAAATCATGATATTTTAATGTATACCTTTATTTTACGTGTAATTAAGCATATATAATAATGTCAAAGTGCGAGCAAGATGGCAAAATACCTATATGTTACGGCTTGTACAGGATAGCAATCATTTTGTAATGTTTGTTTATTTTGTAATAAGCATTTGTTTTGTAATAACTTAGTTTTGTCAATTAAATGAATGATCGACAAAAACAAAATAGTTCACATTTGTGATTGACTCGTGTTATTTGCGGTTAATTTAAATTGCTATCTTTTGATTGGTAGCATTTGCGGCTTGTCGTCGATATAATTGCTCAGCGATGAAAAAGTTAAATATCAGTTAGTGATTTTGTTGCTGTAAGTTGCCACAGATATTTTCAAGTTACTGTCACATATATTATCGATGTACTGTTGCATATATTATTTATTATCGACCACATATCAAACTTCTATTGTTTACATATTAAAAATTATATCAATATTTATAAATAGTGTAATGTAAATACATTATTGCTTCTTACTCTGCATATGTGAGAGACAGCATGAAGTTAGCAGTGATCAATTAATAGGCAGGTCTAACAAATCTTCATTACGTGTGGTTTGTTTTTAACATCTACCCTTCTTGTAGCGCCTTGGCCTAACTAAGTTTGACAATCATTATGGTTATTTGTACCTTGGATGTCACCGAAAAAACAAATGCGTATTTTTATTTTACCACTGACGTAGGTTCTTCAGCCAGGCTATCTCCCTTCTACCAGGCCTTTTCTGCTTTAATATCTTGCCTTACGTAATTAGTTGAAGGAGTTGATATTTCGTCTGGCGCATGATATATCCATGGAATTGAGCTTGCATGTTTTTATGGTTTTTAAGATCTCTGTTTTTATTCATCTACTGATGTACCGTTGTATTCCGTACTTCCTGAAACCTTGAGGTCTGCATTATTTTGCGGCACATCCACATCTCAAAGGCCTGAATTTTCTTTGTCATTTCTATGAGGACTCAGGTTTCAGCAGAGGGCCACATGTGTTCGCGGGTTCAGATTTAAGTTGCATTCTTCGCATCTTGTATAGAACATTAGCATCTCATAAATGGTTGATGCAAAGGACCTTATTATCGAGTGAATAGGTATGAAGTCTTGCATGTCAGTGAAATGAACCAGTGTACTGAGATATTTTAATATAATGCCTATCCGACTTTTTTTGATTGAAGATGTTATATTAAAATAGTACTTTCGTTCAAAGATTTCATTATTATTACAGGAACGTACCTGTCAAACCACTCGCCGCAGACGGGACGGAGCCCTGCGCATGCACTTGCAGCTGCGCCGACAGCTGCCTCACTGCTCACGTCCATCACACACCGCGGTCGTAAGCGCTCCCATCCGCACCAAGTCAACGCCAACGCGGCTGTCTTCCCTGTGAGTGCTCGATCTGTGAGTCTGCGACGCGGGTCGATTGTATTTTATTTCATTCTTTATATATTTTATGCATGATAGAGCTATACATTTTCAAAAATTTGTGCACATATTTAGTACCATAAATAAACTATTTTTTCAGAATTCTGTTTTCCGTCAAATTTTGAATATCAAAATCTGTATTTCAGTATAAACAACCTTTGTTTTGCAATATTCAGAATCTATGATGACTTCGTTTTGACAGTTGAACAACGTATCAATCGTTGGATAGCAATTATAATACCAAAGTAACTATTTGCAAATATTTGCAAATATTAGCAATTAAAGCAACTATTTGCAATTATAGCAACTATTTGGGTAGCAATTATAATACCAACTATAAAATTAAATTCCGTCACATTTATTACATGGTCTGATTTAAATAGTTTCTCCATTTCACTTTTACTTTTTCATGTTTTGCCAATATTTATGCTATAGAATGTAATACTTTTATCATTTCCTAAAAATAAAAATATTGCACCAACATTGAAAGATAAGTAATCAACTGTTCTTAGTTTTATTACCAGTGGCGTTACGTTATTTAGCGACCTCTTTGTTTTGCTTTACTATCTCTTATTGTCACAATAACTTAAAAGATTTAAAAAATTTTATGTGATGCTACGTACATTTTATTCGCTTTTGAGACATTATGGTTTATTAATGTTCGCCACTGTTTGCTTTTATTAGTGCCCCAGAAAGAAGTATGGTATGGTACTTAATTTAATAATGAATATTTTGTAAATATGAAATATTTTATTATCTTATTATTGCAGATGGAAAAAATAATGTAAGACATCATGTCGGGGAAATAAAACTCATTAAAATTGATTCAGCAGTTATTTTGAAATGCTCTAACTAAAAGATGGAGATAAACTGAAAAATTGACAAAAATTAACTTTGAAAATATTTGACGGTGCAAAAAGCAATCTAGATTTTAAGTTTAACCCAAAGCATCACTCAAATCAGCACAGTAATTTTTGTGTACTGCCCTAACAGACAGAGAGACAACATTTCTAAAAATTTGATTTGGTTCCTAGATAAAATCCTGATGTGAAATTTTTAAAAAGTGTTCAAGGTCACCCTCGAGTGATTGAAATAACTTAACACAAATTTTGTCTCCCACATATATATAAGAAGTGAAGTCATAGAAGCATTGAAGCTGGCTTGCTATATCACTTAATTGATTTCTTTATGTAATGATAAATGCTTTTTAAACATCACAATAAATTAAACTTTTCAGCACAATTACGTAAAATTTTACCAACTGAAAGTAATTAATCAGTTTCTAAGTCAAGAAAATGTGAATATTTAGAAACGGGTTTTCTTAATTATAATTTTAAAATTTTCAAATAGAAAGGGGAAAAGGAACTGTTTCTGTACGAACTTACCGTCATGTAGAGTTTGATTCTGTACGAACTTACCGTCATGTAGATTGGCAATGGTGTCACTTGGCTATGTCAGATGAACAGCATCCGCTGTTAAATATATTTTAAGATTTATTCATCTTTTTAACGGTTTTTCATTACATAATATTTTATGGTTTTTTTATAGTTTTTCACCATATTTTTCACTACATACTTAATTGAAAAAGAAAATTCAAGGGAAAATAACAAAATCGCTAATCTTTATTTCTATTCTGTTCAATTACAATACTTCATTTCTATTCTATACACAAAGAGTGATTGTTGATTATTAAAAGCATTTTTTGCATTTATCTTATGTATTTTGTCACAATTTAAAAAATAACCTTTCTCTAAAAATCCAAACAAGAAACGTGTGAACTTATTTTATAAAGCATAATTTTAACACAATTAATTTAGGAAAATAAATGGAACGTCAGTGAAAATTTATATAAAAATACAATTAAATTTTCATGAATAATCATTATAGGAACCGAGCAAGAAACATAGATGTAGCTAAAATATATTCATTGCACCATAAGTGATAGAAACAAGAACTGTTGGTTACTTATCTGTTAAGGTCAGTGTAAAAATTTTATTTTTAAGGCATAGATAAAATACAGTTTTGAGTCAGTTATCGGCCGAAAATAAAGTAGTTCGAGTGAAATGAAAAAACTATTTAAAGCCAGCCATATCATTAATTTGACAGAATTTAATTCTTAAATAAAAATTGAAATTTCTAGACAAATATTTGCTTACGTCAATCATAAACATAAAACTGAAACCATGGACTTAATATACTAACATATTAAGTCTATGGCTGAAACTAAATCCTGAAACAAAGCCATTTTAAATTACGAAAATTGCAAAATGTTCATAATTTGAAATTTGACAAATGGCTGATTTTTGATGTTCATATTAAAATACAGTTTAATGCTTGTATGTATGGGACAGAAAAAAATAATATGAAGATTAAAGAAGTTATGCGGAATATGAGAGTGACATACAAATGAATGAGACTGAATCTTTGACAAACTAAATATACTGTATTGTTTAAATGAAATATTTAAATACTCTTAACATACACACTACCGTATATAGGCGTTATAAATAATTTCGAAATGTTATTTCTGGATTTTATTCTAGTCACGGCAAGTATAGATTATAAAACAAAATGTTGAAATAGTTAATAAAACAAAATGTCAACTTAATAGCGGCCTTTTCACAGTCACTATCGCGCATGAAACAGTAATTGTGCGCGAAAGAGTGCGCTTGTAAAGGACGTTGGAAGGGGAAGGGAAAGAAAATCAATTGTGTGCGCAATCGTGTTTCTAAAGGTTGCCTTTATACGTTACTTTATAAATTCTTTTGCACATGTTTATAAGTATGCAACAAGAAATGCACACACTCCAACACGCGCCACTTTTGCGCGGTCTATCCTGCGCGATTAACTATTACACGGCTGTTCTTTCCGGTGACAAAAAGAACATGAGTAATCGCGTGCAAAAAAACGTTAGCTTAAAAAAACTTTAAAAAGATAATTGCACATGATTGAGCGTGCAGGCTTTCCCGCATGCAATCCTGTATGCTCCTAAGAATGCAAGATAGAGTGACTGTCTAAAGGCCACTAATGTGTCATTATTATACTGCTTTTTATGTTACTGTTGAGTTAGACTTACTCACGCCTTGTATTTCAATGTCACCAATAGTATTTGCAACATGTGTAAATAACAATATTTGATTAATGTAAGTCATTATTTTTGAGTTAAGAATAGTGATAACAATATTTACCTGCCAAAAATTGAGTATAAATATTTTTATTTATGATTGAAATCAAAAGTATAATTGTGTTTTAAAATCAGCAGTTAAACCATGAGACACAAATTGTCCACCATTAAGAAGGCATAGCAAAATGCGCCACACAGATCAAATTGTACTGACATATAGCCAACGTCAAGTAATTGTGTGAACAAGATAGCATTATTTCATAAATTGAAATCCATAAACAATATTTATCTGTCACTACAGAATGACGAAGTGAATTAAAGAAATAGAAACCCCTTTTCAATTTAATTGCTTGCTTGTGCCATTGTGACTTCAGGAATTTACATATCACTAACTAAATTGTCTGGCGTGATGCGTGGGTGACTGCAATAAAAGTAAATTTTTTCAATCTATTAGATACATTTTGAATAATTTTGACAGAGGATTTTATGTGTTACCTGGTTTAAATGGAAAGCAGTTATTGTATTTGTATGTAACAGAAAATAGTAAGTAATTCAGTGCAGTGCTAGTTGGTGCTAAAATACTTTAATGACACCTAATAGAATCGGGAATTTACAATATGTATAAAAGTAAATATGTGAATAATGTACGTCCTAGTTTTTGGATTAAGAATAATGATTAAATATATTGAACTCTGCAGTTAATTAGTAAGTTGCAAGGAAATTGGGTATAAATATATTTTTTAATGATTTCAATCATTAATAATTAATAAATAAATTAATCTGAAATAATATTATGTATTAAAATTTATGGTAAAACACCGAAATGCAAACAATCAGAATGCATCACGCATTATGAAATTCACCAGAGCCAACTGATGGCCAACTTCACGTAATTGCGTGAGCAGGATAGCGCAATCCTATAAATTGAATTACGCAAACATATCTATCGGTCACTATGTAATGACTGAACTGTGTGAAAGAGATAGGACCTCTCCTTTTAAATTTTTTTATTTGTTTGGGGCATTATGTACTGATAGAATTTACATATGTGGTTTAGTGTTTTGGTGTGAAACTTTGCATGATTGCAATAAAAGTTGATTTTTTCAGCTTAAAACATGATTCTTGGAGAAAATATCACAATTGGGAGTTTATCAGATACATTTCCAATCATTTTAAAAACTTTTTCAAAAATTGTCAATTTTACTATTGTATTAACAATGTTTGATGGAAAATCATAATGCTATTTGCGAACGATATAATTTAACTGTTAATTCATAACTAGAACCTCACAATAAAAAAATAGTTTGGTACAAAATAAATTTGCTACAAATTATAATTATGTTTATGATCGTGGGTGTATTGAAATAAAAATAGCAAATTATGTTGAAGATATCATAGGATCTCTATGCTGATTGTAAACAATATATTCTGATGGTAAACGATGATAGTCATTTTCTCACTATTTTCATATTTAGTCACTATTTTCAATAATTCCACAATAATTCAAAGTATAAAATTTCAAATCAACCTCATAAAAGATATAAAACAGCTTATGAATTAAAATGTGCATTTTCTTAAGATTTGGATGTTTCAACACAGTGTTTTTGAACGTCCTAATACATATCATGTAAGCCAAGTCTACGAAACTATTACTAAATCTCTGATAAATAGGAAATTTGTAACAATATGGATGGTAAAAAAATTTACTCATACTATATTTTACCACTTGTCATCGGCAGGGTGGCCCCGATTCGAGCTCCAACCCATCTTCGTGCAACAGCTCAACGCCCTCTAGCCCTGCGTTGGCGGGCGCGCCTCCCCCTGCAACGCCTCGCACTCCACTACCATCCTCACACTCCCACCTCAAGCAGCATTTCCACTTTCCAGGTGAGTAACTTTTCTTTCTGCGTGAATTGTGGGTACTGTTTATTCTTATTTTAATGAAAATTTTCTTTTCCTAAAATTTGCATATTTTATCAAACTACTTTTTCTTCAAATAACTTTTTGAATGTTAAATTTTGGTTGAAACATTTTTCTGTTGTATATATTTATTTAAAATGTTTAATGCGCATAAAAACTTATTATGTGCAGTAATCACTACCAATTAACAATAATATTTGGATGATAATGATTGCTTGTAGAACAGACTAAAATAAAGACAAAATACCAAAAAGCATAACAAAAAATTACTCAATTATGCATAATATAGATATAGTATAGAGTTAAATGTATGGACATGAGTTGGGATCGATAAAGGGTTAATAGTGCGTAAGAACTAGAGGTTAGGATAGTTCTTTTTCAGATGGCTTTCAAATCTTTGTCTACTATGAGTTCTTGGTGTCAGATTCCAATTCATTCCGAGCAAGTTTATTTGAGACTAGCAAGAATGAACAAATTTTTAGAATCCATGGCCTTGGATTGTATCCAAGGCCATGGATAGACAAATTTTTGAATCTATCAATTAGTTAATATAGACTTCAAGATTTACCATATTGAAGAAAATCCTAAGTACAAGAATGGCCCCACAAAAATGGAATTGCGCTGTAGTAGTAATGCGCAAGGCCTTATAAGCATTTACACGTAGCTTACCCCGAATATCTTACAAGTATTCAAGTGAAGGCTGCATTTAATATATGATCTGTAGTCAGAAAGAACAAATCGAACGCTACCCATTGTGCAATTTTAAATGAAAAACTCAAACTCACGACTATGGAATTACAGGTTATTTCGCATCACAAAAGTTTTCTATAAGAAACTAAAATTGATTATGTCATTTCAAGTAGCTAATTTCAAGGGCTAAGGCAAGCTAGCAGTCCTCAGCTTATGGCTATATTCAGAATGAAACAATCCCATGTATTGTCAATTATTCTAAGTGCATCATATACCATATACATGCACAGACTTACTGTGTGTGTATAATAACAATCTGTTCTGTCATTCACTAATCATCTGTCATTCAGATAAAATGAAAAAGTAATCATCTGTCATACTTTTTCATTTTATAAAGACGCTTATCATGTTTTGTCAATGAATTGAAATCACCGAATTAGTTATTGTTTCCTGTTTATTTTATTAGTTTATTATTGTGGATATGTATTTTCGTTGTGACAGGAATATATGTTGCTCTGTAGTTTTTCCAAGTGAGATTTTCCAAATTATCTTTTATTGAAAAAATAATAAAATTGCGAATGGTAGGTCAAAGACCATTCTGAAACTACAAGTTCCTAATAAATGTATTGTGTGTCATTGTCATATGCGATAAGTATTTACAGGTAGCCAGGAGTTGTAATGTGAATAAATTATTGTGCTGGTTTTGGTATTAATATCACTTTTTTCTTTCTGTGAATGAAAGAATGTTCGCAAAAATAACGTACATTATAAAAAGAATTCTGGTCGTTATGATCTCAATAAAAATTGATTAGGAAGGACTTTTACTGGGAAGAAAGGGCTGGCAAAATTCAAATTTATAACCTCTCATTTACATAATCAATCTTGCTTATTTCAATTTTTGAATTTGTTATTTTTTTTTATAAACTTATCTTTGAATGGGATATATTTTTGAAATAAATTTTTTGTTATAAAATAATTGCGATCGAAAATTATTTTTATTCACTATATCATTATGTATATTATTGAATATTCTTTCATGTAATTCATCAATTCAACAATTCATTCATCTGCAATGAACAATGAAACTTCCATCGGTGGCAAACTGCATTCGTTCCGATTTACGTAATTTGATAATTTCTGATAAATAGTATTATATAAGAACTGTATTATAAGTACCTGGCCTAAGCCAGAGATGGTGCTGCTAGTATTTAAAAAGCAATATTTTGTAAATATAACCTTTGACAACAATACTGTCAGACTGTTAAATCGCTGCGTGTTTTAGTTTGTGAATGGCAGCCATTTAAATAGAATAATTTTTGTTATTTTGGAAAATGGAAAAAAATTGAATGTCGAACAGTGATAAAATACTTGTTTTTAAAATGAAAACAAATGATGAGATTACAAGGGAGCTTAGCGAAGTTTATGGGAATTCTGTGCCTTCGTTATCAACCATAAAATAATAGACATCTGAATTGAAAGGCCGTATAAGCACATTTGATGAAAGTTGTCCAAATGAGGTTACTACTTCAGAAGTGGTTGAAAAAATCCACAATATCGTGAGAAACAATCGGAGAGTGCCAGCGTGTGAGATTGTTGAGACTGTGGGCATCTCAAATGAGCGGGTGAAGAATATTTTAACAATTCATTTGGATATGACAAATCTTTCTGCAAGATATATGCCACGATTGCAAACAATTGACAATAAACACACTTGTGTTTCAACTTCAAAAGTATGGCAATGTTAAAACGTAATTGGAATGATTTTTGGTGTCGGTTCATAACTGTCGACGAAAGAATCCTGGCTTCATCACAACACACCAGAGACCAAAGAACAGTCCAAACATTGAGTTGTATGAGAAGAATCTGCATCAAAGAAAGCTAAAGTAACTTTATGGGTGAAAAAAATCATGGCTACAGTGTTTTGGGATGTACGCAGCATAATTCACATCGATTACCTTGAAAAGGGCAAACCTATTAATGTCAACTGATTGGTCCATTTCAGCCATGCTGTGAAAGAAAAACTGTTCATAAAGGCGAAGAAAAAAAATCATCTTTCATCAAGATAATGCACATGTGCATACTCGTGTCGTCGCCATGGCAAAATTCCATGAGTTAAGATATAAATTGCTTCTGCATCCACCATATTCCCAGCGATCATATCCTTTTTCCAAGTATCAAAAATTGGCTCCGCATTAAAAGTTTTTTTTCTTGTCACGGCCAGGTATTTATCACAGAGCCCTTGTAGTAGGATATTTAGAAAATAGATGGTGTCATATTAATGTAAAGCGTGGATGTTGTGGTCCTCAATGTGTTTTTTGGTTCACAATTTCACACCATTTGCATTAATATATGTGCTCGTGTAGTTTTGTTTTTGAACTTTGGTCATTAAAAATGATGAATTAGTAAGAAAGTGATGCTTCGCTTTCTTAAGAAGCATAAAATTGGCAAAATTTATATTAGCAAGACTTTTGATAAGGACACTTGGTAGCAGTAAAATAAAAATATACTTCACATAAATACATACATATATGTGTGCCTCCCTTATTAGCTTGTCCTACCTAAAAAGTGTAGTACTTTTTGGGTAGAAGGTGGAGAATTGTAGAATAAACTTCTGTTGCACAGTGGCTCTAGTTGGAATTCTTCTCCATCATTCTGCTGACTGGTTTGGTCGTCATATATTATATTAATTATATTTTTGTCATCTATATGAATATTTTTAGAACACTCTTTAAAATATTTTGCAAACTACAAGCAATAAAAACTATCATAATAGGCTATTTGACAACATCGAAAATATACCACAATTCGGTGTCATCCTATTAGATTATAACGTAAATAAGATATTGCTTTTAATTTTCGGAAGAATAAGTTTATATTATATAAAAGAAACGTAAAGAAATCACAATATTTTTTTGAAATTTAATCAGCGTTGCAAACGCCCTGTTATTAGTTAAAAGTAAGATGACGTCACAGACAAGTTTTTAAATCTTTAAATTATGGTCCTTTTTTCTTTTTTTTAATTTTACTAATGATATATTTAATTAAAATAACTTCCGATCATAACTAATGCATAAAAAAATTTATTTAATTTCCTTGCAATGCATATGCTAATGTATATATCAGCACTATAATTTTATTCCAAACATAAATCATAGACAAATAGTCTTTTCCTGAATGTTGTTGGATAAACAAGACGTTATTGTTAAAATTGACAGATTAAGTAAATATTCGAGTTGGATAATTAAATTTACTATATTTATATTGTAAATACTTAACAATTTGTAAGAAATTATATTTTTATTGTGTAACTTATTACTTAGCTTAGCAATAAAAGGTAAAGTGAACTAACTGGAAAAAAAGGTTAAAACATATTCCATCGCAAACAAGTCATCAGGTATGGAATTTTTTAAATTGATTTTTTTAAAAGTGATTTATGTACAAAATACGGCATATATCCTGGAAATAAAAATGTAGTGTGCTTATAATGCAAAATAGAACAATTTAAAAATTCAAGTTAAATAGCCTATTAGCTTCTTAATAAAAGCTTAATGTCTTTTTAATTGGTAATTTACTAATAACAGTCCCATATCTAATGCTATATTTTGACAGTGACGTTATTAATAAAAATGTAAGCATTGTCTTCAGCATTATCAAGCTCTTGCAAAAGTAAGGTTCGATGAGATGTTTGTAACATTTACACATTTTAATCATTATGTCTTTATTAAATGTTTATTTTACTTATTTAAGTGACATCTTAGTAAACAATTATAAAGCCTTGTAATTTGGAGGTGATTAATTTCTTGCTTTGTTTTCTGTGAGCAGAAGTGAAAAAGACTTCTATATCTTCACCTGGTAACCATCAACCCTCACCGGGAAGGCAATCAACCCCACACCACCAGCGAGAAGATTTGACTACTAGTGCCAGAAGTGGTGAGAGTTATATCTACCTATTATTAAAGTACTTCTCATCAAAGCGGGCAGGCAGTGATAATGGCACGCTTTTTGACCTTGCATGCTTCCCTTACTCTTGCATGCTTCCCTTACTTCCATTAGTGGTGGACAATTCCTAATGGGTCTTAAGTGAAACCAAATTATTAACTGTGAAACTATAGGCTATCATCATCACCAAATCATTGTAGTCATTAGTAGATTTTTTATTAAACTTGGAGAGAATTACTCTTAATCTGATGAAACATCTTTCTACTATGGCTATCATCATCACCAACTCATTGTAGTCATTAGTAGATTTTTTATTAAAATTGGAGAGTTTTACTCTTAACCTGATGAAACATCTTTCTACTATGACTATCATCATCACCAACTCATTGTTAGTCATTAGTAGATTTTTTATTAAAATTGGAGAGATTTATTCTTAACCTGATGAAACATCTTTCTACTATGGCTATCATCATCACCAACTCATTGTAGTCATTAGTAGATTTTTTTTTAAAATTGAGGTGATTTACTCTAAACCTGATGAAACATCTTTCTATTTAATATATATTTTACTCCATCTCCTACATATTTAAGTATTAAAGGAAACTGGTAAAAATTGAGCTGGTGTAACAGATTTTTAAAAAATTATTTTAAAAAGCTGATATTTTTTTAAATATAAAAGACCAAACAACTCGGTGATCGGCAATCAGGAAGGGACCAAAATTATATTAATAAAATTAGGATTATGATTACAAGATCATAATCCAAAACAAAAAAATGATATCTTCATAAATGCATGTATATAATTTTTTTTAATATACCTAGCATCTTTAATAAAGAAATAAAATTAATATAAAAAATCGAACAAATTATATAACTTTTTAGAAATTATTGCAAAAAATAGTAAATATAGACCACTTTATAGATATGTAGCCATTGTCTAAAATAATTAAAAATTAACTTTTAACTTACATTGACACTCGTTCAATTGTTGTCAAAATGAATGTCTTTTTCGTTGCTTACGAATAATTACTTGCCTTTTTAGCAACTCTACTGGACCTACGGGTTTCATTGATAATTATGTTGTATCTGTATATAGAGCATATATCTTGCTGGTTCAAAGAATTCCAAAGAAATAGTATTTACAATCTTATCAAAAATAATCTGAACTTCTCCTAATAAATTACAAGATTTTTAATTTTAAAATTGCCAATTAAAATAAAATTTATAACGGATATACTTTTTTAATTTTTTTTGTACAGTTTTTATTTTTGTAACATCTGGGCCCAACACTATGTGGACTATTACCAGTCTTTTTTTTTTATGATTGTGTATAAATACTGAATTTCATGCTGCAGAATTTATACTATTTCTTGAGTAAAAAAGCAGCTTATATAAACACAACAATAATCAAGTTTTATAAAAATCGGTCTAGCCATTTAGGCTTGATTTTAGTTATGAATATCGAAAAATACTATGTGATATTATTATTCCATGCATGCGATGCTCAAGTGACAGATACGCTTTCACTTGAACTGTAGACAATGTCAAATTTAGTAGCATTTCATTGTTTGCAGAGTTATTGCGTAACAAACTAACCGTAAACTCTAACATATTTATAATATTAGTTCTAATGTGTGCTGTTAGAGATTTTTATATAAATCCTTTTTTATATCTAAAAGAAACAATTCACTTTGTTAACTTAAACTTTTATCATTGTCCAATGTATGTCAGGCATTATGCTTATGCCCAGATATTAATACGAGCAAGTTTTCTAGGCACGGATAGTTCGAGAACAGTCTCGTTGAGTGGATCGGCGTCGACGGATGAGGAGCGCACACCGCAGCGCACCGATTCCCTGGACGAGGGGGCAGGTGCACCCGCCCCGCACTGGCCTAGACAAAACAGCGTGAGTAAATCTCTCGCTCCATTGAACCTTACTTGGGCCAAGTGGATAATTTGTACTTAGTATGGAAATAATGTTGCCGCCTGAATTGATTATCAAATACCTTCATTATAAACATAATAACATATACATAATTAGGAAATTGCATAATATTCTTCTCAATGTTATCTATAGTTACGTTTTATAATCATCATCCTAATTTTATTAGTTTTATAAAAAATACAGTTCGAAATCTTCATCCCAGGACATTTTTCAAGATTACTCAAAGAAGGTTAAAGATACGAGGTTAAAATACGTATAAAATTATACACATAAAATAAAATACATCTATTGTATATTGGGTGCCACGACACCGAGCCATGTTATTTTATTAATAATAAAAGCAAAAATAATGCTATTGTCTACTGAATGTAAAAAATCATGATGACCTCACATCACAGTGGTACCACCTAGTGAGTATCAAAATGGAAACCCACAATTCTATCTACCTACGTCTAAGACTCCTACAATTATTTAAAGGTTGAATTTTATCTATATTTGCGTCTTTCATGTTCTTATGCCCTTTCATTTTCCTATAAATTGCTCTCATAAAAAGTCATTTCGCTAAATATTTTAAAAGTTACGAAAGCAGTATTCTTAGTATAACTTACCACTGTGTGAACTCATAAAGTTATAAGGTCAACTCATAAAGTTATAATCCACCATGATGGTAGATATATAGACAGTTTCTTTACTACTCTTTCCTATTAAAGAATTTTATAACTTTTCCATGTAATTAAATTTTGCTAATAATCATATTGCCAGCTATCAATGAAAGAGTGGGACATTCCATTTGACGAGTTGCGTGTGGGTGAAGCTCTGGGACACGGACGCTTTGGCACAGTGTACCGTGGCAGCTGGCACGGCGCAGTGGCTGTGAAGCTGCTCAACGTGCAGTACCTGCAAGATGATGAGGGAGCGCTTGATAGCTTCAAGCATGAGGTCTGGATATTGCTAATATTTCTTGTTTACTGCGTCTTCGATATACATATAGCGGATTTATCGGTCCAGGGAGAATACTTTCCAATTTATTACAGAAAAGAAAATCAACCAATCAATTTTGAGAATATAAAGAAGATCTTAAATAATAAAAAAGTATGAATATTTATAAAAAAAGCAAACCAAATTATTTTTGAGAAATTAATGATTTTTTACATCTGTGAAAGATATACTAGGCAATATATTTAAATGGAAAAATAATATTAATAATTTTAAATAGTTGATTAGAAATAATATTCATTTTTAAATGTTTATAAATGCCTATGTGAGTACTGGACCCTTGTAGAAGAGATGTACCCGTACTTGACAAGTTTATTAGGGACTTATAGCTAATGGCGAAAAGAACCCTTACAATTTCATCATGTCTGTTGGTCATGGACAAACCTTCCTGTCTTACCTTTAAACTCTTAAATTTTACATAATCTTATAACTCTTTAATTTAAGTTGAACATGTAAAATTTTGTTATATAAAATTTAGTACTAGTATTTTTTTATTATGTTCTTACTTTACATAATAAAAAAATGTTTTGTTGCAGACCACATCGCGTAGACTGTCAAGAAATGGTCTTTCAAATAGCAATTGAAAATGTTTCAGGCATTTTTTATTAGGGTGCGTCCTTCATGAATTATAAATCTGCAAAGTATAAAAAAATTTGTCCCCTCCACCCTTTAATTTTTTACAGATTTTTCACATATATATTACAATTTAGACAAAAATCACCACAGCGACATTTGTAAAGACTAGAAAGGAAACTTGTTTTGGTTAACTTGCATTTAATAGTCATATAGAAGGTAGTAACCAAATTATTTTTCTTACATCTATGAAATATATACTACGCAAAATATTTACACAGTGAAAAATAATATACTAATATCTCTATTAGTTTAATAAAAATACTTAGTAATTAATTATATAAATATTTACCAGTTCTTAAATATACATATGGTATACATGTATATTTAAGAACTGTGATCTGCTCATACTTGCACGTTTACTTAGGTTATAGATCAAAGCAGCCGTTCCAAATTGATCTTAAATGTAATTATCTATCCTTTATGAGGAACACATTTCACTTTACTTTTTTTAATAATCAAATTATTATACCATTTTTAACCAAATATATGGCATATAAAATTAAATATTTGCTAAAAATACTGAATATTAATTCTATAACGGCAATCGTAAACAGGTAGCAACATTCCGCAAGACTCGCCACGAAAATCTAGTTTTATTTATGGGTGCATGCATGAAACCTCCTCGCCTCGCCATCGTCACCTCCCTCTGCAAGGGCATGACTCTCTACACACACATCCACTTGCGCAAGGACAAGTTCAATGCCAACAAATCAGCCATTGTCGCACAGCAGATATCTCAGGTAAACAATTGTTTGTTCAATTTTATGTCTATGTTACATTCACTTTCGTAAGCGTTGCCAGTACTAGACCCTACTTTGTACTCATCAAATTATGTCTTATACTGTTAATGATTAGTCAAAAATTTGAAATGTTTGTTATGGACTATTTAGGAAGATCCCAAAGTAACCAGAATAAGATCAAAATTCTTCTAGTGAAATGGAAGGTGTCTTTGTTTTAAAAAAGGCACGCTACGTTAAAAAAAAGACTACAATCTTGAAAACACTCAACTGTAAGCATGCTTGACAACTATTGTACAACTCGTGGATTTAATGAGGAGGAATAATCAGTATTGAAGGTAATTGCAATATATGAAATGGTTTATCGACAATTATTGCCTGTATTTCTTTTTTACGCAGTTGATACATATGTTGAAAGCATATACTCACAATCTTATGTTTCCTAGAGGAAACACTGTGAGGATTAAGAACTATTAAAATTTAATGACACTTTCAAAATATATAGGACGAATATGATAGTTACGTGAAAGTTGTATACCAGCTTTTTGGCTCACAACCTCGCTCATGTAGATTTTCAATTAAGACTGTTAACTTTTTTCTGTTGCTATTCATTTAATAATAAAGAAACTTTTACCCCAAAATGAGGTTTTATTTAAATGCCAAAAAACTATTTAAAAAAATTCATAATAAAAAATATGTTCTCAAATTTTTTAAGTTGAATGTTTTTCTTAAATAATTTCTTCCCAACTTCACAAAGAATCCACAAAGGTCAGTCAGACAAATAAACATTTTTTTTTCCTTTTTATAAAGTCAGGTTATTTTTCATATAGATTGTAAATGCTATTTAAATGAAACACTGAAACAGCAACATGAGACGAAGAGCAGATTGTGATGCCATTGTATCCTCCCGACACAACTTACTATTCCAGGAAACTCTAGGCCAGACAAGTTTGTTGAAAATAGCCACATAAAATGAATAAAAAAAGAAAAAGACAATCATTTTGGCAACAAGAGAATGAATGTCAATGTCAGTTAGCAATTTATTCTTAATTCTTTTAAACAATGGCCTGTATATTTACAAAATGATTGATATTTTCTGTAATTGTTTTTAAATAGTTATTATATATTTCATTCGATTTTATTATTATTAACAATATAATTTATACTCATTTATAATGGCTAATTTTGGTTTGGATTATGATCACAAATTTTATTTTTTGGCCTTTTCTGAATGTTCAACCACTGAATTGTTTGGTTTTTTATATTCTAAAAATATCAGCTTTTTAAAATTATATTATACTTCTGTAACACAAGGCTCATTTATGCTCGTCTCCTTTAATTTTTTACGTAATGTTACTAAATATATTAGTAAGTGTATGCATATGTTATATAGTGTTTTTTTGACCTTGACCCAATGAGGTAGGAAATATTTAAAAACATTTAATGTCATCCTACAGGAATTATGCTATTTCTCATGTTAAAAAACCTGTATATTAATTCAAACTGTGAACTTTGTCTATACCAACTTTCATCGAAAACTGTCCAGATGTTTAGGCATGATTGAGTAAGAAATATCCATAAATACTTTTCGTGGTACTAACATTCCACATATCCAAAATCACATGTAAACAACCTGTATCATAGCCTGCCATACAGATTATGTGCGTGCCAAAGGCAACAAGTAGTTTAGACAACATAGTTTTCTCCATGTTTCATTGGCAGTATATCAAAAGTTTAAAAAATTCTAAACATTGATTATATCAAATAAAATGATTGCCGTGTTGCCATTACAGGGCATGGGCTACCTACATGCCCGTGGGATTATCCACAAGGACCTAAAGAGCAAGAACATCTTCCTGGAGAATGGCAAGGTTGTTATCACTGACTTCGGATTGTTCAGCGTCACCAAACTCTGCTTTGGCAATAAGTAAGCGTTACTACATTAAATGTTTTTATTCACATCTATGTGATGTAGTATTATTTCTACTTTATTTAAATTCTTTACCACGACCTAGGTTTCGTTTGTAGGTGGGCTATTAGCGAAGATGATTGAAGATTGAATTGATTAAAAGAAGCTGAATCTTTACTAATTGCCCACCTGAAGATGTTCTCATGCAACGAAACCTAGGGCGTGGTAAAGAATTTAAATAAAATAGAAATAATACTGTGATGTAGTATTATTATTATTATAGATAATTTTTAGTTGATATTTTCTCGTCAAATTTTTAATGTCCAGCAAATTTTCACACTAATTTAGTGTTGCTGGGAATGTTGCTAATATAGAGCGAGACTGCAACTTATTAAGTTTTTGTAAACTTAATTTTTACGTCACTTTATCATAGCTTATATTTGAACATATTATTATATATGGTTTACAGAATTTCTAATTAATTTAACAGAATGAAACTCGGTTGGATTTTATATTGGAAATTGTAATTTGTTATGAATGAACCCTGTTTCAAATTGTTACAATACAATAAAAACAAAATGAAACCAGATAAGTATGGGTCGGAACACGCATAAAATAAGGTTCTGTAGTTGGCTATATCTCTTGAAATTAATTTTAATCGAAAATTGTAATGAAATAACTAATTTAATTGAAAATTAAAGCTACGTGTCAAGTGCTAGTACCTAGATACTTTTTCAGATTCTTAAAATGGCAGATGAAAAATTTTAGGGTGGTAACACATTGCAAGTCACTTTGAAGCCACTTATTTCCCGAATGAGACTTTAAAATGAGAAATGGTGAATAAATCTCAATTTCACTTTAAAAGATCTATCAAATGATACCCAACTCGACAAGATGCGGAAAAAAAATGTTTGCTCAGACTTTACATATGTTGGAAGGTATATTAAAATTGTGTTATATTCATAAAATAATATTTTTTATTATTTTGCAACACATTAATCAAGTGCAAAATTTCATGTAGATAGTTCTTCTGTGGAAACTGTGTTTCACTACTAACCCTAAAAATAAACTTATCGAGTTAGACCCATACACAAAAGTCCTGTAAACATGTATATGTAAAAATGAAATTATTCATAAACTATTTGTCTATGAAACAGTTACTTTTACAGTAGGAAATGAAAAGTGATCCGCAAGTATCAGTAGAATCAGTATGTTTTATAATGTATTGATGTGAATGACTATAAAATTTTGCGACACATTAATCAAGTGCAAAATTTCAAGTAGTTAGTTCTTCTTCTGTGGAAACTGTGTTTCACTACTAATCCTAAAAATAAACTTATCGAGTTAGACATATATAAAAAAGTCCTGTAAACATGTATATGTAAAAATGAAATTATTCATAAACTATTTGTCTATGAAGCAGTTACTTTTACAGTAGGAAATGAAAAGTGATCCGCAAGTATCAGTAGAATCAGTATGTTTTATAATGTATTGATATACGTTTTAAATTTCCCAATCAAGATAAGTTTTCTATTGGTCATCCTTCAATAAACAAACAAACAAAATAAGGCTTTGGTGTCATTAAGTTGAATGAAATTTTTTCTTAAAAACTTCGGTTATTTCGAACATTGATGCTCGAGTCTTATTATATTAAGTTTGCAACTAATCACAATTGAATGAAACTACGTGATTTAGTAATATTTCTACTTTAAATTCTTTACCACAACCTAGGTTTTGTTGTATGACAACATCTTCAGATGGGCAATTAACAAAGATTAAATCTTATTCCTACTTTATTTAAATTCTTTACCACGATCTAGGTTTCGTTGTAAGACAACATTTTCGGGTGGGCTGAAGATGCTGTCATACAACACCCACCTGAAGATGTTGTAATACAACAAAACCTAGGTCATAGTAAAGAACTTAAAGAAAATAGAAATAATACTACATCACGTAGTTTCATTTTATTATGAATAATGAATTTCTACAAAATTAATGCCAAATATATTAAATATTTGCAACTACTCGCTTCATCAGTGTTAGCTTATGTGGTAGCCATACTGAATATTTCCCCCTCGTCCCCAAAGCATGAGAGTGTTTTTTTACTGCAGTATGAGAGTAGCTCTGTCACATAACAAAAACGTAACCTGGGTTCTGTTTCAGTATGGCTTTTTATTTTTCTAAATAAAATTTAGGGGGTCGTCTTGGATAAGAACTATTGGAGAGTTAAAAATTTCCTTCTTGTATGTTTGAAACTAATGGAGCTGTATCATAGGTATGTCACCTTCATCTATTGTTGTGAATATATTGCATGTTGCTTCTCTCTTCTCCAACTAAATAGAATTTATGAAACACTCTTAGTTCTCTTTTGAAATTTCCCCATTTTGTTTGTTCTTTACTTACCGAAACTCAATTGATAATTGAACAGAAAATCAAACACTGTGCTTTTCATATACCTGTCTGAGAATTTTCTATATATTCTAGAAGTAGCTAGTAAAAAGGTGTAAGTTTGTTAGTGTCCAACTTAATTAAAATTTGTTTGTTGACGGTAGTATCAGCCGTTGATAAGGTAACCTTAAAAAATATGAAATTGTAAAAAATTTATTATTATAACTCTCACAAATGAAACAATCAAATCTTCATTGTTTCGTCATGACAATTTTAGTTCCTTTATTTATTACAGTAAAAGAAAATATTTCATCTGTACAGTGTGATGTATTTCCGAAGGCTACGTTGGCCAATCTTCTAAAACAAGAATGGTAAAATGTACATGTTTGACAAGATTCAATAGTATATTGAATACCGGTTGACAGTGCACGTGGTGATTCGCTCGGCATCCCAGCGGGCTGGCTTTGTTACCTGGCTCCAGAGATAGTGCGGGCATTGCGACCCCGCCAACCCAACGCCCCCATCGATCTACCTTTCTCGAAGGCATCCGACGTCTACGCATTTGGGTGAGTCTCTTTCTGTTTCTTCACTTGAATTTTATTCATAGTCCACTTTAATTTTATCAGTATTGTTACAGAAGTAAAGTTGTAATCAAATTTATGTGATTTTAGTAAAGCAAGTGAACAGAAAAAAATGGTAATCGAAAAAGCGTTTGAAGAAAAAAATACTGTTTTACCATCTTTCTAGATTTATCACAAGGATTTGAAAGAGTGTGGCATGAAGGATTGATTCTTAAAATGACCAAAATGCCACCAAAAAATTACTGTCAACTGTTTGAATTATGTCTGTCTGAAAGAAAATTCAGAGTAGCGCATGAAGTAGTATATTCAAGTTTCTATCGAATCTTAGCTGGAGTATTGCAGGTAAGTGTTTTAGAATCCTTACATAATATTCATGCCTTAACCACTCGGTTTGTCTCAGGGCTCCTCTAGGGATCCATAACATCAGCCTAAGGCAAAAAGTTCCGCTTAAAGTTAAGGACCACTCCCATGTGACAGAATCCCGCAAAACGATTCTGAACCCACTCATGACTATAGTATTTTCCCACAGTCTCCGTCTGCTGTTGAAGAAGACAGTCTTGGAATAATGGGGATCAAAGCTGATCTTATTCTTAGTGCCCCAGTGAATTATCCTGGTGAGGGAGACCACCACCCAATTTATTAATTCTCTTCTGCTCGCTCCTCTGACCATCGGTAGAGTGTCATCTGCATAAGCGATGGCACCGCATCCCTGAAGGGGTATCGTGAAAGTACCATCAAACATAACGTTCCACAAAATGAGTACGAGGACCAAATCCTATGGACAGCCCCTGATTAACATTTTTCTTGTCTAGCAAGAAGACAACTTGATCATAGAAATAGTTTTTTATCTGATGAAGATTCACTGACACACTTCGGGATTGAAGCACAGATACAATGGCCAGCCACCAAGCATTGTCAAACCTATCTGAGATATCCAAAAAAATATCAAGGACATATTTTTTGGGCACGCGTCTACCCAGGTCAATACGGCGGACATTGCATCTTAAGTGGATACTCTGGGTCAAAAACTGAATTTTCTGGCTGACTACGGCGAATGAGTTAACTGTGCCATTAGATGCACCGCCAAGACCCACTCAAGCATCTTCCCGAAAGCTGGAAGGAGTGTAATGGGTCTATAGAATTTCGGATCGTTAGGCGATCTCCCATTACTATTCGGTATAACTTTTAGTTTTCCCACTTTCTGGTTTGTCGGAAAATGACTTCTACACAAGGTATGGCTAAAGACGACTGATGTACATCAGTCGCTGCAATGTTCCTTATTACCCTAGTAATTCTATTATCGATTTTATCAATGCCAAGGGCCTTATTCGAGTCAAGTTCTCTAACAATATTGTCTAATGCGGAGTAACAAATCTCGGGATCAAAGCTAGAGGAGAGAGATATACTGGAAGCAATCCTGATAGACCTCTGCTCGACAATATCGAAGTTTGGTTCATCAAAGGGGAAGAGTGTGGACGCAGTGTAACTCAGGGTCTCATGTATGTTTCCAGTATATGATTTCCATCAGATTTTTTTAGAGCGCTAAAAATGAAGGATTTCTCAGGTTCCATACACTTCTGTCTACAGCACACCAGGGATCAGAATTTCCTAATCGGGTGACAATTGAACGAAAATTGGACCGGGGCTAGCCTGTTTAACCCTGCCCAAGCCTCCCTCAGCACTGACGAATTATATAATTACAGTTTGATTTTGAGTTTTTTATAAATCTGTAACTCAAAGGTGAAATACCGTAATTACGGAAGTATGAATTTTAACTTAAACAATAAAAATAACATGCAAATCGAGTACTGAGTTACATTACATTACATGTTAAGAACGCTTAAATTTACATGCCTATGTAGGTTGTATTGTAATATCTTTAAAAATAGCGGGCAGCACTGTCTGTCTGTACTTGCTTTGCAGTAATTTTCCGTGATTTATTTAAACTCTGATAATTGTGTGGGTAAGTCCATGAGTACTGCTTTAAAAATGAAAAGAAAGTTTTATTCTTTGCTCGATCGTCATTCATTCAATTCACAGTGACTCAATCAACCTGCTCTAGTCCAGTTAAAGATTTTTAGTGGGTGTTGCAATTTGTGATTGTGAAGTTATTCATTCCTGGTGGTTCAACTGGAGCTTTATATACCCATGTGCATGATAAGTATATTGGTAAAAAATCAGAGCGAGTACTTCAACTACTGCTAAAAATGCTCAGGATCAAATTGGAGACACTAGAATGAAATTCCAACAAAAAAAACTAAACTAGGCTTGTGTGACCAGAATAAGCTATTTGACTTGAATTTTTAAATTGTTTTAAATTATTCTATTTTGTATTATAAGCACACTATATTTATATTTCTAGGATATATGCCGTATTTTTTATAAAAATCACTTTTAAAGTTTGAATTTTTGAACTCGCGCTAAAAACTATTTCTGTAATGGCGACTAATGTGATGTCACACACAATGTAAATAAACAGTTCTGTCCGCTGAAGGGGATTATTATTTATTTTCATATTAAAATGTGAATAAATGGTGTGTAGTGACACAATATAGGTTTATAAAAAGTCGACACAAAGTGTTCATTTCAGTGCCAACAAATCTTAAAAGACGAAAAAAGTGGCTGCAATTAGCCCAAAGAGATCCAAACAGCATTGTAGCTCACTCAAATGTTTTTATGTGTGAAGATCATTTCGATATAAGTAATATTTGTGTTTTAAACATTATTATTGATATCAAACCAAAAGGATAAGAATATTAAATTTTGGTATGAATGCATTTTAGTACTAATGATATTTTGACAATTGTTTGTATTTATTTAAATTTAAATTTTTGATATGATATGAAAAAATATACATTAAAAACTATATGTTTAAAAAAATTCTGCAGCAGATTATTTATTATAAAAAAATTAATTTAAAAAATTTCATACCTAATGACTTTTCTTTACGAATATGTTTTAACCTTTTTTCCAGTTAGTTCACTTTATCTTTTATCACTAAGCACTTATTACACAATTCAAAATATATTTTCTTACAAATTGTTTAGTATTTATAACATAAATATAGTAGATTTAATTATCCAACTCAATTATTTACTCAATCTGTCAATTTTAACAATAACATTTTGTTTATCCAACAACATTCAGGAAAAGTCTATTTGTGTCTATGATTTATGTTTGCAATAAAATTATAGTGTTGATATATACATTAGCATATGCATTGCATGGAAATTAAATAAATTTTTTTATACATTAGTTATAAACCAGAAGTTATTTTAATTAAATATGTCATTTGTATTGTATTTCTTTTTATATAATATAATACATAATAAGTATTATGAACAAATTATATTTAAAGGTGATATAAATTTAAAAAAAAAAGAAAAAAGGACCATAATTTAAAGATTTAAAAACTTGTCTGCGACGTCATCTGAATTTTAACCAATAACAGAGCATTTGCGATGCTAATTAAATTTCAAAAAAATATTGTGATTTCTTTACATTTTTTTTATATAATATAAACTTATTCTTCCGATAATTAAAATCAATATGCTTATTTACGTTATAATCTAACAGGAAGACCCCGAATTGCGGTATATTTTCAATGTTGTCAAATAGCCTATTGGCAGCACTAGATGGAATTGGACCTAAGATATCTGTTTAAATTGTCTGTTAGATATCTGTTTAAACGAATACTTGAGTGGCATATTTTACTAGGTGCTTGAAATTTTATGATAACTGTGGTTGATGCCCCAATTTGGAATAAATTATCTTAAATGTCTTGCGTAAAACCTTCCCTGTCATAACACTCTATGAAAACTAACTTGGAGGGATGTACATTTTTATGCCAATTTCCAAATGAAAAAAAGTTGTTATTTTCATTTACGTGTGTGTAATATGTGCCGACAGAAAGTAAGTACGTGTTAGGCCGTGTAAGATATAAATAGGTGCCTTGTAAAGTTTACTAAAAACAGAAATTCAAATAACAATATCGATACATACCCTGCTGATGATATTTAGATCTACATTCAAAATACTATTAGAACTAACTATGAAAAAAGCTGCAATATATAATAAAAAAATTATATTTTAAAAAAACTAAAGTAACATGCTTATTTAGCAATGTGAACTAAAAAGTAAGAAATAACCTATAACTATAAAGATTTGTTCAAGAGCAAAAATTGTCACACAACTCGGTATAATTTAATTTTTTTTGAGTAAGCTTGAAATATGTATAAAATGATCTATAAACAAATTACCTTAAATGTAAAAAAGTGTGGTGTGGAATTTATGACAACTGATATAGAGACTCTATATGAAGATCAGTATTGAAGTACCAAAGTAACACGTCGACATAATTGTGTTTTTAGATTTGGACAATTATTGGCACAACTGTATGGTGACTATACACAGGCTAAAAAAGCTATAATGATACATTAAACAGGTATTTTAATTTTATATTCCAGCACGGTCTGGTATGAACTCTTGTGCGGAGAGTGGCCTTTTAAGGGTCAGCCACCAGAGGCTGTCATCTGGCAGGTGGGCAAGGGTGTCAAGCAATCTCTAACAAACCTGCAAGCTTCTAGGGATGTCAAGGTAATTTTAGTTATTTAAATAAAATGGGATTATTCTATATTTATCTAGACATACTAAGTCTTTCTAGGAAAAGTGTGGCTGGCAGATTTTTTTGACGGTTTTAAAATTCTCAGGCTACAATCAAAGACGGTTAAAAGACATACAGATTTGAATATGTTGACTAAAATTCTCTTTATTTATAGTAGCATTCAGTCCCCCTTTGTTATCCGTAATCAATTGAAATCCCATTCTTATCCATAATTGATTGACATCTTCACATTGTTTTCCACAGTCGGTTGACATCTTCCCCCTAATCGATTGGGTCAATCTATTATGGATAAAAATGGGATGCGTTTTTATCCATAATAGATTGACATACGTTTTTATCCATAATCGACTGACATTCCATTTTAACTAATCATGATCAAATGACATCCCATTGTTATCTGTAATTGAACATTTCCCATTGTTTTCTACAGTCTATTGAAATTGTCCCCATAATCTATTGACATTTTACTCAGTGGCGGTCAGTGGGTCAAAATTATAAGAACCTACGGTCACGATGATGATTAATCTATGTAAGCTCATTCCATGTAAAACCTTAGATGTCAAGCTTTAGACTTATTGCGTAATGTAAAAAAAAGAACATAAACAATTTTATTAGTTTCTTGAAGTTTGTTTCGCTTGTTTATTTGTGTGCGAAAATGGGCACCAAACAACAGTATGTTGTGCCGTTTTTTGTGTATCACAAATTAAAAAAAAATGTTTGATTATATAAAGGGATTACGTCTAATATCAAATAAATAAAAACACATTCTTAATTGCTTCGTGAGGCGTTATCTTGTAAAAACAGATAGCTAATATAACTATTGGCTATGTGTAAAAACGATAAACGTAAATTTCTTTATTTCACTGAACAATATTGCACTATATGTAAAACCAATCGATGAGGTCCCAAATTCTTTAAAACCACTTTTCTGTAAAACCATCCTCAAACCATCATCAAATCCATTGTTTTTTAATACAATAATTCATTGCTTTTCATACTTTAAAATGAATTCCTTAAGTAATATTTTGATAAATGGCCACAATACATAAACATATATTATTAGAACGAGCGTGCGTACGAGTCGTGCGGGAGAAAGCAAGACACGGTCGAGAAGCACGGTTCAGAAATTGTCATCTCTTAAATATATGCTCGGAATAGTTCCATAATTTTTTCATTTAACATCGATTACATTTAATTTAATTAACTTAAACATTTAACGATATACAGTAAGATAATTTCAACAGAACATATTTAGTAATGTAAATTAATCTTGATATTATCACAATAATTTTTAGACTTAGAAAAACGCACTCAAAAGATATCTCTTTTACGAACACCTGTTTTATTTCTTTTAATATTGAAATGTACTACGTACAAAATCGCAGATTTGGCTGTTCATTAATGATACTGTCTTTTAAATATTTTGTATAGAAGACCTGGGAAATGTTTTACGTAGCCCACTACAGTATAAAGAATGAAATATGTATGTACGTAAGATGTCTAAATATACGTATGCTGTTATTGCGTAATTTGTTGTTGTTTACAATGTTTGCATCCATTTTTAATACGCATTTTTGGTGAGTTTAATTTTATCGGATAGACTTTAAACATGGAATTAAGAAATAAATAAAATTTGTTCTTACATTTACATATGGCTGATTTCTTTTTTTATATTTAGATGAGAGACCACTGCCCCATAGCCCTTTAGATGAGATCACCACTGATCCCACCATTGTAATCCATAATCTATTGACATCTCCCCATTGTTGTCCATGTTTATTGGTTTACATCCGATTATTATTCATAATCGATTTTGCATCCCATTATTATTCATAATAGATTGACATTGCATTGTTATTCATAATAGATTGACATCTCCAAATATTATCCATGATCAATTGACATCCCGTTGTGGCTCATAATCAATTGACATTCCATTGTCCATAATCAATTGACTTACCATTGTTAATCGATTAGTATGTCATTGTTACCCATAACGACAACAACAAAAAATTTTTTGGTCTTCATTTTAGTCATTTTCAGATTCTTTATACCGAAAAATAATCCAAACCCTCTTTATTTTTAAACAACTTTGCTTTTGTCTCTTACAACGATTAATAAATATTTAACTTTTATTATGAACTTATAAGAATTATGTTTTCATAAGAAAGGATGTATTTGGGCGACAGAAACACACTCATGTGGTTTTGATTTTGTCAGTATGCTCAATTGTAGCGATACAATGCAGTTTGTATGACACTAAATTCAAAAAAGTTTTAAAAATCAATCACGACGTATACTTATTCTGCTATATTCGCGGTGAATATACAAAGAGACAAACAATTTGCTTTAGCTTATGTCTACATAATCAGGGTTCATTAAAAATTCAGTATTTGAAATAAATATCCGCTATGTTACATATGAGGTGAGTTAAAAAGTTCGAAGAATGGAGGGAACGGTAAGAGGGGTGGGGGTAACTTACATAGTCGCTAATGAAAGACTCATTAAGTGTATATGTACCGAGTTTCAGCTTCATTGTGTTATTAACCTCTGAGCTATCATCAAGTTTCTGATAAAGCAAGCAAAAGCACCACAAGTCAAATTGAACGAGATGTGATCGGTTTATGGGCACTCTTACCCTAGTAAAACCATGATTTACAAGTGGCATAATCTCTTCAAACAAGGCAGAGGTTTGCTCGAAGACAACCCACACTCAGGACGGCTGATCGATGCCACCACTTCAGATATTGTTAAAAAAGTTGAAAAGCATCTGTTGGAAGATGCCCGATGAAAGAAGCAGTTAGAGTATCTTCTTATACTCTTTAGTGAAAGTTGTTCTTGACTCTTTAAATATTCTGGTTTAGTAGTTAATAGTTTTAATTTTTTTTTAATAAAAGTGATCGAAATTCACAACAAAAGCTTGTTTACAAACAGTAAAAGTATGAAAATGGAACCCGTAATTTCATTCTCACACTTGCAAATGCAAAATTTTTCTAATAGAACAATTTTTTTAGTTAATAATATCAAACAAATAAAATTCAACAAAATTCGTGTTGACCAGTGTAATCAATTGACATCCCATTATTATCCTATAATCGACTGACATTTATGATGAACCAGACAGTAAATTCAAACTGCCCATAAATTTTTCAAAATCACATTGGAACAGCACACCCAGAGATTAATTTATAGGGGTTGAATGGTTAAACAAACAGGTTTGTGGTCAATGGTAGACCAGACACATCTCAGCCCATCACTAAACATAACATTGTCCCAATCACAATAGATATTGTTCTGTGTTTAAACTAAATTCTTTGCATTTGGGTACTTGATTAAATAATTTTTTGGAAAAGTTTTAGAATTTGCCCGAATTATGAAGATGTAAACCTAACATGGCAATACTGAATTCTGATATTATTACTAATAATGCTCATTGTATTCTACGAGAGCTTATGAGATAGAGTGATATTTTTTGATTAGTTTTATAATTTTTCATTACTGAGTTTTAATTAACCTATATTTTCATGGCATTTTACTAAAAACAAAAAAATTTGGTAGTAGTAATTACGCTAATTGTTTATGTGATACAAATGGTTTTCAAGTTCAAAGACCTAGAGGCGCATTCTGATAAAATAGCTGTTTAGTCAAGTTTTATAAACCTGGAGGCACACCTGATAGAATAGATGTTTAGTCAGTCTCTTCTTTTATAGCTGCCCTTGATCTTCTTGCAAAGGCACTCCTAGATTAGTGGAAAACACCTTGAAATGTTTTCCAATTGTCTACCTATGTTTGCCCCATTCAGGCAAGTGTATTAAAATTTATCTTTGGTAATGTTTAATAAATTTCTTTACTGAAGCTTTGAACTTTTCATGTATTTCGCAGCTTTTACATGTGTCATTTTAGGTCCTTTCGAATGAATATGAAGAAACACAGTCTTATGGCGATAACAAATGTGCAACTCATTTTCTAAACAATTATCACACATAACAACAGTTGTGTATACTAGGGGTTATGTTTTTAAAATATGATGTATTCGGTATATCCATAGTTTTGTAGTAAGCAATTTGGATAATATATTTAGATATGTCCAACTTAAAAAAAACTTAAAAATTAAAATGTTTATGAGTCGATCTCTGCTCACTCCAATACCTAAAACAAAACAGACCTGGAAATTATTCTTTCATAACTCGGTCCTATATAAATTATTAATCTTTTCGTTGCAGGACATTCTAATGCTGTGTTGGTCGTACCGTGCCTCAGAGCGGCCTGACTTTGCGCACCTGCTGAGCACACTGGAGAAATTGCCGCGAAAGCGTCTCGCCCGCTCCCCCTCCCACCCCGTGCATCTCTCTCGCTCCGCCGAATCTGTCTTCTAAACTCACCACTGTGTAAACCGTGCCACCAGCTGATGAAGTAGACCGATTTGGTGGCCTTTGATGGAGCATCGCGTTGAAGGCTTCCCGAATTACTTAATTATAATAGTTTAAAATAATAATTTATTGTATAATTTTTAATAATCGCATCTTCGCTGTTACATTGTGATATCTCGAGTTATAGGTTTTGCTTTATATGAAAAAAAAATACCTGCCTCTTCTTCTTGAATGTCGAATCCGAATGCAACGAATGTGATCTACTATTCTTGCAAGATATGGAGACTTCATACTCTGATTATACATGATGATAAGTAAAAGTTTTATGAATAATCGGTGACAGTGAAAATAATGTAAATGGTGCTTGTCCAAAGTTACATGGACAAAAGTGAGAAATAAAAAATCTAAAGTTTTCATTACACTTCAATTCTATATAAAGTACTTTAATTCTTTATGTGCTGATATTCCAACAAGCTTTAATGATAAGTTAGCTCTGATGATGAATCCCCATAGATTGGGTAATCAAATCACAACTCTGCTAGCTAATGGTAATTTGATGGAACAATATCTGTAATACTAGCCTGACATATTATGTTAAAAGCACGCTCAAATAGAGAGCTGATTTGATTCTGCTTTACTGTGTCACCTAAAGCGAAAGTCTGCCCAATGAACTTTTGCAGTTAGAATCTGCTTTTTTGTATATTGTTTTGGCCAGCGTAGTAGGTGTTTTAACGATAACTAGATCAGCACATCTGGGGAACTTTAATAATAATGTACTGTTGATTTCTTTACATTATTTGACGAATATCAGTTTGCAATATAAGTGCAGCCATGGGGCAGTTATGAGGTTGTTGTTATAGAAATGTGAATCATTTAAGAAGCCATTGGACAAAAAGACAAAGCAAACTTTGTAACATGTTGGCCATTTTTAAATATTTTTCAATTCGATTGTTTTACCTTCATGTAAGTTCTGTGTCTTTTCTGTAATTGAAAAATTACTTCTCTGTAATTGATAAATTACTTTTCTGTAATTGGTAAATTACTTTTCTGTAATTGATAAATTACTTTTCTGTAATTGGTAAATTACTTTTCTGTAATTGGTAAATTACTTTTCTGTAATTGGTAAATTACTTTTCTGTAATTGATAAATTACTTTTCTGTAATTGATAAATTACTTTTCTGTAATTGATAAATTACTTTTCTGTAATTGGTAAATTACTTTTCTGTAATTGATAAATTACTTTTCTGTAATTGGTAAATTACTTTTCTGTAATTGATAAATTACTCTATTAAGTCAAAATTATTTTATCGCATTTTGCACCTGAACAAGTTTGAAATGCAAGTGATTGACCTAACCCAATATGTGTCAAATGTGCTTGAGGATGTCATAAAATTAACTTTTCAAAAAGTACTTTATTTACCCTTGACTGGTTATAAAGTTAATTGTGAGATTGTCATGTGAAATGAAATGCAAAGAAAAGTATAATTTGTGAACACAATGAAAATCTTTAAAATCAACTATCAATTTAAATTCTGTAAAGGATACAATATTTCACAAACTTGTTTTTAATAAAGATAATTATTGTCTATATCCTTTTTATACTTGTTTTTGTTACTGATAGTAGGAAGGTAACAATTGTTTGATTCAGGAAATTTAAAAATGACACAATTGTTTTTTATACAAAATTCTAAAGATCTCACTCGTATGCAAGTCCACATCATAAAAATAAGTTTTAGAATATGACTTCTACTGTGTAATAATGAATGCAGACAAGTATGAAGAGAAAGTTTTTTTGTGGGTACCCCATATCTCCCTTAATACTTCATCAAAACCAATGATTGACTATAAATTTGAAGATTATTTCACTGCTAATGACGAAAAATAAACAAACAATTCAAAATTAATTTTTTAATGAGATTGTTTAGTTTCTATATGTTATTTCTCAAAGGTGTTTGTATTGTAAACAGCGCCATCTATTGACAATCTGATTAACTAACATATATTACCATTCGGTGATTTGCGAATTATTCGCACAGGCACCTAGAATCTCAGTATTAACCATTAAGTACAGAGTAGAAGTACGAGTCGGTCTTCGTTTGTGCAAAATAATGATGAAAACTAAGTAAATGTAACTGAAAGAAAGATTGTTAAGAAGAATATACCACTCCTCAAAGCCAATGGGTTTTTGGCAACATCTTAAATAAGTAGAATGGAATGTTCATTGTTTCACTTAGTGCTTTACAGCTTTTATTTTTTTTGTATGTTTAAAACTTCACTAACACCCGCATGGTCAAAGCGGTGCGGGCGCAGAAACCAAATGTCTACAATGCGAGTAATTTATGTGTAACTTTTGAGCAACCACCAAGATTGGCGATACACTGACATTTGTGCTTTAAAAACTTATAACGTAAATGTCATTTGCACCTGATCACGTCTAGATATAACAGTCCCAAATGCTGATGCCATTGGTCTCAATACAAAAGCGTGCCCCATATAGTATATGCTAGCACAGGTGTGCACATTGCTAAATGCTTTCAATGGTAGATCTTAATCGTGCCGCGGTGAGGTATACTAACTACGCTATATATTTAAGGCTGTTCGAGACAACTACATTAACCATTTGCGCGTACTAACTAAATTTGCCACGAGCGTGATGGCGCTCGCGAAATCAGTTGCTGTTTAGTGCGTGGTAGTGGAGGTCGCTCACACGCATCGCTAATTATTTATCATATAAAAAGGATCCAGAAAAAGAAAATTTTTAACCCATAATGTCGGAATACGAAAATAATTCGAGTGAAAATGATCATTTTTCAAGTTGTGAAGAAAGTGATAGTGGGAGTGACTTTGTGGTGCGCTCACAATTTGGCGCAATGCAAATTTTGAGTGATAGTGATAATAGTGACGATAACAATTATTTTTCTGATACGGAGGATGTAGCGGACTACGAAAATACGATGTGACCTTGATTTCAGTTTTTGTTATAATTTTTGTTCACAATCTATATTTCCATAATTTTCTTTGTATTTCATTATCCATGTACAAGTTTTTATTAAGAAAACACTGAAAAAATTATTAAAATTGGATAATTTTTGGAAGAGATACAGTTTTTTTTTTCAAGACAAAGGTAACTGACATCAAAAACAAAAGATCTTGTTTCTTTTGTTCTTCTTCTTTGTCAACAAAAGATCTTGTTTCTTCTTCTTTGTCTAGGAGGCCGAACATTGCTATAAAGATAGGTCTTGAAACATAACTAAGATAGGATGACTTAAAAATCTAAATTTATTATATTAAACTGAAAAGTGGCCATCTTATTGTTTTTAAACTGGTATTATTTTTTTAGTTTTAATTACCTTTTGTAATCTAAAACCTACTTGTATACAAAATTTGAAGATTAGAGTTTACTGGAACTATTCGAGAAGGCAATTACGAAAATTGTATGGCGCTTAGCATGACTTAAGATCCTTTTAGACACTTTCACATCGGTAACTTTAAATGGATTCTGAACGATGAAGATAAGAATCTTGACATTTGTTTAATGATACAGTAATAGGGGAAAACGGTTTAAATTGGAGAGGTTAGGGGTAGGAAGATATGTGAGTGAGAGCCTTTGTGACATTGTTAGGATCAGATGTAAAAGATGGGAAGAGGGTTATTAATGTTGAGGGGTATTAATAATAGACGGATATGAATAGGGATGTGTGAAGGAAGCTGGACCGAGTGGTGGTTTACAACGCTGTCTACTCTACGCCTCGGTATGAGGCACGATACGATGTGATCTTGTAGATAGATTGATAGATGAATTTTGTTGTAAAAGTTACGGTTTACGAAATTGGAAATTTAGTTACTGTCATTTTTTAAGAAACTTCTTGTTTGTTTTATATGATTCAGTCATGTATTCCCTTTGCTCGCGCTCGTAATATGAAGTATATTGTAGAATTAACTTGTATATAAGCAAATATCTTAGTTCAATTTTAAAAAAGCTGTGATCTTTCGATTTAATTTATTATTGTCCATATTGATTGTTATTTTATGCGCGTGCGAGTTGTTCCTACCTCCCCACGGTTACGGCATGCTTTTTAACATGACTGCCTGATTAAACCCGTTTTCATTTGGGATTATGAAATATTTTCTACTCCCCAACTTATGATTAGATATTAATAGGTTTCTTATAATTTATGTCTTACATTGACATATTACACAAAGCAAACTGAACGTGGTCTCGGTAGAAATTAAATTCTGGTACTGAACATATAAAACTTTTGTAAATTATAAAAATGTATTGTAATTTAAATTTGGAATTTAAAAAAAATTAAAGCTGGCAGCTAAATGACTCGGTAACAATAGTTTTTTGTAAAACAGAGAAAATTGGTCTGAAGCGATTGTAAGACCCCAAGGCGCGTAGATAGGTTGACATTTTTTAATATCTCTATAAAGAGGATGTAAGATAATGTTAGCATCGCAAGTTATTCAATTTTTATAAAGTGCATAATTACACCGAACAATAGTTGAATCGTACTACAAATTCGTTGCTCACTTGAAGTTATGTCAGTAACGTTGTAAATAGCATACGAGATATATGAAAAAAATGTTATCATTTTTGTAAGAAGATGTGTTATCTCATTGTTAATTCGAATTACCCAACTCAATTTCCCTTTTAAATACTTGTCTATCGGTTACCATAATCTATACGTGCATATTTTTTGGTAGTTAGGCTCTACTTACGGTAAGTCCGTATTTATGAAATTATACCTAAGTCATTTTGTACATATTGCTAAGTAAGGAAATTATAGGAAAAAAAATGGACTGAATACCCTTCATGTGGTAAATTTGCAGATCGAACGGAATAAATTTAATTTGTACTCTCAAGTGCAATGATTGCATCATTGCACTCGGCCAATGAGATGTTCGTTTTGAACAAAGTTTTGTTATTTAGAAATTTGATCAATTTATAATAATAATCCTATGACTGTACGCATCTATATGTGAATCGAGAAAATAAACCATTTTTTAACTCTTAACCCTTTAAAGCCTGAACAATGTTGCTATTAATTTCATTTGTTGAAATCTGAAAAATAAATTATTTATGGCACACGTTAGGAAAACTATATAACATAATAGTTATTTAATATACGGTGCTGAGTATTTTTTTTCCATTTAAAGAATATGAATATTATTTAGAAAAAAAAATAGCTGAAACAAAAAAGTCCTCTTACTAATTATAATTTTAATTATTGTAAATTCAAATATTATGAGTAATAATAAGATACAGACTTATGTTAAGCTTCAGGTTTTAAATGGTTCATTCTGATATATTGATATGGCAAAGTTGTCATGTTTCTAATGACCACATTATCCGTCTTGAACAATGAATTGGCAGTTGGCTGCATATAGGAGATTTGAAAGAAAATTTCTGCCAATGAAATTTTCTCGGCTTTAAATGGCTGGTAAGGGCAGCCATCTTGCCACCTTGCATTTTAAAAATAATTTTTAACACGACCTTTAATCAAACCTTGTGACCGCCTTTTGCCATTGGCTGAAACGTCGCGTAGCTCTTACGAATTATTACAATTAAAGAGATTTTGTAAGTAAAGTTGCCCGAGGCTGTTGCTATTATTATAAACTATTGATTACTCTTTTTAATGTTACACGTTGTATAAAGCTTGTGATGTCGTTCTTCTGACTGATTAAATAGACACGAGTTTAGCTGTTCTGCCTAGTCATGGTTCGTAACCGAAATACGGTCTAATATTTGTGGATTTATGTAAATGAATTATATTACTATTATTATTAATAGAGATCCATAACAACAAGTGTTTTGTAATATTTAATGTATAAAGTATATAGGATTAATTAGAATATGCTCAACGTATAGAAGAAAATTATATAAAGATGTATTCGTGATCAATGCATAAATTCTTATGGTGCAGGGATGTCGACTGGTTCATGGGTCAACTTTCGATACAAAATTCATTTCAGTTCTATTTGACTAAACTGAAATGTATCAGTCTTAGGGAGTAGAGCTTGAAGCGGGTTTAGAGCCCAAAGTTTTAATATAATATTGAATTATAATTTTAATCAGCATGAACATGTGGCACAATACGAGTTGCGAGCATATTTGAGTGACGAAATACAGAATATCTTTTAAACTCGTTAGTGCAATGTGACTTCTTATAATGATTTACTTAACTTCGGTGGGAAACAGCATAGAGTTTTAGAACTATTTGGAATTTAAGGAATGCCTTAGTAAAATAATATTTTGTCGACCCACGTTTTTCAAACATTGTTTCATAAAATTCTTTTAAATTTTTTTCTTTTTCAACAAGATATGTTTATGTACGCGTCATGAATTTGTCAATGTCCCTGTATGAAACAAATATTGAAAATTCTTAACTACTGTTTAATTCATTAGCTTGTTTGGTTCACACATAAGGTTAGGACTCGCTCCGTTGCGGAGTTTTTTTTAGATATTTATAAAATTAATTTAAAAATCCCATGCATACTTGATGTTCTGGTGAAGAATACTGTGTAATATATTATTCTAGTTATAAAGATTGTTAATTTATTTATTCAAAGTGTAAACTATTATTATGTTCGAGTTTAAGGTTAGTTGCATTTGCCAAATTAAAATTTCTTCGACACAATTGTGGTTGTTTAATTTCTTTTGTTTCGGCGATTAAAATGTTTGATATTCATTTAGGACATAAATATATGAAACTATGAAATAAATTTACAGCGTGAGTCAGACTCGCGCACGAAGGGTTTCATAGCAATATTAAACTTTGTATTTCTCAAAGAAAAAGTTGTTACTGCGGTAGGTACCAAAAATATCCCATATCTCAGAAACTACACAATACATTAAGATATGTTGTGCAGTGTTCAAACCAATTTTCGTTAAAATTTATTTAAGTTCTTCTACCTTCATTTTTTTCCGAACTATACAAACTTGAAAAGTTAAGGGAGGGGACACACCAAGATTTTAGAAGCTCATATCTCACCGACTATTGATTTAAATAAAAAAGTTATTTTGGAACCTCTAAATCATTTTTTAAGTCTTATCTAATGCTACCCCACACACCTATTTGGACTGTATTTTTTTCATCCCTCAGTTACATCTATGGAGTGCCACAAAGAAAAGATAAGGAAATACATAGAATATTAATGGAAATTCTTTACTTCGGAAAGCAACAGAAAGGTGATGACTCACCTAGATGAAACAATCGTCTAGAGCAGGGTGTTGTGTGTATTGTATATAAACACTTGTATACTGCTGGAACTTTTTTTCGTGTAACGTCTATTTCGTGTTATACGTAATGTAATGTCTATTTCGTGTTGTCTATTTCGTGTATTCGCACCGCGATTATTGGTTGACTCAACCTTGTTATATGCATGCGTATGACCAATCTCGAATGTTCGAGAGCGAAAATGTTCCAGTAACTTTGTTGTGACCTTGTATCTATGGCGTCACATAACATAACCGGTTTACATTATTTTATTTCATCATGGGTGTAGGAATGACTGGCTTGTGTATAATTTAGATTTTTAGGCATATTTCTATATTTTTTGCAAAAAATATCCTCGTGAGCTGCATGCGGCCCCTATGACTCATGATGGACAGCCTTAGTCTAGAGATGAATCAAAATCTAAGTGGATTCAAGTGTCCAGTAAAGATTAACATATGACTTAAGGTCAGAGAAAGAAAATCTTCAAGTGCAATGGCTGTTATTAATTTCTACGCGAGGATTTCTAAGCACACACATTCTGTTAATCGAAGGTACCACATTGTTTTTAAAGAAGCTATAAAGTCAAGGCGAATGTAAAGAAATACTAAAAAAATTAATAATCTCCATTCAAATTATATTAATTAAATTATGAGATCTAATGAAACATAGTTACATTATTATGACATTTCTACAAAATCCCACACTGAAATAAATTTTAATATGGGTAATCTCTGGAATTAGTCAAACAATTATAGTAAGTAAGAAAGAAAAGATTGTCGTCTTGCCATTAGTAAGATAGGTTTTTGGCAGCAAGTTTTAAATAGAAACAGATTGTCACAGTATCTTAGTATACCAAGGAATGAAGAGACTCGAGTCATGAAAATGTTGAATTCAAGACAATCTATTCTGGCATCAAGGTAATATTTCTGCATACTTCTGAACAAGCAAAGATGGTTTACTAAAGAGAAACTTCCATTTCTTAGTTTTATTTGAGCCCAAGATCATTTTAGGTGTAATTATTTAACATTGCCTAGTTGAATAAATAAATGAGTAGGACAAAATTTATGTTGTTGTGACCAAATTGTTTATAAATACAATAAAAAAAATGTTCAATGTCACTCAACAAGCTATTGCAAAGAGCATATCAATAATTTTGGACGGGGAAACAAGGTTTGACAGTTAATATTATTGTTAATGATGTTTCTAGATCAGTGTAACGAAAAGGACGATTTGCAAAGTGTTTAGTAAAAATTCAGTAAAATTTGTTTTTTGGACGTGCAAATAAAGCACACAATATTAATCTCATTGTCATTTAAATGTCAGTCCATCCCAATAAAATATCATCTTATACATAAAAGTGATGTTTATTCAATACGTAAAAGAGAGTCTCGTAGAAGTAAAATTTGGAATAAGGTATTCAAAGTATTGTTTTCTAAGAGCACCTCAAAAGGGGAAAAACAGAATCTACAATACCCCTCACGTATCCGTCACAGCCATTTTTCTCAAAAACAAATATTAACTCACATATACTTTAACAGTTAACACTAAAACATATTTATATAAAAGGTATTTTTTTACAATTTTATGTAAAAAAGTGCAGGTATTCCGAATGTCCACAAAAATGAAATAAAAATTATGAAAAAAATAGCATTACTACAAATTTACCTGAAGTGTAAATTTGTAGTAATGCTGAATAATGCTACTATAGCAATAATTCCAATTACCATAGTTTTTTAGAAATACATAATATTTTCATAAATATGTAGTATTATTCATTATATTTATATATGAAAGCAGTATTAATATTTGTAAATAGTTTCAAAGAAATACTACATAAACTTATATGTATTTATATGCTTAAGTGAGAGGGTAACCCTCGTAGTGTAATTTCTGCTTGTACTGGATAGGTTTTTTGTATAAAATATACTTTACTTTCTTTTTAAATCTAAAATGTCACCAACCGATATTCTGAAATAGTTCAGTTTGTCCTTCTCCCCTAAAGTTCTGGCTTAAAAATGTTTAAAGATTTGTGACAATATATTTATCGTATTGGATAAAATGTAAATTGTTATATTCTACATTATCACTCACATCTACATTTTACATTACTAGTATAATTGCCTTTTTACATAAAATATAAGTATTATGTATAAAGGACCAATTTGCAACTCACTCATATAAAATTAACATTTCTAATGTGTATATATTGCTTCACCTTTTCGTATCAATTCGGCTTATGCGTGAAGTGGAATTAAAATGTGTGGAAGTGTAGCTGTTTTGTACAGTGCTTAAGAAAGTTGATGCAAGCTTACACACACTAACGCAGCAGATCAGCTTCCTTTGCATTTGACAAGTTGCATACTCTTGCTTCATTACATTGTATGAAAGGCAAGAATATGTCTTTAACATTTATAAACAGGATACAGTACACAATCACATTCTTTTATGCTTACACATGCTACTGAGTGTTTTCGCAGCGTGCAGTTTCGGAACAACTTATGAGCGTAAGTGTAGTGAAAACCATCCGGCGCATTAACGCAGACAAGTGTGTCTCTAATGTTGGTAAGTTAGTCTCTAATTGATGCTGACAATTAGTTCCAAATGAAGTAATACAAATACGTGTTATTATAAATTTTCTAGTTATTCACATCATTTTATTACATAGTCATTTAGATGGAGGGTTGTGACTGAATGGGCATTGAATATTTTTTGAAAAACGATGTTAAAAGTGTGTCTCAAATGATGTAAAAGTTCTGTTAGAACTTGTTTTGTAGAGTGTATTTTTCTGTTAGAACAATATGCAGAAGCTATCGGACAGATTTTCTTAACTTAAGAACTGATGAAAAGAAATTGTCAAGATTATAACAGTAATTTAACTTAAAGTTGAAGTTAGGATATAAGTAACTTTTATCTAGGCCAAGCGTACTTTTGACAATTATGGCTACAGAAAAACTGCACAAAATGAAAGATCTGTACAAAACGCTAACACATGCAAAAAGTAGTCTTTACTTTTTAATAAGTTTTTGTTAGCATACCTCTTTTAATAATTCACCTCCTTTCAATATCTTAACTGACTTTCTGAATTTCTATATGTTTTGAGATCGCTATAAATAGCATTCACTTGCAAAATTTCACAATATGATATAACTTAAATCTATATGTCATTACAATCAAATCATTGTGAACTTTCTCAACCAGCAAGTTTTTAGGGTTCTGAAGTGAATCAAGGATCCCTTATAATTATGTCACATCCATCGGTATGCAGGTCACAGTCTCATTTTCCTACAGTTTTAGACTTATATGTAGGAAGCTTTGCTATAAATGAAAATGCTTCATAAGAAGATCTCAATTAATATGTAGCAAACTATTAAAAAAAAAGATAAAAATCATGTGTGCAATTCACACGTGGTAGAAGTGAAACCTTCAAAAATTTTAATTTTTAAGTTTAATATCAATTTTTAATTTTGATAAAAACTAAAATTAGAAAAGTTTTTATAATTCTCCCTCCCCTTCCCCTTCCCCTCCCCCCCAACTCATTCCACTTGACAGGTGCCTTATCCCTCGAAGTAGTGAATGACTTCATTCACCTGTGCGCTAGCATCAGCAACACGGGCTCTTGCGAAAAGGAAATCAGGAAGCACATCGGTATGGCCAAAAATGCGATGTCCCAGCTAGACAGAATTTGAAAGGATCGGAACATATCACGGAAGACAAAGATTTCACTTGTGAGCTCTTTTGCGTTCTCCATCTTTAGTTGGGGCTCAGAAACATGGATGATAAAACAGGCTGAACATGACCGCATTGACGCTTTCGAGATGTGGTGCTGAAGGAAGATGCTTCAGATTCCATGGACTGATCCATACAAACAAGTCCATTCTTCGTGAGCTTAACACCAAGAACAGGCTTTTCAATATCTGCTTGCGAAGGATCCTGGAATTCTTTGGAAACATTGCATGGAAGGATGGACATAACCTGGAGGAGCTGATGATTACCGGCAGAGTGGATGGCAAACGACCAAAGGGACGGAGCCCAGCAAGATGGGTTGACCAAATACGTTCAGTGTTGGGCACAAACTTGCATGAGGCACTCCACACTGCTAAAAACAGGAATAGATGGAGAGACATTGTGCATGCAAAATTGACTTCAAGTCAGGGAGTTCACGACCCTCAGGAATGAGGAACATGACGTGAGGAGGAGGAGTCATGAGACACCTGTTTTATTTCACTCATTCTCATATATGTGTTTGTATTCATCTACTATCTTATGGCTCCTGATGTAACTACCTTTCAGTAGTTATTCCTCAATACATATCTTTCTTGGCGATTCAAGTTTAACTTTTCGACACTATTAAATTTCTATCAATCGGTCTATCTCCGTAAGTTAAATAGCTAAGTTATTGTAGTATAAGGCTCACTTCTCTCTATATTTATAGCACTTTTACATACTGTTCTCGTTTTCTTTGACATTCTGTTTTTACTAATGGTATGTAATATGTCATAATGGTACATAATAGGTATGTCTTTACTATGTTCTTTACTAATTTCTAAAAAGGTACCTACTAGGACTTTTGCTGACTATATTTTAGATCTATTTTTAGAGCCTATATTTAGAGCTTATTAACCATCAACTGGTTTGTGAGGATTACTTCAACATCATCAACTTACTTAATTAAAAACAAAAAGGCAATTATTGTTTTGTACTCGATAGCAATAGAAATTAAATAACAAAAATAAAAGACTGATTTCATTTTTGTTATTTAACTTTTGTTTCTTTACTAGAGTCTAAAAAAATTTCTTAAACTTGTTTTAATATAAAATGTAATTGGTAAACTGTAGATGATAAACAGTACGAAATCATTGATGTTATAACAATTCATAAGAAATATAAGAAATTGGTATTTACCTTAGTTATATAATATTAATTGTAACTGATAGTTGTTGTGAATTATTAGTAGATACATTTGGAATGATAATTCAAATCATACTATATATTGAATATATTTGGCGTTAATTTTGTAGAAATTCATTATTCACAAATAAATGAAACTACGTGATATAGTATTATTTCTGGTATAGGTGGGCTATTAGCGAAGATCTTTGCTAATAGCCCACCTGACACCTGATGTTGTAATACAACGAAACCTAGGTCGTGGTAAAGAACTTAAAGAAAGTAGAAATAATACTACATCACGTAGTTTCATTTATTTGTCATACTTTATAAATAATAAATAAGAATATTTCTATATAAGAATACATTTTATTTAAAAACACTACAAATTTATATAACTACAAGTACATTCACTTCCCTTTCAAAACTGATTAGTCTATAGTTTCTGCAGACTATTTGCCAACTAGTCTGCTTAACAGACCAGTTGACACTCTACTATTTTTTTAAAAATACTTTAATCTCACTGTCTTCTATGTGTATTCAATATCATGCATGATCTTCCATTTTTCCATCCCTTGACAATAAGCTTCTGATATAAAAGAACTTATCTTTATTCTCTACATTTGTTCTTTACAGTAACTGCCACTGTAGACTTATTTTTACTCATACAAATGTTATATGCATTTATGGAAGACACTTCCACAACACTAAAAACTTATATAACTAAAAATATATTCACTTTCGTTTCAAAAACAATCAGTCGATAATTTCTGCAGACTATTTACCGGCTAGTCTACTTAACAGACTAGTTGATATATCTCTATTTTTTTTTAAAAATGCTCTATTCCTTCCATCTCCTATGTATATTCAATATTATGCATCATCTTCCATTTTTCCATCCCTCGGTAATAAACTTCAGATACATAAGAACTTATTTTTATTTCCTACATTTTTCTGCATTTGTTCGTTTCAGTAATTGCCACTGTAGACTTATTATCACAATATATATTTTGGGAAGAATTTAATAGAAATCTACATTTAGATCTCAATTATAAATAAATTTAATTAACGTTAAGAATGCATTTATTATAAATATTGAAACTAAATGATAGGAAAAGTGAGGGAGAAAATCTATGTAATATATAAAGTAAAAAATAACCAAAATAAATAAAACAATAGTAGCGTCGGAATAACTTCAGAATGCACCTGTCTGAAATGATTGTCACATTAATTAATGAAGGCAAAACTTAAGTCAATATTTACATTCTTAAATTTAATTCTACATATCTTCAATTTAGCTTTCTTGTCTGATTAAGCTTTTTCAAACTTCTGTTTATTACATATAAAGTTTTCTATTCGTAATATATATATATATATATATATATATATATATATATATATATATATATATATATATATATATATATATATATATATATATATATATATATATATATATATATATATATATATATATATATATATATATATATATATATATATTTTTTACTAAAACCATTGACAGTTAAAAATTACAAAACCATAGAATAATATTTATTACTTCCAAGACCTTAAAGACTGTTTTTAAACAGTCATTTATGTTAGCTAGTAGCTAGTGGTTTTCACATTGATAACCTCAATATTTAAAAATGATTCTTATTCGTATGCTATTAAACAAATAGTTACAAACAAGTTAATTAGATGGACACGTAGAAGAGCACTTGCGTCTTTAGAGTGTAACTCTATATGTATATAGATTGTTTCTTTAGAGTGTATCCGCATAGATGTTAGTTTCCATTAATAAATAAAAAACGAAAATAATTTAAGAACAATTATATTTAAAAGCTAGTTGCTAACAATAATGCTATATTACTACACATGCTACGAATTTCTTCATCATTTCTAAATTCCGACGCTAATATAGCATTACCAACAGCTATTGTTTCTCTACAGCTATTGGCTTTAACCCAAATTCTGCCATTCATACCAGCGGCCATCTCAAAAGGTAATTCTTTTTGTAAAGATTCTAGTAAGCAGCATTTAGGATTTAAAATTTTACGAATTAAATTTAGACTTGCTGTGAACATGAATCCGTCATTGAGAATCCCAAGTCTTCCTTTTTTTCCGTGCGAATCGACGCACACCAATTCTGACTCCATGTCTTTACTCGCCACCAAAAGTTTTGCATAAACTAAATCCCCAATTTGAACGTCTGGCCTTTGTTTTTTTGTTGCTCCTTCGAATGCAAGATAACTCAAAGCTGCGGTGCTACTGCAGCCTATGTCCACACGAAATATATCTCCCGCCTTTTGAACTACTATACCGATAACGTTTTCGCCTCGTATAGGAATATATCTCTTTTGAAAATTATCAATCCAATAAGTAATAGGTTCTTTCTTCCTAAGTACTCCGGCTTTACTAGCTTGTACTTTGTCAATTTCTCGTCTAAGGCCAGGTCCTAAAATGATTTTTACCTTTTCTGGCACAACTTTCAAATCCATGATGACATCGCCTGGAAGGACAACGTCTCCTACTTTATAATTCATTATATCCTTCTTACTGACTACCATTGCTTTTATCAACAATTAGTGCCGATGGTTCAGTTATAATTTAACTTATTAAGTGTAAAACATAAGCACGCAACACAAACTAAATTGACAGCTGTCATAATTTCTTTTTAATTCTCATGTACATATAGGATGCTAATTTTTTTTTGTATTTTATTTGGCCAATCAGATAATTTTTTAAAGCTTTTTTAACCAAATTTCCCATCAAAACTTAAATTATCCTTATTTATTTGGATTATATTTAAACTAGACTGATTGTGATTGAAAGAATAAAAGATCGGTAAAAAATTAGTAAAAACTAATTTAATTCATAGTTGCTGATGGTAACATAGTTATTATTATATATGTGTTCATCAAACAACGCATGAGTGTTCCAACATAACATGAATGTATTTTATTTTTTTTTAGAATTTAAAGAAAAAATTAAATATTGGCGGGAAATGAACTAATTAATTTTATAATAAAAAGGTGTAAATGTCAATTTGAAATTGGCGAATTCCATTACTAAGTCAAATTAAACAAAATTTAAACATTATAAACCAGATCTGTAGAAACAATATTTAATTTTTTTTATATTAATTTAATATTGGCTTTCTTAAAAGAAACATTAAATAAGATCGTAATTACATACACCATTCCAAATATTCTTAAATAATAGAAACAGTGCTTTCACAACATAATGAGAGAGAACGGCATAGAGTAATGCATTGTTATGAGACATTGATAAATGGTAAAAAATAAAAATAAACCTACGAACCCCCATCTCATTTATGTATACATAAAATAATCAATAGACATATTTGCAACTCGGTTCTCATAGAATTCAAAAATACAAGTACATTTCTTTAATACATTAATTTTACATTCTTATAATAGGCACAAATAACCACTTTACTTTAAATTCTACGTGAACCGATTTGTTCCTCTTCCAGGAGGAACAAATCGGGTGATTATTCTTTCTTGATTGAATTGAATAAATTGGAGGGATTACTATCGGTGCGGAGTTTCACTTATGATCATTCCTGTCAGCTGTCATGAGTTGAGTTTTTATAGTCCACCACTGTAGCCACCCAACTGGCGGAGATTCTTTTATTTTTAGATATCAATATATAAAATGTAAATTATGCTCCGTTGCATCCTCTTTATACAGATATAACTCACTTTGCTATGTTGGTAACTTTTTTTATGCAAACAAACAAATAGACAAAAATCTACATAGGATTTTTATGTTTAAGTATCCTGTAATCAACTCAACCAGCCTAAAAGCAGGTGTTTATTTCAAAATTACAGAAAGACACTGCAATTTAATTTGTATGTATAGATGTATAGATTAGCAATCTGGATTGATTAAATATACCCAAAAAGTTTAGTTACTTTAATTGGTTAATTAGAAAAATAATTAGCTTTTTTATAATATTACTATTAGTTAACATTTTTTTTAATTGTGTGACTTGCATCCAAAAAATTACAGATGATTTAAAGTTTTGCATCATTAACTTATTATGGCTAACAAGGATTACATTTAATGATATTACATATTGATATTGATATGTAGCTAGCTAAAGGGGTCACCCTGTGAACGCAGTCTCTGATAAGCACCACGCTTTGTTATTATTCTAGTTACTTGAAAGTATTGTTTATCAACATTGATAAAAAACTAGTAGTACTGCCTAGCTAAACTTACCTTATGGCAAAGTTACAATTTAAAATCACTTATAATTCTCCTTCAATACATTGCCAAGTCATTCGCATGTATGTTTCATAACATAGTGAATCTAATCTCTCATTTTGTAAGCGCCTCGAAAACGTTTGTACCTGAAAGCTATTCAAGTAACACTTGATCAAACACTTTGAAAGGATTGAGAATATTAATGCAATAAACGAACACATTTGCTGGAGAGAATGTCAGACGATGTAGTGTAACATATCGAACGGAGAAGTCGCATTAGTACGACGTGGTTACCTCTCTTTTGAATTATGTCACTTATTCGCCTATCAGCTAGTGCCACGATATCTCGCATAATAAATTAGTTTTTCTACATTTCCATTGGTGTTAACAGTGAGCATAAATTTTTTAAAGACAGTATTCCTTACTTGTGGTTAGTGCTGGGTGAGATTTATTTGTTAATATGTACACGTATATGAAAAGAAAAAAGAAAATAACCATTGTGATACAGAGTGACTTGGGCCGTTTGAGCAGACTTATTTATATAAAAACAGTTTGTTCGTTCGGCTCGAGTTATTTTGCTTCACAGTTAGCAACAGTGTGATTTTGTACGTCAGTTCGTTAAAAGCGTGTTCCTTGTGCATTTTTACAATTTACTTTGAATACTTATTTGTTATATACTTGTCTCAATATTTTCTTTCTGCTAAATAATAAACTGCATGTGTGTAAAATAGCAGACTTTTTATTTTATTTTCGACTTTTAGTAATTTTCTGATGAAATTGAGAAAAAATATAATTTTTGTGCGTTTTTAATGTTTGAAATTTTTCTACAATATTAACACACTTTATAAAATAAAAATGTTCAATTTTATTATAAAATTTTTTATTCCATGAATTAGTAAATAAATTATTCACATTATTAAATAAATTTTACTTTTGGAAAGTCTAATATAAACAAATAATGTGTTTTTAAGTACATACAAAAAAATGTTATGAATAAATTATATACATTTATCTTATACCTTAATATCATAGTAAAACTACTAGAAATTTGCAAACATTCAACTTTTTTAATTGATGTGACTGCGATATCCACTATTATTCCAATGAATTGATAGAGTTAAATATTGAAATATACTTATGTTTACTATGTATTTATCAATCATAAAAAAATTATTAAATTTACATATTTTAAATAAAGCATATAGATAGGATCCTTAAATATAAATTTATTTGTAAGATATAGAATAATATTAGTTTCAGAGACTAAAAAAAACTCATAGTAATAGCCTGCCATTATAAATCAAACTCAAAGCAATAGATATTAGAGTACTATTATAGTTCTAACCGATAAATTATAATGGTTAATTAATAATTACTTTACATTAGTACCATACATTTATCATTTCTCCATTGTTTGCACAATATTTTCAAACATGCTGAACCACCTACATAACCTAAATTCTCATACTTTATTTTACACACGACAAAAGAGTTTATGGGCTGTGTCAATAATTTTTGTCAGTAGTATGTGTAGACAGATGTTTAAGTTTGTTCCACATTATATCCTTGTAAATGGCTTCAAATAATCAAATAATACAAATACAACTCTACCTGAGTAAGCCAATATATAGAATATTCTATTCAAATAATTTTCGTCTTGTGTCATGTACCACTTTACCATGATCTAATTTTGGTTTGAGAAGCTGGTTTGACATAGTCTCTTTCAAAAATTGCCATTATGTTATTGATTTTACAGATACTTTTATTTGTTGACTCAGACATTAGTTAAGTAAGAACCAAATATAGAAGATATCATCTGGAATGATAATCATTCAAGATGACCTCTATAAATATATATATATATATATTTATATATACATACATATATTTATTTATACATACACGGTTGCCGGGTCTAAGTGTAGGACAAAGAATGACGTTGTTCATTGATTGAAAAATAGTTGATTGTCTTTAAAATAAAATTTAAAATATGACTTTTTTCAGGAAATTGAAAATAATATTCTTAATTATTTGTCATGTTTTTGTACACACAATACTTGCGCACATTATTCAGCGCTACTCAGGGAAATAACCCGTAAACAGCTGCGAAGACATCTAGTTGCCCAGGTAAGCACATCAGGCAAGTATTGGGTGTGTCAAAAAGAGTTATGAGTAATATTTTTTTTGCACCCAGTTAGAAAAAGGGTGTATTTTACGTTTTATTTCAATGGCAATTTATTCCTTTATAGCCAACGAATAGCATCTTTCTTTGTCCGATACTTATTCCCAGACACCTTGTATATATATATATATATATATATATATGTGTATATATACATATATATATATACATATAAATATGTATATATATATATATATATATATATATATATAATAAAGAGGAGTGAAATAAAATTAAATAAATATCAGATCTTCCATTTAATCCTTATAAACTATACAGATACCGATACATATAGAACAGATGGAAAACCCACTTTATAATTTGTATATATACATCAATTTCTTCTCTTACTGACAAAACATTTTTTAGTATATTTTTAAAGTTCCCTAGCATCATTGTTATTTAGTTTTGTTTGAGTTACATTTTATGAGCCCATGAGTTATTAATATTTCAATTATTGAAGCAATTCTCTCAAATTTCAAATTCAGTTTCATTACAACAGGAAATAATTTTGTTATTAAAATGTGTCGTCTTATCTATATGCCTTAAAAATGTTATATAACTTGTCATTTATATTTATTAGCCCTTTTCACAAATTTGAAAACTGTAAATGAAATGAGTGTATTTTATTATTGTAAATTGAAATTACTTTTACAAGGTATATCTATTATTAATTTAAAAGTCTATTTCTAGAATCGAGCCACAGCTTATGGTACATATGATATACATATGAGGAAATGATGTATCGCTCAGGCTAACATACTTCACTTCACAACTTATATTATGTGAAGAATGTTGTAGATTGAAATAAAATAGCACAATTAATAATTTTAGATTGATACTTAAGAAAATGATATTCTATACAAGTGCATATAAGTGCAACTAAAAAAATTATGGTACTACACCAGCAAAACTTTTAGTTAGTTACTAATCACCTTTAATTTTAGTATAATGAAATCAAGTTGTATATAGTTTTGTTTTTAATTTGTACATATGTTAGCAATCTATAATAGAGTTTTTATCTATATGTAACATTAAGCAAAGGGACAATGCATTTTTTTTGCATAATAGAGAAAAGAAACTTTCTTCAGGATTTAGGTTATTAAAAATTATGATTATTAAAAAGGTTATTAAAAATTATGATTCCTAGATAAGGAAGAAAGTTTTCTCTAAGCAGATTCAATACCAATAAAAAGGCGAGTACATTATGAGTCAAATGCCTAAGTCTATTAATGTTGCAAGTTTTTTTGTACAAACTAAAATTACATATTTTCTTTTATTTTATATTGTAGTGGCCCGCCCTGACGTTGCTCGAATTGTAACTATATTTCCTGTAAAACTAAGTAAGTCTCAAAGCTTATTTGCCTATTATCAACCTATTGCTAAAGGGGACATAAAAAAATTGAAAGATTATTACATTAAAAATTTTAATTAATGCATTGTTTAAATAAAATAAGTACATTTTTTTCTCAAACTGTTAAAAATAAATTTCCATAAAAGTTCAATAAGTTAATCTGGAAATAGACATGAGATAAATTACTTTTATTATTAAAAAACGGTCGACTAAGCAGCTTACCAAATGTAACACAAAAAAGTTCATTAAAGTTCATTAATTATCTGTAATAAATGGAAATGCTTTCTAGGCATTTTTCATAATTCTCTCATTCATCGTTTTAATATGCAATATTTATAATTTATTGCTTTGGCCACACTAAATGTTTCCGGACTACTTCATTCTTTTTAATTACAATCTATGTCAATAGAAAAATACACCCAATAAAACAGTGAAAAGTTTATTTTTATCATCTAAGTTTATGGAAACGTTCTTTATAAATAAACAAAAAACTTTACTAGTCATAATTGTTAATATTTTTGCATCAGCACAAATAACAATTATCCTTTGCACAATTGTTGTTTCTGAAATAGAAAGTCCGAGATGTAATCTGTTCATTCATTCCCATTTGTTAATAAATAACTAATGGGTAGCATTGTGTTATTGTTTTAATTAATTTAGGAAACTCTCATCGTAGTTCCCTTTTTAGCCTGCTTTATAATGAATTAATATAACTTTTTAAAGGCGATATTTTCAAAATATTACCTCCAACAAAATGTACAAAATCTGATTTATGTACAAGTAAGCTAGTTTTATATATTAAATATGCCGGACTTGAAACAAAAAAGCATTTTCGAATATTGCTTTAATGCAATTTTGTATGAGCATGCAGTTGGGATATCAATACCATTCAGCTGCTGTTAACTGATCAAATATAAAGTTAAGTATCTGAATATTTTATGTTACTTTATATCAAGGCTTTTGGAACCTTATATCTACGTTAATATAAAAAAATTTAATAACTGTAAGGTGCTATATTATTAATGAGAAGCGAATAAAACATTAAATAGTATGTAGTGTGAATACAGTACTTGTATTTTGTTACGTGTTTGCACAATTCATATGTATAATTTGTGAAATCTTAGCATGATTGTGTAAACCTACTTTACAATATTGTTGTAATAAAATAATAGACAACAATGCCATAAAGAATTAAATGATTTATGTATGAATGACATACTCAAGATTAATAAAGAATCGAGTTACGGAAGACAAAGTGGATGTGTAAATTTTGTTTATTTTGTTACAGCTAATACAAATTAGAAACTCGTTGCCTTATCGTGATAGATGTCGTTTGGTCAAATTTTTTTACATAAATGTCAAGTATGTGGGTACGATAAGATGTAATAAGTACAAACAAATAATGTAACTTGACATACATTTTATTTTCTTCCGCCGGAATTATAATATGAGTATTTAAAAAATATAGAAACAAATTTCCAGTTTCCCTAATAGTTAAAATAAGGACATCAGCTGTACAATTTTTCTTTGTATTGCAAAATTACAATTAGAAATCGACAATCAAAACAAATTTGACACATAATACAAAAAATTATTCAACAACCTTAATTCGGCATGTGTTATCGTTTTAAACTTTATTACCACACATCATTATTCAAAAGCAAACAGTGCTCATACACCGATTGCCTGCTATTTATATTTCTATTAACTTTATAAGTCGGCATCTATAGTAATGGTAGTACAATGGATGTGAATGGTGGCACCAATCACATGCGCCAATGGATTTTAATTTGTAAAACACATGCATATTGCGATCAGGCAATAAACTTTGGAAAACATATTTCAAGAAGGCATTGTATTGATAAGAAATAGTGCCTATGTTAACGACGTAAGTAATGTAGAAATAGGTTTTTTCATTAAACGGACTGTAGATTTAGGTCACAACATTAAAATAGTAATGATTTTTGTGTTGATATTAAGTTTGTAAGTTTATATCAGATATTCAAATTGTATATTTAGTCGTAAGGCTGGTTTTGTTTAACTAACTAATGTCGCTTTAGTTTTGACCAATCTTCACATGCACACTCTGTACACGCTCCCAATTATATAGTCATTAAATCTTCAATAGTACTTTATTTTTAATCTATTGTACTTAATTGGAACACGTAAACATTGTGTATCTCTAATATGCTTATAACTCTGTAACTTTTTGATATACACACCTGAAATTGGGCACAGTTAAAATGAATTTTAATAAACAATTAGTTTAGTTGTAATTATTAAAAAATCAATTTTCGAATTTAGTTTTTTAAAGTAGATCATAATTAAACTATGCTCTATGAATTTTAAATAATTAAAAAAAAATTGTAAATGTTCTAATAACTCTTCTCCTAAGTGTTTGTCGCATGTGAATATCGGAGCAGGTAAATGCAGCAGAAGGGTTATAAAAAAGTGAGTGTACGCATGATTTAAAAAAAATGATTATTAAGTAAAAAATTATAATATTATTTCGGGGAAAATTCATTTTTAAATCTTGATCGCATAATTTTCGAAATGCACATTGTCAAATAGATGGTTGCACAAAAATGACAACCCAGATTTTTTTTTTAATTTTGTACACTTCTTCAAGATGAATAAATATTATCATTGATGGAAGAATTTTTCTCATGCTTTTTTATTAAAAAAAAGCAATCTTTCAATCAAAAATCAAATATTACCTTGATATGAGCATGCACCACATTCAGGCAAGTCAATATTGGGAAAAAACAACAAGGGAATGTCATATTAAAGATATTTCTTGTCTTTTTTTCATTTTATATTTGTTGCAGTTAGAGTCACTATAAATCGTACTTTTGAAAACGCACTAGAAAAACCTGCCATAACATTATGGTTTATTATTATTTAATAGAAAATTTTGGTAACTTAATTAATTATATTTATGTATTATAAATTAAAATAACAGTTTTTCTACAATATCTAAAAGTTTTTGTTTAAAAAACCTGAAATTGTTAACGGTTTGTTTTTAAAAGCCTTTTCCACCATTTCAAATTGGTTTGACCCTGAAATATCTGGGCAATATTGTTGATTGACAAACTTCCTTAAAAACAATGTGTTAAGATTTATATCATTATATTTCTGATTTTTAGTCTACTTGAGATGAAGAGGAAATTAAATAAAATTGTTGGCAAACTTTATTGAATATTTGAATTGCATGCAACTCTTTCATTTTTGGGTTAATCCTATTGCAAACACTTATTATTGAATTTGAATTATCCATTCTTCAATTTCCAATATTTTCTGGCTTCTATATTTTTCCTCCGCTGTTCTAAATTTTCCCACAGCTGCATAGAAGTATGCAGCTGTGGGAAATTTAGCTTCAATCAAAAAAAGATTTATGGATTTATTCCTAAATTAATTAAAAAGATTCTGAGTTTATATTAACTTCTTATATTATATTATATTATAACATTAAATAAATACAGGAATAAAATAAAATTAGCCTCGAATTAATTAATTTTTTTATTCTGTCATACTTGTAGGATTCTATATTGAATGAACACATTTTATATACCTAGGATGTATTAATTCAATATAATCAACAAAAATTGTCTCTCTTTATATAGATCTTTCTTCCTTCTGTATATTTCTTTGTATAGCCTGTGCTGTATACCAAATCAAATTAGTATTCCCTTAAAGTTTAACGCATACTACTTGCATTGCAGTATCCACTCCGTGATTTGGAATAATGTATAAATCAGTTAATAAGCAATTGATATTTGCCTGATATAAGTTATTTTCTTGTTGCTCACTTATGTAATAATTCAGACAAACTGACAGATCATTAGAAGCATTTTGTAGTAAATAAATATTAAATATGCGGAATTAACAAAAGCAATTTTATTTTTTGTAGTATATGCCTATACCATAGCATATGTTTTCATATACATCTGGGTTCAACAATGAATAAAAATATTAGCTCTACGTATTTGTACATTAATTACGCAGAAAGTGAAATTAGAGATAAATAAGACAAGTCAAAAGAATTGAGGAATTACATATGACAAGTGATCAGGGACTTTATTTGTTCAATAGCTTAATAGTTTCCAATGTGTAATAATAAAGCAGCAATGGTAATTGTACATGGAAACACATGTATATAATGAAGCAATAAATTATCAGAAAAATAAAAACTAAACCACAAAAATACACTGCTTTGGATAAATTACATAGTGATATTCTAAAGGATTAATATTATAAAATCTTTAGCATGGCCCAAAGATGTGTTCATAACTGATCTTTTTGTGACAGAGATATGATGAAAAATTTGGTAAGTTTGATGTAAAACTGTAAAAATATTTTTTATACAATCATTAAAAATTAAATGTCATCATTGAAGAAATATAAATGTACCAAATTAAGAAAGCAAGACATTAAAGAATTTATCAGTTACGTAAATAGGCATAAGCAACGTCTTTAAAGGAAAAATACAACCTATTTCAGCTTTTGAGATAGTCTGTACTGAAAAACCTGAATCTGTTGTCATTAGCTATTGATCATAAATTAATTTTGCAGCTTCCCATTTCGGGAAGCGAAAGATTTCATCTGCTGCTAGGTTAACATTTTGAGTAGTTTTTAATATTCTTTATTAGTGCTGTACTACTTTATAAACGATATAAGATTCTTAATAATGTCCAATTTTTTTATGTGCCCCAAAAATGGAATGATATTAAAAATCAATCATTCCGAAATATAAATTGCAAATGTAAATATAAAATAATATGTGAGCACGAACATATATCATGAAAAAGTGATTTCAAAAACACTTTTATCGGAACTTTGAATTTTGAATTTTCTTAAGATTATGTAATCAATAAACTGTTCTGAGATTTAAATTAGTGACAAAGGTTTACACTAAGTCAAAATAAAACTCTACACCAATAATATAAACAAATAATAATATAAATTTTGTTTTTTAATATTGTTTCTGAGATTAAACAAATATCAATGTTGCATTGTTAAAAAGTGTTAAACGGTAGTTTAACACTTTTTAAAAATTAAACCTTATATGTGTATAAAAAACTGTGTATAAAAATGAAAATTGTTAAACTTAATTTTAATTTCTTGAACATTTTTTGAATGATCACTCCAATTTTTGAATGGCCATTCGTAAGACTTGCTTTTCATATCTCTTGCAAATGTGTTGCAAAACAAGTCTTGTATTAATTTATGATTTACTTTGAACATATTCAATTATAAATTTTGAATTATTCCTTATAAAAACTGAGAAATACATTTATGTTAAAAATATTGATAATGCGTTGATATTTCCTTTTAGCAATACCATAATATTGCTTAAATGCACTCCACATTCCTAGTATAATTAAATCCCAAGATTCTAATTTATAATTCCATTGGAGATACACTCCATCTGATAAGATTGAAGAGAAAAATTTTAAAAATATTAAACAACAATACAATGTATAATTATATAATTTCGGACACAGGTTAATGAGGCATAGAAATATAACTAACTTTTCATTTGAATTAACGGAATAAAGGCAGGTATTACCATCGCATTTACAATAAAAGAGCAGATAAGGGCTATGCACAATAAAATCGGTAATAACAATTTATAGGGAATTGTGCAGCAGAAAATATGGTATTACACACTTGGAAACAATGATAAAATTGCAAGACATTTATGCAAGCGTGCGATTTGTGTTATGCCCAGATTGGCCATAATGCATTTTGCGATAAGAATGTACAATCTTTTTAGGTCAAATCACCCGCACAATAATTTTACTTCAAGGAGTGCACCGCTGAGTGAGCAACTCGTTTATTCATTATATTATCCTACAATATCTTGGGTATACCAGGAAAATTTACACCTTAATCTTTGGGTAAAAAGAAAAAGAATATGCATCGCTCTGTAATCAGTATCACATAGCTTAATCTAAACAAAAGCTGATATATCTATTTGTAACTTAATTAAAAACATTTAATTGGTTTTGACATGATAGATAAAACTGATAGTACGATAGAACACAGTAGTAAATGATTAATATGAAAAATACACAAGACTTGATATGGTTATTAAGGAGGCAAGAGGAAGAAAGGTCTTGATACAGTCCAAGAATCAAACACTTTGATGTCTGTACGTATGAACAAGATTTTTTGTCTGATGTTATTAAGTCTCTTGCGAGTTTTTAAAACATTGTAAAACATGAAAATGTCAATTTATCCATCGATTTTCAAAAAACTTCAGAAATATATGTAAATGAATGTAAAATTGTTCAATGTTGTGTGACAGTATGGGTATTAGCTTAATAATGTCACCGGTATTTATCCAATAGTTTTAATATGACACCAATGTGGTGACACTGGAAGGTACAGTTTTAAGAAAAGGAAATATTAGTGTCAAGTAGTAAATAAGGGAAGGAATAAAGTAAGGTGAATGCGTGATACGGCTTTTTATCGTCATTGCTCACCCACATCTCACTCAGTTGGGTGACCAATGATGCAGTGATGATATAGAATAGAAATGGAAAATCTTCACCTCGCAAAAGGCCTATCTTCATAAAACATCGAATAGATCTCACTTCAGCCATGACATATATAGGAGAAACCATGACATATAAAGTGAAATAAAAATACGGGCAAATATATCGGGGAAAAACGCAAAAAGGGAATCCATTTCCTTTAATTGTTTTTTATCATTTTTTATAGCATATTTTCTTTTGAAATTATCTATGGCCTATTTCTTGGAACCCATAAAACACAGGTACAAATATTGTTGTTGTTTTTGGAGTCATTATTCAGTAGATTATAAAAAATAAAGGAAATGATAAATTAATTTGAATATTTTGAATGTTATTCACATTTTGACTAAAAAATTGTGAATTTTCATGAGAACAATGTGAATTTATTATTGTTATTTTTTTTCTTTTTTAATGTATGGTGATCATTCCCACCATAGAGAACCTTTGCCAGTGTCAAGTTTCGAAGTGGTGGCTAGGCAACACTGATTAGATTACATTTATTATTGATGATTACAATTTTGAATTGAATCTCAATATACATAAAACCATTCTTTTAAAAATCATTCACAAATAATTTTTTTCTATTCATTTTCATAACTATAAAATGTATTTAATAACGACCAGTCATTTTGATGATATTTGATAACGGCAAATAATGTTTTCTATTCATTTTCAAGCGTGCAAGCACATTATTATTAGCCATTAAACTAGAAAACATTTGTGATCTGCTTTTCATTTTAGTTATTATTCAGTTTTTTTGAATAGTGTCTTCTAAGTATTTTCAAATAAACTTTAATGAACTAATGAAGTGTTGGTTTATATCTAACACATACTTGTGTGCTTTTTATAGTTATAATTTACGCAAGTATGGAAGTTTACTTGGCTGTTCCATGTTTTTCTTAATATCCTTTTCTATTTCTTTGTGTTGCTCTAATAGGACCTCCAACCTGTTTTTAAATTCTTTTTAAAGATGTACATCTTATCCATTTTAAAAATGAGTTCTCCTAGCATGTGCCATTTGGCTGGGTGTGTTCACTGCCGGCCAAAATTTCGAGAATACTTATATTGTCTCTAAATACACTAAAAGTGTAGGTAATAAAATAAAAATCAATACATCTGCTTATTCTATTATTACCATGAAATGTCCACTGTCTTTCTTTTGTGTATTTCTGGAGTAAAGGTGCAATAAACGTGTTTTGCTTCAAAACATCAAAGAACTCCGAGCGACAAGTGAGTAGAGGTCATTATTATATTTTAAGACCTTCTTATTACTAATTATTTTGTTTTTATTTTGCATGGACCAAAATATATGATTGTTTTAGCTTCCCAAAACAGATTTTTTTTTAAAAGTAAAGTGTTTTTATAAAGTTCTACTTAGTCTACAAAAAACATAAAGAAACATGGAAAACTTCCAAAAAAGACTTCGCCAATATGTCTACAATGGGGGTGTCATTTATCAGATATACATAATTTTTAAAACCAAGTGAAGTAAGTCATTTTATAAGAACCTAGCGTAAATATGTAAAGAGCGTACAAATTGATAAAATACTGAAAAGTGAAAACAAAGAGTTACGTTGGATGTATGTAACAACATTTATACCAAAAATACATTCAAAAAGTAAAACATTTTCTTTTGTTCTCTTCTTGACTTTTCTTGTTTAGTATTTCTATGAGTATCAATGGTTATTTAACAAATATTAACACTTCCTTCATTTCTAGGAAAATAATGGTGTAAATTTTTATATACGTAACTAGCCGTGCCTACGATTTCATACATGTGGAATTTAGTGTAGAACTCTATTAGCATAAAGTTTACTAAAAATGCTAATAGATGACATTGGCAGCCAAATTGGTGCTGTCAGTTCTGATATTAGCGTGGACAACGAACGTAAAATATAGATTGACATATCTTTTTTATTTGTGAAAGATAAACACACAAAGAAGGTGCGCACAGATAAACAGACAACAATTCTAAAAATCGTTTTTTTTTTTTTTAAATATTGAATGTATATACTCAGTTTTTTTAAAGCTTTATTATATGTATAAACAATGTTTACCAAACTTCAAATTAAGTCATTAAAATTATGAATTTTTTCACTATTGAGTTTGTTTTTATTATAATCGAAGACACTTTTTAAATCAACATAAAACATTTGTACGGTTCAGTCATGGTAACACAGGAATATTATGAGGTTGGACTATAAATAAAATATATAATTTTGTTGACGCTCTTAGAACTTTAATATGTACATAATATGAATGCTTTTACACAGTAAAATATAAACAGTATTCAGCATTAATTCTTCTGTAATATAGATAACATTGCAACCATAAAACTTTGACTTTATTTAAATAATTATTATATTGATTTATGTTAATTAACGCCCAGCGGCGGTCCAATTTTCTACTAATTCATATTTCTAATGTTGTTTATTCAAAAATAATTTCTTTTGCTTTTTTTTAACTATGTATTATTGATTTCAATAATTCCTCTCATTAAATAATGTTAAATTGTAAATAGAAACTAGTTTAATAACATTTCATCTTTATCTATTTCACGCTAATGGCCCGCAATGGAAATTTGAACTTTCCTTTCTTCTTAAAGTACCTCGGTCAAATCATGTTGCTCAACTAATAAAAATGACAACATTTCATTGGTTCATATTACACAGCATGTTTGAAATACAATACTTTTGCTTTTGCGGTTTAAAAAAATTTAATGGTTCAGTTTGCCTGGAAATATTGGGAAAAATAATTAAAAAAGTACTTGTTTTAATTATTTCGATATAAAGTTAGAATTAAAACCAGAGACGTGAATAAGATTCTAGAAGAGAGAGTTATGATTGATTGATGTCATAACAAGGCAACAAAGTTGACGAGTTGTGATAACGAGTTGTGACTTTGTGCAGTAGCAATTATACCAAAATCAAACTTTTAATACTACAGAATAATTTTCTTAGGTTTTAACATTTTTTGCAATACAAATATTTTTTCATTCCATCTCCAAAAAAACTATTAATATAATAATCAATATTATCAAACACGGCTTAAGAAAATTTAAAACCTGTGAAGGTTACTTTTTAGTCACATTTTGCTAAGTCTATTCAAATGATTATAAAAAATATTTAAAATTATAATAAAGTTTAAATGTGAAAATAAATTTCACTAATTCAATATATTTTTAATTTCATTTATTAATAAATTTTCAATAAATGGATTTGGATGCAATATTTTTTATTCAAAATGAAATTGATATAAAAACAAGGAAATGTGGAAAAAATAATTATTTAGATTTAAAACGAGACATAAATCAATGTTTATAAGAATTCAAAGTTTCAAAATTGCTTTTATTTTCGTGTTGCAAAAATTTTGATAAAATTTAATTAAACCTTAAACCTTAAAATTTTGATTAAACCTGACATCTATATTTGAACGTAATTTGTGTTTCTTTAATTTTTTAAGATTACTGATTTAGCATCACATTTAAATTAAAAAATTAAGAATTTTTTCACCAAGGTCATGTAAGGTTCAATTAGCCATGATCACAAGTATTCGAATACTGATTGGAATTCGAAATACTGCATCTTCGAATTTAATAGCTGATAACACTGAACGTTCCTATTTCAATTTTGTGGGATAACAGCAGTCGACAAGAATGAAAATATTCAAATATATTGTAATAAAACTTTAAATATATGGTATTTAAAAACATGCTGTATAATTCTTTATTTTTTCTTAATTCCCATAATAAAAGTGAATTTTAAGCAACCCATCTGCTCACTAGGAATCCATTTAGTCTAAATCCCGATATGTGTCGCCGCTAAAACTAATCCAAGCAGAATTTAATTCCTTTCAATTTATTCTAACTATAACAAACAACATTGCTATTAATAATTTTGAGTTGATAATATATCATACTATTATAATAAATTGTATGCAGACTAGCGGTTCAACTAAAATTGGGCCTAAGTTTATTATGTTACATTAATTTAGTATTTATTAATGAGAAAACCACAGCAAGATATCTAAAATCGCTTACACATAGTCTAACCAAAAAAGGTTCGCCTGCACCTGAATTTAAAAAAGATAATGCATTTATTTTTAATATAAAAAAATTGAAACATTGCATACTTGAAAATATTTTATACAATAAAATTAAAAAAAACAGCAAAAGATACTAGCTTGTATAGAGATAACACAATTTAGTTCTTATGTTATCGAGACTGCTTAAGAAAAGGCTGGTCACATATCATAGCCATTGAAAAATCACGACACCTTTCGAACAACTCACAATTCCGTCTCACAGTTTTTAAAGTATTTGAAAATTATTAATTAAAAAATTGACCTAAACCATAGACAAGAAATTCAAAACTAAAAAAAATAACCTATCTCAAATCACTTACTATAAGCATATTTAAGACAAAAAACAACACAACTAGCCTGCATGTAATTATTAATTTCACTAACGTTTCTTATAAAGGACACAGATCCTGAAAAATTATTTCTTATTAATCTAAAACTTAATCTAAAGTGATAGGTTTACATAAATTGACTTTAATTAAAAAAAAATTGAACATTATGCTGATATTGCAAGCTAATTACCATCACAAAGAATAAAAAATATTTAATTTTTGCTCTATAACTGATCACAAATTTTATAAAATGATAGAACACAAGTAGATTATAATTTTCCATTAAAATCCCGCCACCATTATAGAAAAATAAATATAAAAAACATAAGATTCATTCAGTCACATCTATAAGTAGTAATGATGACAAAAACTATATTTATATAATATGCAGAAAAAATTCTCTTATAATCTAGAATTAATAATTGATTAAAAATTAATATTGAACATTCAAATTTCTGAAAGATTTCCAGACAGCACAAAAATAAAATGTTTACATTCAAAATATTTATCAATACCAGTTATGAATGATTTTTAGATAGTCATTAAAAACAAATTAATAGAGATATGTGTTTCTAAAATATGTCATTTTCATATTACACTTCCAGAAATATTCTCCAATTTTATCATATTTGTCAATTTATTGGCCGGTTTGATCAAATTTCTCTATCCTAATGCCTCAGAAAATTAAAAAGATGTAGATTATCCTTTTAAAAAAAGAATTAGATAATCCTTTTCAAATTATAAATTTTTAATAATTTCCTCCAATATGTTATTTCAATGGTAAACAAACAAGTAACCTAGGTACTGAATTGTTTCGCTTAGCAGCTTTAAAACAAATATTTTGAAAGACAACTTAATATATTTTAGTGCCGAAAGAAAATATTTATTTCGCAGTCATATGTTTTGTAATTAAAATTTTCAGTAAGATATATAAAGTGCAGAGTAAGATATATGATAAAGAAATGATGAAATATACATTCATAGTTAAATCATATATATAACAACCACATAAAAATGTTATAAATACATGTAATTCATTTAAGAGTAAAAACAATAAAATTTTATTATAGAAAATTTATGTCACTTAAAATAAGCTTCTCTTAAAAAACTTAAAAACTTCATTAAACTAATATTTTTAATATAACCTAACATTTACCTCTCTCAATAGTGCTAGATGCTACTAAAATGCAACCTCTACATGAAAACATTAGTCGTCAAATTAAACATAATTTTTTTAGTTTATGGTCACCCATATGTCAGAATTATTAAATCGGCTTAAAATTCCATTTTGGTCAGATCATTTTATATCAAGCACTGATTTAGAAGTCACACATATGTTCCTGTTGTCATAGTTTTACTCATAAATTGTCTGCTGTATCCGAGAAAACAGGATCTGCCCATTATTACTTCATTTAAATAAAATGAAAAACAATTATTCAAAAATAAAAAGTATCTTAATTTAATCTTATGAAAACTAATTAATAACCAAAATCTTTAAACACTGTCTAAGGAAATTTTTAGATCTGGAGCTGATCTTTCAATAGTCCTTAATTATATTCTTCTTTGATTTTAATTAAATAAAACATAATATTCAATTTATAGTTTCAATATGTTCTATTCCCATTGAAATCAAACGAATGGGTCTTACAAATTTTGTTAATGAGAATTTTCGCTAACATTAAAAAAAATATTGTAGCCAATTTATCGTAATTTCGTAAATATAACAATTGTTCATTTTTAAAATTTATACAGTGGTAATTTCGAAAATTTCTTCAGGAATATTTTTCTTATTAAATGTTTATAAAAATATTTTTATATTACATGTCTCTGCAAACTCTTGTATAATTCCTTTATATTTGTGCACATACTTGCATACCTGCGGCTATAAATAGTGACAGACATGTATGCTATAAAATTACTGTAAATTTTAAATGTCTATCAGTGGTATAAACAGTCAAATTGTTAACATATACAGAAACATAGTTATTTGATTTTACATTTAGTCATGTGACAGGAAAATAATATACCGACATTAAAATTTTAAATTTCAGAAAGATATTTATATTTAACTAATTAACGATGTGCCGACAAATTTTAATCGATTAAAACTCTCTTTATCCATTATTTTAATATTAATACTTCTTAGAAAATTGTTCAATAAAGATTCTTCAACACGTTTATACAAATGTTTACAAAGCACGTAGTAGAGCGCTGGTTACTGTTCATGCCGTGTGATCATCATTCATCCATGCATCATAAAAGGAATGCTCTCACAAAATGGTGACTAATATCTGCATGAAAACATGTGACACCTCACGTCGACATTCATCGAGCAGGTGCAGGATAAAGGATTGATAGGTTAATATTCAAATTTAAGATCATGTTCATAAAGATATTTGATAAAATAGTTGTACAATAGTGTCTAAGCATCTAACAAGCAATGCCACTTATGATTAGATCCAAGAATTATATACTTATCAATTGGGATTTACTATTTTCGATTAACTAGACAAGCTTTGTTTGACAAAGTGACTTAAATAATTTTTTTACTATTCCTCAAAAAAATTCCCACAATTTTCTCAAAAACCTACAACAGTATCTCGTTGTTCCCGAATCCGTATTGCCGGCACACAATCTTTAAACCGCTGCCATACCCTCCAAACATATTTTTACTATCATTGTTTTAATACTAAACAATTGCTAACTATGAATTTGCTTGATAGCTTAAATTAAGTATGCGAATTTTGTTTACTCATTTTTTCAAAATTCATAATTTTTTTATCTTTTGTTTACATAATTATAAAGGTTTAACTTCATGGGACTTACGTTTCTCAAGTAAAATTTTAAAAAATCACTCAACTACAACAGAAATAAGTTCACAGAAAACATTAAAAATTTCTCTAAGAGAACAAAGATGTGCCTCATTGTTTTTGAGCACATAATGTTGAGTGAGAGTGGACGCGACTGGTTCATGTGGCAGGCTCGGGGTGGGCCGGGGAGCTGGCTAGCTCGATCGTGGATCACCTGGACGGGCAGGAGCTCGTCGCTGACTTGCTACTAAGGATGGAGAATCCACTGTTACCCGACTGCAGGCTGGACATGGAGCCCCTGTTAAAGTTTTTATAGTTTTAGTTTGATGAATTTAGAATGATTATATTCATAAGTGGGGGCATGTTATCATTGATTGTAATAATGGTCTATCTTTTTTTAGTTGTCTATTAGGCAAAACTTTTTTCCATCCATTATTCCACATAATAATAAATTGAATTTTAAATATCTTGGAATGTTGGTAATTTGAATTGCAGCTGTATTAAGCAAATTAAAATATTTCACACACACACATTAAAGCTAATGGTAGTCATAAGAAAAATTAAAGTTATACAAATTTTAACTTGTATAGATTCTATGTCTTCCAGGTGTGAATTATTTTACTATGTTTAAATTGTTCATTTTACGAGAACATATGCTATTAATGTATTATATTATAGCGTTTAATGCTACGTGAAAAAATTTTTAAGAATGTTATAACATATATACATTTATGTGTATTAGATTACACAGTGAAACAATATATATGTTTTGACATTCTTAAAAATTTTGTCGCGTAGCATTAAACGCTACATTAAACGCTATAATATAATACATTAATAGTAGGTCCAAATAGAAAAAATCAGAATTAAAAAAATTACTTTTTACATAACTCATAAATCTTCACAAGGTTTTTTCTTCATAAAATTATAAAAAATTAGAACATTTTTTGAAACTTTTCATTATATAACATTGGTATGGTAGAAAATTTAAATTTTTCTCAAGCAATTAGACTATAAAAACATTATACTTTCATCATATTGTATTAAACAGTTCAAACTATATAACCATGTGATCATATAAGCACGTATTTTATTTTAATCTTCAGAGGTTATAAAATCCTAAAAATCTCTCCGCACAATTTTACCACTATGTATTATTTCATCTGAAGTTTCAAAAACTCACTTATAATCATGCGATGTTAGTATCTCATAGAAGTACATGAGTTGAGCACGGTGGGCGGTGAGCGTAAGCGAGTCGAGCAGATCTGCGGTAGTGGGTCCGCCGGTGCCATGAGCCGCACCGCCTGAGTGCCAACGCCACTGCAGTATGTATGATGCCCGCTCCATCATCACGTGCGAACCCTACAATATTATGAGGTAGAGTAGAAGAGAGAGAAGTAGTTAAAAAGATAAGATACTAACAATTTTCTACACTGGTCAAATTCACGAAATTTTGAAAAGAAACAAGTCACCATAAGATCGTAAATATTAGGTTATTTAAGCTCTTCTTTTATTTATTCATTATTATTTAGATAATTGATGATTATCGATTTACTTATTGCCAAGATTAATCAAGAAAAATATGAAAAGAACCTGGTCAAAACCAGTTCAGAGGATTTCAAGTTATTAGCAGACAAATGTTATACTATACGCTTATGAAGATCACTAGTAGCTAAATTTTTAAATATTAATGATGTGTTAAAACTTGGCTACGGTCTAGTCAATCCTAATAATACTGAATAATTATGACAATAATGAATAATCTACGAGTGATGGTAATCATAAAGTGGTTCAAAATTATTAATCTAGCTTTTGCTTTGCAATATAATACAGGTAACTTACAATAGCTCAGGACATAGCATGCCAATTGGCTGGTATTTTATCGGCTTTACTTAAGATAAAAACTACATAATAAGACTGCTTGCGTTATTAACAAACTTCCCATCAAAATAAAATTTCCAATACAAATTTCAAAATATCAAACAACATAACCTTAATAATGATGATAACAACCTGACAGGCATTTTTCTACAACTTGTGCATGGCTTATACACCCTTTTGGTACCAAGAAATTTCCATTTTTTGGCCATATCTTCAAAACTGTTTTAATTGTTTTAACCAACTCTATAAGTATCATTTATGCATTGAAACAAAACTTAGGAAAATTATTTAGTTCAAATGCAATAGGTTTTTCTTAAATTTTTCAAGAGATAAATTTAAATTTGAAGGAAAAGTCAAGAATGGTGCAATTTTATGAAACCAGAAATATATTGTTATGTAGAAAGAAAATCGAAGGCCAATAGAAACTTACTTCAAGTTTTATAAACCTTTAAATACTTACAGAAAGGCGTACTCATTTTCTTAGACGTGGTTTGTATTTATCCACTAACATTTTCTCATAAAACAACTTCAGGTTTTATTGACCACTACTGGATGCTATCAATACTTCCACTTTTTGGATTGACAGCTTAAAACGAATCGATAAAATTTGTTTTTGTTAAGTTGAATCTTCCTTAATTACCAAGCCAAACCCAAGTGTGATCTGTCACCTAGTGTGTAATTAACAGCAGTTGTTGTAATAGGTCGACCTCAAAGTTGCTCTACGAATTTTATTATGGTTAGATTAATTAACAAAGAGTTTAAAATTTTGTGCTTCAAACCAAATTTCGTTTGGTGAATTGTTAAAAAATGTTAAATAAGGGCCCATGGTGACGCGACTATGTCAGAAACAGAGGTTTATGAGAGGTACAAATCGTGAAGTGGTCGAAGATTTGCCTCGTTCCGGACAGTCTTCTTCAACGTTTACCACTGATGACAATATTAACATTATCAAACAATTAGTGTTTGAAAATCATCACCCATTGACTCAAGAGTTGAAACTTGATAAAAAAAAAACTGTTCATGGAATTTTAACCAATGTTATGCGTGATTTTGGATGATGTTCAATAATTTTACATGACGATAATGTGCCTTCTTATAGAGCAATAATTGAGACAGAGTACAAAACCAAAAAGTCAATGAATACCATTGGCCATCTGCTGTATTTGCCGAATAAAGCCCTCGTGTCTTCTTCCTGTTACCAAAACTAAAATCAATCACCACTCTATGGAACATATTTTGACTCGATTGAGACATCAAACAGAATTCACAGCGTGAATTAAAGACCATACCACTTTTGGCCTATAAAAAGTGTATGGAAGAGTAGGTTCGGCGTTATCACAGTTGTATTGCAAATAATGGGGATTACTTTGAAGATGACAATGATTCCGCGTGATTTTTATAAAAAGGTATATAATAAACAAAAATAGATAACAATTTACCAGCTCATCACTTACAAATTCTGTAGAAATCTCAAAACAGCTAGCACCTACCTGTATGCTCTCCCCATCGTGGCATATGATGGTGGGCTCGACGCGGTGGTAGTGTCGTCCCTCCTGCCAGCTCTTATCCAGCACCGAGCGCTGATGCGGATGCTCCTGCTCACCTGATGACATCGAGCATAATCCTGTAACATTAGCTTTAGCATTTCATTTACAATTTGCATGATTTTATTTGTTTATTACTTTGTCCAATTTACATATCGTGAACTGAACCATTCATTGAGTAATAAGTATGTAAGTGATCAGTATATCATGATATTAGAAAATAAAGCAAGCAAACAATTCACAGAAAATAAAAATATTATAAAATTGACCACAAATCCTTAGAAACTTCCATTTTCTTAATATTTCTATAGATAATTTTATTTTATACTTATAATAATTTTGTCCTTCAAAAAAATATATATAGTAAAATAATTAATTCACAGTATAAGCTACTAAACTATAGAATTAAGCGGACTCCTATTTATTATTATTATAAATTCATTTCCTGTCATTCTCATAGTTTTTTCAACACATAGGCTGATAAATTAGGAAACAAATTTAATAATTCTTATTGTGTGAATCCAAACTATATTTACTGAGTTTATATTATTTCTAGCTATACTATACCTGCTGTATCTATAACATACATACAGTAACAATTCAATAGGTCAAATATATATCAGATTATGAATAAAAGGTTATATTTTAATTTTAAAATGAAGAATCTAAACTGTATATCTTCCAAAATCCATAAAAAAAATGTTTATCATCTCTTTCTTAAACCATTCCTCAATGTCATTACGAATCATATAAAAAAAATGAATACATGTGCTGCAATCAAATCAGTGCATCTAATCAATAATATGTAAGCAAATATAAAAAAGTTCTAAAAATTAAAAAAAATTACTATTTGAAGTTGAATAAAAATGACAAAAAAAATGTTCATCAGCAAAATTGCAAAAAATGCATTAGTTCTATTATGTAATATTCTGTTACGGTATTTACAAATCAAAAGATACCTATGGTATGTCAAAAGTTTGCATGACAGAAAACTGTGATGAAAACCATACAATTATTAACAAGAACTTTTTACCTCGAAAGCCTAGAATATTTAAAAACACAATTGATTCTATAGTTGAATATAAAAAGGGCCAACCTCCAACATTACTATCTTCCGAGCCCATTAGTTCCATGTTGGTCCTGTATACGGTGAAAGCGATGTCCTGTCGCATCACATCAAAATCCCAAGTTAGCACACTGCTTGGGTCGTCATTATTCACAATTACTTCATGCATCTGCAATATATCAAGATATCAGTGCACTATAAATATATTCTTATTGCCTAGACTTTATGTAAATGCTGATAATGTGAAGCCATGGTCGTTAAAAGAACGAAAGCAAAATTATGTATGCAGTAAAAGTCATCCATGAGATTACGGAATAAATTGAGTACATTTTACTCACTTTGATAATTGTAATGGTACACTTACCTCATTTTAAATTAACTCTAAACATAACAAATAAAAATATCAATAATCACACCCACCTGGATGCAGCCAGAAACATGTAGTCCATTTTATTTATGAGACAATTTCAAACATCACAAAAAAAATACATTAATTTGTTTATATCACAATTATATTACATAACGTAATAAATTACAAAAAGGTTAAAGAATGTGAAATATGACACTAACCTGTCCCTTAGCCAAGCTGACGGAGTGGTAAATACTGTCTTCACTCAAAGGGTCACTGTCAGACCGTTCCATAAACACCCCACTCGCGTATAGATTCTTCGGTACTAATCCACCTTCATGGACAAAACTCTGAAAGTAAATACAGTAACAATTTTTAAAAATAATTCGCATAATTATGACCATTTCTATCAAAAATACCTACCTTTTTAAAGATTCACTTTCAATATCTCATTCAAGTTAAATTTTACTGATAGCAAGTGTCAGTAATTGTTACTTTTTAAATAAATATTTAATAGGTGCATAAACAAAGAGACAGCTTGTAAATATGAACCCTTGTAAAAGGTTGACCTTTTTAAAATTCCTATTATGTTATCAAGTCTGTACATACGTCCTTTTAAATGTAAGAGTGAAATTAAATATAAAAAAGTGAAGAGATAACTATGCTTAAAACTCTAAAATAAAGATAGTACTATTTTATAAACGCTTATGTATTGGAAACCCAAGCTTAAGTGAATAAATAGTGCAGTTATTTTTTTTTATTAATATCCATATTCACTAAGATGTAACTGCCAAAGATACTGTCACCATTACCATAGATAAAATCTCTTTTTTTAAATTATATGTTTTTAGAAAGTAAAAAAAATATTTTCTGGCGGTTCAGTAATAAGTAAGAAATCGGCAGTGTGCACTTTAAGAAACTCATTTAATAAGATTTTATATGTTAGTTTGGAGACAAAGGTGATACATTGAAATTTAGTCGCATTTAAATGTATGTATATGGACATGTATTATGAAATATGTATTATGGAAATGTATGTATACATTTATGTTTATGAAGGACAAAATGTTATGATTGAAAATATTATAATGCGAGTGAAGTTTAAAATTGTAAATAACGTATTATTACTTTGCAATAGTGAATTACTAACATTGATTTGTCAATGTAAGCTATTTCATATCTATATCTAAAACCACAAGTTTTTAAAATTAGAGATATGTGAACACATACTTATCAACGATTCTACTAAATTTTAAGAAAACTATGTAGTAAAATATACAAAAATTATAAGACATTAGCCTATGCGTGGAAGTAACAATTGTAACAAGTTTTTGCAAAGTGTGTAATACAACGGAACATTGTTTCTACGTCACTTGGAGCACTTCACATGTGTATACTTATGATTTATTAAAATCTAGACCAAGACTACAAATTTTATTGCTACTGACACATAAGTGCTTATTATTTACTAAAAGAGCAATGTATTACTTATCAATTACGCTGACAACGATATTAGCCATATTTCTGATGCACACGTTGACACATTACACTGTACTTGCACTTATATATGACATTTCACAAACATAATGGCTGATGGTTTTGTGATTTGATATAACGAAAACTATAATGATTTCTATGTAATATGAGGAGGATGTGCCATATATTTTTTCACTTATCGCTTTGGCCTCACTTTGTAGAGGATATCGTTGAACTCCAGTGATTTGTTGTAATATTGGTGAGGTACGAACGCAGTTGGTTCTTTGATATCAGCCTTACATACAAATGTTAAAAATGAATGTTAAAATTTTGAGAATGTAACAAAACTGAACATACTAAAATTACATTTTTCTTCACAATAAGAATTTTAATTTTATCCCATAAAGTATAATTTTCCTGTCTCGCGTTTTAAACAAAGTTTTAATGCGAGACAGGACATTTTTGTTTGGGTATTATTTTTCAGGTAATATTATATTTCTTTTCAAACTTTGGTAAAAACATTGTTATTTGGACTTTAACAGTTTTAATTTGTTTTTTAATATGTATATATAAATAAAGCCAGATTATAGAAATAAAGCCATCAGTAGAAAACTTTTAGCCATAAGGCAAGCATTGGTTTTATTTCACGAATGATAAACAGCATTAATATTTTTTTAAATGTCATACTATAAATAATATTGTCAATTTATCTTATTATTTTGATTGCATTAAACTTAATTTTTTCAAATGGCATATCCAAATTTTTATTTATAAAATTGTTTATACATTTTGTACATATTAATTTATGAATAAACTATGAAAAACAATATTATTAGGGCAGAGCAGAGTACTATCTCATAATATCTTGAAGAATTTAATTAAAATATATATATTTTCAATTATCTGACATAAATGCAATTTGTGTCGTATACTGCCTAAATAGTCCCTTAAAGCAATTTTTAAAAATTTTTATTGCATTAATATTGTCTATATACACGACATTGTAATTTACCTTACAAGGGCCACCTAGGAAGTCGGGAATAAGATCCTTCGGAATATAATCAACTAGACCACCTGGTGTTTGTAGATAGTCTTTTCCTCCATAGAACAAGAACTTGCTTCTTGTATTTTCATCTGAAATTAGAAAATTTGTATGTAAATAACTTATGAAATTTTTTATTTTTGATAAAGTTTATCTTGAAAGAAGATCAGCCAACGTCCATATAGGTTCGGGTCTAAAATAGAGAAAATAAAAAAAATTGCCTCACACAAATTTTATTTAAATCGTCAGACAACTGAGGAAACTTGCATTTCTTATGATGCCAGGATATCTTTTGCAATATTTTGTAAATGCTGTTTCTCCGGAAATCTTTGAACTAACAAGATGAAATCAAATACAGATTGTGTTTCGATATATCCTCCATACACAGATATGGTAACATACTAATCCTTGAGACTCGAAGGCCCTTAAAAAAAAAGCCACATAAAATTCGAAAAAAGCGAAAGGCATTTATTTTGCAACTTAGAATGAATATACTAACATTTGTTATATGATCTATGGTACTGACATTCATTCTGTCAGCTGACAGTTTACATTCAAATAATTTACTACAAGCTACAGATTAAAAAAAAGCATTTGATATTGATCATAATTTATTGTAATCGTTTCTAAAAAGTTATTATGTGCTTCATTAGATTTTTATTCATATCTTTATTTCTTATTAACAATTTGCATTATATTAAAAATTAAATATATGCACATTTATGAAGATAACTTTTGTTTTGTATTATATTTTGTTTTGTGTTACAATTAAAAATAGTATTTAATTTTTTACTCCTGGTTTTCAATCACTAATGTTACATTTTTCTTGTTGCTTTCTAATATTCTAAAAAATAGAGTCTTTTTATATATTTTTTAAACTATATTCTATATCTGTAAAACCAGGCCCATTTTTCTTGGTCTCATTTATATAGGCTTATTTGTTTGTATTAGATTAAATGCACATGAAACTATAAATGGGAAAACCAAAACAAAATGTTTAAGAATTTTTTTTATCATTTTAAGAATTGTTGTATAGTTTGTTTTTATATTCACAATGAATATAAAAACAAACTATATACAGTTTAAACTTAATGGTTGTGAAGAAGTTCCCATTTTTAATTAGGGAAGTTAATCTTCTCTTTCGTTAGGTTTTAAAATATTTTTTTCTTTTTATTATGTGTTTCATTTTGTTATATGTTACATTTTCATATACAATTTTTAGTTAAATACATTGTATGCATGAATCATCTCTACAAACTCTATGTATAAACAAAGATTGTCAATTTTATATACTATAAGAATGTCTGCTTCTCAAATTAATACATTTACACTTGACCAGCATATTATTACACTGTGCTATTTTCACTGTTGCTGTAATAAAGCATTACCAAATTCCTTTATATCTCTTACCAGTAAACCTCAAATTACCATGCATAACTGGAATATTGCTCATGTAGCAATAAATCCATTAAATATATGTCTAATTTGATGTGTACATTAAAATTTCAAATAAATTAATTAATTAATGTTAACAATTTTCAAATTTTTAACACTGAATGTTCAATAACATTAACAAAATAAATATCTTGTTGAATAAGAATGTGTTGTTAATAAATATTCAATTATGGTACACTAAAGATTAAGATAAGAAGAAATAAATTTGAAACACCTTTTTCATGTAAACTAAAAATTATAATGGAGAGTACTTAAAGCTAATAAACTGGATTATATCTTATATAAAAACCCACCATTATTTGAAAATGTGGGTGAATAAAACAGACATATAACAAAATCACAATTTCGAGAAAATTACAACTATTACGCAAAAGATTATAGTATTAGTGATTACACATTGTGTAAATCACTTTTGAATAGTAAAAAAATAATTTTGAATCTACTCAATATGTTATTTAGGATAATTTGTTATTTAGGATAAATTGTATTTATGCAACTTATGTTCTAAGTTTTCCTTTTTTTTATTAATGTCATTTACAGTCATCCACAACACAAAATGTTTATATTTAATCAGTATGGTTGACTGGAAGAGATTGCCCTTGTAGCAATAAGTCTGTCAAATGTATGTATTATATGTACGTTAAAGTATGAATAAATAAATAAATGTAGGGGATGTGAATTGTATAACTAATATGGGAATAAGTCACATACACATGTTATTTGTTATACCTACATTTTCCGCTCACTTCTTCATTTCTTAACCAAATGTATTACGCTTATCTGATGGTTGTGTATTTCCTTGCTTAGTTCTTATTTATGTAGACTTGTTCTAGATATTGTAGTCTTCTGTGCCGAGACTAATTTCAGCTATACTAAGAGTTTGAGCATGTCTTGTTTTTTTATTAAAAAAGAAGAGGAATTGCTGAGGATTTAAGACCCGATAAATAATTCTGGAGATATGAGAGTAATGCTTTCAATAATAAGAAAACTACCATTTTAATTGTCATGGGTAAGTATTATGGGTTGTTGAAAACGGTACAAACGGTTTTGAAACAACCGTTTTCAACAACCCATAATACTTATCCATGACAATTAAATATGTTGTTAAAAACGGTAGATATGAAAAAAATTAAATTTTTAAGGGCTCAATAGATGGCACTCATTAGCCTATTACAATTGTATTTTATTTAAGTTTTAATTTTTTATAAAATATCACAAGCCATTGTATTTAACCAGCAGAAAGCCCATTGACAGATACACAATTTCAAGAAAGGATATTAAGAAAAATTAACAACAAAAAGAAAAACTATTAAGTGACCAAATTAATTATCCAGACACACCATATTTGTACACCCGGAGACATCAATCGAGCAAAAACAGTTAAAAATTATCATGGTATTTTGAAAACTTTCAAGTCATAAAAGACTGCTGCAGATAGACAGAAAATTTGCAAAGATATCTAAAGAAGAACTGAATATAAAAGACGTCCAACTTGCTTACCGATAAAAGTGCTAACAATTGTCCACAGAATGGGGAACACCCTTGGTGCCCTTACTATGAGCACCCGTCCCATCGTTTCAGGATAATTGGTCTCCACAATCTGTATAATACGCAACAGCGCCCGCACACCTGGCCGCCATAAATGACGCATGTTTAGTCCATCCAAATCCACCAATAGGCTCCAGGATTGGATAGCACGGCCGGATGTTTGGGTAGCTTCTGATAGAAGGTTGAGACCTTCCTCGCAAACATGGAGTGTCTATTGATAGCAAAGATATTGTAGTTATTTTTAACATATTATCAGTTATTTAAAACATACTGTCCACCTATGGTAAAGTCAAAAAGAAAGGATAATTATTTTAATACTCTATGTATATGTGTACGTTTTTATGTAGACATATTAAAATTAAAAACAATATAAAGTGGAAAATATTTCTTAGAAAAATGTTTTTTCTCATAGTCCAAGGCTTACTTAAGTTACAGATGGTGTATGGTAATCACTCTTTCAACTATTGAAAAACGTAGGTATAATATAAGAAACATTTTCCATTTCATTATTTTTAATTCTAGAATATTAAGATAGTTTATAGCATATAAAAATCTTAAAACTTGCTTCTATTTATTTGTGTTCCGGTTTTAGTTTTTAAACCTTTTTTTTATTAACTACAGGTTTCTTTTCTTTGTCTTTTTATTTTTTCATGCTAATTTAAAAGCAGGTAAGAAAAATATAAAGTTTCCCATTGCTATTATGAGAAAATATGAGATCATATTTAGTAGGTATGTTTAGTTTTGTTAGATGTTCTAACCCTGCCATACAAATTATAATTTATGTACATATGCCATACAAATTATAAGTGTGCGTAGGTTAATTATTAAAATATAAAATTTGTTTTGTGTCCTTTATTAAGGAAAACTCCTGAATGGGACAACTTTGAAATGAAATAAAATTATTTTAGTGACAGTAGTTATTTTTGCAATTATATTTGCAATTACAATAGCTGCCACTCTATTACATTAGAAGCTATTGTAACATTTAATGTCTGAACCACTTAATTGTGCTCAAACTTCAGTGTACATTATATTCTACTAGTATTTATAAGCAATTTCACATAAATGTTTGTAGAATATTACATAAAATTATGACAGTTCGTAATTAGTATTGAAAACTTACTAATTTTAAAAGACCATCTTCACCAATCGATTTAAGCAATCCTTTTACGTCCATTTGTCCAAGTCTCAGGACGTACAATGGTCTGCCATCTGTAATTATAAAAATATACAATGTAATTAATTAAAATATGTATTAAATCTTTGTTTCTCTCCCAACATATCAAGTCTGAAAAAATACAATACTCAAAGAAATGAATACCAATTAATGACTGAATTCCTTTTTTCCATTAAAAGAGTATGTATATATGTTAGAAAGAATTACAAAGGCGACTGGCAAAAAAGTGCCCGGCATTACAGAAAGAGAATATATTTTCAAAAAGCTGGTATGTTTAACATATAAAAAAATTAAACAATTCAACAATTAGTAATCGTGATGAAAACAAAAAAATTAAATACAATTTGTAATAATAAAACACACCAAAAAAGCTTTAATATATATTTTAAATATAAAGGATTGTTAATAAGAAATAAAAATAACCACAAATATAGACTTTCGCCTACTCTTTTCCTTTGTGATAAACTTTAATAGCATCCTTTATCCAACTTCTGCATCTGATATGACTAAGTTTTACATATTTTCCACCCATTCTTTTACCAAACACTTCTTGCTCATATATACTTATAGCTAGCCCATGTTCAATCGTTTCAAGTGACCATTTAGATAAACATATTGGGTTTTTAAGTGAGGGATTAAGATGAAAGATCAAGTATATTCTGCATTGTTTCTTATATTATTTCCTGCTGTCTTTATGTAGCTACTTCATACTAGCTGTGCTACGTGGTTTCACCTGCCTTTGAAAACTGTCTTATAACATGAGAGATAATATACATTTAACTCACAGTTTATACTTTCATCAATTAAACTAAAGTGTAATACACACTTAAATACTAATTAACAAACCAGTTTAAAAAACGTACAAGAAATAAACCAAATATAACCTACAATTATAACCTACGAAAAAAAAATCAAATGAAAAATTTTAGATTCTAAACGCATAAAATTATTCAAAAACATCCACAAAAATTAAACTGAGCAACTGGGACATGCCGACATGCACGACATGGTACCTCACAGACTTAAGTGTTGTTCACTTTGCCCACAAACCACACCACCACACCGCCCATCAGCATTCGTGTCTTCTGTCTCGCTTTGCATACTTTCCTAAACTTTGCAAGGTAATTGCTCCGCTTGTAAGGATCGTAGCATAATGTTACATAGCCTAAAACCTTCCTCAATAAATGGCCTAATAAATTCAAACAGATTTTTTCAAATTTTACTGATAGTTCCAGATTAGCGTATTCAAACAAACAAAACATAAACAATCTCCTCAGCTGTATAATATTAGAACCGATTCCCACTTTGTCGTTCTACAAATACTTTATGCTCATTGGTTAAAAAATCACACATTTCTAATAGACAGAAAAATGTATAGCTTTTAAAAATTTCTTCCGATATAAAAATGTGAAAAATATAATATTCAAGTTTATTTAACACATGAAAAGTTTACAGGTTCTTAAGATACAAAAATGTAAATGGCATTTTGTTGAAATTGCTTATATATTACTAAAATACTAGAGTGTAGGCATCTCGATGCCGGTATTCCAGTTTAATATCGTACATTTTTCTACATTACACTTTCAGATTTTCTTTACAATTTACATGGAATACAGAGGTCAGCAGGGTTTCTTGTTGTTACCTGCAGTAATTTTCACCACTTTTGAGATTAATCAATAAAACAATCCGTGTTTTTAAATAATAAACAATTTGGAGAATTATAAATAATGAGAACACAAAAGCTAAAGTTTTAAAAGTTTTGAAGTTATTTAATGTTTTTCATCTTTCCTACTGTGCAATATTCAAAATTCTCTCTAAAGTATAACTGCCGTTATAAAGATTAGATTAAATATCTAGAGATATTGAAGAGAATACGGAAATTATTTTACTGCTATTTTGCCAGCGAAACTTACATGTATTCAATAGTTCATTTGTAATTTTATTGTGTGATATTAGTTTAAATATTTATACCTCTCAGTCACAATATAAAGGCAATGCATTGAATCATTCCCATCAAATAACTATCGAGTCTTACACAAGTGCACTTTAAATTTTTTCTTATTGCAAAACATATATATAAACATCTTCTATTCGATGATGGATATATATATACCATTAATTCTCATTTTCATTGGTACCCAGTGACACAACACTCCTGCGTTTCTTGTTTGGATATAATATTTCATACATAAGAAACATCTATTATACACTATATAACATCTAGTATATAATATGAAACATCTAGTATATACACTACAACCTTATAAACTTGTTAATAATATTACTGTGACTCTACTATTGTTGAACACTTTGCAGCACTCCAAATATATTTTACGTTCGTATGGTGAGATGTTATACTAAACATAACAAAAACTTGCGTAATATAAGAACTATTATACTAAATAAGAAATATTTCAACATGTTATAAAATATTTATTTAGATCTAAAATTGCAATAATCACCTTTATCATGATGGTGCCATCCCCCAGGGAAGTAGTCGCAGACGACACGCGGCGTCTCATACTCGGAGAGGATACGGTCGACCTGATGCCGCTTACGCCACAGCAGCGACTGTGAGAGCATCTCCCGAGCGCGCTCCACATGGAAGTCTCGAGCGCGCAAGAAACGCAGGAGTGTTGTATCACTGGGAACCTGAAGTGAGAGTTAATGGTTGTAGTATCAATCGTGATTTTTAAAAGAACAATTTTGAAATTTATGTGGAAAAATTATTAATATAGCCGTACTCACTTTCATACTTACATACAATTTTTCAAGTGTAGAGTTAGAACAGTATAACAGGTGGATAATAATGTGTGAAGTGCAAAATAATGTGCACAAATAAATTAAAATATGTAAGTGACAAATGTTCATTGGCACGCTCATTAACATAAAATAGTAGCTTCCTATCTATCCTTAACTACTTGATAAAATCGGTCAGCAAATATATGTGTGTAAGTTTCAAATGTTCATTTGCACGCTCATTAACATAAAATAGTAGCTTCCTATCTATCCTTAACTACTTGATAAAATCGGTCAGCAAATATATGTGTGTAAGTTTCAAATGTTCATTTGCACGCTCATTAACATAAAATAGTAGCTTCCTATCTATCCTTAACTACTTGATAAAATCGGTCAGCAAATATATGTGTGTAAGTTTCAAATGTTCATTTGCACGCTCATTAACATAAAATAGTAGCTTCCTATCTATCCTTAACTACTTGATAAAATCGGTCAGCAAATATATGTGTGTAAGTTTCAAATGTTCATTTGCACGCTCATTAACATAAAATAGTAGCTTCCTATCTATCCTTAACTATTTGATAAAATCGGTCAGCAAATATATGTGTGTAAGTTTCAAATGTTCATTTGCACGCTCATTAACATAAAATAGTAGCTTCCTATCTATCCTTAACTACTTGATAAAATCGGGCAGCAAATATATGTGTGTAAGTTTCAAATGTTCATTTGCACGCTCATTAACATAAAATAGTAGCTTCCTATCTATCCTTAACTACTTGATAAAATCGGTCAGCAAATATATGTGTGTAAGTTTCAAATGTTCATTTGCACGCTCATTAACATAAAATAGTAGCTTCCGATCTATACTTAACTACTTGATAAAATCGGTCAGCAAATATATGTGTGTAAGTTTCAAATGTTCATTTGCACGCTCATTAACATAAAATAGTAGCTTCCTATCTATCCTTAACTACTTGATAAAATCGGGCAGCAAATATATGTGTGTAAGTTTCAAATGTTCATTTGCACGCTCATTAACATAAAATAGTAGCTTCCTATCTATCCTTAACTACTTGATAAAATCGGTCAGCAAATATATGTGTGTAAGTTTCAAATGTTCATTTGCACGCTCATTAACATAAAATAGTAGCTTCCTATGTATCCTTAACCACCTGATAAAATCGGTCAGCAAATATACTTGTGCTACAATGTGCATTTTTATCATAAAAACTAATGTTTGGCAGGAGACGGCTGTGAAAGAGCGGAGGAATTGTTTTACGTATGTATTTTTACATCTAAAGAGAGGTATTGAAGAGCATATGGAAAATTTTACGATTGCTGTTTTGCCAGATAACATATAATACATTTACATGCCTTTAACAATACATTTCTAATTTTTATTACTTATTATTTTGCCATATGTCCTAATAATTTAATCATTTGTAACTCAATCAAAATTCATAGCCAATACAACAACTTTTCAATTGGGTATGAAAAACAGTGAATAGCAAAAAACTAGTAAATAATATTTTATCAAACTTATAAATATATAAGACTGGAATATATGGAGTTTAATCAGATTGAAAACTGTGCACTTAATAAATATATTACTGAAATTATAAACCTACCTGCCATTAGGCTACAACTGCTACCATTGTGTAATTATTTTAATTTCTAAATGACTATAAAATCCCTATGTTTAACACAATGCTATACAGTGACATCACATTGGTGCTACATGAAAAATTGTCAGATCTATTCCGGTGACACTATATTGGGGTCACATACATATATACTGGAAAAATGCCAGTGATGCCACTGGCATCATTGTTTGTGTTGTGTATAAAACAACGGTTAGCTAATGACAGATTGACAGACTATCCGTGAAACTTAAACACCACCAGATAACAGAAATTTCTCTAACTGGTAGATGTAAAAGAGGAAGGTGTCATGTGTGATACGCAAATAAAACACGAAAAATAACAGATTTTGATGTGTAAGTTCTTTACAAGACAAATGTTGAAAGTTGATAAAAATAGTTTAACATATAAATAAATAAACAAATAATAAAAATCTTACATTTATTTACATATTATTGTCAAAATTTCCCAAAAATGGGGGACAGAATTAAAAAGTATTGAGATTTTTATGTTTCACTAAGATGATTTATATTCTCTCGAAAGATGCTGGCCACAGACGGTAGTATCTACATGAGACCTGCGAATGTCAGAGTGTTAATAAGGATAATAATCATGATAAAATTCTTGTCGAACCGTATTACTGATAAATAAACATGGCAAGAATAACAGTATCAAATGGCACAAAAATTTATTTAATGAAAATATAAAAAAGACCACATTTTCAAATTATATAGACTGCATTCTATTTTTTAACTGGAGCATTTCACAGTGGTCACAAAATTTTACTTTTCCTCCAAATGTATGGACAGTCAAATAAAGCAAATCCGGCACTGGCAATTAGTTTAAATAGATATTTAAAAACCATAAAAAATGCCAAAAAAAACAAAAAATAAGTCAATGTTTCTGGTTGCTAAACAATAAAACCAATCAATAACAGTAGGTAATCGTAATGATTATGCAATAGCTTAACGTAACTAAAATAATGAAATCAAATACAAACGGTTGATTTTCCTTAATCAATGTGATTTCACTTCGAGGATATTGACATTTGCAACACATTTTTTTCACAAATAATAAGTAGCAAACTTTGTTTCATAATTCTCACAGAGATATTGAAAACTTTAAATTTCAAATACAATTAGTCTTATGTAATTAAAAGTTATATAACATATTAAAAACCTTCATTGGTTACTTTTCTAAACTTACAAACTAGCAGTAGGTGAGCTGTGTTAGGAAACTGGAGGTAAAACCATGATAATTTAAATTTGAATGATAATGGACTAGAAATTTATCAATACTGCATACTTTTTTACTACAAAAATATGCAAAATAACATTGGAATCACTAATTATAGTTCCAACAAAACAGATTGCAAACTGAGCCTCAGTAAACCTCAAATTTTCTCACCTCAATTGGAAGAATAGATAGATGTTAAGAAAATAATTAGTACACACCTTTCCCTTCTGCAATTCAGCTACCCACTTCCTAAGCTGCAGAAGCCTAGACTCCTGCATGACAGTCAGCTCACCGAGGTATCGCTTGATATATTCACTATCCAGTTGATACTTATCTGTAACAAAAGAGATGGAGGGGAATTTTCAGATAATGTTTTGAGTCCTCAATTTTAACTTTGGTAAAATAAAGAATTTACAGGATCATAACACGTATTTAGAGATGTTTATTCAGGTTTCTAAAAACTACTTAGATCTTTAAAATTTTAATTTATTTTCTCAAATATAATTGCCAATTTTCAATATGACATTTCGAATAAGAGGAAATATATAAAATCATATATTGCTTCCTAGCAGATGTTATCGAAACAAATATTGGCACATCAGTTTCAAAATGAAAAGAGCAAAGAAATTAATTAAGGAATTTAACTTTGTAAGTCTCTTTTTAATTTTAATAGGAAATACAAACATGGTTACATCATACTGGCCACAATCATATCAGAAAATATGATGATTATAACAACAATTTTGTGATGTAATTATTAGATTTCATCAAAGTTAATCAAAAATTAATTTACATACAAGCAACTTTATACTATATATTCATTTTACGTTACAGGATCTTGAGACCTTCTTATCTTGGAATCTTCTAAACGCAAAATTTATTATATGCAAAATAAAACAGTTTTATAATTGTCTACTAAAAATAAAATTTATTTTATTTCTAATGAATTTTTCCAATTTAAATATTTCACATACCAGTAATTACGGTACCATCACTATTTATCAGTGTGTAGAATACCTTCTGGATGCATTCAAGAGGAAAAATGTTTGGAGATCTGGAAATGTGTAATATAGTCCTTGCGCATAGCAAGTAAAATTGCTGGTACGTAATAAACAATTTAATTTCAAATGAATAGTGGATTCTATACAAAATGTCAAACAAATTTTTTTTTTAATTTGGCCAAACTAATTATCAGTTTCTTAATTTCAGTTTTGTTATTTCAAATGTTGTTTAGTGTTGGAATCTAGGCAAAAGTTGCAATAAAATAAAAGAAAATATTATTATTAAAACTTGTTAAATTAGTAAGATATCCACTAGAAGGTTTCATCTTAAATATATTTATAGACATGTAATTACTGCACTTCCTAAACTTGTCTATGGCATCAAAGTGCTTTTATGAAGTTGGCCAAATTTTTTTATTCACTTGAATTCCGTTCAAACTGGTATCATGAGTTTTTTACAAATCAGGATCTTGCCTATAACATCATCAGAAGTTCCAAATTAACTTGAAATATGGACTTGAGTTACGAATTTCATTATGCATATTTCATATATTAAATTGTCATTTATACTCTGGTTCACACTTTTGTAAGCAAACTTGATGTAAACTAATTATAAAATATTAATTATTTTTCAGTGATTGCGGGAAATACTAAAATATTTTGTTCTTTATGAAATAAACATTAACATATTGTAAAAGATAACAGGTACAATTTGGGAGGCAACGACAATAAAATGTAATCATTTTTTAATGCCACAACGAAATTGGAATGCTATTTGACAGTTAAATACAAATAGCTAATGTTATACAGATATTTTGCATATGCAAATACATTTTATAACCAACAACGGGTCAATGGCACTTATTGATAACGTGTACAAGGACTGCACATGACATAATTCGTGAGTACATATTTTTTATCATACATTTGTTGTATTTTGGCAACGCTGTTTTGGCACAAATTTATTGAATGCAACGTCTGTCTTTTTAACTGTTCGCATATAACTGCTGGATTCATTTTGATCAAATTTGTAGCATAGTTAGATTATTGATTGTAGAGAATTTTAGTACATATAACATTAATGTACATTGTAACGGTATTCTGAAAAAGTCAGAGAAGGATTTGTAGATGGAGGCCAAAACTGTTGGTAATTAATTAAAACAGTGTTATCGAGTTATAGCTTCTTACAGAAAGACCTGTGGTAGCAAACACCTTTGACATTATGTATAAAGGAAACTACAGTAATTTTTTTTAAATTGTATAGTAGAGTGAGCGTATATTAAAGAAATTATCATAAACTATTCAATATACATAAGCTATCTACAGAATTCCACTTCAATGAATACTTTAACCGTTTAAAATAAACAATTGTGCGGGCATTATGAGTACACCGGGTAGTGAAGCCAATGTACTCGTATGAATTAGAAAAAACTTAAAATTTCATTTGCAATTTTGACAATTTAAAAACTTCTTAATATTAATAATAATTTAAAAACTATATAATATTAAAAGAGCCGCGGGCTGTTAAAATTTCAGAGATCTTGGCACCGCCGACTAATATTTTTGTTACTTACATATATTGTACTATTTAGTCGTACGTCATAATACGTGACGTATTAATAATACTATTTTAATTTTTGAGTTACATTAGAATTGTAACCATCTTGAAGTTCTACTTTTCTCAATAATAGTTTATAAGTTTGTTCCGGAGAAGTTTTAACGACCAGTAATCAAATTAAATGTAAATTAAGATTTTAATATAAATAATATAGCGGAATAGCGTTAAATAAAAGTAAGACGCATTAAAGGGAAAACACCGTTAGCAAGTACGCGTGTTAGCGAATGTCAATCGCATTCGTTAAGGAAAGTCGGTGGAATGGCGCGTGCGGGGATTTGTACGCGGGGCGCGTTCAAGTGGAGCGCTTACCGGAAAGGCTCGAGTCGAATATTACGTGGAGCGTGGGAACGGACGTGCGTGGGCGGCGGCGCGAGCGGAAACCGTTCGCAACAGGGTATTTGACTGATGTTGATATATTTTGCAACAATATTTTAAAACTACGTTTAAAAACCTTGTGATGAAAAAAATAACGCATATAACAAACAATTAATCGAAACATTTAAATAGGAAAAAGTGTCAATTTTTTGTTCATTAAATTGAAAAAGTTATTATGAATTTAGTTTCCACACAAAAAAATAAGAAAATTATCATATGCAATATATAACGTAAACGCAATATTTAACAGGATACTAAAAATAATTAATAAACTTCCTTATAATGAATGCTAAGTAACTGGCCAGTGACGTCATAAGCCAGTCGTGTTTTGTATGGGGTTTTTTCGCGCGAAGTCTTCAGTTTTTAAGTCGTTCTAACTTTGTAATGAAAAGTCCTAGGTACGATTTACTTATTTTAATCGTTTTTAATATTATTACTTATTTTATTCTAGTAATAAAAATATAGTCAAATACCCTATTTAAAGCGCGGATGACAGTGTACCAGAACGAAATAGCTCCATCATTTTCTTTTTGTTCGAGAAAAAAAATTTCCGTTCGAAATTTGAAACTTTATATAGAAAGGAAGTTAACGGGACAGCCGTGAGAATAAATTCAGTAACGTTTACTGATTTCTCGAGTAGAAACGTATCCACAATTTCTTTTCGAAATACCATAGTTTTCACGTGAAAACATCTTATAACGTGGTATGTAAGTCATGTATAGGTATGAAAATTGACAAGGATGTTACACGCTGTACAGGCGACGGGACGAGAGTAAGCCAAACCATTGTTGTATCATTCGATAGATCCGTTCAAGGTCTCAGATGTACGTCATTAGAAATGCGCTAGGCGAGGCACCTAAAGCCGGGGAGGAAGATGGCGTGAAGCATGTTTTCGAGCGAGTGTCAGTTCACTGTTGCTCCTCGTGTGAGTTAGTGCGTCGAGTGATTCCGGTAAGCCAAGTTCTAATGCGATGTCCGAGAGTGAGATGAACCAAATAAACAATAAAAGACAGCATTTGTAAGGGTTCACATTCAAATTTGAAATTCGACCATTTCAAACTATAAAATCCCAAATATATTAAGTTTTTACCGAGCGAATTCGAAATATATAAAAATGAAGATACAGTGCACGGTGACAAATGCATTGACGAAACAGTTTCAAAAATCGAAACAAGAAAAGTTGCAAATTTCTAAAACGTAAAATTTGACGTGTCACTGTTGAGTTTCAACTTTGGACGTGCATAATAAATATAAACATTCACCAAATGCGGTTTTTAGATTTTATTTCGTTCACCTAACTCAGTGATATCGTAAGAGAACTCTTACTCATTTTAATCACACCAAGCCCTAACTCACGACGAGTAACAGTGAATTGAGATGCGCTCGAAAACAAGTCTAGTTTAATTATAAGGATACGTTTTAATGCACAAATCTCGACAAGAAACTGTCGCATCCTATATTTTTTATTGAAAAAATATGTTTTCCATACATCAGACAACATATCAGCTAGCAGATTACTTGCTTCCTTTTACACCATTTTCAATGTTGCATATTTTCAGGAGATTTTTTTTTTAAATTACAATACTATTTTTCCCTTTTCGACACGAGTGAAGCCGCCGTTTTTACTTTTCTTTGATAAATACGAAACATCTGGCAACTTTCAGAACATAAGTATTGTATTTATTATATTTTTAATCACAATTTAATGAAACTATGTGATGTAGTATTATTTCTACTTTCTTTAAGTTCTTTACCACGGCCTATGTTTCGTTGTATTACTTTGCTATTAGCTAATAGCCCACCTGAAGATGTCGTTTCCTGATCACGTAGTTATATTTAATTGTCAATAATGAATTTCTACAAAATTAACGCCAAATATATTCAACAAGGATAAAAATATTACGGTTCAAAATAGTTTTGCAACATTAACCACAAAACGAGTGATACAGAAATATAACAGTTCGAAAGGGTTTTGCAACACTAACCCGTAAACAGGTGATACAGAAATATAACAGTTCGAAAGGGTTTTGCAACACTAACCCGTAAACAGGTGATACAGAAATATAACAGTTCGAAAGGGTTTTGCAACACTAACCCGTAAACATGTGATACAGAAATATAACAGTTCGAAAGGTTATTGCAACACTAACCCGTAACGAGTGATATAGAAATACAACAGTTAGAAAGGATTTTGCAACACTAACCCGCGAACGAGTGATACAGAAATATAACAGTTCTAAAGGATTTTGCAACACTAACCCGTAATGAGTGATGTATAAATATACCAGTTTGGGTTTTACAACACTAACCCGTAAACGAATGATAAAAAATTTACATGGTACAGTTATATTAGTGTTAAAATAAGGTTTAATCGACTCGCGACATGTTCATAAGTGTTACAGTTATTCAATGGGTTACAGTTTCAAAATGTTATTGCGAATATTACAACAGAAACACATTGGCCAGGCGCGCGAGCAACTGGTATGCGGGACGTGAGTGGAACTTATCCTCTGTTATTTTGTCAGTGTCATTGACTCAATAAACTCACGTTGGCGTAGGCCTTCGCTATTGTTGTAACAATCCCCCGCTTCTAATAGTGTTAAAGTGTAACAGTTTAATGTTACAGCATATTTTTATCTGTGACAGGATTAATAGTGTAAAATTATATAACACTGAATAACTGGAGCACATTAATTTCTATAACCATATTAACTGTACCCCTTATAAATGTATTGATTTTATGAATAAGTTTTTGTGTCTTAGTTCAAGCAATATTATAAAGAAATAAGTAATATAAAAAAAACAGAATTTCATATCACTATATACTGAACTACAACTCGGTAATTTCAGTATTTTTATAATCACTCTCCGGTAAACATATGAAATTGAAGAGAGTAATAATTATGAATTGCAACCCAGTACTTTCACTATTTTCGTAGCTACTCTGCGGTGAACTTAGGAGAGTGAAGAGAGTAATACCTATGAATTTCAACTCAGTAAGTTCAGTATTTTCGGTGTTACTTTGCGGTACACATAGGAGACTGAAGAGAGTAATAGCTATGAATTTCAACTCAGTAAGTTCAGTATTTTTGGTGTTACTTTGCGGTACACATAGGAGACTGAAGAGAGTAATAGCTATGAATTGCACCTCAGTAAGTTCAGTATTTTTGGTGTTACTTTGCGGTACACATAGGAAACTGAAGAGAGTAATCACTATGAATTGCACCTCAATAAGTTCAGTATTTTTGGTGTTACTTTGCGGTACACATAGGAAACTGAAGAGAGTAATCACTATGAATTGCACCTCAGTAAGTTCAGTATTTTTGGTGTTACTTTGCGGTACACATAGGAAACTGAAGAGAGTAATCACTATGAATTGCACCTCAGCAAGTTCAGTATTTTTGGTGTTACTTTGCGGTACACATAGGAAACTGAAGAGAGTAATCACTATGAATTGCACCTCAGTAAGTTCAGTATTTTTGGTGTTACTTTGCGGTACACATAGGAAACTGAAGAGAGTAATCACTATGAATTGCACCTCAGTAAGTTCAGTATTTTTGGTGTTACTTTGCGGTACACATAGGAAACTGAAGAGAGTAATCACTATGAATTTCAACTCAGTAAGTTCAGTATTTTCGGTGTTACTCTGCGGTAAACATATGAGATTGAAGAGGATAATAACAATAATGGGAAAAATCCCTACCAAAATCTCAGTCTTCGAAGATTCCACCACTGACACGAGTGACTGAACAATTGAATTAAGAGACCAATTTTCCAATATCAATACAATTAAATTTAAATTGCATAATATTTCATTGGTACATACATGCGTAAATGTGTAGTTTAAACTATCCCAATATATATATATATATATATATATATATATATATATATATATATATATATATATATGTATATATATATACATTAATAAAAATTCGATAATGCACTGCCTACAATCTCGAGGAATATATCAGGAAATTGAACAAGGGAGGAAACGGTGGAATAAGGCGTAAAGTAAAATCTAAAGGGGAGAGCGAATTCCGGAAATGCTGGTGCGATATGAGCTGTATATCGTTTTTTCGTGTAAATACAATAGAATTTATTATCAAAATTTACAAATTATACAAGAATCCGAAACTCAGAAATAACTCACGATAAGCATATTATTATTTTTTTAGTGATTTTTAAAACACTGTAACTGCAAAAAAATAATCGCACGGAAAAAATAAATTTTTTTAATTTTTTTGTTTCTTCTTTTCGATTCAATCTGGACTTAGAATTGTTTTCTTTGTATTCAGTTTTTTTGGACTTAATGAATAACAAGAGCGAAAGGCTTGATCCTTTAATTTCTTTTTAACGATAACTGTACGATTAGCTGCTAAGATATCGACCATTTAGTGAAAACTCGTCCTTTTGTCTTTGATCATCAATACATCATGAACTTAATGATCATACATAAAATTAAAGCACAGTTTTCAAAACTTATAAAGATAGTACCATTGAAAGATATAGTAAACTCATGGCCTGAATTGTTTTCTTACTGAGCCAATTCTATGGGTCAGGTTTACAGATGAATGTAGTTGTTTAATGACAAAAGCATACATTAATTAGTACTTGGCTAATTAAGTATATATGTATTGAATAGTTGATAACATATGAGCCCACAGAAGTTTTTAATAAACTTTCCAGGTTATGTTTCAGTAATATTCAGTCTTTTCTATATTCGTTATAACGTAAACCATAATCATTAATCATTCTTCGTTGCCTTATGAACTGTAAGAAACTTGGTTTGCTAATTATGAGTAGATACTTATTATTTACTACGACTGCCCAAACCTATGAACTATATTTTATTCGTAAAATTTATACATACCTTTATGAATGTACACTTCAATTTGAACGCACATCGCTTTTGTACGGCAATTATTGTTTTATTTTACCAGTTCCATGTTTAAAAAAGACATTATTTACCTTATCTTTAATACAGCTATCTCCTTTAGATACATGCTTTCTCTGACTCTCTTTCTTTATAGACTGCGTAAGAGGGCAATCTGCAATGACTTTTTTGTTATTTGTATAAGAGTATAAGGTGTCTGTTCAATATAAATCAATGTTTAAAAAAGACATTATTTACCTTATCTTTAATACAGCTATCTCCTTTAGATACATGCTTTCTCTGACTCTCTTTCTTTATAGACTGCGTAAGAGGGCAATCTGCAATGACTTTTTTGTTATTTGTATAAGAGTATAAGGTGTCTGTTCAATATAAATCAATGTTTAAAAAATACCTTATTTACCTTATCTTTAATACAACTATCTCCTTTAGATACATGCTTTCTCTGACTCTCTTTCTCTTTCTTTATAGACTGCGTTAGAGGGTAATCTGCAATGACTTTTTTGTTATTTGTATAAGAGTATAAGGTGTCTGTTCAATATAAATCAATGTTTAAAAAATACCTTATTTACCTTATCTTTAATACAACTATCTCCTTTAGATACATGCTTTCTCTGACTCTCTTTCTCTTTCTTTATAGACTGCGTTAGAGGGTAATCTGCAATGACTTTTTTGTTATTTGTATAAGAGTATAAGGTGTCTGTTCAATATAAATCACTGTTCACAACATCAGTCGAAAATGAATACTTTGACATCAATCGACGATTGTATAAAACGTGATTCGTGACGAAAAAAGCGGTGGTAGACTGAATTATGCAAATTATACATAATGCGTCCATCTAAAAGTTAATTCGATAAAATTATTTTAACATCAACAAAAATGCTAAAAGCGTACGTCATAAAGGCAACACCGGCTCTAGAATGATCATCGATAGGTACTTATATACATGCGTACACACCCCTATAAGTAGGTACACAATATGTACGCGGCCTACGCCAACGTGAGTTCGTGCCCTTACATAACGAGCGAGGTCCCGCCCACCCGCAGAGGCGCCAATATTCACTGCCAAGTGCACTGGGCCAATGCGGTCATTAAGTCAAACGGTTGGCGTGATCTTCAACGCTGTAAATGTATTTTCATAGTAACACAATGTAACAAAATGCTGTACACTTGTAAATGTTAACTAATTTCGTTTTATGTGCCAATGTCACGCATGGCTCGATTAGGGCTGTCACGTCATTGAAATTAATAACCTAAGGCAGAGTATTAAAAACTTGACAAAACAGAAAATTATATTTACAAAAAATGTTAAGGTAAAAATTAAAAAGTTCCAAAAAAAAAAAAGAAAAAATATATATATATATATATATATATATATATATATATATATATATATATATATATATATATATATATATATATATATATATAACATATAAAGTGTTAAATATGGAGACAGCAAGACGTTATTTTCTGGCTGAACCGAGTCATAACTCGTTGGTATATGCAAATTGTGATAAGACTACAAACGCTTGTGGAAGACCACATACATCACGTCTGAATCAAAATGGGATAAAATATAATATTAACCAACAGTCGCAACAGTGGCAGATGATGATAGAGACGTTTGCCGAATGTTTAAAACAAAGAATATTATAGAAGAGATGAAAATAAAACGGTTTGTGAAAAATATTTTACTTTGTTCACGAACGTAGCAAAAAGTTATTCCAAAAGAAACTTGTAAGTACTAGTAGAGACCTTACTATTGGGATTCTGTACACATTCCGGCACAATAAACATTTAAGGATACATATTATTATAATTACTAGTAGAGACTTGGGCACAACAAACATTTAAGTATACATATCATTATAAGTACTTGTTAAGTACTAGTAGAGATTTAGGCACAACAAACATTTAAGTATACATATTATTATAAGTACTTGAAGTAGAGACCATACTACGGGGATTCTGTACACACTTACGCACAATAAACATGTAAGTATACATATTATTTTTTGAATATTGAATATATTTGGCGTTAATTTTGTAGAAATTCATTATTCACAATTAAATGAAGCTACGTGATGTAGTATTATTTCTACTTTCTTTAATTTCTTTACCACGACCTAGGTTTCGTTGTATTACATCTTCAGGTGGGATATTCGCAAAGATTCACTAGCAAAGATCTTTCTATCTATCTCTCATTATCGATCTTTCTATTATAATTACTAATAGAGACTTGGGCACAACAAACATTTAAATATACATATCATTAGAAGTACTTGTTAAGTACTAGTAGAGACTTAGGCACAACAAAAATTAAGTATACATATTATTATAAGTACTTGTTAAGTACTAGTAGAGACCATACTACGGAGATTCCGTACACACTTACGCAAAATAAACATGTAAACATGTAAGAACACGTAGTTTTATAAATATTCATATTATTTTTGACCATGTAAATACATTACCTAGCATATTTTTCACATATTTAAATTATCGTAAAAGCTATGCGATCTCGAATAAATGTTACAGTTTTCCCGTATTCTTTAAGTAAATTTTCAGTAGAAGTATCTCATTTTTTCAAAATTTTGACTGTAACAGATTCGGAGATTGGGAGGAGGGGAACATTTTTTGTAGAACTTTTCAACAATATCTCACATAAAATTAAGAAAAAAAAATTTGCTTTGAGGTTAGTAAAATATTTACATAGTATACAAAGGTTATGATTTTGTAATAGTTGTACTATTTAACAAAATGATTATTTTTTTCCTTTAATCGAAACGATGAAATTATTGCATTTGCATTCAATAAGTAGTACAAGACAATTAGGAAAAACGGATTTTTAGGATAAAATGATAATGAATAAGCACGAATCACGTCGAAATCTGTAAATATGTATGCTGCATACACTTATGTGCGTATTTATTCTTCATCCGCTTTCAAATACTTGTGAATATCAATTGTCTTCGAACTTGTATTTTATAATGTTCAGTAACAAATACATAACGATATATGTCCGTATTCGGACATATGTATATAGTTATGTATTCGGGATTCCGTTCCTTTTTCAAATATAAGCCCATAAAGTTTAACCCCATGGTCCAAAAAAAAGTTGAGAAAAATTTATCAGACTCGAAATTAACAAATTTAAAGCTCTTTGTTTAGGCACACAGACGGTGCCAAAAAACAAAGAGCTATTGCTATTGTTTTCTATTAAAATCGGTAAAGCACAAAAACCGAATGAAAACTAAATGTTACTGGCAATGCATAGAAAATAAAAACGACTGTCACATAATTGTCGTTGCTATATTTACCTTATTTGACAGTATTCAAAGACTCACACAACAAGTTGCATTCACGCAAGTGTATGATAAAATGTTCTAAGTACAAAACTAAACCATAGCTCTAATTATGTATGCAATTTTAATTTAATGGATGTTTATGGTGGGTTTTCCACCAGACCGCTCATTTCAATATCGCATGTCGATTGCAGTTCACATTACTTTTAAATAAAAAAGGCGTAAAAATGTTATAAGCAGCACTAAAATCTTTTACTATGCTTTCATAGTTGCTAAATCAGTGAAGTCATTAATCAATCAAAACGTCAAACTGACAGCTTACTAGTATGTAATAGGACGAAAATAGTTAAACTCTAGTAGACGCTAATAAAACTTCAAGTGTATTAGCGTCTAGTACACTATGGTCGACACGTATACGTAAAATTTATTTCTCAGTTTACGTCCGAGAAGGAATCTATATATAAAAATATATGTAACCATAAACAATATTCTATTCTAACAATTAACAAGTCATTTTCAAACTGGCAGAAATTTCACGAAGTTTGAAATTCGAATTCAAATTCGAAGATCGTCACGGGCTATCGTTTATTGAACTTATCGATGAATAAACCACGCTATATATTATGGTATACGCACATTTTAAAAGCATGTGCGAGAAAGTTACAGGTGAAAATCTTTGATATATTTTTCACTTTGTGTGTTTATTCTTTTTATTACAATTTCATTATTATTATCATTGCGTTTTAATTGTTAAATTTGCGATTATTGAGACACCTCTTCGGAGTTATTATTATATTGCAATACGTCAAATTTAATTCGTTGCAAATGTATTTCAAGCACTTCTTGATTATAATATTCAAGAAAAGTTGATTTATATCGTAAACATTTAATTATTACAATCATTTCCTTCAAGTTAAGAATTATATTTTTCTGATTGAAATAAATAGAAAATGAAAAAAAATCTTTTTTTCTTAAATACAACGCAAAATTTAAGATATTTTTAAATCATTTTAACTCCCTACGAGGCATTCGACGTTGCGTAAAATTTGCGAATTAAAGCGAAGAACACTAGAATTCCTTCTTTTGAATTACAGCTGTGTTTAATATCGTTTTTTGTGTAGATGTCCTGAATTAATAATAAAAATGTAAATTTTAAGACTGTTACATTTTTTCAGGGCCATTTCTGTTTTGTAGAGAAAACTAATGTTTCAATAAAATAACCTACTGTAGATTTTTGTTGGAAAGTGTTTACGTAAGATGTAAGTAAATGGACCTGATAGCGTTTCGTTGCCTCGTGTCTCAAGGTCTCTGTTTTATGCAAACGCCTTAACTACCGATTTCATTATATGGTCTAGTTAGTAAATTTTCTTTACGAATTTAAAGATATAAACTTACTTAGCGTTTAAAGACTATGAAATCGTTTTATAATTTAACTTGGCTCCATTCTGAAAAATAAAGCTACGAACTTACACGTTACATACACAAATATGCTGGTTAATTAGTATGGGAGGAAATTCTTTGATTTTTACCATTTTTTTAAAATAATTTACTTTTCAATAATAAAGTATTTTTTCATATTCAAGACTGTCTCAATATATGATTACATTTATATACTTTACATAACTTTAATTTAAGTACCAGTAAAATCATTATTGTCATGTAAAACAATATTGCTGTATATTCAATTTCCACTAAGGGGTTGTTTTGTATTTTTCAACACCCATCTCGTAAGAGAGCGAACTGTGGTCGGGGTTAACCCTTTTATTAATCACAATTAAATGAAACTCCGTGACGTAGTATTATTTCTACTTTCTTTAAGTTCTTCATCACGACCTAGGTTTCTTTGTATTACAACATCTTCAGGTGGGCTATTAGGAAAGATCTTTGCTAATAGCCCACCTGAAGATGTTACAATATATGAATATATATATATATATATATATATATATATATATATATATATATATATATATATATATATATATTTATAAATTCTTACTATAGTACAAACGGTCAGTCTCGTTTAGATGAAATACGTATTAAATGTTTTTTTGAGCTATGCAAGTAACACAATCACTGTTTTAATACAAAAAAATATTTAAGTACAAGAGAATTTGATTAATTGTAATTTAAAAAAAAAGTCATCACGAGGGTAGACCTCGCATTACTAGGGTTCCGTACACATTTATGCACTTATAAATTTTTAAGTATACATAATATTTCCACTGCACTAGTTACAAATATTAATTTTTCACAATACATATTTAATATTACCTAGGTACTTCATGTTTTCACAGGCATTAAAACATGGCGCATATTTTAAAAATAATAAGATCTAGGATAATTGCTCTAGTTTTTCTATAATTTTCTAGTCAGATTTGACCAACTTTGTTTCTTTAATGATTTTGGTTTACTAGTTTCGGAAATAAGAGGACAGCGAAAAATACGCGAAAATGGAGTATATTTTCTCATAATTTTTGAATATGCATCATAAAAAAAATATTTTCGTATTCCTCATAACAAGTTCTCTCAGATTATATCTACTCCACATGATTTATAAAATTTTAAAAATAATTTAGTGATTTTCCCCCCCCCCCCATCTAGTGCAAAATATGTAGCTTAATAAAATGAATTACTTTGTCAAATTTCAAGTTTCTATGTCGCATGGTTTCCGAGAAAATCGTCTCTGACAGACGGACAGATGGACAGACCCGTGAGTGATCTTATATGAATTCCGTTTTCCAGTTTGAGGTAAGAAACTTTAAAAAAAAACAAATTGAATACAACTAAATTTCTTTCGTAAATATTCTGCCATTCTCTTCATTGTCACTTGGATTAAACGTGGTGACTGGTCCAATTAAAACACAATACTTATCGTTAAAAGGAATAACGTTACATCTGCGTCGTCACGATGTCACAAGTAATAATCGATATTCATTATGAGTAATAGCATGTCAGTTCACAGTAATGACGCCAACGTGACTGCAGTGTATCGGGGTCACATGGATCAGGTCAAGATCGTTGGGGCGGGTCGGGTGCGATCACATGAATCGTTTTCCGGTGCATCTAATGCAGACGGGTGCCATGAAACGATCAATCGTTTTACCCGGAAATTCCATGATGTAAAGTATCTTGTCTTTAATGCCTAGTCACAATTAAATGAAACTACGTGATGTAGTATTATTTATACTTTTTTTTTAATTTCTTTACCACGACTTAGGTTTCGTTGTATTACAACATTTTCAGGTGGGATAGGTCGTGGTAAAGAAATTAAAGAAAGTAGAAATAATACTAAATCACGTAGTTTCATTTAATTGTGAATAATGAATTTCTACAAAATTAACGCCAAATATATTAAATAATGCCTAGTCATAGAAACATAGTACAGGCGTGCTCCAGTGCCACTCAGCACACCGTAGCGGGAACACATCAACGCTACTTAGTGTTGAAGCATATTTTCAAGGAATACCTAGTGAATATATGTTCCCTGTCATAATAAACAAGTTATATATATATATATATATATATCTGTGTATATATAAATACGGTGTCCGGGAATAGATGTCGGACAAAGAAAGACGCGTTGGATATAAAGGAATAAATTATTGTTGAAATAAAATGGAAAACGTCCTTTTTCTAATTGAGCGCAAAAAAATACTACACATAAATCATTTTAACACACCTAATACTTGCCCCAAGAGTACGGTGTTTACCCGGAGAGGCTATTTAGCAAGCCGCTAACGCACGCACACACGCTCACGCTAGCCGTACACAACCACTACATATTCTCTTTTATTAAATTTACAGAACAGCTGATAATATTGTTATTTCTCTATACCTGTGCCATTATGTACCTAAAAATTGAATTAATTTATTTGTTAAATGACATGAAACATGATTATTAAAAACATAATAAAATAATTACCAAATACTCAGTCATTTTGTAGTTATGCGGAAATCACTTATCACATGACTTAAATAGTGTGTAAAATATTGCACAGAAAAAATATTTCAATTAAATGTTATTCACTTAACGTACACTGAAAAATTACTTCACATTAATATTTGATTAGCCTTAATTATGTAATATTAACCGTCTTATTGTAAACACAATCGCACTCTCCTAATTATCAAGTTAATCACTTTATCAATCTTTTGAGTATTTATAGAAATACAATTAATAGAATTGCGTTAAAATTTCGCGTAATGTCTCTTCATAGGTCAATCAATAAATACAATAAAATTAAAGTTAGAGCTATAAAACGAACAAAAATATTTATTATACAAAAATATAATTTACTTCTCGCCTACATATGGTAAACTATAAAACCGATAAAACAATCATTTATAATTTATTAAAATAGTGTAACAGACAAGGGTATTAAATTTCTATATTTTAGTTCTGTAGTTTATTTTACTAATTAAAAGGTTTCTTATTTCAAGTATGAGACCCAAACATGTCTTTTCGGCAATACTCTGCATCATTACTGAGAGAAGGTTACCTTAAAAAGTATCGCATGACAGAAAGGGGCGGGGCATTATAATACTGTTAACGCTTTCTATTAGCTAACACTCCACGTGGACTACGTAATTTATCTTACGATATACCAACCAATTAGAAATGATTCCTTATTTCAAAACGCAAAACAAAATAACCAGGTGCTACAAAGCTGCGTTACATTTTTTTTTCAATTGTGCTGTATGGTAATATCTTCGCATTTTGAATGTTGTGTAGAGATACCTTAGATCGGATACATTAACTAAGCATGTATGCATAAGAGGATTCTTATAGATATCAATGATTATACCATGTTCGGAAGGAATCCTACAATGAAAAGATTTAGAAAAGATAATTCTTCAAAAAATTTTGTTATTACCTATGGAATGAAGCCTTGAACGTTACATAAAGCAATTGTAAGACGCTGTCTTCATACTGTGCACTATTTAGTTCGGAAAATTATGGACGTATCTCGTCGATTTCAAGAAAAAATATAAAGTTGTAATTTTTAAATAATAATTTCATATTTGTTTTGTTTTGTCATTACTAATAGAAACATTTCTTGCTAATTAAAATCGTATCGTTGGTATGACCCAATAAATAAATTAAACGTGTATTGAATTATTTTTATTTTATTTTGGTTACAATTCTTTTCATTTACTAACAGGCCACGCGGCAATGGGGAGCTAAAATTTCGTAAAGTATAAATTGTTTTCTATTAAACAATTTTTATTATTATATTCTAATGTATTATTTCTACCTTACTAACTCTAAAATACATAAAATTCGTTTACGATAAAAAAATTCGTTTACATCACTAAACATCTCCAAAGAGTGCCTAGCTGCTCGACGCGTAATAATTACACAAGTGTATTGTGTATCTATGTACATCAATCGATGGTACTATGTGTATTTTAAATCGCGCAATTATTTTTTCATCCTGGACATACAAAGGCATTTTGCTGGGCATGGCCAGAAAAAAGTGTGTAGTGGTGCAGGAGGCGTAAGTGCTTAAGTAAACAATCTAAATGCGATATTGTATGTATTTGATATAAGTTTATTTTTTTCCTCAATTTGTTTAAAATTTGAATCTGTTGTCAATCTCTGTAATTTAATGTAATTTGGTAGGTGTTAGGTTGTAAGCATTCGGTTATTAAGTACTTTATTTAGAAAAAGTAATAGAACACAAAAATATTGCTTTTGAAATTGTTGTCTGTTTATCTGTGAATTTGTTAATCTCAAGATCCCTTTAGCTGTTTTCGCATGGCGCATTTAAACAAGTAATTAAAATGATTTGAAAAGTTCCTGATTGAGATTGAGTTCACTCATGTGTCTGTCTGTCTGCCATGACCTTTTTTCTCCGTCGTATTTTGGCTGTCGTGGGACGCCTGGCAGGGCTAATTGAAATATTTAGTTAAATATTATATTGAAATATTAGTAATTGAATTGAAATATAGTATATTGAAATATTTTTATTTGAACGAATTGAAAACAAAAAAAGAACACAGAGATATTTCTTAACGATCTATTGAAAATATATTTTTAATTTTATAATACTGTTGGCCGACAAGACGCGAAGCTAGCCGAATTAAGTCGAAAAGAGCCGATAAAACGCGAAGCTGGTCGTATTAGTCAGCAAGAGCCGACGAGATGCGAAGCTGGCCGAATTAAGTTGGAAAAAGCCGATAAAACGCGAAGGTGGCCGAATTAAGTCGGAAAGAGCTGATAAAATGCGAAGCTAGCCAAAATGACTAGTCACGACGTGCCAACAGAACGTTTTAACGCCCGTCCAACGCACCATTAGATGTTTCACACCAAAAAATTAATTTTATATGTAGTCTAGGGTATAGTTTGAAAGGGCTATTAGCAAGAACCACAGAAACATAATTTTTATTTTCATAATTTTAGATAATATATATTCAGAGATATAATGAAAAATACGTTCTCCCACGCTTATTTCTGAAACAATTATGAAAAAATTGGGTTTTTCTTAGTTTAGAAAAAAGTTGTAGGAAAACTACAGCGATTATATTAAATCTTACAATTTTTTAAAGAGTTGTCGAAATATACAGTAGGCATTACACAGTAGTAACATAATATGAAATATACAAAAGTAATATATTTGCGTTATGACAAATCAATATTTGTAAACATTTTAATAGATATACCACGTACCCTTAAATTTTGACAATCGCCTAAATGTCTAATACTCGTAGTTTGAGTTCCAATTCTACTTAATATATGTTTTTATATATAAAAAATATTTATTCTAAAGTAAATATATTGAATTATCGTCATATATTTATTTGCTTATAGGATCTAAAAATCGAAGAAGAAATTTATAATGATTGTTTATTTTTCTGGTTATGTTATGGTTATTATTGTATATGTGAATGGTTCTTACTTCGTCAAACAAAGAAAAAAACTTAGCAAACGGTCACTGATCATCAGCTTAGATTTCACGTATATGCAAGCAACGCATCAACTTCATCAGATACCCGCAGTAGGATGTATGTAACTTTAATAGAAAAAATCGCTTTCATGGAAACGTTATAGCTAAGAAGACAGGCTATTTGATAATATCAAACCGTAATTTAAAATCAGAAAACAACTCGGATATGTACCCTTAATGTAACTTCAGAAGAATAAGCAGTTAGTTAAAAGTAATCTAACAATATTATCTCGAGTTAACGTGAATAGCGTTAAACTCTATACAGTAAAAAAACGAATGTGCTTTAGACCACACGACTGATGTAAAATTTCAAATTCACAAAATATGAACTTTAAAATGAATTTACAATTTTATGAACTTTAAACGTAGAATATTTAATGTATTGAACAAAATAATAATTTATAAAATTGTTCAAGAACGAATATTTGTTGTTCAATAATATATATATATATATATTTCATGCACTGGCTATGAGAGGAAGAGAGAAAGATAATGTGCGCGCGCATTGCTCTCTCTTGCTCCTACAGTGTGATACAGACAATAGACTTGCACTGTGTCTTAGATATACGAAACATAACTAGCTATGAGAGAAAGAGAGAAAGAAAATGTGTGCTCGCACCTCTCTCTCTTGTCCCTAAAGTAATATACGAAATGTAACTCTCTCTCTTTCTGTCTTCACTAACTTATATCTCCCTCTCAACTTCCGTTCGCCTCGCCCGATCACACTTTTCGTAACGCTCTCGTCACGCATTCACCAGCTTACTCCCCAAGTCAAGCGTGCGTAAAGAAGTTTTACTTCAATAAAAAAATATGAAAACACAGATGAATTAGTTGTACTCTAAGAATGTTACAAAAATAAGTTATTATTTTATCATAAATTTTTCTTTCATTTTCAAATTTAAAACAGCTTAAGAGAAAGCCGTATTCGTTATGTAACTCGACTTGAACGAGATAAGTTGCCTCGTTAAAAACTTTGAGCCCTCTCAGCTGACGCAGTTGATTTATATGTATTTAATGGAATGACGACGCGCGAGTATTGCGTCATCGAATTATATCTCGCGAGAACTTAACAAAGGGGCACAACTCGGACAAAAAACAATTCAATTAATGCCATACTATGTTACTGACATACTATTTTACAGACCTACAGATTTTAGTCAATTGCAATGTGTTATTTTAAAATATTTTACTTTCCTTTAAAGTAGCGCAAAATAACCAAATTCATAGTCTTGAAAATAATTAAAATAGATTTAGGTAAATATCATAAAAATAAAGGTTTTTCAAAACCATTAAGAAAAAAATTAAATTATAGTTTAAAAAAATAAAAAACACACACTTTTGTAGCAATATAAACTAAAAATCTTTAAATATAAAGATTTGGGCCAAGAGCGAAAATAAACCTGATGAAAAAAAAAAACTTTAATATAAAAAGAGCGTGGGTGCTATCGATTTCCATTTTTGTAATAACTACCTCTACAAACAGCTAACGATAAAAAAATTTACAACAACTGATATCAAATACACCACGCGTTTTCTGATATTAAAGTTAATTTTTTTGTCATCAGAGATATCCTTTCGCTCTTGACCATAATCTTTATATTTAAAGAATATTTTTAATTGTTACAAAATCACATTTTTTTAGTTTTATTGAACTACAATATACGAATGTTTAAACATCCTGCTGGAAATAAGAACTTATGGTTCTTTAGTCGGGTGCATCTTGGTTATTGCGTTATGGGCCGAAATATTGTATAATGCTGAAGTGCATATATATGTGTTTGTATATACATATATATTAAAGTTTTTTCGATTATTTTCGAAAATAAATAAGTAAAAACATACCAGCTATAAAAGGCAGTGCCGTATAGTGTGTATAGATTACATATTTTACAATTGAAAATAAAATAATATGTCACACTGTTTTTTTGTTTCAATATACTGACATACAGTATTGTGTGTACTTATAAGCACATTTTTATATAAACACAGTAAAAAATTATTCTGTATGTATTGAAGCTCATTGTAGCTATCTCACAACAACGCCTTATGAAATAAATAAATAATATATAATAGCCATATATGGCTATTCTTTATTAGATATAAAGAATAGCCATATATCGGCCTAAACTTTTATGTGGCGAAACTTCGAATATTTTTCTGAAATGGTTTCGAGGTAAATTTAAATTGGTTCTTTAAAACACAAAATACATAATGTAAATGTTTGATTTTTGGAAAAATAATTTTTTTTTGGGATAAATAGCTATTAATGTTAACTAGCCTATTCAGTATTGCTGTCCCTGTTACGTCAAGTTTGAACGTTCACATCTCGGTAAATTATTAATATTTGTGACAATTATTTTCTTTTCACCTTGAAATTATGATTTATGGAATAAAAGGAAATTAATAAAATACCTTCTTTCTCTACCTATCGTTTTTTCTGAGTAATTTTCAACATCATTGAACGAAGGAGAAGTTACCTTACTCTATTCAGTTATACCGATTTTTTAATTTCATATTGATTCCACTCATCATAACTAAATATATGTATATACCAGTTAACATATTTAATTAAGGGATTCCTTGTAATTATGATTTTTTTATACTTATTAATTAAGGGATTTCTAGTAATTAAATTGGCCTCTTTTTATACTTAAAAAAAACCGGAATTAATTTTTTGAAAGTTGACGTGTTTTTTAAATAATTTTTTGTAAGCTTATCGTCGGTAAATATAATACATATGTTTAAATACCTTTAAAGTAATAAAGTATCCCGAAAATAGAAAGTTAAATATGTAAAAATAAAACATTTTTATAAAATGTTCCAGGAATACTTTTCGCTAACATACAATCATTTGCAACACTCATTTTATTGAACTTATTGTATGTTTCATGGTTTTTCCGACAAACTTCTAAAACGTATAGGCTATCAGATACATGAGACCAGAATTCGTCCCCAATAAATATTTTCAAAATACGTCTTTAAAAATCTTACCTCTTATACGTTAGTTATTCTCCTTATCCTAACCGTGTCAGTACAAAAACATTTTTGAAGTGACATTTTTTACCATATCTATATGTGTATATATATATATATATATATATATATATATATATATATATATACATACATACATACATACACACACACTCACGCACTCACGCTCGCACGCACGCACACACACACATAAGACGATTAAAATAAATACATTGCCTCGTAACTAATCCCGTTCTTGAGATAAACTAATTTCACATTAATTCAAGGATTACGTGTCCTGCAATACACGCACATAGGGCGCCATCAAGCGGCACCGTCAAAGCGATAGGCGGCTTCGCGGCGCACCCCTTATTTGGCTTTGAATATTAATGATACAGGTATTATTTCGCATAAAGAAACATCGATCATACTGATAATTCACTGCCTTCAGTATTAAACGTGTTTTTAATGTAGGTTCTGTTTATGATATTAAGAATCTTAAATGCATTATGATTGAGAAAATGTTGAAAATATCAAATACTTTATTACTGAAAAATAAATTATTTCTCCGTAATAAAGGCCCAAATTAAGAAATGTTATAAATTATTTTCCTCTTATATTTTTGAGTGGAATAAAAAAAATCGTTCTATACCAATTAACCAACAACCTGTATAGATGAAACACTGAGAGGTGATTACGTAGCATTTCATTGACATATAACGCTATCTTAGCGCCATCTATTGGTCAATTCATACATATTTTATTAGATAAAAATATTTTTAAAAAACGAATATTATCGTGCATGAACAAACTTGAACCTTGCAGATTCATGTTAGCTTGCATGACAACGAGGATTTGTAAACTTTTTTTAAAAATAACGTATAATATTTTAAATAACTATAGCTAATTAATAAAATTACCTATAACATAATCAATTATTAAATATATTATAATTAATTAAATTAATAAACGATACGGCTGTACAGATGATACTGCAATAAGTACCTACGACGTAAAAACGTATATTTAATACTTTTTAATTATATTTAATGAAGCAAAATAAAACAAACGTAGAAATGTTACTTCCACTGTGGTATGCTTGTTTTTTTTGTTTTTAATTTATTTTATACTATGATAAGTTCTTAAGCAGTCTTTTACAAACTTTAGCAAAATTATTTTTCGCTATGTTTGACTGAAAAAGATTTCTTCTGTAGCAATAAGTCGGCTAAAGTTATAGTTATAATGTGTAGGTTAAAATCCGAAATAAATAAATATTTAAGTAAAAATAATGAAGCATTACTTTCTCTGTCCTATACGATTTTTTCCCTTGATTGTCCTATAAATAGCTTCTACAAATACAAAAAAAGCACCCCTTCAAAACTTGTTGAATTAGTTACCTAAAAAGCTTCACATACGAAAGCGCTCCGTCAATAGGAGACAAGGGTCGTCCCGAAATGTTACACCTTTCATATTTCATCACTACACCGACCTCCCTGCTTTCCTTTCACATCAACTTCATCTCGGCCAGTCTCTTCTCAAATATACTGCACGCTTAATGATAAAGTGGCTCGACTAAAAAATAGACATTTAGTTTTATGAAAATCAAAACTATCTAAAAATACTGTTGTAAAAACCTTACATTATCAAACTTTTTATCAGATTACGGCGCACAAGAGGTATGGTAGATGAGGTATATTATGTATTTATCTTGTTTTACCATAAATTCTAAACTATGAAACCGATTTTTACAATTTCATTTGTAAAAATCGGTTTCATCATGAAATTTAGTTTAATAACACAATATATATATATATATGTATATATATATATATATATATATATATATATATATATATATATATATATATATAATATGTACATATTCACACCGACACTCGACATGTGTACACGATGTCCGGAAATAGACGTCGGACAAAAAAGACGCTATTCGTTGAGCATAAAGAAATAAATTGTCGTTTGATATAAAACATAAAACACGCCCTTTTTCTAATTGAATACAAAATAATATTACATGTACGTCTTTTTAACATACCTAATAGTTACCTAGAGCGCGGTCCTTACCCGGGCAGCTAGATATCTTCGCAGTTGTACGCTCGTTATTCCCCTGAGCAGCGCTGAATAATGTGCGCAAGTATCGTGTATACGAAAAAGATGACAAATAGTTATGAATTTTAATAATAGTTATGAATAAAAAATTCATGTTCCAAATTATATTTTAACGACAATCAACTATTTTTCAGTCAACGAATAACGTCTTTCTTTGACCGACTCTTATTTCCGGACACGTGTTATATACATGTGTCCGGAAGTAAGTGTCGGATATATATATATATATATATATATATATATATATATATATATATATATATTACATAAATGTGCTACATAAATTGATAAATTTATTTGTGAAGAATACGCTTTTTGACTTGATACACTTTATTATTAAACATGTCTAGTATATGCTATATATTGAAGAATTAACCAATTTTTATTAATATTTAAAAAAATCATTGAACGTAACGTAACTTCGAAAAATTAGTTAGGATATATAATTTCACCTGTGCAGTACTAACAATTTACAAAATGTCAAGAAATTTGTCAGTTACTTTTTAAAAAAATCAAATTTAAATATGATTTTTTTTAAATATTGAATATATTTGGCGTTAATTTTGTAGAAATTCATTATTCACAATGAAATGAAACTACGTGATGTAGTATTATTTCTACTTTCTTTAATTTCTTTAACCACGACCTAGGTTTCGTTGTATTACAACATCTTCAGGTGGGATATTAACAAATATCCTTTGTTAATATCCCACCTGAAGATGTTGTAATACAACGAAACCTAGGTCGTGGTTAAAGAAAGTAGAAATAATACTACATCACGTAGTTTTATTTATTTGTGGATGATTTTTTTTTGTAAAATGCCTGAAAATATTTATAAATAAAACCTGTCAAGCACAAGTAGAACTCGCAGTGTGAGGGTTCCGTATACATTTAGGCATTTGTAAACATTTAAGTATTTCTATTAAATATTTAAAAAGATTAATTTTTCACAACGCAAAATATATGACCTATTATATCTTCTACAGGTATAAAACATGGTGCGTATTTAAAAAAATATAAGATTCGAGGTAATAGCCATAGCTTTTCTGTAATCTTCTAGTCAGAATTGACCCATCCAGTTTTTTTATGACTTCATATTCAGTAGTTTCAAAAGCAGAGGGAGGAGAGAGGAGGTTGCTTTGTTTTCTGATATTAATTAAATTATTTTTTTAAATATGCAATTTTAAATGATGAAAATTGCATATTTAAAAAGTATTCCTCGTAACAAGCCTTTTAAAATTATTAATAATTTCTAATTTCAATATTTTAAAATGTTAGCTACAGCAAACTACATCTTTTACATCGCATGATTTCCGAGAAAATCGGCTATGACAGATGGACCTACAAATACGTGGGTGATCATATAGGGGTTCCTTTCTTCAGTTTTAAGTACGAACTCGGAAAAACTGTCAAATACAACAATTCATTCAAATCAGTCCACGAATCAGGACACATATGCATGCGCGCACACACACAGATATTTTTTCAATTTTAAGTATTAAATTTACAATTTCTCAATTAGCACTTTGCTACCAATTCAAAAATCTTAACTTCGATTTATTGAGATAAAAATGATACTCTCTTCTCACCTTGATAAAAACAATACTCTCTTCTCACCTTGATAAAAACAATACTCTCTTCACACCACCCCGAAAGTGTAGGATAAAATATATAGGGTTCTGATTAAGAAACGGCTCGTCATTTGAAGTAACCGACTTCGACAGCAAAGTCACATTACTTAAACTTGAACCCGGATTACCGATAGCAAAACTTAAACAATGCTCGACTATCGCTTATGCAATTTTAATTAAAGAGACTGGCACAGAGATCACGCCGGCACATCAGACATATAAAAGACCTCGACCGTTACCGCAATCAGTCGATGCCTCGCACCGAGTAAAAAAAACGAACTGAACGCGTCCATAGTTACTAGCACCGGTATTTGACCTCGATTGTAAATCCTGTATCGTCGCTTAGCGATACCGGTAGAGTACGGGCAATAACGACCAAGCACTTCTATCAGAGAATAAAGACAGCGCTCTGACGACATGTCATTGTCTAGATGACTGCCATATATTTCCAGTCAATTTATCTGCCTATTTCAGAATACTACTCAACGTCGAAATATCGTAATGTTTCCAATTCTTAACCTGCATTATATTACTCGCGAAGTTAGGCGAAGAGAATAGTGTAGAGAGATACTTCGATTTGCTTTGTGTAACTTCGCCTCGTCTCGGGTGACTTCCGATCGCTGTCGGTTTTTTGCGCCCGATTCAAAGGGCTTTGCGAGGTTAGCGTACTGGATACTCACGGCGACTGAACTCCTCGCTAGGTTTCACGAGTGTGTAGTCAAGTACTTCAGATTGCGATCATCTTCGACGAGTATTTCATCGAGGTAACTTCGTGAGTAGTGTAGAGGGTGTTTTAGGATTTTCATTAACCTAAGTCATTCAAAGTATATTCAAGAATTTTACAAGACAGTTAACAAGCATACGACAGAAGAAGCTTTACGATAGAAGAAAATTTCATATTACTTTCCGTTAAAACAAGATATAAATATACACACACACTACCATCTAACATTTCTTCCTTTAAAGTAAAGACTAACTTTAATCCAACCAAATCTATCGCGTACATTTCAACAGACACCTACGTTTATACATAAATATGGTACGCTAGCTTCGGCCTGTGACTTTGTTCGCAGTGATTTTGGAATGTGACAAAGGTATTTCCGGTGATGAAAAAAATTAAAAAATATACATATATAATTTGCGGAACACATAGAATCCTTAATATTAAACCAATGTACAAACTATCTCTATGCTGAGGATTTGTGTTCCATATTAAGCATATTACGGGTGACGCAATGTGACGCCCACTAATAATTTTTGCACAAATAAATAGTCGTATAGAAATATGTTAAAAAAGAAATTAGATCTATCAGGTAGAGTATAGAGACATTCCATGTGTATTCTGCTTGTCTAAATACATAATATTCTCAACAGCATAGGATACATTCATTCGATCACGCGTTCGACACCTAATATCATCACGAGTTTTAATTTTGAATTTGACTGTACTCTGAGCACATCGTTGGTAGTCGTTAGAGAGTAGACGGTTCTAAATATGCAGGATATGGGACAAGGTTCTTTCATCAAACTAAGTTTAGCCGTTGCGGCGTGCTTAAGCTTTTTTCTTGAATAACGAATATTCGACGTTAAGATTAATATTATTACGTGGAAAATCAGAATATAATTTGTCTAACATTTTTTTTTTATTACAGTTCATTTCAACAATTTTTTTTAAATTATATTCGTTTCAACTCACGTACGCGCAAATATTTAACTTTTAAACATACATTTTGGAAATGTGTCTGAAAACGCTTTAAAGTTGAATATGGGGAGGCAATCGCGTACAAATGAGCGATAATTCTTGTCGAATTAATTTCAAACTTCAATAATACGGGTAAAAATAGAAAAAGCGCAGTCATCTTAATATCGTTTTAAAAAGGAATGGTTACGAGTTTGTGACGGTACTGATATTCGTGGCGGCCGGATGTCATACAATTTTCGACCCGTATATTTAACATTTCCAAGAGGTATTAAAATAATTTCAAATCCATATAAATCCTACTTTTCACACCACACCTTGTATTTCATAAATTAAAGTTGCAAATGAATTAAACTATCCAAATTAAGCTGTCAATTTTATTTAATTTTAAGATAGTATACACGATTCACGTTTTCACGAAAATAAGTCTGGCAGTATTCTCAAGGACTGTGTATATTTGCAGGTATCAAACTATCTTTATTCAAATCCATTTGTGAGTATTGTCATAATTTTTAAACAAAACTATACAATTACTTTATTGCACAGCATATACTCTTTTAACTTTGCATGCTTTTCAACCATTTCACCGTTTATGATGTAAACATCGATATCGCAATAAAAAAATACACGCACATATATATATATATATATATATATATATATATATATATATATATATTACACACACACACGTATACACACAAGCAACTACTTTAAAATCGATCTTCTTGCGGCGCAATATGACTCCATTCTTGACTAAGTTCATGTGAAACAATATTTAGTCTAAAAGTTAACACTTGAAAAGTTAGCCTTACGGAGGTCTTTCGAGCATCCTCTATTTCGTGGGAGAATTTGAAATCATATGTAATATTGCTATATGCGGTAAATCATATATTCTTTAATATTTCACTTGATTCCATTACCCATTTTAATTACATGTTTTATTATTTTTCTTTTAATTATATAATTTTTTGAATTACGCTTAATAAAGTAAAATGAAACTATCGTAGAAGTTCCAGTCATCCTGTGATTTACGAAACATACACTACTTTTTTCGAACCATCTCATTCTCTTTCTGAATCATAGCCAATATCACAATTGTTTTTTGTTCTCTTTTTACCATCGTTTTTAAATTACCATTTCTTGTTCTTTTTCTCAATTATCGCCAATATTTTTATCAGATGTGGGATCAAAAACATGCTAAGTAGGAGTAAAACTTGACTTAAGAGACCTTCTTACACACTTACGTACATAATATTTACGGCGTATTTTCTCGCATATACTTCAGTATGCCTGGAGATATGCTATTTAAAATTATGGAAAAAATATTTCCAAATCCTCATAATAAGTTTATTCAAACGACACCTACCCCACGTGAAATATTAAATCAAAAACAAAAATAAATAAATAAAATTTAAATATATGCGATTTAAAATAGTATGTGTATATATATATATATATATATATATATATATATATATATATATGTATTTAAATCCCGTAAGGAGTGGACCAACGATGAATGTCAGTGATAGAGGGGGGTTAATATACATACGAAACAATAAATTTTAATATCCTAGGCCTAATGGTTTTAGAGCCTACTGGTTATACAATTTTTGTTACTGCGCATGAAACAAATTTTTATTAGGTATTATTACTATTTCTGCTTTTTTATTCCAAGATCTTTAAGAGAACACTCATCTTCCTAATTAAAATGTTATTCATTGGTTATAATTGGCAACATAAAAATTAAACGCTGAAACATGTGCATTTTTTTAATTACAAAACATGAAGTGATTTTTGAACAATGCTGGTGTAAAAAAACGTACAGCAACCTTGTGGAACTTTATTTCAAAAACATCTACAATTCACACAGATTCCAAAAAGGTATAACTTTCTGGTACTAAGTCATTTCATAATATGTTTTTATTCCTAAACCCATACCATTGATCATTCCTTCACATTTAAGTGTTTAATTAAAACTAAACTTAAGTGTTTAATTAAAAGTACTTTAATTAAAACTACATATTTACAAATATTAATTTTTCACAACGACAATATATTGCCTACTACATTTCTATTTTTTTCTAAAAAGATGGCGCATATTTCAAAAATTATAAGATCTAGAAAAACCGCTATAATCTTTCTACATACTATAGCGGCAATCCTAGATTCTACGCGAAAGTTCTACAACTTTTGCGTAGGCTTCTGAAAGTATAATATTTTTCAAAATATATTACAGTATATCTCTGAAGATTTACTATCTACAACTATGAAACCTATTTTTGAGGCTCCTATTTTAGTCATTCTAAACGATACCGATTAAAAAATTCTACATATAGTGAGAGGGCTCCACTATATATAGATTTAAAAAAAAATCAAGTACGTAATTTTCCCGAAATTTTCCCTGTAAATATTTTTAGTGTTAGCAGCAACTGAGATACGTGTGGGTTAATATGGTTTATTACTATATCAAATCTCATGTTTCTACGTCGAATAGTTTGTGAGTGAATCGCCTGTGACAGACGAATGGATGGACATCGAAATGATTACATAAGTGTTTCGTTTTGGCAATTTAACACGGAAAGCTAAATACATCGTAGTAATCCTAATAAAATACAACGTAGTAATCCTGTCTGCCCGAACAAAGCCAGGACGAACAGCTGGAAACCTATATATGTGTATAACACCAAATGAAGATAGCCAATATCGACAAAGAAGGCAACCAAGAAGATACTGAACCGATCCCCTCAAATCAATCTATAAGTCCACACTAATCAACTACTGCCCAAGTTCGGAAGGCAATGTCGACAAACGAAATGAGTTAAATGGAACAACGGAAGCCGAGCGGCAGGTCGGGAGCAGGTGACGACAGGAAATTCGACAATTTGCCGGCGCCAATAAAAGACAAACGGCAGTGGGCGAAGGACGCGAGGAATGTTCGGAGCGGCGCGTGACGTGACAGGACGCACGCCGGCCGACCCTCACTAAATGGCGTAGCGATAATGAAAAATTGCCCGACCTTTCCGATATCGACTCGGATTTGAGCTGTGACAATAAAGAAATTGAATCAGACAAATAAGAGAAGCAATACATGTGCATGTGCGCGTGTGTGTGTGATGACAATTGGTATTCGGCAGTTTTCTATAAAATAATCAGCTTTTGTTTTATTTTATTTACTAACCTCAAAACTATGAATATTTAGAATAAATCGGTTAAGTGTGACTGAAAATCACACTAATAGGGTTCCTTGCCCATACATTAATATTATTTTTCAATATATAAATATATTGAATAGTATATATTCATATATTGTCGCCGTAGTGTGCTGGATTCATCACAAGGTATACGACCTTTGGCGCTGTGGCGCACGACAGAGATTCGATACCTGGCCGCTCGCCGAGTGAGGCCAGGTATCGACTGATGATCTGGTTGACTGTAAGAGACTGCTATCGTAGCAATAAGACAACCATATGTATTAATTAGATACATTCAATTGGATAAATAAATATATATCACTAATACAAGTTATCCAAAACAATTTTGCATTGCAGTGTTTAGTAAAGCCGTCATCGTGAATACTTTACAACTATCGCTTTACAACTATAAAAGTTAAATTGACAGATGATAGACTTTTGTTTAAATAATGAAAGAAAACTATTAGCAAACACAGTAAGAAAATACTTTTTAGTAGGGAGTTTAGAATTTGCTACGAGACGCTGGCGATTCGACACACGAGCAAATTTCTTTGAACGGTTGGACAAAGACAAGGCGGGTACAAAATGAATTCAACGCAAGGATTTAGAATGTTTTTATCGACATTTGATTAACACGATATTTTTTATTACTTTTAATTTTAAATCGTAACAAAACTTAAATGGACTAAGAATACCGATGCAAATATGCGTTAACTAGCAAAATAATGATCAGTCTAATCAAAATGAAGAAAAATTACAAAAATTGAAAATTAAAAAGAATTTTAAAGCAAGAAACGTCAAAGAGCTAGACGTATATTCGATTATTTATTGCGAACTATATTCAGTACTTCAGCAGCATACACCGTATAGGAATATTCGTTGAAATGTTGTATCTTGTTTGGAAAAAATTTCATAAGGAATCCAATGCCTACAGTCTCTGAGGCTGAAAGTCTGGATTTAATACAAGTCGGTTTGGATTTAAAACAATTTCGACCCACACGAATATGTTACAAAGAAAACTAATTACTTTGCTCATATATCTCAATTCGGTTGAGCTGTGGTTAGGACGTCCTAACTTATAAAAATAAGTCTATTCAAAAACAAACTAAAATTCCTTTTTTATTTCTTTTATTAACTAATAAATCGAAATCTAAATGTTATCGTATCAGACGTTCGAGAGGTACTGAACTTCGGCAAAAGCCAATTGATCGATTACTGGAACAATCTGCATTTTGAATGGTTTTGATATGGAGCCTCATATTTCGAATGATTAAGGCATTAGCATGCAGATACTGAGAAAAGAATCTTGGGAACCACGTAAATAGTGGACGCATAAAAGAATATTTTCATTAGAAAATGATCTAAGATAAATTTAAGATAAATACGTCACTTATAAAACAGTAACTTCGACTTGCAGAGGTGTAAATTAAAAACAATGTTCTCGTAAAATTAGTGTAATTTAACATTGGAAATAGCTAAGTAGTTTGAGAAGCACTGGATCGAAGAAAAGGTGTGGAAAAACGATAAGTCTGCGCCCTACAGTAATAATTCTTTAGGAATGCAATAATACATAATGCAATAGTGCATTACGTATTATTACATTCTTATTATCACGCCTTAATGCGACAATTTTTTTAATCCGGGATAAAAATTCTATGTTAACCCACATGATACAGTTTAAATTGCATAGAGATCGATTAAGTGATTGAGTTGCGAAAGTGAAACAAATAAATGAATAGATAAACAAAAAACCCGCCAAGTGCGAGTTGCACTTGCGCATGAAAGGTTCCGTAGCACCAAATAATATTAAACTTATAAGCTTGTATTTCTCAAAGGCACGGTGGAAAACAACGTACCGAAAATATCTCATAACTACACAACATATCTTATTCAACCCAATTTTCAATGAAAGTTTATTTTAAGTTCTACTACCTTAATTATTTTTAGAATTTTACATACGTTAGTTGAAAAGTTTGGGGATAGAGGGGACCTACTTTTTACGACTTTATAAGCGCTTATCTCACCAAGTATTTATTAAAATAAAAAAGTTAATTTGGAACTTCCATATCATTTTTAATATCTATCTAACGAGTTCCCACACTATGTGAACTGAATTTTTATATAATACCATTCATCTATATACCTGTGTTAGGCGTGTTCATCTATACGCCTATGTGAACTGAATTTTTATATAATACCATTTATCTGTATAGTGCCAATAGTCTCAGAGGAAATTGCTGTGACATACGGACAGGACGAAATTATAAGTGTTCCGTTTAGCCATTTGGTTACGGAACTCTAAAAACAAACTCACTTTCGCATTTAAAATATTATATAGTCAGGATACAACAGACATTTGGTTCCACAAGTAAAGCGGCGGATCATGTGGCGCTGATGGTTGGTACTAACCGAAATAACCTTACTTAAGATGTGAATTGTTGCAACGAACTCTCAAAGCCATCTTCTTGAGAATGCATGATAGTTTAATTCGTCACTCTTTCACTTCATTGACTACGTTAAATATGTTATACACCTTATACCAACGAGATAACCTTGAAGAAAACGGACTGCCTTCTTCCTATTAGCCACGAATTTAGAAATGATCTAAATTTGCTATTAAAAGAAACAATTCCCACGTAAAAAAAGTTGCTCCATAAATACACATACGTCTGACCGATTTGTTAGTTTGAATGCATTTGCATAAGAGCGACCAGAGCCGCGCCGGTAAAGGTCGCTACGCTCACCTTGGACGCTGTCGCAATGCACTTTCCAATACAGACATGAAATGTTGGCATAACATTATATAAAATGTCTAGACTAATATTCGCATCATCAGCGTAGAAGGAAAATGGCACCACGTCTATTTCTGCTAATGTGACCAAGTCTTTTGTTAATTAGTCACTTGTAGAATGTACAAAAAACGTAAGTTATAATAGATGAATGTGCAAAAGCAAAAAAAAAATCATTTATAAAACAAAAAAAAATAACAAAGGGAAGAAAGATACAAATTCACTTTAAGTAAATTTCAAGTGTTTTGAATCTTCAGCAAATTTTCCCAAGATATTTTCAAATTTTTATTTATTTTCGAGGACTTACTCGTATTTTCTATGTACAATAAGCATAAGGCCAAAGGCTGGAAGTTACCTAAAAGATGTGATTATTTTTATATTTCATATTAAACCTAACAAATTATAAAAATATAAAGCGTTTCGACACAATTCACAATTGTGAAAGCACCTTAAGGGAACAAAATTATTTTAACGTACGGAGTTTACGTTAAAATAATTTATTAGTATTATTACACTTATCCTATTAGTGAAATGGGAAATACCACGTTTTCACTATCATTTTTACTCGTGAGCAGCGGTAATGAAGCCCAAAGACACGTCTCTCTACTTGAAAAGGTTTTTCTCACTTGATTTAAGAGAATCTCAACCTTCTGGGAACAAACCAGGAAGCTACTGAGTTAATCATATCCGTTGTTAAGAAAGTTAAAGTGTACAATGTGTTAGTCATATTCGTTGTTAAGAAAGATAAGGTGTACAATGTTTTAGTCATATTGTTAAGAAAGACAAAGTGTACCATTTCTTAGTCACATTCGTTGTTAAGACAGACAAAGTGTACAATGTGTTAGTCATATTCGTTGTTAAGAAAGACAAAGTGTACAATGTGTTAGTCATATTCGTTGTTAAGAAAGACAAAGTGTACAATGTGTTAGTCATATTCGTTGTTGAGAAAGGCAAAGTGTAACAATGTGTAGGTTCAGCAGAAGTAATAATAGAAAATCAATCTCATAGACAAAAGTGTAGAAAACGTGTGGGTGGGTGTGTATGTGCGTGTGCGTGTGTGTGTGTGTGTGTGTGTGGGCTGTGTTTGTGGGCTTTATGTGTTCTCTGTGTGTGGCTCTCTGTGTTGGGTATATATATCTATGCGTGTGCGTATGTATGCCTGCGTGTGTGTGCAATTTTTTTACAAACATTTTTGTAAAAATTCGCTAGCTAGACATTTTTTCTGTATGTTTATCACAAAGGCAGTTTTACCCTTGAACCTATTCAGTAATTTCGGGTACTTTACAAACACACGAATCTTAGAAATAATAATAATAATAATATGTATATACATATATATATATATATATATATATACACATATATATATACTATTATTCAACGACATATACGTTAAATGAAAGCCAGAATACATATTGGCAGATTTCAGCTTTAATACAGTATAATAATACTACAGTATAAAAGTATATAATATACCAAGTAAAATTCTACAAAGGTACCTAATTAGTAATAAAAACATATCATTAAAACATGATTTTCAGGCATGATTTCACACACACATTTTTTTTTCTTTCCGTCACCTTTCTTTGATTCAGAGGCATCAAGCAGACACATCATTCCAAAGCATGCTACACTAAAATCCAATTATTTAGAAATTGGACCAAATACCGCATTCAATTTTTTACCCACTTTCTTCCATTTAACCCCAGAATGGTACGTAAATTTTACTCTCAGAGGCTAAGTAAAAGAGTAAATCTTTTTGAAATCAGATATCGATCTGTTCTTAAGTGCTTCCTTAACCTCTTCTTCTCTGAGTCTTACGTCACATTTCGGCTAAGAGTAATTATTTTGTGCCAATGATGAGTCAGTCAGAAATCCAGGTGAGTAAGTTTTGGTTCTAGTTACCGATAACTTAGATAAATGTATATTTTGTATACATTTTTGGATTCGCTAATGTTATTTTGATTTATAATTATTGTTTAATTTTTACAATGAATTAATAAACAAACAAATAGAAGCCAATTTTCAAGAATTATTTCTTTCACACGAAAACCAAACATGACCAAGAAAGTAATGGAAAATTCGCAGTGTGAAAATCCTATTTGTGGCGAATACCAGAGAACACACCAAAATTATTTTGAATAATTTTGGAAAGATTTAAATAATTTTACGTATAATTTAGATATTTTGTAGAAAATTATAATGTTGTTACTTTGATATGAAAAGATTTTATTTATTTATTTTATTCCAAAATAAATATTGAAAATATTATCAAAATAAATTGAAGGAATACATAATTTTTAATTTACCCTGAACACTTGTATATTTCTCTACAAAATTGTAAGAAAATATAAAAGTATACGAATTTTATTTTATTTTTAAGTACACGATTTCTATTTATGCAACCCACAATCGCAGCATAATTCTCAGTACGAACAAATTCCAATCACAGCATTCACTCGCCCGATATATCTTTCAATATATCACACATCACATATAACTTTAAAAAAAAATTAAATTTCTTGCTATCAATATCATAAGAAAACCCAGGAACAAACCTACGATTTCAACACAAGTACAAATCACAAACGATTCTGCGACCGTTCCTAAGCACATGGCCACAAAACCTTCTTGACTCGGATCGGGCAGATCTTCAAATTCCAAGTCCTGCTGATGCAATATGATGCTGCTGATCTCCTTCGTTATGAGGATGGTGGTATGGCGCATGCCCGAGCACTGTCTGAGATAGTTGTCGTTTGAAGTGCTGTTGTAGTTGTGGAAGGACGTGCTTTGACTGTATTCGCCGATCGAGGTGCCGGTGGGGGCTGGAGGATAGATAGGAAAGGACAAGGATAAGTGGTAAGAGATTAATGTAGGTTAAAAAGGACTATATAGGTCGATTGTGCGAAGATATTGACTTTTCCAAATCTAAGTTCTAGTTCTAAAAATTCTTGCACTTTCAAAGCGTTTCGATTATATTTTGAACTAAAATATTTAATGAAAATCTTCTTGAAGCACCCTAAATTGCATTGCAGTCGATAAACAAATTATAAATGTGTGTTTTTATCGAATAGTATACCCGCTTTGAGTTTAGACGATTGAAGTAATTCTAAGTTAGATAATTTTGTAAGTAATCAACTTTAAATATACTTTTTAGTAAAAGAAGATATTCCTCTAAACAATGATGCCATCTTATAATTTTTAAAAATGTTTATATGATCTAAATTTGTCTTTGAAAAATGATATGCGTTTCCGGCCATTGGCCAATCCATACATCAGGAAGCTACTGGTCGCATTCTTGACTAATTTTGGTAATTTTCTATCTGTCGATTGGTTAACTATCAAGGTAGAAACCTATTGATCTCAAAATGATTTGCAAAATAGTATAATTTTTATAAAGACTGGCTGGTGCCCACGACTTCGTCGGCGTGGTATTGAATTCAACGCTATTATATATTTAGTTTGAGAACACCGGATGAATAGTATAGGAACACATAGAAGATTACGAAAGAAATATTTATTTTATATATAAGACAAAAAGAAGATTTACTACAAAAACGCCTTTTTGTGCTCGACAACTATTTTCAGCCTCGGTTTTGTGTATGTCTTTTTGTTTCTTCTATATGCTTAAAAATTGCTGCCTGCCGTTTTTAACCTTTAAACTTGTTCTTTAATTAGGTTTTACCAACGACTTTAACATATACAAATGTCGATTATTATTTTATTAATTGTCTAAACTGCACTTACAGTTTTCCCTTTCACTGTATGTGTGTGTGTATGTGTTTGTGTGTGTGTGTGTGTGTGTGTGTGTGTGTGTGTGTGTGTGTGTGTGTGTGTGTGTGTGCGTGTGTATGCGTGCGTGCGTGCCTGCGTGCGTGCGTGTGGGACAAGTAAATGAAAAAGAAGAATAGTGGGAGTCGAAGAAAAACATAAGTGAACGAAAACTCATTGAGTACGGGTTTTATTAAATTTTGCGGAAAAATTGTTCATTACAAAATTAAACATTACACAATTTTCAACATGAAGGGCTTCTTATGCATGAAAATAAGTGAAGCGGAAAAGCTATGTGAGGATAGAAGGGGATGGTGTTCCATTATCGCTGATAACCTTTTCTTATGGGATAAGACTTGTAGTTGTAGATACATTGAAGAATTTTCTCAGTGACAAAAGTACTACGTATCAAACCCAAGACTTAGCAAGAGTTATTATACCTATTTTTAGCCGTTTCGTCTGATTTTTCTTGAAACCCAACGAGATAAGTGTGATAAAATGTCAAAAATTAACTCAGTTTTCTTAGCTCCTGCTTGGTACACTACTGTTGTTTAACATAATTTTGGACTACCCCGATACAATAACTTACTCGTGTGACCGAGTTACATGTTACCGGATCACATTTACCGAGTAACGATTGTAATTAAAAGAGAAAGACGAGTTCTTTTATCCTAAAAAGGAAACAGAATCGTTCTAAAAAGATAGTATATGCAAAGTGTATATGGCGTCTCTCAATAAATTTGAAAACACCTTATTATTTTTTTCTTTAACTAACAGAGATTATTAAAAATTTATCACCATTAAATATAATGAACAGATGATTTAAATTTAATATTATTAATATTAACTATTCCTTCCAGGAAAGAATTTAATTTGCAAATAGATTTAGACAAAATTACCTCATTTGTTTTAATTTTGAAACAAATTAATCATAAATTGTAACCAAAATTGAATATACGACAAAAAACGGATTCCCCATTTCCTAATGATAATGATGTAACAGTACAGAAGTCTGATTTTATCTAGGGGAAGAGTTTATATGCATCATTTTTAGCCTTTTGGAATTTATTGTGGCCCCACTCAGAAAAAATTGAAAAATTTCAAAACCACAATTTTCACGTAAAATTGAATAAAAACAAAAAAAATGATTTTTCGTCCTTTTTGGAGTGTTTCTTGGAGAGGGAAAACTTCAGAGTTTATTAATACCACTTTAACTATATTATAAAAAAAAACCTTTAGTTTAAATGATATTTAAATTCTACCGCAAATATCAATTTAACGTCTGATCTTTAATTCATATGCATGGATTTACTTAAAGTAGCGAATTTATTCCGCTGTCTTGACGGGCTATTCATGTAAATATTAGCCCAAAAATATTTTACAAGCCCAACAACAAAATATAAAAAGCTGGCCAAGTACAAGCCTGTCTCACGCACTGAGGGTTCTGTACCTTGTTTTGAAATGAATTTACTTTATTTGTCATAGTAATCCCATCACCATCGCCAGCCAATACTTCTGACTTCCTAGGGGCGTGATGATATGAAATATCAAAACGGAACTTACTTCTTGTCCTTAGGCCTAACATTTTATTTTTATTTCATTTATTGAAAAGTTAAAAAGGTGGTAAAACATATTTTCAGACGCCAAAGTATAAATTACAACTGAAAAACAAAAAAAGTTATGTATTCCAGCTCACCACAAACGTTGGAATTTTTTGTCACTACCAGTCAACATACAAAGCAACATATAAGTACGCTAATGTGCGAAAAACAGGTGACCATTGAAAACTAATTTAAACGGCTGAATTGAAATACGGTTTGATATCTGTACTTTACAAGGACGACCATAAAACGACAAGCTGTTCGCTGAAACTCTATCTCTAAAATCCTATGCCGAAATTTTTTTAATAAAACTCGAAACCATGAAAATAATGATTAACAATGTCGACAACCTTTTGACTCTTTCGCCGAATTCAATACACAGAAATGATGTAGTCAGCTGACGCGAATTAAAATGCCAAAAACTTGTTAACCGCAAATCATTTGGTGGAAATATATTTTTCGTCACGCGCCGCGCGCCCGGAATTCTGATCGGCATATTTTTCCTCGTTCAGCCCGACTCATAACACAATTTACATTCCAATATTTAGGAAAATACTTTCCCGAGAGCGGAGAAAAATCCGAGTCGCTCGACGTTTCAGATTAGTTGTGCGACACGACGCATTATTATATTTGGTATTCCGTTAGCAAATATTTGAAGCCACAGAAGCAACAGTAATACAGCTGTTTAATGTATATAATATAAAAAGATCGTATATATAATATACGAGTATACGCAGAGAAACCTTCTTTGATTCCTGTAGTATGCGATTTGACATTCAACTCATTCTTCGTCGGGACTCAAAAATATTTCGTTTAGCAGAAATGAACTAATTGTCGTGTAGTATTTAATCCTAATAATTACGATTAAATACTACAGAAAAATAACTAGGATTAAATCCTAATGGTTAGGATTAAATACTGTGGAAAAATTATATTATTAGTATTATAAATACAAAATAAATACAATCGAAATGAATATAAGAATTTTAATTGAAAGCTGTCGAAGTACAAGCTCGGCTCGCGGATCGGTACAACCTCGTTTGAAGTAAAATTTAGTTATCATAAGTCATCACTAGTGTATGATATTGAATATTTTTGGAACACCTATTTATCGATGCTCTACAAAATGCGCCCTGCGTATCGCATAATACACAGTATGATATTGCGATAGAAAGTCCATGTTGACTTCCTATAGCAATTGCGTATCGCATAATACATAATATGATATTGCGACAGAAAATCCATGTTGACTTTCTATAGCAATTGAGTATCGCATAATACATTATATGATATTGCGACAGAAAGTCCATGTTGACTTCCGATAGCAATTGCGTATTGCATAATACATAGTATGATATTGCGATAAAAACTCCATGTTGACTTCCTATAGCAATTGCGTATCGCATAATACATAGTATGATATTGCGATAAAAAGTCTATGTTGACTTCCTATAGCAATTGCGTATCGCATAATACATAGTATGATATTGCGATAAAAAGTCCATGTTGGCTTCCTATAGCAATTGCGTATCGCATAATACATAAGATGATATTGCGACAGAAAGTTCATGTGACTTCCTATCGCAATATAATACAACAGTTTTCCTACAAGCTTGGCTTAGACTTCCGAAACTCCGTTTTTTTTTTCGTAATTTTACGCTCAGTAATTTCGAAAATAAGAAGAAAAACATGTTTATTTTTGAACCTTCTTCAGGAAATATACATAAAGTTATAAAACGAATAATTACAACCTTAATAACAAACCATTTCAAACGATACCCCACACTGCACTATATATATATATATATATATATATATATATATATATATATATATAAATATATATATATATTGAATTTTGTCCTAAAATTTCCTCATAAGCGTTTTGATTGTCAGTTATTGTGATATATGATTATATACATTACGATAACTACTTGAATTGTGGTTATGATTTATTATACTACACCAAATTATATGTTTTTACGTCAAATAGTTTCTGAAAAAAAAAAGTTGTTAACGAGCAGATCAGTGATGTACTACGAGTCGAAGTCAATATAATGTTAAGGTCAGGTGTTACAAGAAAGAAAATAACATGAACTGAAAATAACATGAACTGAAAGTAACATGAACTGAAAATAACATGAAATGAAAAATAACTTAAACAGATAGAATGAAAAAATAAGCCCACTAAAATTGTTATTTAAATAGTCAATCAGACAAAAGAGAAATCTCGTAATTTGTTTATGAAAATTCAAGTCATTTGTCATAAAACTTTCCAAATGCTACCTCTACGGGTACGTTTTGCATTAGCAAGATGAAATAAAGTCTGAATTGTATATAGTATTTTCCATACACAGACTTAACATACAAAGTCATGAAACTCGTAAAATCGACAAAGTTGTCGAAAAACGAAAAAGACATTAATTTTGACAAGAACAATTGTCAATGCCATTTGACAGTTTATTTTTAATTAATTTAAGCATTGAATACTATTATTATAAAAAGTAATCGGTATTGATTTCTTTTGTAATCGTTTCTGAAAAATTATTATGTACTCCGTTAGATTTCTTTTTCGCAATATTTATTAACACTCCTTAATTTATTACTTGTGCGTTTACGAATATAGGTTTTTTGTCTAGTTTTACAGTTAAAAATTGTATTTTATTTTTGCTCTATTCCGATTGCTAATCGTTAAATTGTTTGTTTTTTATACTCTAAAAAAATATAAGCTTTTTGATAATAGTATTCTATTTCTGTAACGGCATGTCCATTTTAGCCGATCTACTTCCCTTTATAGTTAAGAGTGATATTAAAATTCTTGTCACTCGTTATGGACACAGTTCTAATACACGTAAGTATTATGGTTAGATTCATAATAAGCTAAAGGTCGATTATTTCAGACTTCGCATTATTAACTTTAACTAAATAGGGCTTAAATTTTTGGATACTAAAAATATTATCGAAAACCGTTAAAAATGAACCAACGTTGTAAATCATTTCGTAAATCCACCCCCATATATATAGGTAAACTGACTCCGAGCTCAGCCCCGCCCAAACATCCCTTTAGCGTTCAAGAAGAGCTACGTACTCATATACCAAGATATAGTAACCTACGCTGGCTAAGGAATTTCCACAAAGACATAACTACGATGTAACTAGGAAGGTTAGGTATGCCTTTACACAATAGTTTCACGAAATATTAATAACAACTATATGCAAATATTTTCCAAGAAAAATACTGGAAAATTCAATAAGATTTAACACTAACTAAAGAACTAACTTTTACTTCTTTAATTAGATTAAGTTAAAATAAATACGCAACGCGAACAACTTCGAAGATTTTAGTTAGAACGCAGATTTTAGTCGCCTCAGCCGAGAGGACGGATGATAACGCAGATTTTATTTTCGTCTCGTAAAGAACTAATTAAGATTAATTACATTTAAGTTCTTATATTAATTGTATATAAAGCTGGCGAGTTTCGATAAAGTCTTGTGCAATCTCAAAATCAAGAGCGCGTCGTCCGTGTAAGGCATTCAATTTATTTTAGACTTAACATACATACATATAATATACAGACGTGTGTGTGTGTGTGTATATATATATATATATATATATATATATATATACACATACATACATATGTGTGTGTGTGTACATTTCTGAATACACATAAACGTGTGCTTGGTTAAGCGAATAATTTTAAAGACATGAGCCGTAATTATAAAATTTCCAAAAAAATGCTATAAGGGAGTTAGCACCTAGAATATTTTCCGACCTTTTAGATCCCTAGAGCCGCTTCCGTAACCAAACTAGCAAACTAGGAACCTATATACTTTCGCAATGTCCGTCTATCTACCACAGCCGTTTGTTAGTGCTATAACGCCAAAATTGAGCAAGGTTATACATTTTTATAATGCCTAAAAAGTTACGAAATTTAACCTTAAAAAATTAAGGTACCTCCCCTACATGTAAAGTGCGTGATTTTAATTATTCGCAGGGTACACTTTGTGGAACATCGATAAATAGGTGTTACAAAAATATTTGGGGGTGCGTTATCAAGACTTTTTCGATACAGGGATCCATTTACGAAATACTAAGCTATAGAGTAAAGAATTCAACCCCTTACCACCCCTCGCCAGCTGAATCGCTATTTTTGAATCTATAAAAGCATTCACAATAGCAGTGTGTGTAAAATGAAATAAAAAAGAAAATAGAAAGCAGTAATAGTCGAAGGACTTGTGAGCAATTAACTTTATAAAGCAATTTATAGAATCGCCATAAAAATAATTTAAACCAACTGCAAAAATAACGTTATATTTTAAAATATATATTTATTATGTCTGTGAGTTATATATTTATATATTTACATAACAAAAATAATATTAATATTAGTAAATAGTTTAACAGAAATATTATGTACGCATAAATCCCCCTCTGGCGCGATTTAATATAAGTGTTCGTACTTAACAAGTTTTAAAATTCACAATTGACAAATTGGAGAGAGAGACATTGTATTGGACACACTGTACTTTATTTTTGACGCTTAATATTTCACAAACAGGGCTTAAAAATGAAAAAAAAAAATAAATACAATCCTACTTTTATTTTGAAAATCCTATAAAATACATGGTGTCCGGGAATAGATGGCGGACAAAAAGAGACGTTATTCGTTGGATATAGAGGAATAGATTGTCGTTGAAATAAAATGTAAAACACGTCCCTTTTCCAACTGAGTGCAAAAAATATTACACACAACTCTTTTTAACACACCCAATACTTGGCCGGAGTGCAATGTTTACCCGCGGTGGCGATGTCTTCGCTGCTGTTTGCGGTTTATTTCCCCAAGCGGCGCTGAACAACGTGCCCAAGTATCGTGTGTACGAGAAATATCATAAATAATTATGAATATTATTTTCAATTTTCTGAAAAAAGTCATCTTTTAAATTTTATTTTAACGACAATCAACTATTATTCAGTCAAAGAATAACGCCTTTCTTTGTCCGAAACTTATTCCCGGACACCGTGTATAAAGTACATGGGTATAAGAAAATATATTTTTTGATACCTAGTTACATATTCGTTAATATTCCTGCGTATCGACCTGAAAAAACACATCTAAAACTGTACAAACTGTGAGACTGTGACAGATCGACGGATAGATAGTACGACGTCATAAAAGAGTTCCTCGTTTCGCCCCTGGATCCTACGAACCACGTCAAAAAAAAATAAAAATAATCTCACACTAATCATCAATAGAACAAGAAAACAATATTTGATCAAGTTGTATAGTCCATAGGTAACACCCCTATTCTTGTAGTGAATGAAAGCCTAAATTCATAGGTATGACCTATGAACAAAATTATGTGATTTACCACTACTTTGATCAATTGTTTCGAGACCACTCATAATAATTACGTAATCTCTTCACTCGAGGGCTAATGGATTTTCTTCTGTTCAGTAACGAAACACAACCACAGGCTATCAAAAACAAAGGCATATTCCATTAGGGCGCCATTTGGGCAAGATCCCGTTCAATTATAATGAATCAGAGAACGAAACACTTTGTGGTAATATCGCAATAGCAAAAATAGAAATAGGCCGTTAATTTGTTCAAATTTGTACGTGTACAAGGAAAATGCACAGGTAATTATGATTCAATACAATACGTAAAAAAACGTATTTTTTTCCTGCATGTTACTTCACCAACTAACGAGTGATTCCCCTTGGAGTTAGTGAAAGGTTCTACGGATTACGACATAAAATAAATTACACAGAAATATTTCACTTATTATCTCCTGAAACGATATATATATATATATATATATATATATATATATATATATATATATATATATCATGTGCAATTTTACAATTTTGTATGAGAGTTACCCTAATCGATTTTGTTCAGAAAAACAAGTTATGGTAGTATTCTGCAACAAAACATGCTTTTTCATGAAGCTTTTCATAACGCCCACTTATGACTGTAGAAACCGATACTGAAGAAACATTTTCGACTCACTCTACAAGTGAGCTACAAGAGATAGATATAGCAAACGTATTTTTGATACTTACAGGCCAATAACCTCAAAGTAAGTTCCATTTTAAGCAATTTAACATTTCGCAACAAGTTTCCTCCATTAAGCAAGGTCATATGAAAAGCTTTTCATAACGGCCACTGATGAATTCAATATCAAAGCAATATCGTTGGCACACTACAAGTGAGCTACAAGGGATAGATATAGCCAATAACCTTATAAGCCAATAACCTCAAACTAAGTTCCATCTTAAACAAGTTAACATTTCACAAAAAGTTTCCTCCATTAAGCATACAAAAAGCTTTTCATAACGGCCACTCAAGACTGGAAGAATTTGATATCAAAACGATATTGTTGGCTCCCTCGACAAGTGAGCTACAAGGCATAGATATAGCAAACGTATTTTTGTCACTTATAGGCCAATAGCCTCAAAGTAAGTTCCATCTTAAGCAATTTAACATTCCGCAAAAAGTTTCCTCCACTAACCAAGGTCATACAAGAAGCTTTTCAGGACGGCCACTCATGATTGTAGAATTCAATACGAAAGCAACATTGTTGGCACACTCTATTAGTGAGCTATATGGTATAGATTTAACGACGTAATTTTGACACTTGTAAGCCAATAGTCTCGAACAAGTTTCGTCATAAACAATTTGACACTCCGCAACAAGTGTCCTCCACTAAGCACGGTCCTTCGGGAAGCTTTTCATAACGACCTCTATCCATTTTCTATGGGGCTCGATCTTACTTTGAAAATCTTCGAAAACTTCTCTACATCTTTCATTGATGCTTTAGAACGATATAAAAATGAAAACAAATATTTTCACCAATAAAGCTACCCTGGGTTGCTGATCAGTTACGTGTGCCTTCACATTTGATTTACTTCCAAGAACCGATAAGCAGATAGGACATTCGCTCGCTTATGAGCAGTTAAAGATTTACGGGCCCCTTGCGATAACATTACGCGTTCCGAAACGACGAAACGAACGGACGCGGGTTAGGCGATAATTCAAGTCGTGACTGGAAATCGTGCCGAAGGTTATAACGGCTGCGGCACATGATTGTCGCTATAACGAGGGATAAATGGCTGTTCAGAATTGGCGTAAAACTCTAAAACACTCAAAGTCTTATTACAGAATTGGTATCGTTTTATATACTGCGTGAGTTAATACTTCATCATTTAAAACTTACTTAAAAACAGAAATAAAATAAAATATTAAACTTTAATAATAGTGCTCGTGGCCATGGATTTTGGCAAATGGAAAAAGTCGAAGTTTCTGTGATGTGTCTCATTACTTGGCTCTGTTGATTGGATTATGGGAACATTCATGGGATATTGTGACAGTACTTTTATGAGGCCCAACCATCTCGTTGGTAATCAACGAGATGCCCTTTTGCGCTCTACTGAACTACAAAACGCACCATGGAGTCTCTTTCTCACCAAAGAATATCTGTATACATTTATGTACAGTCGAAGAAAGTCTTTCTTTAATTTGAAGTTTTTTGAGAGTAGAGACGTCTGTCCGGAGAAATAATCCAACAGAATACTAGCGCATCGATTTTTCATCGTTTAATTACTAGACCGATAAATACACAGATAACTCAGATACGTGTACATCAGTTTTCTGAAATCTGGAAATAAGAAATTGATTATGCCTTCAATATCTCAAAAATTTAAGAACAAATTTCTGTTTAATAAATCACTGTACTAATAACGTAACTATGACTTGAAAATACTGAAAACCAAATTACACATACTACCGCAATGACGCTGAGATCGCCATCGGCAAACAGAAACTGGCAAGGCTGCCACACAAGCTCCTTCTAGAATAATGTCCACAGAACAGCGTGCTACGACAAGTAGCAAAGGCAAGGTCACCCTTCCATGCGGCGGAAAGACGCAAGGGTTACGCAACACTTTCTTTCCCGCATTCCGTTTATACCAACACGCACTACATCCAGCAGCGACGTAGACTTCCTAGTTGACGACAATCGTTTCCATATATAGCTTTGTTTACTACCTTGAACAAATACATAATTACCTAGATAGTAATTCTGTTTCCATATATACTGCCACATTATGCGAGTATCTAGTTTGAAGTCTTATGTGAAATGGGTACTTTAAAAGAAGGAAGTTCTTCGTTTGGCTCATATTATATATATTCACGTATTTTTAAGAAGGTTTCCATACGGCCAAAAATGTAAATTTATATGACGACCCTCGATTTTGTCTGCCCGCATAGCATAACCAATTTACTCTACAATAAGCAGACACAAGTATGAAATTAAGCATAGTTATGCAACTAATATCCAGGCATATGATATATGTATATTACTACCTTTTAAATTCAAGAGAACAAAATAAATATAAAAAATTTAAAAAACTGTACAAAAACATTTTGTTCTAAAAAAAATTTCGGAAGTATACAAAATATACAATATACGTGACCCTATGTAATTTTATGAAAAATATAATTTATTTGTAAGGAAAATACGTATTAGTTTTAAGAAAACCTTCAACAAGTCATAGGCGCAGTCATTTGAATTAAACTTTTAGTACGTAACTGCTTAGACAAGTTTGTCATTGATTATTATAGAATACAACACTATATAATATGTTTCTTCTGTTTATAGTGATTTTAGTGGTTTCGCTTCACAAAAAGAAAAAAATTGGATCCACATAAGATCATAAGCGGATCGACCTGTCTAACTGTCGAAGTTGTATTTCTCAGAAATCATTTGACATTGAAATTTGGCATAATGATAAAGTTTATTATACTGCTTATATCTTTATAAATATATTCTGCATATCACTCAAAAACATTTATGTGAAAATGTTAGAGGTGGCAAATATAATATATCATTATACGAAATCCATTAAAAGCAAGTTATGAGAATTCTAAAACTAATCTTTTTCGGAAAAATTTATGGAAGCTATATCTAAAGATATTTTAAGTTATAAAGATTCTAAAACTAATCTTTTTTCTGAATTTTTTTCAAGATATTTCTAAAATGTCCAAAAATATTACTAAAATGTCCAAAAAATGCATCCGCCTATTTCTAAAATAGTTAGTAAAAATTATGAAAAAGAAAAACAGCCACTAAAAGCCAACTTGTCATTAGAAATAAGAACTAGTCACTAGAAGCCAACCCATAGTATTTCGAAAAAAAATTGAGAGCATCGAGAAAGACGGAGAGCCTAGCTCAATGGTTTACTGTTAGACATTGAGGACTTTTCATGACAACTTCATCTTGTAACATCAGATCTTTCTGGTTATAACAAGTAACAAAAGATTCGTAGAAGCAAGTGAAATTAGCCCTAATTCGACGGATTAGGGCTAGTTCCTCCATTATCATAACAGTTCATTACAATTACATTAACTTGAAAAGTTTCAAATCTATACGACAATTAACGGTGGATTAAAAGTGAGTTGTAAGATTTGCTTAGTGTTTAGTAACTAATAGGTCAAATTAACAAAAGCTCGCTAAAATAAGAGGTAAAATAAACCTTGAATAACTAAAACAAACGATTCTCAAAGTGTCAGAACAAAGATTTTGTTTCCAAGCGTAGTAATTGAATTAGAAGAACTAATTAATCTATTACATTATTCAGATTAAAATCTGTATCGTTTTGTATAAAAATGAGCATTTTTAATGCAATTTAAGAACGTTTCCGCAAAGGTTAACATTCCATTCAACGGTCTACGTACAGCAGAGATACATCCATTACTCAGGGCATTCACTGTCCCTTTACGACAAACCCTAACATATGCGTTCGCAGAGCCAAAGTCACTCTTCTGGCGTAACTGAATCGCATTTATAACTTCGTTTATTACGGCGCGACGGAAATAAACAGCTCACCGGCCGTCAGTGCGAGGATATCAGATAATTCACAACGCAACAGTAAACAGGATATACGTATTTGTCTACATGTCAAGAATTTATTCTGTATCTGCCACTGGCATCAACCGATATCGATCTAACTGGTTATGAGCAAACGGCAATATACTGCTGCATACTACTTTATGTACTTATAACCCGCTAAAATCAACGCGTTTTACCCGTTGATATACTATATATATATATATATATATATATATATATATATATATATATGAATGTTATACATATATATATATGTATAACATATAACATATAAGTCCATTACTTGGTGTGAGTGTAGAGGGAGTATAAGGATTAAAATTTTCATTAAAAATTCAATTCGAATATTTCTCATAGCTTTTATTAAAAAAAAATGTGTATTTATGTACGCGCTTGAGAAGTTATACTTCTTTGGCATCATTAAATAATACATACGGATAGATAACCTCAATTATATTGGAGCACTTGAAAAAGTCTATAAACACAATTTTTTCACTAATATTTACGAATAGTAAATATATTAATCAAAATAATGAATTTAAATCACTACTGAATATAATTTATCAGCACATATATAAATCGCACTTATATGAAACTAAAACACGTGTGTGAATGTAGACACTAGAAACATGTGGATAAATACTATGAATATGAAAACAGTGAACAGAGGCGACGATGGTGCCAATAGCTTTTGTTTCGAGACTGCAACCGCTGCAACTTCATACTGTAACTTTTGTGTGACGATTCTTAAAATTTCACTCTCATCATTTTTTCATAACGCGCCTAAAGAAGTATAACTTCAAAAATAAAAAAAAGTCAGGGAATAGAAAAGGATATGAGGTGTGGTGGTACAATCAACAGAAGCAATTGCACGTCCTAGGTAAAATCTATTTTTTAATGAGTAATTAAGATTCACTAATAAATAATAGAGATCTTTACTAATAATTTTGGAATTATCCATCATACGTTAAAAAAAACACTCAACAAAACCGAAAATATGTAAACAAGTTAAGTATACCAAATAACCGTCCACGTGAGAGAATGACTTTTTCTTCCTACACTACATGCGCGTGAGTGTAGTACCGAGCACATATATATATATATATATATATATATATATATATATATATATATATATATATATATATATGTGGCCTTTGAAATACTATGAAATATGACAGTTTATTGATGAGCAATTTTAATCTCTAAGAAAATATCCACTTGATACTCCAGAGCAGTTATCGGGAAACTCGAGGAACACATCATCACAAAGAGGTATCAAGGAAACTTGTTGGTATTAAAATATTGAAATTTTAAGAAGCTATATTATTTAACTGTTTATGGAGAAGTAAGTAAAAATAAGTTAAAATTTCAATTTTTTGGAATTAAGAAAACAATTTAAATAAAATAAAAAATAATAAGGATGATATTAATAATATAATAACAATATTTATTATTATTATCTTTGCAGCGTTTATTTATTCGTGTCATTTATTAAAATTTATTTTAATTAATTTAGAAAATAAAATAATTCTACTTGTACGCGTGTTTATATTAAATTGAATGCCGAATATTTATAACTTACAGCAGTGGATATAATTTAGAAATTATATATATTTCTGTTATTGATATATCATGGTGCTATATTGTTATATATTTTTTAAGAATATTTATTACATGTTTATGTGTATCAATTTTTTAATTATTAATAATGATGGTAATTATAGATAAAAAGATTATTTGATTAAATTTAGATTTTATCAACCGTATTTATAATCAAGCTCCAATCCTTTTATTATTTTATTTCCATTAATTATTTGCGTGCTAAATAAATATATTCTTGTATTATATAACTTCTAACGTGCGTACATAAAAACACGCATAATTTTGTTTTAAACAGTGAGCTAACATTGTTGCTTCTGTCTACTAACAGGTTATGTCCGTTTCCACTTTATTAAATTACCAGTATACAACTCTGCAACAAAGATGTGTTTCACGAATTTTTTGTTATTAATTTGCTAACCCAATTAACTATTTTACACTTTATCCATTGTAATGACCCGTGAGAAATTTCTTAAAACTTATTCATACTTTTACCTTTAAAAGGTAAACAAGGAACTATAGGGGCAAAACGTTATCAGTACATTTTATCATCACATTACATGCTAAACTAACAATCAGCAAACGTTTTATTTGAATTCATTCGTTAGTTTCCGTGCGCCGAAATAGCAAGAAAACAAACGAAAAACATTTGTTTGACTTCTAAACCTATAAAGAAAAACATAAACGTTTCATTTCCAACAGGTCTATTAACAAGTCTACTGTACACATGTAATAAAATTTAGATAACACGCCCAGTGTCACTCGTGGGACCAATTCCTTTAACACTTTCATGAATATCATATAGGGTCTTTGCACCTTAACAATGAGCAGAGTAAAACATGAATATAATATAGGTTTACCAACATACAGAGGTGTATTATTCTTTACAACATATTTTCACAGGGGCGAATGGGCCTATTATTCTAAATAATTACGAGCAAGAGAAAAAAAAATCAATAATATTGTTTTTGAACAAATGTATTTTTTACTCTTTCCTATTCAGAACAATCATATCTATAATAAAGAATTATGATCTACATATCATATATTTTCCAAGAAGTAAGATTTAATGTAATAAATCCTTGGTTATGGAGACGTGTTTTATTTTAATTTAAATGAACATTTACTCAATACATTGGAACTACTTCACATCACATCTACTACATCTGTGTATTCTATAAATTTTCGGCCTTACAAAATTTGACCCTATCTCCATCATCAGTCAAGACTGAACTGATTAAAGATCATCTATGTTTTATATATAAAATCCTAAACAACCCCGTTATACCTTTATACCTCCGATCTAGATTTCAATACCTGTCATATCACGACATTGATTTATGTTCTAAAAAGCATTATACCCTCCTAATGCCTCGCAGGGCTGAATTCTATGGAGAATATTTTATCGTGTGTGTTACAAGGTTATCGAATCAAATGAACACCAATATCGAAAGTGTGACATCATTGTCTATGTTCAAAAGGCGTCTGAAATTCCATTATCTCTCATAATCGACTGATCATAATTCCTTTTATAACCCACCCTTACACCGTCCCCAACCCCTAACGAGTCGTGTTACTTTTGTTTTATTAAATCTTATATTAATTCTGTAGGTTTCATATCAATGCCACATACATTTAATATTATCTACTTTATTTTGTAAATATAATTAATTAACTTTCACAAATCACTTACATTCTACCACATCACTTATTTTTATCACTTAATTCAGTGTGGTTTAGCTAAGAGATTGCTCTTGCAACAAGAAGCCCACTACTGTAAACATAATTTTCTAAACTTGCAGTATGGTTTGATACATACATAAAAATAAAATACATATTTATATTGAAGTGATTAGGGGTAAGAAAATGCTATTATAATTTTTTTTATTTTAAAGTTTGGAGTAGATTATCTCGGAAACGTTCGAGTTTTTCACATTCACTAGAAAAATTTTACATTCAGAATGATGAGAGGAATCAGCCCAGTGAAAATATGACGTAAGAAAATATACAACTGTAAATATGTATAGAATATCTTATATGCTATTCCCTATTGCAGAGCGCATTCGGGCAATAAAGAACTACTAGTAGATATAATTGACATAAAGAGCTTCTAGTTTGAACACTTCGTTCACTATTTTTACTATACGAATGCGCACACGAGATTGTACGTAAATCGATGCAAATGTTGGCAGAAAACTCGCGTGATCTAAGATATTCACGACCGCAAACTATTTATAACTTAAGCTACAAAAAGCATGTAGTAGCTCTGTAATTCCTAGAAAATGCATCTTAATCGCGCAGCTAAATGTTAGATGAGATGCGTCTTTTAATATAAGAATCGATCTAAGATATGATCTTTTAATATTTTCACATGCTCTGTCACAAAACAGTCGTTTTATATTTTAATAAAAAAAACCTGTTAAACGTGATGAAAAGTGGAGGAGGTTTTTTCCACGACCATACGCAATTTGCCATAATGTTAATATTTTACATTTGCGGCATATTTATATAAACGATTACTGAGGTATTGGTAATATTTATGCACTTAATTCTAAATTAGCTACGACATTTTTGTACAGAAAACTATTTTCCGGCACAAAAGAAGTAACAAATTATCTCAATTTCTTTTAAGGAAACTCTATATTTTGGTTAGATATTTTTCATTCTATTCTCAAAACTTGATGAATTAAATATTAAAAAAGTTTTATTTTCAAGTAATTTTCATTTCACATTTATACCAAGTTTACAGAAGAAAATTTGTTCTGAAATCAAAGCTCATGAAACAGAATCATGAAACAGATATAAAGTTCCGATAGACAGAAATAGCACAGCTTCGGCAGCGAGACAGCGCCAATGTAAGCTTTTTACGACTGCACTTCCACCTCTTTTTAAGAAACTAGTGCAAAACACCTAATTTAACTAAAATAAAATATTAAGAAAGCCCCATATTATACAAGCTGAAAAGTTAATAAAATATTAAGAAAGCCCCATATTATACAAGCTGAAAAGTTAATAAAATATTAAGAAAGCCCCATATTATACAAGCTGAAAAGTTAATAAAATATTAAGAAAGCCCCATATTATACAAGCTGAAAAGTTAATAAAATATTAAGAAAGCCCCATATTATACAAGCTGAAAAATTAATAAAATATTAAGAAAGCCCCATATTATACAAGCTGAAAAGTTAATAAAATATCGGAAAAAGTTTTTCAATTTAAATAAATTCGCGTCAAGACATCGACTCATAACTGTATGTATTTAATAAATATGATATTTTGAATATCTTATTAAAATGTAAAATTTTTTTAAATGTGTGACAGACACGTATTTGACTAAATTTTTTTATTTCATTAATCATAATTTCCAGGTACAAGTTGATGAAAAGTGATAAATTTTGTAATAATATTAAAAATGAACCGAGTTATAAAAGTTTAAATTTAATCTTTAGACGAGGACGGGAATACTGCGTTGTGAGGTCATTTTTAATATTGCACATTATATTCTACAAGAGAAAAAGAGACAGGGATATACATAACCCTATCCGTATCTTCAAATTTAGAAGCCTATAACTGGCTTATTTTTCTATCAATTTTTGAATTTTTTTCAAGACAGGTTTTTAAATAACTTATATTTCACAATATTGTACGAAAAATATCAAAATTTAGAATGAGTCAACTACCGTATTACGCAAAGTTGCTTTACACTGTATCTCTCGCGCTCACGCACACGTATTCTACTACAGTTTAAGCAATTACATAACACATGCTCATTTTTATCGTGGTGGTACCAGTGTGCAACATAAATGCTCGGTACGTCACTAGTCATTAAATGTGAAAAAAATGTTAGATGTCAACATTTGATTCAAACTGTCAAATGGAATTATTTCGCTTAATTTGCAAGAATAATTTAAGGAGACCCAGACAACCATGGACGAGTACGTTGTGCGTGTTTCGACACGCACTTGATTTGTTTTTATAGTTCCGTACTTTAAACTGAGAAGCTTATAAGATCCTTATAAAGTCACTCATGTGTCTATCTGTCCGCCCGTCTGTCACAGCTGATTTTCTCCAAAAAATATGCGACGTAGAAGCTTCAAAATTGATATGACAATACGAGCATTTCCAACGAACGAATATACAGTGGAGCTGGTCTTCATTACACACCTCATTGAAATCGACACCTCATTGGCAAGAAGAAAAGGCATCAAAGTTTGTATTTTTAAAATTTGATTGTAAGTTATCATTTTAGTTTTGTTTTAATAGTAAAATAATTTTTAGTTCTGTTTTAATAGTAAAATAATTTTTAGTTTTGTTTTAATAGTAAAAGAATTTTTAGTTTTGTTTTAATAGTAAAAGAATTTTTAGTTTTGTTTTAATAGTAAAATAATTTTTAGTTTTGTTTTAATAGTAAAATAATTTTTAGTTTTGTTTTAATAGTAAAATAATTTTTAGTTTTGTTTTAATAGTAAAAGAATTTTTAGTTTTGTTTTAATAGTAAAAGAATTTTTAGTTTTGTTTTAATAGTAAAATAATTTTTAGTTTTGTTTTAATAGTAAAATAATTTTTAGTTTTGTTTTAATAGTAAAATAATTTTTAGTTTTGTTTTAATAGTAAAATAATTTTTAGTTTTGTTTTAATAGTAAAAGAATTTTTAGTTTTGTTTTAATAGTAAAAGAATATTGACATATATATTTTGCATTCACTAACTTTTTAAAATATTCATATAAAAATTGAAAAGCTGCTAAATAAAGTACTCAAAAAAAAGATTGTACACAATACAAAAGTTTTTTTTTCATATTTTCGAAACTATTTAACCAAAAACCACGAAAACAACAAGACTGGTAAAATCTGACTAGAAAATCACAGGAAAATTTTAGCAATTATCCTAGATCTAATATTTTTTTAAACATTTACCATATTTTTAACGCCTGTGAAAGACAATAGTATTTACGTTGTGAAAAGTTAATATTTATAAATAGTTTAAAAGAAATACTACAAATTAAAAGTGTTAAAAGTTTACAAGTGCCCCGATGTGTACAGAAATCTCCTAGTGGGAGTTTTACTGTCATTTGGCAGGTTTTTTATATGTGTTGATTAGACTATTAGGCATTATACCAGAATTTTTAAAATACCGACAAAAACACGATGCTCTCGCAAGCATCAAACCAGCACGCTGTCTCTGGACACGCCTTCTAGAAATCGGCGGCAGCGCGAGGACGCAGAGCGCAAGGTCGCCCGAAGGGCGCGCGCGTTACGCAACGTGCCGGGTGCCGCAACCCCCTACCCTCTCGCGTAATCGAGACGATAGCTAATTTATTAAGCCGCCCCAATACGCCTGGCAGGGAGGATAAGTCCGCCTAACTTCATTTAGATACTAAAAAACCTTTACCTTTTAAATTACAAGGAGCGAAAAGAACTTCAAAAAGATGTATCTATATCCGGATCAGTATTCTAATGAATTCAAATTATACGCATTATATGTATTAGCTTTCCCTCTCGATTTTTTTTTTATTTTCGCGGCGAAGTTATTATCCAGTAATAATGTTGTCATTTAAAAATTCATTGTTAAAAAAACAATTTAAATCTTAGATCGAATAACGTTTTCATAGGATAAACAAACAAAAGTTTTTATTTACTTTATTAGATGTTAGTGTCTTTTATCTTAAGTTTCAGTTTTAAGCCGTAAAATTTTCAACGATTTCTATTCTACTGTTTTAAGTCTGCGTGCTTAGTGTTATTGTCTGAACGCTAATAATTGAATTTAAAGTTCTTTAAGTGAAAAAAACCTGTCAACTGCGAATGTAACTCTCCTTATGAGGGTTACTTATAAACATTTAAGAATACATACATAGGTGAGGGTTACTTATAAACTCTCACTACAGTGTTACTTAAAAACATTTAAGAATACATACATAGGTGAGGGTTACTTATAACTCTCACTACAGGGTTACTTAAAAACATTTAAGAATACAAATATTAATTTTTAATAACATTAATATATTGCCTACAATATTTTCACAGCCATTAAAACACATTTCAAACAAGGGCAAACAAAATATAGGTCAATCGATTTAGGTTTCCTTTAATCATCTAGTCAGAATTTAACAACCCTGTTTTTGTTTCAAAATTTTTGGTCCAGTAGTTTCGGAAATGGGTGGGGGTGTATGCGTTAATATTGCATATTTTTTATAACTAAAATTTTTCTTAATTTTTATAATAAATTAAGAAAAATTGAGTTTTTTATTTATTTATTCACGTATTTTAATGTATACAATTAATACACACGGCGGATTTATAGCTACGAAAGCCCCGCTCGACAAACGGCCGGGAATCTAACCCGGGTCCTCGCAATCCGGCGAGTCATCAAAGGCCGTACGCCTTGTGATCAACTTAACACACCACGGAGACGACATATTTATAATTCGAATTCTAATATGAACATTTTTAAAAAGTTAGCTTGTGCAAAATATGTGGCTTAATAAGTTTCCGCGACACATAGGTTCTGAAAAATGATCTGACATACTCGTGCGTATCCTTATAAGCGTTCCGTTTTTAGTTTCAGGTACGGAACCTTTAAAAGTACCCTAGATTATAATCTACGCCTTGAGTGTTACCTCTATAAAAGCCTAATAGTTTTTGCGTGAAACCTACTGAAATGATCCTTGGCATTAAATCAAAATCTAGGTCATTTTTTATTATCACCGAGTATTCCCTGAGTGATTTGATATTCAATGATCACCGTTCACATAGTAAAGACCGAGTGCGTGGGCTTAAGAAGTTAGAGTAGGCTGTCGATGCCTACTGCAGTGATTCAGCTTAAGATTTAAAATAGGATACATCACTTTTATCCTAGTCAAAGTACTCTATTTTTGAGACGTGAAAATTATTACCGGAGAGCCAAGCCCGCCAAGACCGAGTGCGTGGGCTTGTCGATGTCTACTGCAGCGATTCAGCTTAAGGTTTAAAATAGAATACATCACTTTTATCCTAGTCAAAGTATTCTATTTTTGAGACGTAAAAATGTTTACCGGAGAGCAAAGCCCGCCGCATAAATAAAAAATCTACGGAGACGAAGCTGCAGGTAAATGCTAGTTTATAATAAGAAAATGAATGCTTATAGACTGCCAGAGCCTCATATATCTATCAGAAAAATGTGATAAACTTACATAACACCTATTTCTATGAAAAATAAAAAAAATGTGTGTCAAAAATATAGTCTTAATTACAGAAGTCAAACATACATAATACCTAGTTCTGTGAAAAAACTTTTTTTTAAGAAATAGGTAGAAATTTCAAGGAAGCAAATTATATAATTACGAGGTAAGTATCACTTTGAAGATAATTTACCAGAGCTTAATATTTTTTTTAATTTGACGTCGTGAAAAATAAACAAACAAATAAACGGACAATGCTTCAATTTATTATATTAATAGGCGTAATAGTAAGCATAATAGGCGTAATTACATATGACCTATCTTTTAATCTAAGATGTATGTTTATTATCTGTATGCGAAATTGCATTGAAATCCGTTAGATCACATAAGCATGAAGGAAAGACAAACAAGCAAATAAACAAACAATTATTTTCTTTTCTTACATTAGTGATGATTATAAAATATGTCCGGTATGTTCTAACTAATTAACACGCTTTAAATGAGCTTCACTTGTATGTATGTATGCATGTAACGGAAACTATCAATTAAATTTTCACCCACTTTCGGACGTTGAATTATTTAACATTTTTCGCACAAAAAAATACAAGTTAAAAATTAAAAAAAACCACGCTTTAGTAGCAATATGAACAAAAAATTAAATTTTCATCCACTCGTAGACGTCCGAATTATATAAAATTTTGCACACGTGTCAAGAATTGATGACAATACAATAATTTTACGACTAAAAATTTATAAAATAAAATAGTTAAAAAAATATAAATAATACACGCTTTTATAACAACATGAACTAAAAAGTAAGAGCATCATCACATCATTTTAAATAAGCAATAATGAAGTTGTCAAGAGCGAAAGGACACAACTAGGTATAACTTATTTTTTTATAAGTTTAAATTAAGAATAAAGTAATTGACAAACAAATCAACTTCATTATTGCTTATTCAAAAAAAAATTAACGTACACCGAGTTGTGAGACATCCGTTCGCTCTTGACCGAATTTTTTATATTTAAAGATAATTTTTTATTTCATATTGCTACAAATGCGTGTTTTTTATTTTTTTAAACTATATTTTTATTTTTATGTAAACTAGGTTCTTATTTCATTTAACAAGTTACAGGCGCGTCACATAGGCTGTAACACAAAGTTGACATATTACGATAATTTTTTCATATTGCTACAAATGCGTGTTTTTTATTTTTTTAAACTATATTATATACTTATAAACTAGGTTCTTATTTCATTTAACAAGTTACAGGCGCGTCGCATAGGCTGTGACACGAAGTTATGACATTATGTATAAGTTATGCATCTTAACAGGGAAAAATCTGACTACGGTAAGGAAAAATGGGTCATGCCCTATTGCTCGTATAAACTGAGCAAGGTCGACGTTACGTGTCGAATGTTACATTTCACTAAACAAAAACATTAAATTAAAATTTATCTTCGGTAACACCCCCCGTATGTGTTACAATGTGACACCACCTCAATGCTTGCTTAAGGTAAATTTACAACAAAAATCAAATATTCAGTATTAAAATCATAAAACATACAAATTAACATTATTACGCAAGGCGAAACCAATTAGAAGATCCTGAATCGTGAACTTGAGGAGTAGTTCCACTCGTCGCTTGTTAACGAGCTGTCGGTTTAAATTTACGATTAATTAATGATGTAACTTTTAACGCGGAACATAACTTAAATGTTTTGACGTGGTGTTGTGTTAAAAAACTGCACATCATTTTAAAATGATTAATAATATTAGCGGTAATGATATGCAAATTTGTAAAATTAATCAATATACTTGCCAAACACTACACGGTACGAAAACGAATATTTCGTTATTCTATGGAGTCATATACCGTGTATTATATGTAGATCATGTTACAGAGAAACGTGACGTCAAAAGAAGGAAGGCAAGAATAAAAAAGATGAAATTAAAAAAATTCTTGCAACGTAAAAGCTGCATCTAGCCTTAAAAGTATGGCTTTTAGTGAATATTTGTTTTACAAATTAGATAGGTATGCCACGCCGCATATTGTTTGAAAGGTCTCTTGATATTCAATTTTACCTTACTCGGGCGAGTACTTTCGCTTATGTTGCTTTCTTCGTTGGGACTGGATTCAATATGTTGCTAAAGGTTGTCTAAGTTGCAACTCATATTAGATTTAGGTTCGCATAATATAATTTAGATTTGGGGTACTTTGAGAAGGCTTCTCAAGTGACGAAGGCTTCTTATATTGACAAGGACAACGGTTTAAATGCTTTGCTATGAGATATCGCGTAGACGACACCCATATTTCAAATTATCTGTAAGTTTAAAGTATTCAATGTAAAAATCTTGTTACAAGTCTGAAAAATTGTTTACTTTCTCTAGATCCACAACACTCCCGCAAGTAGGCTTGGGCGCTATCAGAAACAGGAAAAAAAACAGTCCCTAACTACGTGTAATATCAGCAGCACATATTAAAGTATATAGCCAGTGTCGATCATTTTGAAAAGATCTTATTTAAATATACATATTTGGTATTACGGAAAATCATATCCTCATGATAACTATGAGGGGAGGGGGGAAGGTGGACAAGGAGAGAGGGAGTGAGAGAGAGAGAGGCAGAGATGCAGAAAGGGAGAGGGGGAGAGAGGGGAAGAGAGGGAGCGGGGGTGGGGAGAGAAAGAAAGAGAGAGAGAAAGATACTTTCTTAATTTCCAGTTGTTTAATGATCTATCAGGCGTTTAGTATAAGTTAAAATTTAAATCTCAAAACACCCTCTTTTTTGGCCAAATACTATATGTGTTTCTCCTCTACTTACCTCGTTCAGAAGTAAACAGCATGACGTTTTAGATTGTGTCTGCATTTTATTCAATGCATTCATATATTTAAGAAAGTTAGCTCAAAGCCTACAACATAAAAGCTGTAGGTGAGATTATTAAGTCTGCAACAGATGGTGAGATATTTAAGTCTACAACAGACGACTCTATATAAATGCACATGAAACATAGTAAGTTACAATTTAGTCAATAAGACCAAGCAAGTATCTATTGCATTAACTATAAAATCAAACAAGTATCCATTGCATTAACTATAAAATCAAGCAAGTATCTATTGCATTAACTATATTTGCGCGACAATTGATAGCATATTTTATCAGGACTTTATTTCATTTTCTTTTATTCATGAGGGTGATGAAATTAAAGATCCTTAAAAGAAAAACAGTAATATCCATACATGCAACAAAAAATATTAAAATGTTCCAGCTAATATTTGTTTCGAATTTTCCTTCGAAACTTCTTCCTCATTATAGCTAGGTTTTTTCCTCCTACGGGGCGTAACTAATACATAACGATCTAAACTAAAAGGAAACTGATCTCGTCAAAGTATTGCCAAACAAACAAATGTTTAACAGCTAAAAGGCGGACAAAGAAAATCTTGACGTGTTTTGATTTATTGAGGACTTAACGAAACAAGTCTTAAATAATTTCGCTACGCCATCTAGGTTTTTCCAAGACAAGCATATAGCAAATCAAAGCGAACTAAGAAACTTATTGTTAAATACGGAAAATTCGAGTAAACAAATTAATATGAAAGTCCGATTTTCTCAGTTTTCCAAGGTTTTTAAGATTTTTACTTCCACTATACCAGGTCGTTTGTATTATTTGAGACATATTATCTACAATAAATCGAATATAACTTCAACAGACTCCTATTTTTATGGTTCCGTAGCGAATTTCCAAAGTTTTTTCGCCTTAAACCGCTTGCTGATTACTTTTTTAGGGTTCCCTATATCAAAAAGAAAAAAGGAACCCTTATAGGATCACTTCGTTGTCTGTTTGTTTGTTAGTCTGTCAAGACCCTTTAAAGTTCAAAATAAAGTTCAAATTAATATTAAATACTTAGGTCTACGGTCCCTTGTAGTTATGAAAAATCAAGCTTCGAAGTCAACGCAATCAAGATATGATATATGGCGCATATTTTCACACTAGCAAGTAAATCAAAACCTATAGGGTATTTCCCTTTGACCTAAAATCATGAAATTTGACAAGAAGCAAGTTCTGACAACACAGGTGAAGGAAAAAATCCGAAATTCGTTAATTTGGAGTTATATGACATAGAAAAAATATTTTTTGCAATATGCGCCTGTGAAAGATATAGTAGGCAATATATTTTCGTTCTGAACAATTAAAATTTTGTAAATAGATTAATAGGAATATTGTGTACCATTAAATGTTTATATATGCCTAAATGTGTACGGAACCCTCATAGCGCGAGTTCCACTTGTACTTGACAAGTTTACAATATTAGACCTAAGTATTAGCTATTAGAACTGTTAATAAGAAATATTAATAAAAATTAAACAAACTGCAATATAACTTTCAGGAGACGGAAATAATCAATATCGATCGTTTCTTTTAATGCAAATTAATTAAAAATAAACAGTTAACTAACAGACAGTCGTTTTGTTGTTGTCGAAATTTATATCTTTCGCTCTTCGCGAATTTTAGGTAGTCTTCTTCGACAATTCTGTCCAGTCTACCAGTTTCATGGATTAGTATGTTACGTAAGTGTCCAGAATATTTAACAAGACACAATGTGCTTAATTTCATCAGGCTAATTCAAACAGTTCCCTAGAAATACGAATTACTATGAGACGAATTATTATGTGAATTATTATGAGATGAATTATTATGTGAATTATTATGAGACGAATTATTATGTGAATTTATTATGAGACGAATTATTATGTAAATTATTATGAGACGAATTATTATGTGAATTATTATGAGACGAATTATTATGTGAATTATTATGAGACGAATTATTATGAGCCGAATTATTATGTGAATTATTATGAGACGAATTATTATGTGAATTATTATGAGACGAATTATTATGTGAATTATTATGAGACGAATTATTATGTGAATTATTATGAGACGAATTATTACGTGAATTATAATGAGACGAATTATTATGTGAATTATTATGAGACGAATTATTATGTGAATTATTATGAGACGAATTATTATGTGAATTATTATGAAATTACGAATTATTATGAGAAATAATCGGAATTTAGTTTTCCATTTGTCTATCGAAACTTTTAAGGGGCTTATTTTTTCATTTTCTCTATTAAAAATGTAATTTTTATTCTTATAACACCTAAATCCAACACTATATCGACTTTTGTCAATCTCCGTTAGCGAATTTTGATTATATCTCTGTATTAGTTTATACCCGCCGCTCTGCACGCGTGGAAATTGCGATATTAAAGTTTATTGAAAGAATGATTCTCTCATCGCTATTTTCGTCTTTTACAGCATGCCCTACTTGCCCGCACTCTAAGAGACGTCTCATAAATATTTACAAAGCTCAGTAACCTCAACACCTACACTAATACTTTAGACAATAAACCTTCCAGAATAAACAACCTTCAAGATGGCGTACACGAAACCACATCAAAGTCAATTTAGTAGAATTCAAATTATAAGCGAATAGACATAAAGACAGACAGGCTGACGCTATTTGAAAATTGCTTCTATTTGTCCCGTTTATTTGATCATAAAATATACCATTACAATAAAATTATCAAATAAGCGATACCACATGCCTATTACGAAAACTCCCAACATACAACATACATTATCGCCATTTCAAAGCAATAACTATTCAGGAACTATTCACTACTATTCTGACCCTTTTTCGATACAACAATATACAAAAAACAATTGTCACCCATGCTCAGTACAATTCTACCAAAAAATAACAATAGAAATATAGATAAATCATTAAAATAAAATGTTCAAATAACCGACACCACATGCCTATTAGGAAAACTCCCAACGTACAATGTACACCTATCGCCATTTGAAACTAATAACTATTCAGGAACCATTCACTACTATTCAGACCCTTTTTGGATACGATTATATACAAAAAAAATGTCGCCTTAGCTCACTACAATTCTACGAAAAATAACAACAGATATACATATATATATATATATATATATATATATATATATATATATATATATATATATATATGTATATATAAATCATTACAACAAAATCATCAAATAAGCCACCACACGCCTATTAGGAAAACTCCCAACGCACAACGTACATCTATAGCTATTTGAAACTAATGGCTATTCAGGAACTATTCACTACTATTCAGACCCTTTTTTGGACATGAAAATATACAAAAAATGTCGCCTTAGCTCACTACAATTCTACCAAAAATAACAACAGTTATAGATAAATCACTACAACAAAATCATCAACTAAATCACCACACGCCTATTACGAAAACTCCCAACGTGCAACGTACATCTAGAGCCATTTGAAATCAATGACTATTCACTACTATTCAGACCCTTTTTTTGGATATGAAAATATACAAAATATGTCACCTTAGCTCACTACAATTCTACAAAAAATAAAAACAGTTATAGCTAAATCATTACAACAAAATCATCAACTAAGTCACCACACGCCTATTACGAAAACTCCCAACGTGCAACGTACATCTAGAGCCACTTGAAACCAATGACTATTCAATAACTATTCAATACTATTCAGATCTTTTTTGGATACGACAATATACAAAAAAAATATCACCTATGCTCACTACAATTCTACCGAAAATAACAATAGATATGTAAATAAATCATTACAACAAAATCATCAAATAAGCCACCACATGCCTACTACGAAAACTCACAACGTACATACATAATTCCAATTTGTCAACCGCTCGTTTGGAAAATTCATTTCTTATTTAACCCCGTTCAAGATTTGCGGAAAGAGTCTGATCGGCTCGAGGGTATGTTCAATTACTGTTGCGATGGGACGACCCTAACCCGATATAAGGCCGCGACTACACCGACAGCGAAACGAAGGCGTGACGTTGTTTAAATTTCGTAAGATAAATTCTTTCACGACATGTTGATATATAAACTGAACAAGTTCGTGGGTTGAAATAAAAATTCGACTCATTCAAACATAAGTTTACGGTTTTACAATATACAGGCATAGCAAGTCGGTTTCATGAGTAAAAATACGTCGACTATAATCAATAGAATTTTTTTGTATCTCGAATACTCTATATTAACGCTATCGCAAGGGTTAATATTTTGTGCATACTGGGCGCCACGCGGCACCATCAAAACGATACGTATTTCCGTTTATGATGAACGAGACGTTTAAATTGAATTATGAATGGAAAAATTTTGAAAATATAAAAATAATTTTTTTTATTGAAAATTAAATTATTTCTCCGTAATAAAGGCTCGATTCAAAAAGAGTTACAGATTATTTTCATGTTATATTTTTGAGAGGAACCAATAAAGATACTGCCATATCAACATCTTGTGTATAAAACAAAATACCAAATTTTGCTGATATATTTAATATCACATAATGACATGTCGTAATATGCAAGAATGTTAACGTAATAAATAAATGAAACAACTTCCATCTGTTTATGTCTACTTATTTCGGCAACCGGTTCCGCTCGTTTGAGCAAAGTATGTCACAGCAGTTTTTTTATAAAATGGAAACTTGTTATTAACAAAAGTATTGTTACAATTTTTATACAATTTTAAGCCTTTCCTTTTTTTTGGTAAATAAATAAAACTCAGTTAAAATGGAGTTTAGCAGTTTCTGAGATGGTCCAAATGAACAAATAGAAATTGCGCGTATGTGTATGTATATATATATATATATATATATATATATATATGTATATGTGTGTATGTATATATATATATATATGTATATATATATATATATATATATATATATATATATATGTAAGTAAAGCCAACACACGCGTTGACGCAATCAACACGATTATGTTTTATGACATTGCTTGTTTTTACCTAGCCAGCATTCACGCCTCCCGTTAGTTATGAATGCAATTTACATTTCAAAATATTAAAAATTACCCAAAATAAAAAGAATACATCGCCCCTACTGGTGCTAGACGTGACACTAATAATATTAGTACCCTGAGGTTTCAATCGCACATCATCAGCGTAATTATGCCGGTCTTGGTGGTGGTCGCTAAATACCTCTGTCCACAGCTACGTTGTCGGAATGGGGGTATATCGGCGGGAATACTTGAGATGATCAGTCAATATACTGGCCTGTCTCTACCTTACGCCTCTTAAACAGTGTTCTCCGACTTCTGTTACATTTTTTTTCACTGTCCAGTCACTAAGAAGCGTAGTGCGATTATATATAGACCATAATCTTCCTCAAAATATGGCCTTTCTAACAAAAAAGACTTTTTGAAATTGAACATTTGCTTCTAAACATTAGAGTGAAGAAAAAAACTTTTCCGCTCTATATATGTATCAGTACAAATTATTTTTAAATATGTAATTAATACAATTGCGAAACAAAAATAAGATAATGATACTGAAAACCTCTCTCCCACTCTGTATCTCTTTCCCCCCCATCCCCGTCACCCCCTCCTCGCTTCCATTGGATCTATTTCTCGTTCTCCCCACCACCGATATGTTTCATCTTTCGTTACAGTGTAAATTTACAACATGCAAACTTATACTAAAATGCAAGATTCCATTTTTAAAAAAATGGTCACGTTTCGTGGATATAATTTCGTGAAAATTGGCCACATAATCCACATGTGTTCGTTAAAGTCACACGTCGACAAAAGAAAATCTAATAAAACAGAAGCTATTATTGCGATCGCCTGAAGCGCGCGGCAGGTGCGAACGGATAAATAAATGTCAATTCACGCTCCCCTGCCATTGTTCGCAATGTAATATTTACGAGCTACCCACACACACGGGAATAATGTTGGCCAGACCGATCCTCGCAAGCCTAAGAGGGAATTTCGTTTACTGGGACAAATTCATAAGGTTGAAAAACAAAAACTATATATTAGACTCTGACGACTGTATATTAGATTTTAGAAGCTAAGAAATTTTAGATTTTAGAAGCTAAGAAGTTTTGTGGACTTACGAAATTTGAGACAAAGGGTTGACCCTATAGTTTTCTTAATTAATTTTTTTAAAGAATTTAATATTGAATATATTTGGCGTTAATTTTGTAGAAATTCAATATTTACAATTAAATGAAACTACGTGATGTAGTATTATATCTACTATCTTTAAGTTCTTTAGAACGACCTAGGTTTCGTTGTATTACAACATCTTCAGGTGGGCTATTAGCAAAGATTAATAGCCCACATGAAAATGTTGTAATACAACTAAACCCAGGTCGTGGTAAAGAACTTAAAGAAAGTAGAAATAATACTACATCACGTAGTTTCATTTAATTGTGAATAATGAATTTCTACAAAATTAACGCCAAATATATTCAATATTAAATTCCTTAAAAAAATTAATCAAGAAAACTATAGGGCCAAAAACAGAACGCAATTTCCTTTCTATCACCGAAAGGATGGAACTCATCGGAAGACGGACCAAGTCTTAGAACCTTAAGTGCTGTTTTTTTGTACAAGTCTCAATTAAAAACACTAAGGTGATGCATGAATTTTCCATTATTGTATTACTTACAATTAGCATTAATTACTTAAATAGCTTAACATCCCGTCAGAAAGTAAAACATTGTCGGCAATCTAATGATCAAGACACTATTAACCACTGTCACTAATAATCAGTTAAACAAAGTTTTTTACGCGAGCAAAGACACGGGGTTTTATATCTTTAACTTCTCATAACAAAATACGCCAGCGAAACGTGTATGAGGTAAATATAACAGAATCTTACTTGCTAATGGATATAGAACCCGATCGGGTCCTTCAATCACCGGATCCGATCGGGTTCCATATCCATCCGTGTATAGATTAAACCATATATTGATTGAGGCGCATTTATTGTAAGCGCTAATGTTATGTGACAACATGTACATTATTATATAGGTGCAAAGTATTAAACCACGATAAAAGCGACCGTGAAAATTATAATGAACGTTAAATGTGAATTATCGTCATTTGCTCTGCTTTTACGGATCATCCTTAATTATATATTATGAATCGATACAATGCATATAAAGTAAGTGCTACATATATGTATGTATGTATGTGTATGTACATGTGTGTGTGTATATATATATATATATATATATATATATATATATATAGTATATACACATACACACACAACCTAACATCATTCACTGACTCATCACGAAATCTCTTGTACTATACAGTCTACAAATTTTAAATTTGACAATTTTCATCTAAGTTTAAACTTTAAGTGATTACTCACTGATTTGATTGTCTGTTCATATATTATAACTTTCGAAGCATTGGCTGTCGACTTAAGAAATTTGGTTCAAAAATAAGCGTTGTTTCACCACAAACAGAACTAATTTAATTTTCATCACGAAATGTGGCAATTAACAAATATTGGTTTTCATTACTGACGTTTCGTTTAACAAATATAAAGTGGATACAAAATTATAAATTTTATGACAGCCATACTAAAACTCATGATTAATCCTCAAAAGTTCAACAAATTTTAAAAATGTCTCTTTATTGCAAAATATGAAAATATTCTGAGCTATAGAGGGAAAAACAAATACATAGTTTTCTCCTAGCTTCTGAGTATTATTTAGAAATAATTTTTGAAATTCGTCTCCTAAAGGTGTGAAAAATTGTACCACAATTTCGAAATAATTAAAATCAAACGCGTGGAAATATGTATAACAGACTCTTAGGCAGAAATTTAAAAAAAAAACCCTTACTTAAACGTTTTCAGAAAATTATTATATAAAAAGCATCAAACACAAAACGAAGTCGTGGTCCCGATTTACCCGAGCAAAGCCGGGAAACCGGGAGCTAGTAGTATATATGGAGGAAATACTAAATACACTTTATAGGGAAAGAACTTACTATATGCATGTACCTTATATGTACAGGCGCCTAGGCAGATTATTCTTCTATTCTTATCCCATAAACTAAGGGCATTATTTATATGATTAGGTACTATATAGTTCTTCCCTATCCCTTGTATATAAACACAAGTTTGCAAATCCATATACATATTCTGTGAGTATACTTACAACAAAAATACGGTCAAGTACGTGTGAGACTCGCGCTCTTGTTTCCATAATATTAAGGGTTCCATACTATTATATCATATTATAGTAAGGTTTAGCAAATTGATACTGTAAAAATATAAAAAATCGAACCGAAAATAAACAAAATTAAATTTGTCTTGCAATAATTAGAATTTCATGATTCCTTCATACTAAATATCAAGATTCTAGCACACTGTAGGTTTTGATGAGCACGTCAGTGAGTCAATATCAAAACATTTGATATTCGAGTATATTTTTATTGCATTGAGTAAGAAACTTGAATTTTTTACAAGACTATGGAGCTGGAGACTAGTATTTGTTATGAATTTCATATTTGACACATCTGGAGGTTTCTGAGAAAAAGGGTCACAATTTCATGAGTTCTTTGTACTAAATATCAAGATTCTAGTACCATGTGGGTTTTGATGAGCACATCAATGAGTCAGTATCAGAATATATGATATTCGAATATATTTTATTGCACTGAGGTAGAAACTTGGATTTTTACAGGTCTATGGGGTTAGAGACCTTAGAATTTTATATGAATTTCGTACTTGATAGATTTAGACGTTTCTGAGAAAAAGAGTTTTGACAGACATACATACGAGAAACAAAGTGATCTCATCCCAGGGTTTTTTTTTCATTCTAAGGCAAGGAACGTGAAAAGCATGAAAAAGTCGATTTTCCTCTTACTCAGAAAATCGATCGTAATTATATGTTATTCCCGGATAAAAATCTTTTATTATTTAGTTAGGTGTTGCCATAACATACAAAATCTCTATTTGTGACACAAAATTTCTATTTATCATCGATATTTCATTACTGATGAACATGTCATTTAGGAAGTGAAACTTCTTTAACGCCGTTGTTAAACCTTTGACAGAGTAAAATCAAACAAAGTAAAGAAAATATTACACATCCCCGAGACAATAGGGACCGTACAAGATGCTAACAGTGCCAGCTGGTGACAAATTAATAAACTTTTGGTTAGACTTCTGTCATTTTTTCACGTGAGGTCTCCATAGCGTACATATTGTAATCTATCAAATAAATAAAAATATAATTAAAAATAAAAATATTCATAATGTCTAAATACGGCGCAATATCTTGTATAAAAGAATTTTAATAATTCATAAAAATAAATAAGGTGTCATTTTTTTTTTCAAAAAACGAATCTCACATTCACTCGTAACATAACCTCTTTTCGTTCAATGACCTTTATTTATTCTCTGCCGACAAAATAGTGTACTGGTACTGAAAAACCAGAAGTTCTTATTAACATCACTTTCAAGCGATCTCTATGTTTCTGGTAAGGTACTTAGATCTATTAATCTCGTCCTATAATGAAAGTTAAACATTAAGTACGATTAGTACTTGGCTGGGTGACTGCTTGAAAAAAACATTTCACCTTGATTTCTGTTTTCTTTTTTTATTCAGATTGAAAACGAACCCAGATTTTGATTTTGGTTAATTTACCGCAAAATTTAAGTCACTGAAAGAAACGATATTCAACTGGTACTCACCTCCGTCGGGCAAGGGCGCTGCACTGGCTGCCGTCGCGGCGACCTGGCGCGGCACGGACGTCAGGGGGGCGACGGGCTCCTCGCGCGCCAGCAGCTGACGCAGTCTCTCGTTCTCGTCGAAGGCGCCTTCGCGCCATGCCGGCACCGACGTGACGCCCTCCGCCCGTACGTCACGCATGAACACGTCGATTATCTCCTTGCCTGTCGGTCAGAGAAGACGTCGGTTGGCACAATTTCTCAGACATTTCTATGCCTTTTTATGAAGCAATACTTCTTTAGAGGTCTAATAAACGAAATCTCATTTTTGAAATAAAAAATGTACTAGATCGAAAGGTAAATCGAACAAAATCGCACTATACGATATTGGTTCTCGTCCGAACCTAAATTTTAAACAATAACTCCTGACGTCATTTCAGCAATTTTATTTTCAATGGTTGTACTGTAACGAGCTTTTTTAACATATTAACGTAACTTAAGTCTCTAAAGCATAACCTATAAGTTAACACTGAATATCCCGTAATAATCAACAAGTAAGCAGTAAAAATAAATGTATCATAGAATTATATTTACCACTTGTTCTATTATATGTCACTTATCACATACCCATGTCAATAAAATGAACTAGACGAGCAGAATGTGAAGGCAATCATTACTATTTGCACTAACTATTATCTAGCAATTTTTAAAAGTTGTCTTATATGACACTTCCCTAGTTCTTAAAATTTTCTCCATGTTAATTACAGTCGGGATGGTGCCCTTTAGATAATGATGACACTACAGTTACTAATACGTAAATATTAATAGGTTATTAAATAAAAGCTATACATTAAATATAAGATAAATACTGCCATCTAGTGGAGAATTACAAAACACATTTATGATAGTTGCTTATAAAAGACACAGATCGCGCTGTCAATTAAGTAGGTAGCAGCCGACTAGTTGTTTGAGTATTTGTAATAGAATAAAACGCGATCAAACTCCGGCGGTGAAACCTAAATCACAGAAATAAAAAAACATTCTATAGGGCACGGTCTATAGGAGACGTAGATACATACTTGTGCGTGAAGAAGGTAAATAAAATAAGAAATAGTTTCTAGCACTTAGAGAAATGGAAAAACTATTCCAATTCTGCTCATTCATAGGTTTTCCATTTGAAAAAAAAACTTTATAAATATTAACCTGTTCCTTAAAGAAAATGATTAAAGCAGTGTGGTGATCAAACACCGTTGTAGACAACGCCAATAAATAAATGTTTAAAAAAAAATCATGCCATAAATAAATCGTATCTAAAAACTGACACCTCTTAAATTATGTAAATATTTCGAAATTTAGAGATATCGAAATAAAACTGTCAAGTAAGAGTAGAATTCGCGCTACGCGGGTCCGTGTACACCTAGGTGCATATAAATATTTAAGAGTACATAGTATTCTTATTAAATTATTTACAATTATTAATATTATTTTGACCATACATATGTATTACCTAATGTATCTTTCAGAGGCGAAAATTAACATTAAATCTCAAAAAAACTTTGGTTTCTTTACTCATACATTACTATTATACATTCAGTTATTTTTAATATTTGTTTTTTTTCTTCATATTTTTGGTATTTATTGTTTGAGTATAATATTTGAGAAATATAATATAAATTCCTAAATAACGACGTCGGTTTGGTCCCACGTTGCTTGGTTTGAAACTCTGGTTTGGTCTAAAAACGGCAATTTAGATAGTCCATCAAATCATTGTTTTTCCGTGAAAAAACAATAAAAAATAATTTTTAGTTTACTCAAACATCTCTTCGACATGCTAAAGCAGAGAAAAAGAATTCAGAAATACACGTATGACAGTCCCTCGAAACATAATTTTAAGTTACTTTACATAATATTTTTAGTTTTCGACCAAGGAGTACATTTTGCATATAAACTTCAAGTTGGTATCTTATTTCGTTTAGAAATTAGAATCTCTAAAAGACGGACAGAAAGACCGACAGACAATTTTACAACAACAATTCAGCCTCTTTGGGTAAGGACCCCTAAAAAAGTAAAACCAAATTGTCCACTCGTCGCTAATATTATGTTCGTTTGAATGTGTTTTAACTGTCCACTGAATACATTTTAAAATAAAATTTCTTATCTACCGATATATGAAACGCACAGCGTTTCGTCGAAAGATAATCCTATCCTAGCGCCATCTACAGATAAATTTATATAAATATTAACAACAGTCAATTCTCATTTTATGTCAACCTGTATGTATTGTTGGCATATACAACAAACGATATTATGAAATTCCATACAATTACACAGCAAAATAAAGATAAACACACCGAAAAAAATAGTATTCACAATTTTAAATTTATTGTTTTAGGGTAAAGAAAGGCATATTTAATAAAAGTATAGGCTGCGACATTTTCCGTGTAGCAGCATAAAAATAAAAGATACAATGTGTAACACGAGAATAAAAAGTAGGAAAACGGGATCCAACCGTAGCGAGGTCGAGCGACATGACCCTTACGAGGCCACGCATTTTCCATTTACATATGTCAACGGTAATGCTTGAAAGCCGTTAATGTTGACATTATCTAGGTGATATTAGCATCAATAAACTCAAAACACTTAACTGCAAAAAAAATTTATACTTAACTAAATAAATTTAGAATTAAGGGTGCGACATTAGTTAAAATTAGAAAAGGTTTTTTTAACTTGCACTTCTTAGAAGTAAAACCATATGAATGAGTATTTTCTCGAACTTTAGCTATAAACGTAAAAAAAAGAGCTAGAATACCGTAACAGTGTATACAAAGCAAAAATTTACAATCGTTCAATCTTAGCAGGTTGCTTAATAGCAACAGATATCATAAATTGGGTACAAAAATTACATCTCGAAACGATTTGAGTAGTTCTCAATTTAATTTGTATAATGAAAAATTTACCAGTAAGGAGTATATACCACAAAAAATAAGGATGTCTCTTAATTCGCAACTTCAGAGGCTTTTAGTACAGACCAATGATTTCCATAAGGTTTTAGGTTTTGCTATTAAAAATATGTTACAAAAAATAAAATCGGTCGCAAGAATAGGTTACGTATGTCCCTCGTCGTAATCGCTTCGGTTCTCCACTGTTTAATAATGAAATAAAAAGCTACTCACTAATAAAAATTAATTATCGGAAACCAAGTAGTTATTTAGACATAATTATGCTGCAATTATGATAAAAAATAATAATTTAAAATAATTATGCCTTAATCAATCATTCACAAACCAAAAATTAACACAAACTGTCAAAACACAATACATCACCACAGCAACGACAACAACACCATCAATACCATACCATCTCCTTTCTATTGCAGATGCGCGATTTCAGCGCCGGACTAGTCAATGATTTAGAGAACATTCGACATAATAAGGTAGTTGACTCATTCTAAATTTTGATATTTTTCGTACAATATTGTGAAATATAAGTTAATTAAAAACCAGTCTTAAAAAAAATTAAAAAATTTATTGAAAAATAAGTCAGTTATAAGTTTCTAAATTTGAAGATACGGATAGGGCTGGGTATATCCCTGTCTCTTTTCCTCTTGTAGAATATAATGTGCAATATTAAAAATGACTTAATAAAATTCACTTTTCATCAGTTTGTACTTTGAAATTATGATTAATGAAATAAACAAAATTTAGTCAAATACCCAATTAATGTACATTATAGTGCGTTTTAATGATAATAAAAACAAACTAAATATGCAATTTTCATAACGTTAGTATATTCCAATTCAAAATGTCATTATCCAATGTATTATAGTAAAAAGAATTATGCTAAGATACCAAACTATTTATTTTTCATAACAAATCAAATGGAAAATCAACAAGAAATTACTAAAAATATTTGGTGTTTTTTTTTCAGTTTGCTGATTTCTTGTTATTTAAAATGTTGTGGTGGCAAGCAATTTTCGCATTCGTTTATAACAAACTTTAGGATAAAATTTGCCTAACTTATACGGCGACCTATTTGCCTAACCTATATTACTTCGTAAACCGATGTCTCCGAGTTTGGTAATGTCAACGCTGCTGATTTAATCTACAAATTGCCACGTTAAAGTTTAAAATCAATTTATAAATATTAATTCTAAAGGAAACCGCTGGATAATTCTAATATGGACGATTTTAAAGTTCAGATATTAGACGTTAACGTTACAAACGTTAATGTTTATAATGAAAAAAATAATGTTCTCCGATATCTTTATGACGAGCCTTAGCTTTGGAGGTTAACACCATAGAACAAATTCTACACTAATTATTAAAGTAGCTAACAAAGCTTTATTTATATTAAAAAGACAACACATCGGCACGTTTGTTTCGAATGTCATTATACTATAATTATGTTAAAAAATAATAATTTCAAATAATTATGCCTAAATCGATCAAATCAAAAATTAACACAACCTGTCAGTATATCACTAGAGCAACGACAACAACACCATCAATACCATATCATATGCTTTCTATTGCAGGTGCGCGATTTCAGCACCAGACTTATCAGTGATAATGTAAAGAGCCAACCAAAACCACTCTACGATTCTTATATTCCTAAATAGAACTTCTTGACAGACGGAGTTTCTAGTTTCCTCAGCGGAATGAACGAAATTCTTAATCTGTAGAAACTGTAGATTTAACCAGCATAACTCTTTCTCGAGCGTGAGATTCAAAGCATGAATTAGTGAATGTTTGCAATATAATGATAAAATTATCTGTATCAAAAATAAAAAAGAGTACAAAATCAATTTAGTGATGTTTGTTAGCCATTCGATGTGACCAACTTGATTGTGTGATTGGTGATTAGTCAGGTTAAGTAGGCGATGGTATAACGGTATAGGTATATAACATAAGAAAAATATCAAAAAGAAATAAGAAGAAATTGTAGGAAAAATACCTTTCACGTGGAACTCGCACTACAAGGGGGTCTGGAAACATTTAGACATTTATAAACGTTTAAAGGTACATAACATTCCTATTAGACTATTTACAAAATTTTAATTTTTTAAAAAGAAAATATATTGCCCAATATATCTTTCATAGGCGCATATTCAAAAAAAATATGTAAAACAACTACAAATTAACGATTTTCGGATATTTTCCTTTACTTGTACTGTGAAACCTCGCTTCTTGCCAAATTTCATAATTCTAGGTCAATGGGAAGTACCCTATAGATTTTGAGGTATTTGTATCAAAATATGCGGAATAAATAGCTCTATTTTTATTGCGTTGACTTAGTAGATTGATTTTTACAGCTCCAAGGGACCGTAAACCTAGTTGGTATATTTGATATTCATTTCAATTTAATACCTTTACGCGTTCCGGAGGAAAAGAGTCTTGACAGACAGATAAACAGACAGACAACGTGTGATCCTATAAGGGTTCTTTTTTCCTTTTGAGGTACGGAACCTTAAAAAACATATTGATTATGTATATTTCAATAGATTCAGCGTTCTCACAAATATCCTATTTAACAGCAGCTATAAGGTTTTCAAACACCAACAATATTTAAAAAATAATAAATAAGTAAGCCACATTATGTACTCCGAAATAATTAAAATTTTCCACATCTTCTAGAAGCATATTTTCATCACATTGAAAATTTAAATCTCCCGAAAAAGAAATATAAATTCTGTTCAGACCAAAGAAAAATTGCGTACTGGACTTACCTGGGTAAAATAGTGAACGCTTTCAAGACTTTTCCAGGACTGATTACATGACATTTGTAAGGATATGAACCAATAATACAAGGTTCATGAAAACCCATTAAGATCTTGTAAATCAAAAACCTGTTGCTTTTAAAGTTTACGTGTTTTCACATAAATGGCATTTTTGGCTACATTAAATATTAAAAAATGAATTAAATATTTATTTTATTAAAAAGAAAATTAATTTTTTTACCGCAAAAATCATATTCATCTCAAAATATTTTATTAGTAAAAACATTTCTGACTTTCTGGTTTGCAGCAGAGATTTGTAAATATATGTACATATACACTACCGTCGAGGATTTTTGGTGACCTTTTTGTTGTCTATAGTTTTTCTACCGATTTTCTATATCTACAGTCTAACTATAAATGTTCCACTAATTAGTTTTTCTTCGATTTACTTAGAATCTGCCATTACGTTTTGATGCAACATGACGATTAAATCAAATTAAAATATAGCTAGTTCTTAAGACAGTAAGAACTTTTATATATATATATATATAGATATATCTGTACTACTCAGTAAAATTAAAAAAAAAAATCTAACTTTAAACATTTTAGCTTTCCTTAAAACAGCTGTAATTTCGCGAAAAATAATGGAATTGACCTATATTATTTTTTTAGTAAGACGCCAATGGTAAAAAAAGTTCTTGTAATTTTTATGGAAAAAACTATTTTTCACAATGAACGTTTCATTTCAATAATTTTATGGAAAATGTTATATTATCTATTTCATATATGTATGAAATGATAAATATGAGTTATTTAGCAATTCTTTTAAATGTTTTAACGACAAAATAATATTCTTTTAAAAATAAGGTTTAACTATACATTTAATAAGTTATGTTAAAAATCCAAAATTTTTACATAATTCTAAAATGAGTAGCGTAACCGGATTTTTTAACGAGTTAATAAATCGTTTTGAGGACTTTTGCAGCTATCTAAATCAGTTGGTGGAACTTCTGCGCCATTTATTTATGGGTTATGAACGGTGAAAATCAAAAATTATTCTTTGACAGCTAACATCATCCATCCTATATCATCATCATCCAAAGCCGCCAAAAATGGCTGGAGAAAGTTCAAATACAATTAAAGAGATTATTCGTTCTTCAGGATATAATCAATGGGATTTAGGAAAAAAAATAGTTCACTCGGTTCATTTTAAAATTGATGAAGAATTTAGGGATTTTTTATAAATATTTTAAACTGGTACTACGAATGTATAAGAACGATAGATAAACAAATCTCTGGCGTGACCCATGATAGAAGTGGAAAGTTATAATTAAAAACAAAACACACACACACACACACACACGCACGCACGCACGCACGCACGCACGCACGCACGCACGCACGCACGCACACACACACACACACACACACACACACACACACACACATATATCGAGCCGGATTTATCCGATTCAGCGTCACCGACCCGAGCGTGACGGCTCAGTCTCTAAAGTACGCGTAAAGAAGATTTCACTTCAAAAATCCAACGGAAGCACGAAAATATTTCTTTAATGAACTACTTTTCGCAAAGTATTTGAAGATAACCCAAAAAAAAAACAGTGAGCCGTCACGGGACGCCCGGCAGATGTGAAACATCGTGTTCGTACAAGTAATATGTATAAAATACAAGATTATTACAGGAACTAAATATAGCATAATGAAAAAATAAAGTATTACGAATTTTTTACAGAAAATGGTGACTTTATTTAATAAACATTTATTTACAATTAATACAAAAATAATAAAGCACAGGTTATGTGTACCGTAGTAAACAACAGCGTAGAACTGAGTGAGGAGGGGGTCGCGTAGTCGGTTGCGCATGGCGACACGTCGCTATACCGTACACTCTACTACATATAGACTATATATATATACCTTAGTATAGCGTGGCGACCCGTCGCCACAGCAAGCGTCGCCACGCCAACGATCCGGTTTATACCTGCGCCTATAGATGTTTCACATCAAAATTAATCATATTCAGTGTATCTCTCATTGAAGCCGCTATATCATGATGATATATGAGGATACAAGGGAACACAATCTGCACCGTGTTTCATTTTACTGGTTCAAAGTGTTCCGTAGATACAATTACAAATATCCTGCCTTTCATAAAAATACACAACTTCTCATTTTTCTGATTAACGATTTAAATAAAACTCTTATGGAACTTATGTTTTTAATTTTTTTGTATAAGGGTATCGCTTTTTTGTAATACCTGGGTCTAACATTACATTAATCGGTCTAACAGACATTAATCGGCCTTCTTTCTTTTGCGAGACATAACAAACTAGTTCCGATTAAATATAAAAAATATATCTAAGAAAAAAAAGAAAATAACAAAAACGAAATAAGATGATCACATAAATGCTATATGTTTGGCAACAAATATAAAAGTACTTTGATACCTTTGGCGATATTGGCGGAGTACTGCTTCATAGCAATCTTTTCGATAGCATTCTCGAGACCGAAGAAGCTCTTGACGTCGAGTAGCGCCGACTGCTCGAAGCAGGTCCACTCCGGATTCTCCGGGTGCACCTGTAACGTTGAAATGAAGTCAGTGTCACATTATAGATGGCTATACAAAGGTAGCAACCCAAATGAAATCGCCCGTATGGTTACAGCTCGAAATGTAAAAAAAAATGCACGGTAGCAAGATTTACTATTACATTAATCTTAAATATTTACTCCAATTTCTTCCGATTCTAAGATTTTTGTACGTGCTGAAAAAAATAATACTTCAAAAGACAAAATAACAAGAAGTAATGAACCGAAAAACAAAATTTATTAAGACATGTCAAAAAATATTCTGTGAAAAAATGTAGTGAAGAGAAACGCAGCAAAAACAACAACCTTCAATTTTTATCGATTGACGAGATAAAATAAGAACCGTTGGTTGAAATAAAAATGCGCATAACTTTACGGTAGCCTTACTCAACGACCAATGACCCGAATTTTCACAAAACATTATAACTCGATAAAGATTAGTTACGTCTCGTCGATTTCGTTCTGAAAAATTGCAATTGTGAAAATCGAATTGATTTAAAATGGAATGTGATATCGATAGATTTCTTTTTTATTATTGTTTATGACAATTCTAGCGCGAAAGTAGATAGCTTAAAAATATATAATTATTGACAGGAAAGGTGCGATGGGGTGAATTAATAACTAACTGTTTAAGATAAGTGACCACAGGGCTCACTACTGTGAATCTAAATCGGATTTAATTTAATGATTATAAAGATAATCGCTAGTAGAATTACAAAAGCAAAAATGACTCTTTTGACATTTTGTCATTTAACAACTCTGTAATCAAACTACAAATCTCTACTGAATAAGGCATGCCTTTATTTCATATAATAGAGTAACAAAGGGCTAAGGAGGGTTCACTTGCGTGGGATATTAATACAAAAATATGTATGTTGTTTGTAATCGACTTGACTAATTTTCATTAAACTTGATTTAGAAGAGAATGAATGCGTCATAGAGTCATATTATACAAGTTTCACGTAAAAACGTCTATTCATTCTTTAAGTACAGTGATAGCCAGTCAAACTTTCTTGTGCTACAAAATACCGTCAGATTTCAATCGCTAATAACTACGAGACCAATAATGAATTAACAATGGTTGAGTCCATGACTGATAGAACATATCTGTTTGTCGTGTAGTATTTATTTTTCCTGTGACGTCATAGACAAGATAGAAAGAACCTAGCATATTTACTGAATGATAGTTTAGAGTTTTCACGCCGATATAACGCCGACCTCGGCGATCGACGTCGTTGGGCGAATGGAACGGAGGTTTTTAGTGACCGGGGAGAGAGGGGCGGCACTTTTAAGACAATTTGATTAGGGTGAAACAGGGGGCCGAGCCAGCAACAAATATATGGTTAATTTTGATATGTATAATTTTCCTACCATGTTAACGATCATATCGCACATTTGCAACTATTTTTCTGAGATTTTTCAATTAATGCATTTAGAGATGTGCGTGGGGGAGCGAGTGGGACAAACGACAAACAATTTTGTGTGGAAGTTTATTTTTTTTACTGTTTCCCCCTATAAATGAGTTCTAGATTAGATCAACTTTCAGTTAACGCATCACATGCTAGGATTAACATGTATTCCTTTTTTGTGACTTAATTAGTCCTCCACACCATTCCCCCACAATTACTCCTACTCCCCCACAAATAATATAAAAAATATAATCTTTTTAGAAAATAAATATTGAATATATTTGGCGTACGCATTATTCATGATTCAATTAGCAAAGATCCACCTGAAGATGTTGTAATACAACGAAAGCTAGGTCCATGATAAAGAATTTATATAAAGTACAAATATTACGACATCACGTAGTTTCATTTAAGTGTGCAGAAAAGAAATATCACAACTTTTTCCCCAATACTTCTGTTTATTAAGGCAAATTTTAAGATTATACAGCTTAGATTTCCATCTCCCGTGCAGATCGCGAAAAATGATTAAATGTTATACATTGTCAAGGAAACACGAGGCAAGTTGGAAGCAAAAACTAAAATAAGCGCACTGTGGTCCACTTAGAGATCCCACCAGCAAGTTTACCGAACTATTTCCAGCATGAAACAATGCTAACTTCCAGACAACATTAAAAAATGTTTGCAAGTTCTGTAGCTAAAACTGTTAATATAAAAACTATAGCAAACAAGTTCGAACACAAAGCGATTGGCAACTTCTGTATCGAAAGTGGAACTTCGAAGATTCAACTATAAGCCGAGAGCGGGAGACCTTTTGAGCCGATTGTAACTTTAAGTTACTTTGTTAGGGCGACATACTTCGGGCGCTAGATGTTTTCTTTAACATATTCACTCCTAAGTAACTTTCATACAGTTTATAGATAAAAACTTATAAGGAGATTTCTCTAATCGCATTTGTCTTTATACCTCTAAGTAAATACCTTGCCAATAAATCCGCAGGCTATGGATTCGCGGAAATGGCTTTCCCGGAAAATTTTCCCTCGAAATAAATACAGCTAAATTTGTTGATTCGCTATTTATATTTACCCGCCTCGTAAGGATGCTTTTGAAGAGATATTTTCTTAGATACATTCAATGGAAAGTCAGCAATGAAATAGGTTTCTCTTTACAAACGTCTAATCCATTTTCCAAACAAAATAAGATTCGGAAAAAAGATTAAGGAGTTTGTACAAATCTTGATCCGAAAAGAACTTTATTGGAAATTATCTGATATCAAATCGATATATGCTCACTGTTCATGAAATACGATACAAATCAAAATAAAAAGAAAACCGTACAAATGCAAGCAGTACTTGCGCAGTCACTGCTCCGTACCATCAGTTATATTTACATGCAAAAAATATTTCGAAAAATGCAATACGGATAATCTTTCTTCACTTTATTTTTGTAAAGAAAAATGTATTTAGCCTGTTTATTCACGTGTCACGTAAAAACTACTAGACCGATTTTTACTATGATTCATATTAAAATATAAACTTTTTTGTTTTTATTTGATATTGTCTGAGAGACAGAAAATTCAAATATTCACGCTCTCGCAGAAAGAAGTGTGGCCTTATGAACTGATCAGTATAAATATTTCTAAGGAACTTTTTCGAAAGAGGTTGAGATGACAAAGATTTTTAAAGAGTTTTTTTTTTAAATTTCCAAAAAATTGACATTAAAAAAATTAAACATATTTCAAATCGTGTTTTGGCAAGCTTTTACTTGATAAACTAACCGATCACAATATGATCTGGAGATCGTTGTTTTTACCTGAAATCAAAATTTAACTTTTCCTATTTCACTTTCTGTGTTTGAAAGAGTGGTTCCATAGAATTAAGCATTTTCAACTTTCAACCCAAAAACAGCTTGACCAATTGAAGTGAAACTATCACCACGGTATAGTTTATGGTGTCCCAGATGGATAGATGATATATATTACCTTTTCAGAATGTGTCAGTAATGAGTAATTAAGATTTAAGTGAAGAAAAACCAAGTATGCCGGGTGCAAAGAAGAAGAAGGCGTGTATTTTTTTCAATGTACTTGTAGCCCTACCTAAGAGATGTATTGGCTGATCTTAATGGTTCGTCTTGTTTGAAAGAAAATGGTTTCGGATAGATCCCTTATAGATATGATCAAGATCTGATGATGGACTAATTGTAACTGTTTACTATTTTATATCTTTCAGTGAGTTTCTTATTCAGTAGTCATTTGAAGTCGGTTAAATCTTAACAATATAAAATTATAAAGGCGGAAGTGTGTTTACTTGTCCTTACACGTTGCAACAGAGCTACAGATCAACATGATTATTTGCACAGATAGTTGGCGGACCGGGAAATGAAATAGGCTACTTTTCATCCTGGAAAATCTCATTCATTGGGGAAAATTCTTATTTAAAATTGAAAAATAATTACAACGTCGCAACTGATCGACAGGATTTTTTGAAACATAATCTCTTATTCAGAGAGACATTTTTTGTTTTCAATGACATTTTTGTATTATAAAGTCAAAAATAAAGACTTAGTAATAAATTTTCCTAAATAATTCTGATGGCGCCGCATGTCTTAATTTCTCCCTATAAGTTTGTAACTATAACCGCGCGAGCAAAGCCGCGCGTAAAGGTTAGTTTCTAATCAAAATAAACGTTTAAACTGTCACATCTACCTACTGTAAGGCAAAGGTTTTTTTTTCACGGTCGTTCTATTCGGTGTAATTTGTTTTTTCCTATTGTACCTTTCTAATGCGAGCGAAGCCGCGGTAACAACTAAACCATTGAGAATAAATTAACTGTCAAAAATGATTACGTAAAAACGAATTAAAACAAAATATAGGCATGGTACTTTTTTACCCGGGCAAAGTATTGACGGATTCTTCATAGATACCAAACAACCAAAAAGGTTACTGTAAATTATATACAGATTTTATAAAATTCACAACACCATCATGAAACTAAAATTAACCAATTCAACGCAAGTTAACAGCAATTTGAAAACGTCACAAGGCAAGTTTTACTAAATTCCTTCAAATACGTACGATTCCTCATATTAGCCGGTCTGTTATTGAGATTCCGAATGTCCCTAAACTCTTCTTAAAATTATAGTACTTATCGAAGCTATTAAATACAAGGAAATCTGCTAAAGTTTTATACATAACTTTTTACCAGAAACTTTCCATTTATACACCCATATATTTATGAATTTTCTTTTTCGGTACGGTAAACCCCCATTCATTTGAGGGTTTGATGTTTCTTTAGATGTCCGTCACACAATATTAAGGGTAGTAAATTAAAAAAAAAAACTTTACATAATATAGATTATATGCCTTTTACTAGGATTAAATTTTTATCGCGATTATCTTGTGTAATTTACTAGCTTTTGTACGCGACTTCGTTCGCGTAGTTTTTAATAATGCGGAAGAGTTTTTCTCCATTAATAGCTGCATGTTTGCATCTCAATGTACCCTTGACAGCAATAATATTCCTATATATCTCAGCTTGAACTTTCAGTTGTGGTAGTATTAACAATTTATACTGATAAGATCACACTTCTTTCTGAGAGCGTGAATATTATCTCTCAGACAATATCAAATCAAAACAAAAAACTTTATATTTTAATCTGAATCATAGTAAAAATCGGTCTAGTAGTTTTTACGTGGCACGTGAACAGACAGGTCGAAATGTAAACAGAACAACTGATAGACAGAAAATCTCTTAGAGAATGTTCTATCAAGACAAATGGTAGCGCAGATTTTAATTTGAATCTCAAAAATCATTCCAATAAAAATCGGTAGTTTTTACTTAATACACAAAGAAATAGGCAAACAGATAAACAGAAAGATAGACAAATAAACAATCTATTAGAGAATATTCGATAAAGATAAATGATAGTCCAGATTTTAATGTGAATTTAAGTCGTTTTTACATGATACATCAACGAAGAGGCAAGGAGGTAAACAGAAAAACAGAAAGACAAAAAATTCCTTACGGAATGTTCGATCAAGAAAAATGGTAGCCTAGATTTTAATCTTAACTCCAAGCATGGTCCCAATAAAAGTCTCATTTAAATCGGTCAACGAATTTTTGTGTGCTGCTCTAAGAAACAAACAGCCAAAGTAAGAATTCTAAAAAAAAATTGTTTTGACTTCTATTTGATTTTCAATTATGCACCGATACAAAATTTTCCAAAAATATTCAATGGTCAGTTACATTTCTCTCCTACTCACGACGGACGATTTATAATATAATGCGTTAATAAAGGAATTTTAGTTTTTAGTCGAAATCGAACAAACAGCGACTTACTCTAAACTTTTTCTCAAGTTTTTCTCCCAAAACCAACATTGAAGCTAAAACAGTTCCCAAAAACCGCCAATTATGGAAGAACACCACACAATACCCACAGCGACATATTAGCTAAGAAACCGCCTTCCTACGTCGGTCGTCAGCTAGGGACGAAATAAGAATTTTTTCTCCTTTCCTCGCGCCAAAAGCGCAAGTCCGAATTAAGTTTCGTACAAAATGAACTCCAAAATTCCACCTAAAAAGGATCAGGTAAAGTAAACAATTCTTTGCCTAGGTACGTTGACATAAAGCGTTTTACGCGAATATTGGCCGACTTTGCAAAACGCAAGAACGAATTGGAGAACTCGGATAAACAAATATAAGTATACAGTCACAAAGGCGCAATACCGAGGTGCGCAAACAAGGGGTGCGTGTGGCAACAGACTCGGTTGTCACTCAGCCGTGGCTTTGTGACAACAGAACAGTGGTTTACGGAACTCGTAGAGCGTATTGCGAGGAGGCTTTGCTGCGTGTTTGGCCTGGGGCGTGACTGACTTTATTACGCGCGTGATTTAAATGCGTATATAGGGTCATTGGCTGTTGTCTCGTTTGTAAACATATACGGTGATATAACCATCTGAATACGAATCCGAATCTCCCACTAAACATTGTACCATAACTAAACCAGATAGTTTTATTTACTTATTTACAAAGGGGTATATTTAGACACTGCACCGTTATAAATTATGCCTATAGTAAATTTAGATGGACAACCAATCAAAAACAGTAATATATTAAAATTTAGAATAATTAAAATATTAGCTTTGACAGCTGAAAAAAGTAGTTAAGGGTCTTTTTAAAAACTATGTAATTAGAAGTATATAATAATGGCCAGTAAAAATGTTATTAAAACCTTATCCTTTAATAATATTATTAACAACAGTTACATTTTCAGCTCTCAGTATACGTAACGAAGGAGATTGAGAAAGAAAAAAATTAAACAACATAAGGCATAAACGCAAGACGAACGAACAAACTGTCATGTCATTTTGACATTTACTAATGAAAAGTGTTGCCATTATTTAGAACGATAATCAATCGTTGCATTGATTCTACCGATAAATAATAGCGTAGTGATGTTTTCTTTGGTGCTATTCTGTACAAACAAATTAAGTATACTTTTTAAATGAAACACTCATAATGGGCGAACCTAAGATAAATGAACGAACGAATTGTAATGTCACATTGACATTTACAAATGCCATCATTCAAAACGTAAATTGATCGTTGCATCGATTTCAATAATTACGTAGTGATGTTTCTTTCGGCGTTACTCTGTGCGAACAAATTACTTATATTTAATTTTTTTCTTTTTGTATAAAAATCGACTTTTAAGAGCTCTTACTGGCGTAGCATAACAAGGCGGTTCTACAGATTTCTGACTAAAAAATAAGATGTTTGAAATCAATAAGATGATTCTAAGATTATTGAAATCAATAAGATTATCTTGTATCTCAATCGGTTCGCAAGATATACTATTTCAACGGTAATTAAAGGGTTAAGGGTGCAGCGCACACCGAACGTCCCGAGACACCATCAACCCGATGCAACGCGAAATAAATATTTATTATATTGGTAATTTAGCGTCTTTCTCAAGCTTTTTATTTTATGGGGTTCCGTTTAGCACAGTAAAAGGTTTAAATATAAGTGTGATAAAGAAAATGTTGAAAATAAGAAATATCATTTTCATGAAAAATAAAATATTCCTACGTAATTAAGGTTAAAATGTTATAGATTATATTTTCGTTTTACGTTTTCGAGAGTAATACAAAAAAAAAGTGTTTCTTTAATCATAAGGCCAGAAGTCAGGTGCTTAAAATCTAGCATGAACTTATGTAAACTTGCACACTCGGTCTTAAAGCTGAGTCTTTCAAACTATTCAGTATCAGTTAAAATTGAAGTCTTATATTAACGGTTACTTCAACCCGGAGTAAGGTGTAGGGAGCATTTCGACTGGCCATATTAATTTTTATTAAAAACTTGTGAGGACAAAAGTTGTTCCTTACGTCGTGAATAACATATTTTGTTGAAAAACTTGAGTAGTTATAAGGTAATACACAATTAATTGTTTACAACGAGTAATCGCACTAGACTTTTTCGATTCTGATAATTGTGGTTCAATCTACACCTAATTCTAATTATACTATGATTTTTTTAAATTTTTTCGAACGTTACAAATTCATAACAAAATATATCATTCATCACCCTACACGATAACCTTGAAAGAATTTTTTTATTATCCAATTCACCCCCAGAATCAAAATAGACCACGATATTCTATATCTCTGTGTTACATTTAAAATTTGCATGTCGAATAGTTTCCGAGAAAATTACCCGTGAAAGACGGACGGACGGATGGACACCGAAGTGATAAGTGTTCCGTTTTGATAATTTTGCCACGAAACACTAAAATCAAACTATTTTATTTTAGCATTATTTTGGATTATATAATAATTTTGTCATCTGTGTTTGAGGTACCTATTTTCAAAAAATAGGTGTCGGTTATCATTTTATTATGAAAAATAGATTGTATAAAAACATTACAATAATAATTCCATTAAGCAAATTTTTTTTCACAATTTTCACTTTAAATTTATTATTAGATATTGTATATTTAACAAACATATAAATATGAGAAAAAGTTAAATAAGAGTTTAATAACAATTTACAAAATTTAAAAAAAATGGTGATATTACCAAAACTCACTTAATATTACCAAAAACATTTTAATTCTGCCAGTCTTAAAAATTTATTATTAAATCTTAAGATTATGATTGTTTTTAATTATACGTTACTAAGGGAGCAAATGCATTTTAGCAACAATAAGAATTTTACTGTTTATTAGTCCAAAAAACAGGAGATTTAAAGTATGTTAAGAGAATCCATGAAAACATATTTAAAAAAATTTGCATATCATAAACCAAATATCTCAAAGTTGATAAAATAGTTGAAGGTCATTTTTTAATACTTTGTAAATTATTAACATTTCCGTTTAGATGTTTGTTGAGTGTGTAGTATATAATTATAAATTTAATACTTTGTAAATTATTAACATTTCCGTTTAGATGTTTGTTGAGTGTGTAGTATATAATTATAAATTTAATACTTTGTAAATTATTAACATTTCCGTTTAGATGTTTGTTGAGTGTGTAGTATATAATTAATACTTTGTAAATTATTAACATTTCCGTTTAGATACTTTGTAAATTATTAACATTTCCGTTTAGATGTTTGTTGAGTGTGTATATATAATTATAAATTATATATAGTTATAAATTATATAATTATAAATTTAAAGTGAAAATAGTGAAAAATACTTCAGCCATAACAAAATGACTGAGTAGTATTTTTTAAACACGTCATTTTTACTTATATCCTTTAACGTAAAAAAATCACTAAAATTAGTATTTTTGCTGCACTGAACTCATACCTAACTTTTTATACATTAAAAGCAAATTTTCTAAATATGACACAATTTTGTATTAAATTGTTAAAATACTTCAAAAAATAAGAAATTATTATTTTACAGATTACCAATATTGAATTGGAAATTAGATAAAAAAAATAAATGGATAGCTGGTATAAAACGCATTCCGTGTGACATTGTTTGTGGTTGAAATGCTATAAAATTTATTATTTTACTCATTTTGTTCAGCTTAAAATAAATAGATATTATATATTCGCACAACTAAAATATTATTATTATTCGTTAATAAAAGCATTTATTTAGATATCTTCCGTTATTTTTATATTATTCACGTAAATATTTACCGGAGCCGTTAATTTGAAGCGTACTAATAAAATTGAAACCGCCTGTAAAGTTGCTGACGCTAGGCGGCGCTGATGTCACGTACCCAGCCACTATAAACCCCTTAGAACACAAAAATTACTTGAGGCATTTTTGAAACGTCATCCAGAAGTAGTAAACAGTTATATTTAAATAACTACACGCAAGTAAAATAATTACAACGTGTTGTTACGACAGTATAATTATGTAAATTAATAAACTCGACGATGTATCTGTAGTGATGTTCAACTTATTTTATTGTACTACATCTAATGTTTTAATTACATTTAACGAAGCAAAACGAGACTATTGTAACGCTTTACTTATGCTTTGTGGTCGACGGAGCACACAATGTTATTAAAAAAAATTAAACAGTAATTTGATGTTTTCATAAACTATTGAGTTCTTATAAGGCGAAACAGTCAATAACGTATAATAGATACATCAATAAATTTAAGCGTCTGTTGCGATTTCAAAATATATACCCGCATCTAAACTATATACGAAATTTACACGATATCTAAGTGCAAAAGACTATCCATATTATTTTACGTTAGGTTCCGAAATGGATACTCCAATCGGCACTTTATTTAATCTCGATATCTCAAAGGGTTCCGAAGATATTAGAGAAAGTGTGAATCAAGTCTCGATAAGGCGGGTGACCGTTTAATGCCGATGGGGCGCGGTGCGGGGTGGGAGATATCAATCGCCGCTGGTCGCGTAGGGTCAGAATACGCGAGAGTGCTAACGAGGATAGACGCGTCCCACAACCGTAGTATTTATCACCCGTAAAGAAGTTATTTTTGGGCCCATCTTAAAGCAAACGGATATAAACCAAATAAACTTAAAATAGTATTTAAGTAAATTCTAACCGGAATCATACAATTAAATTAAAAAGTAGATAAAACATTTAAGTTCATCCTGTTTACCATATGTCACTTACTGACAACTTCTTCCGTTTCTACGTGGCTACTGTCAGACTGTCTAGCTAGCGCATAGAGCTCTTGGCGAGTCGGAAATTTCTACTAGATTACATAAAATTTGTCTTGTGTTGTCCGATTGTAACTGAATCCAGTGGCTATTTTGTGGGGTTATTTCTTCCGTTTCTACATAGCTACTGTCAGACTGTCTGGCTAGCGTATAGCGCTCTTGGCGACTCAAAAATGTCTACTAGATTACATAAAGTTTGTCTTGTGTTTTCCGATTGTAACTGAATCCAGTGGCTATTTTGTGGGGTTATTTCTTCCGTTTCTACATAGCTACTGTCAGACTGTCTGGCTAGCGTATAGCGCTCTTGGCGACTCAAAAATGTCTACTAGATTACATAAAGTTTGTCTTGTGTTTTCCGATTGTAACTGAATCCAACGACCATTTTGACGTGTTATTTCTTCCGTCTCTACGTGGTTACTGTCAGACTGACTAACTAGCGTTTATCGTTCTTGGCGACTCGAAAATTTCAAATAGATTACATAAAATTTGTCTTGTGTTTTCCGATTGTAATTGAATCTAGTGACTATTGTCGTTTCATTAAAATGAACGCTACGATGTCTGGACATATGCAATGTGTGAATTGTGCAGTCAAATTTCAACGCAATTTGCGCAAAACACGTTCCCTGGAATATATGTCTGCAGATATGCGCCAAATTGCGAGAGATCAGATTTCTCAAGAGGTTAATCTGTATTAATATCGCAGCAAATAAACAAATATATTTGTAATAAATTGCTATGTAACACAATTACATATTGCATTTAACATTTTTAATCGTATGCGTTGTAAGAAATAGTAGCAAAACGTTTAATGTCTATATCGTGTTTACTGAAATATTGTTGTATTAAACAATGTAAGTTTTTTATATAATAAAATACTTCAAATTCAAAATCGTATTATAACAAACTCAAAAGGTCTCAAATTCAAAAGGTGTTTATAACCTTTATTGGGAAAAATTACAACTCGTCAAATTGATACGCTTTTCTATGGACATGCTCAAGGAGTGAAGAATACTTTCGTGCTTTCTCGCTCACACATATGCTTGAAGTTAGCCATTATGATTATAGACCGGATGTATAGCGATGGTGTAATGTTTGACACTTGTCTTTAATGACTTGGATACAAATCCTTTAGGCCAGTTAATTTTTCCCTTTTTACATTATATTGAATCACATGATTTAAAATAAATGTTTAAAATAATAACAGAAAATTAATTACACTATTATTTATTGATAAAACCATATATTTTTCAATAGCGTAATTTGCCTTTTTAATGTCACATTTCTCAACATTTCGGTTAGACCCATGAAAAATATAAAATAAAATATGTGTAAATGTTTATTGCAGATTTGATATAATTTTCAAAGGATATGGCACAAAATGAGGTAATTTTCATCAATGTCTATTATAATTCGTGGTGAGCCTGCTCCCCATAGTGGAATAAATCGGTTCTTTAACTTCAACAAACTTTACTGCTGTTGTGAACTATTTACTTACTTCTTTCTCGATCTAGAGTTTTATGGAAAATAGTCCACTATGGACGAAAGCGGCATTTTCTTTATTATAAAAATAATATAACTCTATTATACCTATTAAAGAATCATCAAATATTTATCGAAATAAATACAATAAATAATTGATCATATACACTAACTTGCAGTAAAAGCTACATATGCTAAAAATCCCATGGAAATCTAATTTTTCATATAATTATTCAACAATGAGAAAAATAGGGTCATGTATTAACTATATTGATGAATTAACTAAGATTTACCTTACACGATGGCGGAAATGCTAGTGTATGACAGCAATGCTTTAAAGCTTTGCTTGATGAAATGCGTGATCGAAGCTTATGAAAATTAAAACAAAGATATATTTAAACGGAGTTAACAGAAAATCTCTTTAACGATACCCCGTTGAACTATCCGAAGTATAAAAAACGTTAGATTTTTACGAAATGTTAATTAAAAGTATAGAGCTTCTATTTGCTTAATTTATTTGAGTTAATAAAACAGAAATAGGTTAAATTCAGAGACGTTATGAGATCATTTTTCAAAAGGAGACCAGCGAAAACAGGCTTAGCGTTACAGAAATAAAATATAATTCTTAAAAAACGGGTAAATTATAGAACATAAAAAGCAAACAATTCAGTGACAGACAAATCAGGAAAAGTAAAAGATAAAATACTATTTATAATCTTAATACAGAGCATTAATATTTATATTTTAATTAACAATTTTATTTTTTATTAACATTTATCGTTTTTATCAACAATTCTTGTTGTATTAAAAATATATGTGCATTTATGAAGAAAGCTTATCTTCATAAATGCACACATATTTTAATACAATAAGAATTGTTAATTAAAATATAAATGCCAGTAAAAATATAATAACGACGTCAGAAATGACCACAAACAATTATCAATATCGATCATTTTTAGATATGTAGCCATTGCCTAAAAAAATTAACTGTGAAGTTGCATTGACATTCGTTGTATTGTTTTATTCAAAATTAATGTCTTTTTCGCTCTTTGAGAATCTTACGTGGCTTTTTTCGACGAACCAGCCAGATCTACTGGTTTTAAGGATTAGTATGTAACAGAAGGGAGGATACAGCGAGACCCAATCCGCACTTTCTTTCGTCTTGCTGGTTCGAAGATTTCCGCAGAAATAGCATTTAGAAACTGTCATTAAAAATGACAAGACTTTCAATAAAAAAAACTAAGTTTATCTTACGTCTAATTGACGATGTAAATTTATGTGCTTAATTTTTATTTTTTTCTAAACAAGACTGTTATTTTTACTCTTGTAATACCTGGAGCAAACACTATATGGACTTTGATCGGTCTGCGTTGACATTTAGGTGATCAATTAAACCGGTACCTATAAACTATTTTGAAGGTTTTAAGAAAATAAAAATCACAAAACGTAACTCACGTAGTATTTACACTGCTCCTGGACCTCGACTCTGTTGCTGAAAGTTTCGTTTGTGGCCTCGATCTGCAACACCTGTGACTTGAGATCCAGATGGTTCTTCTGAATGAAGTAGACGTGGTCGACGCCTATCATCTGAGAACAAAAATATTACATTACTTCTAATCATAGAGAAATCAAAATGTGCTCGCCGAATTGTTTCTATCACAGAATGACACCCTCACCCTCTCTAATCTTCTATTTTATAATAGGCAGTACCTACTTACGTACCAACATCTAAAAACTCGTCTTAACAAAAGACTATTGAGTTTAAATATTCCTCGACGAACGCCCTAAGCAGCTCTAAGAAAACTCTTAACAAAAGTCAATTTTTTTACTAAACGAAGTAAAACACATCGTAAAAAATAAATAAATAAAAAAAAAATAAACAAATATCGTAGACTCCACAGAAAAATCCGCAATTAAAATATTATTTGGTGTTATAACGTTTTTAAGTACTTTAAGTAATTCGGATCAATATCATCATCATCATCATATATATTAATACGCTAAGGTTAAGATGTTACTCTCCCTTTTTAGAAAAAACCTCACAACTAATCCACATAAATTATATATCATTTTATAGATAATTGCTTGCTCTACCGGCATCCACAACTAAAAAATGTATTATTGCTATTGTTTTTGCAAATTAAGTAATTGTTAAAATTATATACACAAAACAGCAATGCTGCCATCTAACGGCTCAACGTCAATATGATTGACGGTCGGTAAAATGTTTGTTTAATTTCAAATCCACTCACGTATAAATAAAGTGGCGCTTTAGCTCAATGCTTTTGATACTTGCGCCTCTATATGTCAATTTTAGTAAAATATGTGTTTAATCTGTCATCTGAGCTTCATAATGGAATAAATAATATTAAAATTATATACACAAAACAGCAATGCTGCCATCTAACGGCTCAACGTCAATATGATTGACGGTCGGTAAAATTTTTGTTTAATTTCAAATCCACTCACGTATAAATAAAGTGGCGCTTTAGCTCAATGCTTTTGATACTTGCGCCTCTATATGTCAATTTTAGTAAAATATTTGTTTGATCTGTCATCTGAGCTTCATAATGGAATAAATAATGCGAAGACTTCGCACGGGTCACGCTAGTTGTTTTTTGTTACTAACGCTCACAATTTACTGCTTCATATCGGTGTATTGCATTAAACTTTCTGAAAGCGTTATATAATTTGAAATAATAATAATAATAATGTTAATAATTAAACTTAAATATGTATACTTTAATACTTAGTGGTCGTTTACTTATGTAAGAGTTAAATTTTATTTATATGCTTTCACTTCGTTCAAATTAAAAATGTTTCAAGAAAAAATGTTTCACATCAAACATTTAGAAGGCTCTATTTTTATTTTTTTTTAAATCGAGTTTTACACAAATATTGTACATGAAGATAAAATTAAACGTTTTTCATTTAATCCTTTTTCTATATTTTAAAACATAAATAGATATTTTACGATATTAAATATCGCCAAACGTTACGCAGCCTTTTAATTTTGCTTGTTTGTTATTACCAATCACCCGTGTTAGACAACTAATCCATTACCTATCAATACCGGAATTTTGAAAGAAATGATGTGAATACGAAATATATATTGAAGTTTCCACACTAGGCGACAAAGAGACCGGCACTGCAATGGCAACATTACGGCGATGGCGTTACTTTTTTCATGAAATGTCACGACAACCGTTTGCCACCGCACTCCTCGTGATGTGGCCATACCATCTCAGCCCGTTATCTGAGAATTTACCTTCGATTGGGCGGATTTTAAAACTGCCAAAGATATAGTTGTTCCTCATGCCGCCACGGAGAGTGATCCCTTCTATCCATTTCAGCATCCTCATTTTCGATTTTATAGTATGTGCCTTTTTCAGAGGCTACATTCAGAGCCTGGACTGCGGTTTTGTCCACCTTTGCTTTCATGAGTATCGACATTTTCTCGAGCGTGATAACCCTGAATTCTCACCACTTCATCCACTTTCATCAACTTAACAGTTTAGATAAATTATAATTACATAAGAGATGCCAATTTTTGCCGTGACGTTACCAGTACTACTAATATACTTGCTAGAAAAGGGAACGGCGCCGTCCAGTATAAAAATGCGTTCGTTTATTTTCATAAATTCTTACTTCCATTGTTGTCAATCCCGCGTCGTCTTCATGCCGTCTCTAAAAATGTCCTTTAGATATATTCGCAGGTTAAATCACGTTACTTGAAATATAATAAATTACAAATCTTTGTATTCCTGCGCGATAGCGTATCAACGGTATAAACTTCCTCGGAAGTTTCTTATAGAATAATCAAAAGAAAATAAAATACACACACACACACAAAGAATTCGCTCTCGAAATCTACAGACATTATATTGAATAGCTTCAGCGACTTCCAGCTGCGACCTACAACCAATGCGAGCGATAATAAAGGTTCATAAATCGGAAACATCGCTCGGCTATATCGTACTCGATTCAGCTCGGGGCTATAATAACTTCATCCCTACTACTCCGCCCAGTCTTGCAATAGCAACGTTGTTACAAAGGGTTATGTTTTTAAGATATATGATAAATTTAACAATAATATTTATAGAGTTTCACGCAAGCTTTTGATTTCGTATAATTCGTTCGCCTACATAAGCTAAAAAGTGACAAATTCGAATGCGTCTGCACGTAAACCCAATAGTCGCGATATAAATTCATTGAACGCCATCTCTTGGGAATGAAGATCATTATTACAGCTGCATTTCAATTATCTTTAATTAAAAAGCGGACGAACAAATAATATACTAAAAAATATATAAAAACAAGGTTAAGCTGGATTTTAAGGGGGCTATTAAAATTCAAGTTAAAATTACGTCGGTAAATTATTGATAGTGTGAGGGTATACGAAGTCCATCGAAGTTTTTTTACGACTTCTAATAAATTTTTTACGACTTCTATTTAGTTTTTTTACGACTTCTATAATACACTTTTGAAACCTTCATGTTCCGTAGACAAAAAAATTAAGCGCGTGCAACTTAGTAGACGTTACAAAAGTAATACTTCTTTGGCTATCTAAACTATGTAGTAAGGAGTAAAACGGACGAGAGAGAGAGAGAGAGAGAGAGAATATACTAAGTGTCACTCCATAGGCTATACTAAATTCGTATAAGATTTCAAAACTATACATTCAGAAAAAAATATACAATGTCACAACTCGACGTAAACGTCTAATAAGATCTTCATATAAATTTACATAGACAACTATTAATTAAAAAATAGCCGCAATGCTAGTATCAGAACACAGCTGAATGCGGCTAAAACAATTTGAAATCTTCTGTCGTAAATTACATTTATGACAACTATATATGCGGGTTCATTGCGGATTTATAATTAAATTAAGTACGTATACGTATGTGGTTAGTCTTGTAATGCGTGAAGTACACGCAAAATTAGTAATAAGTCAATCATGAATGGACAAATAAAGTGACAAAATTTTGACAGTTACATTTTGTCACACATAACGCACAAAACAGCTGATAGCAGTAGTGAGCGCCATTTTTTTTGTTTGCGCGCACACGTACACTTCTTGTCTTATTCTATCGTGTTCATCTATCTCTCTCGGTTGTTAACTACGTACCTATTTTCCGTTCTTCTTGCTATATTCGTTACATTAAATGTTGGAACTAAAACGTTACATTAAATTTGACCTTGATATTTTACTCTCATCGGGATCAAGAAAGTTTCATTTCAATAATAAAATAATTTTGAATGATTGTTTAGAAACAAAATCACGTTGTTTACAAAGCCGTTAAGACTGGTACGCTACTGAATTTTTGTATAAAGGCGGTGCTAATAAATGTTAAGTACCACATATTCTCCATACTATTAATATAAATATAAAAAATATTTTAGTTGTTTTATTTGTTACATAATAACTTTGCAGCCAAGCAATGAATTCATCGAAGATAACCCTAAAAAAGATGGGTTTTTGGCCCGTTCGGGAAATCAATAATTTTTAATTGAAAGGATATGATGTGGAGTTAATTACAAAATTATTTTAAGATGATCATAATAATCATTTCAAAGATATAAAGAACCACAATAATTGAATCAATATGATGAGGTATTACTTACAAAAAGATTTTAAGATTTTATCATAAGAATCGCTTCAAAGATATAAAGAACCACAATAATTGAATCAATATGATGAGGAATTAATTACAAAAAGATTTTAAGATGATCATAAGAATCGCTTCAAAGATATAAAGAACCACAATAATTGAATCAATATGATGAAGAATGAATTACAAAAAGATTTTAAAATGATCATTTAAATCGTTTCAAAGATATAAAGAACCACAATAATAGAAACGAACCAATGCAAATTGCTTAAAGGAACTTAATACTTAAACGTTTTGGGTTTTTAAATATTTTTTTTTTTAATTCATATCAATATACATCAAAATAAAAGTTAAAAAGCACGGAACAAGAAACTATTCCTCTCAATAATCGCCATAGCCAGAATTGTTTTGTAAATTTAGGGAAATCCGCATTGTAAAAAACCCTTAAATGAATAACCTTTCAAATAGATAACATACTGAATTCAATTCTACATGGGTACGATGATGACACTACAGCCGTGGTCATATATTGTGCCCTTTCTTTGCATGCCACTATATTGTGCCCTTTCTATACTTATTATTACGGCGACGTATATCACAGCAATACTTAAGTCACCACCGTAAACATATAGCATTGGATTCAGTATATTGTCTATTTGAAAGGTAATTCATTTAACGGTTTTTTAAAATGCACATTTCCCTAAATTTAGAGAAAATTCTCGCTATGGTGATTATTGAGAGGAACAATTTCTTGTTTCGTGCTTTTCAGTTATGTTTTCCCTGGTCGGGTTTTAGTTTTTAAATTTTATTTTCACTTACAACTTTTACTGTAACTTAGATCTATTGCGCAATTCACTTTCATAGAATTAGAACATCGAGCCTTGATAAAAATTATGATTCTAGTGGGCAGTTTTTATTATCAATTAAGACTGATTTAAGTTAAGATTAAGACTGATTTTTTACTGCTAAGTCTTCTGTCGTAGAACTGAATTCCATGTAACGTCATATACCCTAGGACACTCTCTGGATCGAGACGAATCTAAGGATATCTCATTTGTTGAAATCACTTTAGCAGTTTAGTCTGGACAAGGGAACAAACCGACGTATAAGTCAGGAACAAGCCAGATGACTAAAAAAATTAGATAAAACAAATTTTTAATAGTCAATTAATTTTCAATAAGTCAATTAATTACAAAAATAAGCATCATACGTAAAGTAAATTATCGAGTAAGATATCCGCAAAAGTGTTATCAGACAAATTATATTGCCGGTCAAATGGAATTCAGTTATATATCTCACTTCAAACTTTGTATACAATATTAAACTTGCATCCGGAAAAAAAAATTACGTAATATTAAATAACGGACGACTTGGTAAATCGATTTTTTTACTAAACCAAACAACTTAATAAATATATATATAACTTCTCTTTTAATTTTTAATAGCGTTAAGTAAAACAAATCTGACAAACGAGTGCAGCATGTGACAACAGATGGAATTGAGGTTATCGTCATATCAAGGTGGAAGTCTACCACTGATTACGTTCAGGAAGCTGTCAGCTCGTTTGTCACAGCTTCACAGTTTCTGCAACTGTAGACTTGCGTGCATAAACAAGTGCAAATAATTGCATCATATAGGGATCCCACTTAATTTATAGCGAAATCAATGTACACCTATGCACACTCCAATGCACATAAAGTTGCGGCGATTTTTGTGCGTACCACATTGAGTCATATATCGTTGGATGGGTCATATGATGAATATGGTTTTTCGGCTCCGTCTGCGAGATTTTAAGCTTTAAAGTAATGTACAATATGCAACCTTACATTAATTTTGCAACCAATAAATTGAAAAAATTGTAAAGCATCTTCGACATCTGGCATCAACTGGCATCAACAATTCGCGTCACGAGGTGTAGACAAGTACGGAATCCTACTTTATGCGGGTTCTGACACGCATTTTGCCGATTTCTGTCTTTCCGTAACTTCCACTATCCTTGTATGCACAACCACGCGAAAATGTCATATAAAAAATTAAAAAGCTGCTTGTGTTACAACCACGTGAAAGTGTCAAATACAAAAAATTAAAAAGCTGCTTATGACACAACCACGCGAAAGTATCATAAAAAAAATAAAAAGCTGCTTATGGGACAACCACGCGAAAGTGTCACATAAAAAAAGTAAAAAGCTGCTTATGGCACAACCACGCGAAAGTGCCATATAAAAAAATTAAAAAGCTGCTTATGACACAACCACGCGAAAGTATCATGAAAAAAGTAAAAAGCTGCTTATGACACAACCACGCGAAAGTGTAATATAAAAAAAGTAAAAAACTGCTTATGGCACAACCACGCGAAAGTGTCGTATAAAAAGCTGCATCTAAAACTGGTCGTCATATTCGAAACGTTTTCTTAAAAGCAGATCGATAAAAGTTAATATTTGCTTTTCTTTACACAAATCCATTGATAGAAATCAATGGATTTACTGTCATTTAAACAGTAAATCAAAAATTACTTAACCCCTTCCTGTCAAAATAACATGACACAGCATCATCTTTCTGAACACACAGCAAAATATTTTGCGCAAATTGCTATTGCGGTTCTTCATCATCAATGTACAATTATGGCAATTTAATGAACAATAAACAAGCTTTCAATTAGTCTTAATATTGTAACTTTTAAAAAATGTTTCTAAAAAAGAAACCAATAAAAACATTATATTTCATAACTGACCTAATTTTGAAAAAGTATATTTTATTATCTGCGTCGAGTATTGAGTGAACAGTTAACCTACCGCAAATAAGGTTAAGACATCCACAATTCTTTGATAATAATTAAGTGACCAAACACACGCACTACGGCGGCCACTGACACCGTTACTCACTGTCTCCAAGGCGCGGACATCGCAGTCGTAAAGCAACCTTCGACCTGGCTCCCATGAACGTGATCAGTGCTAGACTACCACCTCGATACGACGATAACCTCGATTCCAGCGTTCATTGAACCGATTCAACGAAGAGATTCAAGCTGACGGTGGGAACTTTTGAAACAGCCTGGTGTATGCTTGGACTAGAATTTGGAAATTATTTTGGGGAAATCATGCTCTCTCGGTTCTTTTTCGCCCAATTCGTTCTACTGAGCATTATAGCCGATATGACCATCATCTTTCTCATGCTTTTCACAGTATTTTAGGTATAGAAACAGTATGGTTCTATGAAACCACTTAAAAATAAGGTTTACTGAGTTGAGCAATTACCAAGTTTTTTGGGGTTCCATACCAAAATAAGAAACCCTTATAATTTCGTTTTATCCATTTGTCCGTCCGTCTGTCACAACCTGACAGAGTTTACAGTTTAAATGCATGTAAAATTATGTAAATATATTAGCCATGTTGAGATCTTCATTTAGAACACAACGAATTATCAAACAAAAAGCGGAAACGCAGTAGAATCGGTAATTCAGCCGAGTTGGTTTTACCGAGTTGTGAGACATCCTTTTACTCTTGACCAAAATCTTTATATTTAAATTTATTTTTATTCTTTTATTTCAGGCTGCTACAAAAACGTGTTTTTTTAGTTTTTCAAAACTATAATTGTTTTTCTAAATTTGTAGTTATAAAGTTATTGCATTGTTAACGTTTCTTGATATGAGTGCAAAATTTTAAATGAAACGGACGTTCGGAAGTGTGTAAAAAATTTAATTGAAAAGTTACATTCATACAAACATACATACATACATACATACATACAGGTGAATCTAATATGAAGCGTGTTAAAAATTTAAAGAAACATCAGCTTCTGCTATTGAAGATAGTACTTAAAAAAAAACCTTCAAATACGGAAGCTTGTTTAATTTTAAGTTTAAATTTTTTTGCGAACCTAAAATCCTAAATACATTACTTTTATTTTGATAATGCTATATTTTTTAACAAAACTAAATTTTTGAAAATTCTAAACTAAAAAGTATATTTGTCCCTTTCATCATTTTATTTAACCAGTGTATATAAGTTAATAAACTATAATTTTTTACTGACAAAAAACAAATTACAATAAGCTTTTGAAACTAGCTCATTCACTTCAATTCATTGATTGAATAAAGTCAAACAAAGAATTTTAAAAAGGAATAAAAAAACGATCAAATCCCCAAGAGCAACCTACGAGTAGGTTTAATACGTTTTACAGCACCTACACAATGCGGTTATATTATAAGTACTTTGTTGATTATTATTTGAGATTAGAAAGAAAAGTTCATAATCCTGTAAAATGATGCGCGATAATCTCCGCCTCCACTGTTATTAATTATATGCTATCTCTATATTTCCCATAAGAGGAAAAACTAAAACCCGACTACGGAAAAAATAAGTGAAAATTACGAAATACATAAATAGCCTGTGAAATTAATAACGTTATATATCCTAGGACACTCTCTGGATTAAAACGCATCTAAGAAAATATCATTTGATGAAATCACTTTAGTAGTTTAGTCTGTATGAGGGAACAAACTAACTCACATACATACATAGCTTATGCAATTCATAACGTTATATATCCTAGACACTCTCTGGATCGTGACGAATCTAAAGACGCCTCATTTCTTGAAACCGCTTTAGTAATTTAGTCAGTACGAGAGAACAACGTACATACATTGGGTGTCCATTATATGGTTGAAAAATTTTTTTTGGTATATCGAAACGCATACCGCCTAATTCATTTTAAAATACTTAGCTTACTTAAACACAAAATGTTATCTTCCTACATTAATATTAACCCATATCGACAGACCTGTTTTTAACGCTTTCCTTATGTAGCTAGATCAACTGAAATATTTATATTTTAAGAAAATATTTATCAAAACGGAAATCTAAATAATAGTTACTTATTTATTTAAAAAAAAAATAAATTGCATGTCATTTCAAATATTTACTTTTAAGGGTCTCTTTTTTACAGTCTAGATACATATTTCTGTGTTCTAGCACATAGCGTAACAAAAATTCCTTTTGAAATTTTGAAATTGCCTCAAACCATGAAAGCGTCGCATAAATATTACAGATATTCCAGCTGTATCATTAGCTGCCCTTAAAAAAGAATCTTTCTTTCTGCCTCCAAAAGGCAGCATGTTCTTTCCACGTAGGAACGTGTTTCTGGAGGAAATTTTCATCAATTTATTATCGAGAAAACAAATTTGTGATATGTGTGTGTGTGTGTATATATATATATATATATATACACACACACACACACATATATATATATATATATACATACACATACATATATACATATATATATATATATATATATATATATATATATATATACGTACACACACATACATACACCTTCCTCTACCGTAGTCAAAATTGACTACGGTAGAGGAAGGCCCATACTGAACAATTATCAAATACAAAGAATATTAAAATTTTTTCTGTAATAAGGAATACGGCAACAAAAAAGAAATCCACTGCATTAGAAAGACGTTATTTTGCTGTAAAAAATAAAGTCGCGATTACAAATACCATCCGAACAAAAAGTCACTGATAAACGGAACGAAATTATAGTAGCATAAATTTAAAATATCTTTCGACAGAAATCCTATTAATCGTGCCGTAACGACAAAGGATATCAAAACGTTATCGGACGGTTCAACCGTTACTTCTCAAAGGACCTCACTTTAACTTGCATTAGCCCTTCCAAGTCGGCACGAATGGAGGCTTTCACAACGCTAAGTTGGCAGTTAGAAGCCACTGAACCTCGACATCTTTCTTATAGCGCCCGTAACGATAAGGTAATTTATTTTCAAAGCTCCAAGAAATTACCCTCCTCAACGGTCGCTTAATGTTTTTTTTGCATTAAAAGTTAATTTTCATCACTTTAAGGCTATGAAACGAATTGTCCATAATACGAGCATCGCTTTCCAATAATTAGAAAAAAAATATATTTTAAAAATTACGGAACGATCCATATATGTTTATCGTACACGCGAAAATGCCGAAATTAAAAAGAAAGTAAAATAAAGTATATCTGATTTATTATAATTAACGTCTAGTGATTCCGTGGTCACATCCGTGGGCCCAAATACCAAGACAAACAACCAAAAGTGATGAAAATGCAAGCACACAGAATGCAGATTAGCGCGGCAGAATATTCGTACACGTTTCGTACAATAGGTGGAACAAAATTTAACTTCCCACGTTAACAGAGCCTGACTTTTGATAACTTAAAATATAAGAATAAAAACTGACAGTTATATAATTTTGTGAACACCCTCATCTTCTAACCGAAAAAATATCATCGGTAACGAAATGTCACAAGTGAAAAACAGGCAAGTTCCCTATGTTCGAACAAAGTAATACCCGTTTACGTGACAAGTTTATTTTACTTCCTTACAGTTGTAACCAGTTACGGGTTTTCCTTTTATGTTAATCAAATAATCCATAAGATTTTGCGTCAATTAGTTAGGGGTTTGTTTATCTTGCAAGTAAATTTAAAATTTTTTTATGTTACTTAATTTTTGAAACTTTTTCAGGTACAAATCATGTATTCAAATAAACTTAATTCATCACTTTTATTCTTGTATAATTATTATACCTTGCTGTATTTTTGGAGTTCACTCCTTAAGAATCGTTTTTCATATAAAGCGCCCGATATGAAGTTTTATGAGGACTAAAATCTGAAGTTCAAAGCGTTAAAAAAGTGTAACCGTTAGGTTCTTATCGTACTAAGTTCAGAGCGTTAAAAAACTGTAAACGTTAGATGGCCTCTCCGCGTAACGTTTCTGCGCATCTTTAGAGTGAGATATCAATATGTTGTTTATTGATTATGTTTATTTGGCATTTTCTTATGGTATATTCGAAATGACGGAGTGTGTCACACATTTTCTTATGGCGTAATCGCAATAACGGAGCCACACATAGTTTACTATCGTTCGCTTATATCAAGAGACAATCACAAATGTCATATGTGTGAATAATTGGTGTCTTCTATCGTACAAAAATTAAAAAGTCCTTTTTTAATTTTAACTTTTTAGTCTGGCGTTACTAAATGTTTCTAATTTTGTTATTGTAAATTTTGTCATTGTAAATTATGTTGTATAAATTATGTTGTATTTTGTTCATTTGCGTTTTACCTGAAAATAATTATACTGTCAGCATTTTTTGATTAACAAATTTTCCAGTTACATTTAATGATATTGATATTTGTATTTATATACAGTGTTACCTATTTTATACATTCCAAGGTAATCGTACTAAACTCCAGTTGCGCGTAGGAGCTGACACGCCAAATTTTTTTACTATGGAACTTTAATTTTCCTTCTTACCTTAAAGTTAACATATCATCAATTTTATAAAATTTAGCCCATTACTCATTAGTAGGTCGACATACGGATGACTCCTCAAATAAACTCTTGAAAACTTGTCATAAAAAATATAATTTTCAAAATTGCATACCGGGGTGCAAAACTAATTTCTCATTGAGAAAATTTGGAAAAACAGGTTTTAATTTTTTTTGGCAAATATGACTACAATTGAAATACTCATATATAAACTTAGTCAGAATCGCGTTGCAGTTTTATTGCCCTTTTCACCAGAACGACAATCTCTATTCGCATATCTACCTGATTGCAACATGGTTGCGGCATGTGGTACAAGTACCTGTTCCGATTCAAACAACCAGGTAATATAGCTCATCATTCATAACTTGTTTTAATTAATTCACACGTGTAGTCTGTTTTCTTAGGGTCCTGTGTAGCAAGCGGCAAAAATGAAAACCATATAATGTCATCATATCCCTCTGTCTGTCCGTGTATCACAGTATCATAGCTAGTTCAGTATCAGACCGGTTGTGGCGAAATTTTTCAACACGTAATTGAATTACATGAACACATAATAAAGAAAAAAAATGATCTATATTTATCTCTTTCGTTTAAAATATAACTAAAAACATTTAGCAAAATTTTTGAAGTGAAATTTTTTTATCCTCAACTTGTCCAAATTTGTTTAATGGGTAAAAATTAGCGATTTTGCATCATGTCAAGGGGAACGGCTTTCGGGTATACTCGGCGGTAGGTCGAGTATGGCCGAACGGTTCGACTACGGATATATTCAGGACATACATTTGTTAAAAACTCAATTTTTCGACAGTAGTTATATACTTTAAGAGCACAAATATCGAGATATGGTTTAATAAAAAAACAACTGGATTGTCGGTGGTCTTTGTTCGAATTCCCACTATTCGAGTTTCTTTTTTATGTTATCTGTTTATAAAAATATTATTCATTCATAGAGTTCAAATAAAACTCCCGGCTTTATCAATTAGATGAAGTTTACTTGCTTTTTAATTTTCGTGTTCGAAATTTCCCACATACACAGTACGATTATCCTGATTGCCAAAATTTTACTTTTACAAAAAAAAACCTATAAAAAGATGTATTTATTAAGCAGATCTATTTTTTTTAATCATAACATCTTCTACGTGTAATCCAGAGCATATCGAAGTTTGCTCCAACCTCTCTATTTTGTTTAATATTTATATATTTTGACCATTTAGATTATAGTATAGATAAATACTATCTTGACCACTTAAGTAGACGTTGGAAGCATCATTTGAAAGATTCTGGTTTCATGCAATATGTACAATATATTTATTATATTGTTTGAGGAATCCTTCCATAATAAAAAACAAAACATATTTTTAGTGAATTTTGTGAAATCGAACCCATATACGCTACAAGTATTAACGAAATCCAACAATTTTTTTTGTTTTCACACCTGGACTTATTATATAGACACGAAAAAAGTATGTACGGACTAAATTAGTAAAATTATCCCAGACTATGTTCTGACTAAACTAGAGAAACTATTCCAAGGGACTAAGTCGCGGCTAAGGTTGCGAACAAAAGCGAGAAACTGAAAACTAAAAGTCAGCTACTGCTAGATGAAGCTGTCAGCTACACAACGGCGCCTGCAAAGCATTCCGGAAGCAATATTTCTCGGCGCCTTCACGACATCCTGCGTACGTTGAACTTCGACATCCTTTGTGGCAGCGCTCGTAAGGACAACACAATGTAGGCCGCCTCTATCGCGCTGTTCGAAAACACATCTCACAGCCGTTACGCAAGTTTCCGCTTCGAGAATAATGTCCTGTCGCACTCGAACTATAAAACGAACATTGTTCATAGGCCGTAAACGCGGACGCCGCCCGCCGCCGAAACGACGCGACTGCTGGCAATATAACGATGATGTTAAAAGTAAATGAACCAAACGAGCAATGTTGACATCGGTTTGTGGACTTTTTCTAGTACACGTAGTTATCGAAGAAACGTGTTCCCCAATTGAACTTTCTCGGTAAGTAAAAGTCGATTTGTATGAATCTTAAAATATAGTCCGCCTCATATATAATGTAAATGTAGCCATACCAATTTCATTTGTTGATTATTATACAAATCATCAAAGCAGGGTCCGAAGCGATAATTATCATCGATAGTTATCTTTGATAATTATCGAGATAAATATAGGTTGATAATTATCTTGATAAACATAATCGAAAATATTTGATTTCTCTATCTTCAATTTTTTAGTAATAGAAACGTCATGAGCGTCACTTAACAATTATGGTAGGGGTTTCCCCGCGTAGTGTTTTTCGGATCTGTCCGACTGTCAGTCATTCTTCATTTGAATCTTAAATTAGATTTAATTTTTTTTTGAATTCAGAATCTTCACATTCAGTAAATCCTCAAACAGTTGATGTGATACAGTTGAGAAGGATGAGGATGATATTCCACTCAATTATTTTATTAATGAATATGGAGTTTGATTTTCACCTATTTTTGTTTGAAAGTTTTGTTTTATAAGTTTTCAATTGTGAAATCTAGCTAGAAAAAATATAAGATTAAATTGGTTGTTAAACATGTATAATTTAATTAAACTACTTGCTTCCAATATCAAAATTGATAGATAGCTATCGCGATAATTATCGCGTTAATTATCACGAGGCATATTTATCTTGATAATTTCGAATCATAGATATACATACTGGTTTATATAATTTAGCTCAACTGCTTATTCTGCGAATTAATACACCATAACCGATTGTTTACCTCAATAATTTCCTCTGTTTGTTAATTAAAATTATGTGTCCCTTTTTATCAACTGCTAATATATTACAATGTACAATGATTTTATGATACAATCTTATTGTTCACTGTACTGCGGCCACGGTCTCCTTGCATGCGAAGCAATAAAACCCGTTTTGTATATTTATTTGCATGTCGGATACGCACTATCGATAAAAATAACACCTGGTCAGTGACTCACGCGCTTTCTAGTACTTATTTATAGAGATTCTGCTAGCTATTCCCGAGAGAAAAGCTAGCTATTATATTATAGACATTGTTAGATCTCCAAAATGTTTCCCACTGGGTTGAATCTAGGAGGGTAAAATCTAATTCTATCCTACAAAATTAAAAAGTCTTTTTTAATTCTAACTTCTTAGTCTGATGTTATTAATTTTGTTGTTGTATAAATTAAATCTTGTTCATTTCTGTTTTACTTGAAAATAATTATATTGTCACCATTTTTTTATTAAAGAGTTTTCCATTTACATTTAATGATATTGATATTTGTATTTATATACAGTGTTGCCTATCTTATATATCAATCAACACAATCGTACTTAAGGAGTAAACGCAGTCGCGCGTTGGAGCTGACAAGCACAATGTTTTTTCATTTGAATGTTTTATATACAATGAAACATTTATATGTAACGTTTGATTGAGGAAATGTGGAAAATTAATAATATTTTATTATCATGAATTATATATCCGTGATAAAGGTCCAAATAAAAAAATATTTTAGATTGTTTTCATCTTATATTTTAAAGAGGGATATAAAAAATCCATTAAATCAACAACGTGTACATAAAAATATATATCTAAAAATTAAATAATAATTTGTATAGCTCATTAGTATGTATGGGCCATATGTACCCATGTATATCTAAGACATTGGCTAGCAACAGAATATCAAAAATAATAGAATACATTACAATATAAAAACCTCGGAACGTGAAAGCTATCATGGAGTCTTACAAAAAATAGAACATCTCCCACATTACTGGTTTCTTTCACTCGCTCGCTTGTTTTCGTATACTCTTTTCTGTTATTTAGGCCACTCAGAAAAACTTTCAATAAACTCTTATTTTTTAAATCAGAAATTGTTTTAACCTCATTTCTTTTTCCTTTCTCATTTTTACGCTCTGCTAATCTTCTCATTTATTTCTCAATCAACTCATTCCTACCGCGACCTCATTTATTTTCGTTTCTATCCCGATTTTGGGTTTCCTGTTTACTTTCCATGATTTAATTGTTAATACCTGTTATGTTTTAAAATCCTCTTGGCCTTAACTATATTACTATACATATAGCTAACTATAGTTATGATATATATAGTTAAGTATATTTATTAACGAGTTCATGTGGATGCGAACACGAGGAATTTACTTCGTATGATAAATGTCGACACGTTGTCCACATAACGAGTCCATTTCGAAAATTATTATTAATTATGAATTGCCCGAGCTATTTCATTGTCATGATGTCGACGCCTTAAAATGCGCGAAATGCGGAATAAATTATCGTTATACCTGTATGGGAATGAGGGGTTCAAAAAAATCTTACCATCAAATAAGAGGATGGAATGAAAATACGTAAAATTTACACGACGTATTAATTTCGCAAAACACGAAAATAGCATCCTCCACACAATCTGTTCGGTCAGAAATATTTGGCACGAACTTTGAACGCTATATAGTAATATAGATGCAAAATTGATAAATTAGCAGTCACATTCATTCACCGAATAAAAAGTGACTTAAGGAATTAATTGTTAATCACAATTACAGCCAAGCTACGTGTTACAATGAGCTCGGGAAATAACCGCTTCATTTGATGAAGATTCAGAAGTTGAAGAAATTGAGTAAACTAATCGCCACACTGAGATACAGAATGTTTTTGAAATTAATAATGAAAATGTTTTCAATATAGTGGCAATTCTCAAAACAGCTATAAATGTGCCAATACCACTAGAGTAAATACACTGCGTATTTGCTCTGGTGCTCTTCGCATTGCTACTGGCAAGTCGGACCGTCCACGCAACACCATGGTGCGGCTGACTACGTGGTGTCTGCGTGACGATATAGTTACATCTCAAAATACTTAGCCATTCCAAATGCTGTGATTAAATTTTTCACAAGAAAATTTTCTTTTAATTATTACCACCACTTGTTTCCCTCATCTTGGGGAATTTGCTTTGAGTGTTGGAAAAGTAGTTCGGTTGGATTGAAGGTGGTTAAAGGGCAGAGTTAAAGAGCAATAACCCAACAAATTTAGGGAACAAACCTATAAAGAAATGGGAATAATAAAAATTGGTGTAAATATTTAGAAAATAAAAAAAAATTTAAAAACAAGGAATAAAAACTAGCGACAAGCAAACAATCATTATTCCCAACTTTAATTTGGTTTTGGTATAAGGTGTAGACATCGGCACAAAATGTATTAAAAGTGCCTAACATCAAGGATATCTTTATAAAAAAAACTTTTGGATAAAATAAACGAGATCCTTTATAATGATAAACAACACCTCCACCAGCTTCACTTAATATCGTACCTGAACTTCGAATAAAAAGAAAACTATGATAGGTTTAAACCCTTAACAACAGACACACTTGTATCTACGTAAACAAATGTCAGAAAATATCCGGAACACTCTAAAAACTCTGAGAGATTAAAAATTTTAAAAAAAATTAACGAAGCCTCCTTCGCTTCTCGCTAATTAGTAATCAAATCAACTTCCGCAATTTCCGTGTCGCCAAGATCAAACAACATTGCGGATAAAGGTTTCACGGGATGCACATACAAGGAGAGACACTTTCCCAGTTTACGCTCACAACGGTTTGACATTTAAATTAGAAACAGATTTAACAGAATCGCATTCCTTAATAATATTCCTTAGAATATATTTCTTGCAGATTAGCAAAATATAAATAAATACGGCAAATTAAAAATTAACATACGCAAAGAAAACCGATGTATTTTCAACACTTTAACGTAAGTAGAAAGATGCCGATCTACTGTGAATCTTGATTAACACCTATCTTTTTCCCACGAAGACATCCAAGAATGGAAAGGTTTCCAAGAAAACATCTAAGAATATTAAGGAAAATTTGAAGAGGATTTTTAAAGAAGATTGTTATTTCTCGCGACAGAATGAAGAAAGAATATACGTTTGATTGTAAAGACACATCTCTTTCAAATGCTAAGTACTCAAATTATATTTTCTCTAACATTTTTAAATTAGATGTGGTTGTTTTTAGTTTCGAAAATATTTTGAATATAAGTCGTGGATTTCGATATTTTAGAAACGATTCCGATCTACTTGTATTAATTTTTATCTACATCGCAAAGGAGATTGGCAAAAGTCCAAATAATGTTGGGTCCAGATGTTGCAAGGATAAAAATTACATTCTTACAGTCACAGCGGATAGTCGAAAAACAGCGAAGAAACTTTCATTTTGACAACACAAAATGAAAGCCAATATCAGTTACACTTTTTTATATTAATTTAGGCAATGGCTGCACCTTGTAATACGATGGATTTTGCTTAGATTTGTAATCGTTTCAAAAAAGTTATTATGTACTTGTTAAATTTTTACTGTTACTTTTATTTCTTATTAACAGTTCTTAACGTACTCGTATTAAAAATATAATATAGGTGCATTCATGCAGATACCTTTTTTGTATTATGGTTACAAATTGTACTTTATATTTTGCTCTTTCCTGTTTCTCAATAGCTAAACTGTTAACTTTTTTGTATCCTACAAAATACCACCGGCTTTTTTTTAAATTTCATACTATTTTTGCGCAAAAGTCAAAAAGATCATGATTAACGTCGTGCTATGCGGGCTTCACAGCCATCATACCGAGATGTTGATATCTACATAGTTATCACGCTATTGCCAACTGTCTCGCAGGAAGTTACACTATTATTATTCAGGACTGAGGCAAACCATATTCCGCAAAATATACCTTCGTGTATTGTGAGTCAAGTCATTGAGAGCCACCTCCCCGTCGGGAAGAGGAAAATAATCGTCGGGCGCGAGCAGAACAGGGGTGTCGGGCAAGAAGGGAGTTGGGTGGAGAGGGCGAAGGTCGCGAACCGACCTAGAGACGGCGCCGCGAGGTCTGTCGTGTGGGGGGTGGGGAATGTCCCCGATGTTTGGGCACAGCGCGGACCGTCCAAGCCATAGTACTTGTTTGACTGTACCCATTCACGTGAACTCGATTTTGTCCAGATATATTTTACACTCCAATGAGTTATCATTATGTCTTAGGACTTTTTAATTTTCTTATGTATGTACTTAGGTGTGAATCTCCCTTAACCATATAGCACCCGAAAATTTTAACTTACCGCGGCAAAATTTCGTATACAGAGTGTACTACGAAAACACATCTAGGCGTCGAGCAAAAAATTATAATTTTTGTACGAAAGTTTCAAATTCTTCTCATTTAAACAAGAATTCTGTCCGCGGAGGAAAACGCGCTATATTACACATTTATAAATCTACAAATTCTCTCCGACTAGGGTGCACCTAGGAGGATATTCCAGAGTCTGACAAATTGTAATAATACTGTAGTTACGAATACATAAATTTAAATGTGTTATTAAATTAAAACAATTAATGAATGATAAAATCAATTCGGCCATCTAGCGGAGTATTATAAAACTATTAATTCATGATGGTTGCTTATGAGAGAAATAGATGTCGCTATTAATTAATTACGTAATAGCTGTGTTAAGTAATAATTTTGATGCTTTCTAGATTTTTTTGAACATTAGGTTCAAAATAGCCAAGTTTCATTACACGGCCTCATTGTCATTTTATTATATGTATAGACATAAAATAGATATAAGGGTCGAGATCTGTTAGGTTTAAAATTCGCAGAGTATAATTTGATTGTAAATCTGACATTCATATAATTAATAACAGAATTCATTATTAGGTTCCATAGTCAAATTAGGAACACTTAAAGTCGCATCATTTAGACGTAAATCCGTCTGTACCACACAGTCGTTTTATTCGCAGATCATTAGTGCTATAAAACCGAAATTTAGTATGAATATAAATACACATACAATGCCTACAAAGTTAATAAAATCTTTACTTTATAGCTTACTTCCCATAGATGGGAAACTCGGGAAACTTTTTTCACGTACCCCATCGTGTAACGTATCATTGGAAAGGTCTTTAAAAAAAATTGGGGAAATATCCTAACACTTTTTCGAAACACGTATCCGTTTCCGGAATATTATGTTTTAAAGCTGTCATTTCTGTTATTAATACGTGTCTCCACCCCCTTATCAGCTAAAGCGTTATTTTTGAATATCTAAAAATTCTTAATAATAGTAGTATTTATAATTAAATTAAAAAGAAACTGGTCACAGGTCAACGGGCTCTATTTTAGTTTATGAGTTTTAGCCGGCCAAGCTATGACATGTAATTGGGTCAAAAAGTTATTTAATTAAACTGTAAAAGTAATTTTGTGTTTCAAAATTTACATTTATTTTATCTATGGAATATGTTTTTATCTATGGAATATATTTATGTTGTGAAAAATACATATTTGTAAACAGTTTAAAAAAACCACTTTACACCCTTAAATGTCTATAAGTGCCTAAATGTGTGTAGAACTCACCTAGTGCGAGTTCTTCTCATGCTTGACAGGTTTTTGCACAAATAATACATTGTAGAAGTCCGTGTATAAAGAAACAAAATCTTTACGCACGTTGGTCGACCGTGGTAACATCCTCAAAAGCAACATTGTGGAATTTTCGAATGAATGACGATCAACCGTGATCTCTTAATCGTTTCAATCGCTCATCTGTTGCTAATATTTACTGCTCCTTCCTAATATTGAAATGAGTTGCTAATTTATCCGATCCTTTTCGTTTCTACTGAAAGTTAAGAATGTATATATAAAAAAAACTGTCAAGCACGAGTGGAACTCGCACTACTTGGATTCCGTACACATTTAGGCTTTTATAAACATTTAATGGTACATAACATTGCTTTATTTATAAAATTTTATTTTTTAAAACGAAGCTATATTGCCTACTATATTTTTCAAGGCGCATATTTAAAAAAATATTTTTGTCAAGTGATATAACCACAAATTAATGTTTTTCGAATTGTTTCCTTTACTTTCGCTGTAAGACCTTGGTTCTTGCCAAATATCATGATCCTAGGTCAACCGGAAGTACCCTTAAGGTTTTGATTTATTTGCGAGTGTCAAAATATGAGGCATAAATGACTCTTATTTTTTTATTACGCTGACTTAAAAGCTTGATTTTTTTGCAGCTCCAATGAACCGTAGACCTAAGTATTTGATATTAATTTAATCTTGATATCTCCACACGTACCTGAGAAAAAAGGTCTTGACAGACAAACAGACAGACGGACAACGAAGTAATCCTATAAGGGTTCCTTTTTTCCTTTTGAGGTAAACTTTCAAAACTTTTTACTTCTTATTCCTATGTATACTAATACTAACTAATTTTTAATATTACTAAGCCTCAAAACTTTTTCTTTGGACTACAACTTACAATGCCACAAAACTCTGAATTTACGTTTAATAAACGCTCTCCAAAGCCACCGATTTTTTAAACAATTCCTAAAAATATTTTTAATTTAAATTTATACAATTTATATGCTTTTACTGTTATATTTGTAGTCATTAATTTTTTTTGTCTTATTTAAATTATTTTCTGACTGAAACTTTTGCTTCGGGCTAATTTTTACAATGCCACAAAACTTTGGAATATGAATTTAACTTTAATAAACGTTCTCCAAAGCCACCGATTTTTTAAACAATTCCTAAAAATACTTTTAATTTAAATTTATACAATTTATATGCTTTTACTGTTATATTTGTAGTCATTAATTTTTTTTCTATTTAAATTATTTTCTGATTGTCACAAAGTTATTTTAAAGTCAATGGCAGACTGTAATTTTCTCGTCCTTTTAGCCGAGTACGTTTTAAGAAATTAATGATATTAAATAATTTAATAAAATAATTTAATTATTCATTATTTAATAAATAATTTAATTATTCATTATTTAATAAATAATTTAATTATTCATTATTTAATAAATAATTTAATTATTCATTATTTAATAAATAATTTAATCCTTAATTATACTTGAAAGCATAATTATGAAAATACTAGTATTAATTTGAAATTTATATTCATTTATTATTTTCCATCAATCATTATTATCACAAGATAACAAACTAAATATAAATATATTTTATATTAAAAAGTATATATAAATATATTTAAAACTATATATAACTATAGTTTTGCGTAAACACAACATAATTTGTTCATTATCTTAGGTATCAAGGAAAAATATTAAATTTAGACTTGGAAGAAAAATAAACTTATATTTATATGTCCAAGTACGCCATGTATCTTTTTATGATATATATATATATATATATATATATATATATATATATATATATATATATATATATATATATATATATTATTCAAATACGTCTTTAAACTTTCAATTTGCCAATTACTGTTAAATTAACATTTAAGCTATAAAATATAATATGTATTGTTTTTACTACTGAAGACAAGGTCTTAGCTATTCACGATCGTGCTATTCACATTTTGATGTTGATTTCTATATAACCGGTTACAATAACCGGATTTATATATAATCTAAGAAATTATTAAAAAAACATTTTAACTCGATTTTATCGTCAAAATATCGAAAGGATTAAATTACCTATTTTCATCCATACTGTAGCCTTATCCAACATTCTACAAAGTTATTGCGAGTGTAGCAACTAATTATAAACAAAGTTACATTCGCTCGACGAGATAACAAATACCTAATCAGACGTAAACTAGACGAATCTCGTAACATCCGTGAAAACTATTTTCATCTCGTGAACAAACTTAGGAAAAAGACGAGGCAATGAAATTTCGCATTTACATTGAGCACTCTCTACTAACTGAGCGCTTCTTAGATCTAAACTTGAACGGAATGTTATATAATCCACGAGTATTGATTGTACGCAAATAAGACCTGCGACATCAGACAGAAATAGTTGGGAGAGAACAGAATCTGCTTGTTACTGGCACCCTTCATAAATCATTCTCAGAACCATGATTTCTGTCAGCACAAGTCATTAATAACATTCACATTCACGTTCGTCTAATCACTGAACTCCAAACATTTGCTATTAATATTAGCTTACAAAACATAAATATAGTGAAAATATAGAAACCAAAAAACTTTCGAAATTACGTGTTAGTTACCTTATGGGACAAAAAGTAAAGAAATATGAATAAAAGTATTATGGATCGGTGGCTTAAAGGTGTAAATACCACCGGAATAATGTCTAAAAAATTGTGCCAGAAAAGTGGATTAGCTCATAATAAATTGCAAAGGTTATAAACAATTAAAGATGAAAAAACAAGATATTTCGTTTTTCGCCGATATCTCATAAGCCATTAATATTAAGAAAAAACAATTTTTTTCACTTTTCTGGCACAATTTTCTAGACATTATTCCGTATCGAATGAGCTATCGCACATATTTTTCGGACGCTTATGTCTATTTAGTCACTTTTTTAACTTATTGACTAGACTATAATAAAACTGTTACTAAATTAATTCTGCATATGGAATTTTTTAAAGAGTAATTGATTTAACGCAAAAAATAATAGAAGAAGCCAGAAAATCTGTGTTTAGAATTTTTGTGTATCAGTCTGTATGTTAATTTGTTCTTCAATCACACGAAATCTACTTACTGCACGGATTCTGATGAAAGTTGCTATGGTACTAGTTTATACTCTCGAGCAACACATAGGATATTTTTTATCTCGATATTACAGATATAAAAAGGCCGTGACTTGGTGAATATTATAATATTGATACTGCCAACGCCATCTATTAGCGTTTTAGTATACTTTATGCTCATAGAATATTCCTAATAACTTTTCTTAGACTGAATTCCATGGGAAGGATGTTGCGCCAGCACATCTAGTATACAATAATACAGGCGACAGGTTATTAGTATGACACAAAAAATACTACAGTAATTTCTTAAAATTTCGTAAATATTTCTACCTTAATACTGTTGACATTTTTTTCCTACTACTTGACTGTCAGAAAAATTGTCATAATATGGTCATGAAGTGTTTTCTCAGATTCATGGAAATTACATTTAAAATTTGCTGTATTTTTTTTAATTCACATTGAATCTGTTACTTTGATTCAGTACAGAAAGTAACAAAAAATTTCTTGATCAAATTTTAGCTTGTTAATAACTATCACCACTATTTTTACTTTTGCGGACAAAAATATTCATGCCTAAAATACGTACGTCGCAAATAGAAATTAAGCCCATCATATTAGTATTTGTTCATTTTTAGATAAGGAATTACAATTCTAAAAAAAGACTCTGATTTTCACCCAGTCGTCTGTATAAAATCTTCACTAACAAAGGAGCTAACTTACTGGATGTGCCCCGAAACGGCATTAACCAATCAAATGAGTCATTCCATGGTAGGTAATTGTATGTTGGAAACGTAAAAAAATACCTAGCCATCTTTATACCAGGGATTCCCAGAATGCAAATAGTTAACCTAAAATTTATCACTTGTAGTAATGCCACGCCAACACAAATTAAATCGTCAGCCACAAGTTTATAAAAATAAAATAAGAATAAAAAATTAGTAAATAATTAAAATGAGTATTAAAAAACATGTAAAAAATTAGTAAATAATTAAAATGAGTATCAAAAAACTTGTAAAAAATTAGTAAATAATGAAAATGAGTATTAAAAAACTTGTAAAAAATTAGTAAATAATTAAAATGAGTATTAAAAAACTTGTAAAAAATTAGTAAGTAATTAAAATGAGTATTAAAAAACTTGTAAAAAATTAGTAAATAATTAAAATGAGTATTAAAAAACTTGTAAAAAATTAGTAAATTATTTTTTTTTTAGTTTTTTAAAAATAGAAAATTAGTAAATAATCTTACAGATAAAACTGATCATATTCTACGTTTACTCTCAAAGAAGTTGAGTACTCGCAAAATGACAGAGTGCCTTGTTTTGTTAGTAATATTTTATTCTACTTATAGTTAAACAGGGGCATTGATAACAGTTAACATGCATGTACAAGTATGTCAGCAAAGATAGCGACGAAATGTAATAACCTCTGTAAGATACGGCACGATTTTAACGATTTTTGAAGTAAAATTTCTTTACGCACGCTTGACTTGGGGAGTAAGCTGGTGAATGCGTGACGAGAGCGTTACGAAAAGTGTGATCGGGCGAGGCGAACGGAAGTTGAGAGGGAGATATGAGTTAGTGAAGACAGAAAGAGAGAGATACGTTTCGTATATTACTGTAGGGACAAGAGAGAGAGGTGCGAGCACACATTTTCTTTCTCTCTTTCTCTCATAGCCAGTTATGTTTCATATATCTAAGCCAGAGTGCAAGCCTATTGTCTGCATCACACTGTAGGAGCAAGAGAGCAGTGCGCGCGCACAATTTCTTTCTCTCTTCCTCTCATAGCCAGTACATGAAATATACATATATATGCCAGTTTACTAGCGTTACGCGAATGGTGATTTTTTTATTATTTTGTTATTTCATTTCGTTCTTGGACAATTTTATAAATTATTATTTTGTTCAATACATTAAATATTCTACGTTTAAAGTGAATAAAATTGTAAATTCATTTTAAAGTTCATATTTTGTGAATTTGAAGTTTTACTTCAATCGTGTGGTCTAAAGCACACTCGTTTCTTTTTTAAATCTAACAATGTCATGTAAGTATTAACAAGCCATGATGGCTTTATTATAACTGTCATTTCTGAGGTGAATTGCACTCGAAACATTTGTATGGAATAAACATCAAATGAGAACTATCTTATACTCTTATTAATTGTTATAAGTCGAAATTACTAAGAACTGGATTGTGGTAATAACGCATCCCTAATGGACACAGTCTATAGAAATGGATTAGATATGATTGATTGGCGCTTACAGTTATACCTCCATCTGAAGGGCAACAGAAAATTAATCCATAGCAATACTCTCAGTTTTGTACAAACAAAAATTTATTCCGGTGTGACGTACATAAGGCAATTAGTGGATGAAAAGTCTTTGTATGCAAGTGCCTTGTATTCGACTGCTAGTTAGTTAATGATATTTTATAAAAATTATTCCAGTTAATAAAATGATGTATTAATACTTAGACGATCATGTGAAAATCAGATATAATTTCTATTCACAAACTACATAAAAATTGATCAAATAACTTTATCAATAAATGGTGTAGAATGATGATTACAGGTTAGTTTAAGCAGTATATTAGCTAGGAGTCATTAACTTTAAGGAAAAGTGAAGTGTGTAGTATTTAATTATATATTAAATAACGAAATAGTAATTAAGATAATATTCGGTTAGTGATGCAATAAAGATTATATATAAATACCATTCAGTGAAATGGAAGAAGTTTCATCCATAATGCACTTAATACTATTTTATTGTACGTATGTCACGTACAATAAAATGATAATAAAAAAGCATGAAAAACATCTTTGGAGTGTAACGAGATATTACTGGTAACAAGTGTTGCAATCTCAGAAACAGTATACAGCAAAGAACAGCAGCAGTCACTATCTCCAAAAATCGGCAACATAATTTTTTAAAAAATCGTAAAAAAATGAGATGTAAAGTTTTTTAGAAAGCTATCGAAAGTTCAAGAATATTTTATAATAAGATATAAATGGGCCGAAACATGTTTGATTAATAACGAATAACGCCAAGCCTTCGAGTGCATTACATCGAAGGAAAAGGAAATAAATCGACATCAAGTAAGAATTTCCCCTCTATATGAGTCAAAGTTTGTCAATAAATATTGACGTTAAAGTGCAAATTTCATTGGCTGCAGTAATTACTATCCGGTGATGAGAAATAACTTACTTCTCATCACCAGACAGCTAATGCTTAGTGCCCGCCAAACACGAGTTTCAGTATCCGAGCTGGAACTGAATACCAGAAAAGTAATGTCGAGATGCAGGCGGAATAGAGGGCGTTAATTATTGGAAGTTACTTCTGTATAGATCTAAAACATATGCAGAGATTTACAGTCATCTATTAGATCGACTAGTTAACGGATTAAGTAACGGACAGGACATCGCAAAATATACTCGTCAAAAATTATAGGAGGTGGGTCGCAAAATATACTCGTCAAAAATTATAGGAGGTAGGTCGCAAAATATACTCGTCAAAAATTATAGGAGGTAGGTCGCAAAATATACTCGTCAAAAATTATAGGAGGTAGGTCGCAAAATATACTCGTCAAAAATTATAGGAGGTAGGTCGCAAAATATACTCGTCAAAAATTATAGGAGGTAGGTCGCAAAATATACTCGTCAAAAATTATAGGAGGTAGGCCGGTAGTACATCCAACTTATTTCCCCGACATTGAGCCATCTGATTATCTCTTGTACAGATATCTAAGCAATCATTTGCAGAATAAAAAAATGGAGAGTGTGGGAGACCTTCAAAAACATTTGTCAATTATTATTGAATCTAAGTCACCAAAAGTTTACGCTGAAAGTTTCCCTCGATATTGCGCCATCTGATTATCGCTTGTACAGGCATCTATGCAATCATTTGCAGAATAAAAAATTGGAAAGTATGGGAGACCTTCAAAAACATTTGTCAATTATTATTGAATCTAAATCACCAAAAGTTTACGCTAAAGGTATACCGTCACTCTCTACTAGATAGCGGAAGGTCATAGATAAGATATGGTTTATATAGTTTAATTTCCTTGTAACACATAGATTTCCATTTTTTTTAAAACAAATCAGGTTTAACAATTTATTCGCGTATTTATAGTCTGTTTGCTGCATGCATAAATTAGTTGCCAGTATCTATTTAAATAGAGTGCACAATATATTTTGACAAGGCCGAAATATTCGTTACATATATTTCGTAATTCATCGAAACGTTGCGACAGTACCGTCTTTGCTGCATGAAAAACTTACAGTCTTATAAGGTATGTTGAAACATCAGACCAAACATTACTGTCTAATAACGACTCTATCGTTTAGACCGAGTAAGTAGAACTCTCGCTTCGACATATTCATTTAATATTTGTGCACAAATGATGCATGAATTGTTTATTATAATGTGCAGACTAAAAGGCGTGCCACGCGTCCAAGAATCGAATGACAAGACGCCAACTCCACCTTGGCGCTCACTCGCGCTGTCTTATCACATGCGTCTCTCAAACTTTTAAAGGAAGCTGATAAGAAGTCTGATTTAAGTAACTCAATACTCCTTTTCACTTGTTTTTTGTTTATTCCCTTTTTAATAAAAGCTCATTTCTCTCGTTTGCGGTATTTTTGTGTGTGTATGTGTAACAATTTTCTTGAAGATCGTATAATTTGTATAAAAATATATTTTCTTCCCTGTAACAACTCCATCTTAGTATTATCAAGTAATTATAAAAAAGTGTAGTTGAAGTTGATATCCGATTCTTTCCGCCTTTATTTTGATTTTCCCTTTTTCTCTAGTGGCTAATCATACATAAGATCGATCCCTTGGCCTTGCGTTCGACTTTGCCGGTCACTACGAGCATTTCCGAAATAATCGGTGTTCCTCCGATATAAATCGACAAAATATCTACAGATGATCTAGATTCGGATACGTCATTTGCCATTTTCTAATACTAAATTATATTATTGTGCAAAAACACAAAGTTTTATCCTATACGAATTTTGCAATTTCTTGTAAAAAGTAGCCTGTGTAATAATTAGAATCAAAAAGTTTTTCGGAAATCTGTCCAGTCGTTTAGACGTAATCGAGTATCAAACATTCATACAAACTTCGTGGTATTTTCATGAGTTACTCCACAAAGCTAACTAGACGTATGCCAAATTTTAACGATTTTTCTGAACAAAAATACTTCCAAATTTATATTATTTGTAGGGATTATAATTATCTCTTTAACTTCACTTTCAAGAAACAAAAAGTGGTGAAGTTTTCCAGTAAGTTTGCCTTTAGCTTTATTTAGATTAATAAAATTACAAAGATAACCATTTTTGGGTTATCTTTGCAATTTTATTAATTTAAATAAAGCTTCGAAAAAGCTTTTTGTCAAAATTTTTTATATTAATGTATATATAATATAGATTAAACGATTAGGTCAATCTTTGAAACTGAACATTACAGCTTATTTAAAACATTTAATTTTTTTCCGGTGACCTAAAAATGCACCTCGGTTTTTTTTAACTGCTCACTATCCCAGTGACTAATTTTTTTTTAAAAATCATGGCGCTTCCGCGCATCTTTAAAACATTCAGTACAGATGCAATAAAGATACTTCACAACTACCCAAAACTTCATATGGAATGAAGCATAATATGGTCACCACATACAATCGACATTACAGGTATTGCCAGACCCTCAATTTGAGATAACAAATTTCGTACAAAATATATCAAATAGTATCAATATCACCCGACAGGTCCTTATATTGGATGATGAGTGCGCTATTTAAAAAATTATGGGCAAAACAGAAATCTTTTTTTTTTCTTCAGAAAATGGTTTAAGGTAAAATACTTGCGTCATCAATTTTCCTGAAAAAATTTAAGAAAATATTAAAAGGATAATAAAAGTAGAAACTTTACACATCTTATTCCACCTAAACTAAATCGGTACTTTATGTCTGATCCACAGTACCGTTCTTGCCTCTTTAAAGTATCGTACATCATGACACTTATTGGAATTTCCCAGCTGACAATGCATCAAGCACGTTACAATGGATATCCTATAAATACCGAGCCCACAAACAATATATTATTTCATACGTAGGCTTCTCGAAGTCCACACCTACGCACGGCTAAAGGGAAAGGAGGCCAACAGTCTATGCTGACTATTTATGCGAATTGGCCACCGTACTCGACTCTCCCCTTTATCTGTCTCTGCCAAATTTACAATACATTTGTATGCGCAACGTTAGTATGCGCAACCTATTTTGTCGACTTTACCCTCAGCCTGTTTAACAGTTATCAGATAAAATCGTTTTGAAATTGAGATATTTTATAAGGTTACTAAAACCAGAGTTGGGCGAAATTTATCGGAATGACAATAACGAATAAATACATTTTTTATTCGTTTTTCAGAAATAATAAATAAATTCGTTTATTCAATGGGAAATAATTCGAATGACGAATTAATTATTTTATTTTATTCGTTACTCGATTAATGAATAAAAGTAAAACAAGGAATGTTTGTTGGTATTAAAAGCGGTATTTATTTGGCTTCAGAGTTAGTTACATCATTATATGATTATTTCTTAACGTTATTAATATTTGTTTTCATGTTTACTCTCGGTGCAAACATATTGTCAGACAATTTGCTTGACTTTGGCAGGTTTATTACAGTGGCGTAAGAAAAAACGCGTTCTATCGATGCGGATGAAGGCAATAGCGTACTGTATTTTTGGAATATTGTTTTGATCGGTTGAGATAAAACTTTGAAAGTACAATCTTTTTCTGCAAAATACTGTTATACCTTCACATCAGCTCTGGTTTTCGGTGATTGCCTTTTCTGCTTTCGTAGGTCAGCTTCGCTTCCCGAGTCTGATACGAAGCCAAAAAATTAGTTTTTTGGTTGAGCAGCAAATCCATTTCCAGGATCTTTCGTGTTTTTTGATACTTCTCTTGCTATTTCATGTTTGAAGTCGGTTTTGATTCTTCTTTGCTCGTGTGGTGTAATGCAACTAAACCATTTCTAAGTAATTTATCCACGTATAATTTATTGAGTGAATTAATTATTCGCGGATACATTTTTATTCGAATAATTACCTAAATAATAATTTATTCGAATAATGCCCAACTCTTATTAAAACTATCTCATAGTTTTCTGTATATAGGACATATCAAACAGTACAAAAGATGATAGAAAACTTAACTGATAAACAGTGAAGTCTCCTCATATGAGTATCGTTTTTTGTTAGCAGATTTTTAGAAACACCAAAAAAATCCGCTAGGCACCACCACACAAAAGTCTTATTCACATCAAACCAAACTCAATACAATAAAACCCTTTTGCAACATCGCAGCACTGGACCGACGAATAGTTTGACAGATGCTACCCTATTCTCGTTAATAAATCATTCAGACATCGCCTCGATAGTCGCTCGGCGAGACCGCATCACACGAATGTTTGCCGTCGACGAGTGAGAATAATGAATAAATGAAGATGCAGATCAGGTTCAGCTACCAGCCACGTAGACACACTTATGTAGATATCGCCTATTTACTTACAAATATATACTATATTCTTGTGGATTACAGTCAGTTCCTGGCATAAATTTCGAGTCATTGCTGAAACACGACCAAAAAAAATTTGCTGACAACGAATGTGACATACGACCGGGGAATATGACAATTTCCTATTCCATGTACGCAAGTCATAATGTCTTGACTGAACCGCATAATATTCGCTTACAGCTTAAAAGATGATGGGAGAAATGTATTTTAGACGAGCCAAAGTAAAGTGGTGCATGAAGGGATTACAAAAGGAAATTATCATGACGAGCCAGAGTAAAGTGATGCATGAAGGGATTACAAAAGGAAATTAGATTAAAAAGGAATTTAGACGAGCCAAAGTAAAGTGATGCATGAAGGGATTACAAAAGGAAATTATCATGACGAGCCAGAGTAAAGTGGTACATGAAGGGATTACAAAAGGAAATTAGATTAAAAAGGAATTTAGACGAGCCAAAGTAAAGTGATGCATGAAGGGATTACAAAAGGAAATTAGATTAAAAAGGAATTTAGACGAGCCAAAGTAAAGTGATGCATGAAGGGATTACAAAAGGAAATTATCATGACGAGCCAGAGTAAAGTGATGCATGAAGGGATTACAAAAGGAAATTAGATTAAAAAGGAATTTAGACGAGCCAAAGTAAAGTGATGCATGAAGGGATTACAAAAGGAAATTATCATGACGAGCCAGAGTAAAGTGGTGCATGAAGGGATTACAAAAGGAAATTAGATTAAAAAGGAATTTAGACGAGCCAAAGTAAAGTGATGCATGAAGGGATTACAAAAGGAAATTATCATGACGAGCCAGAGTAAAGTGGTGCATGAAGGGATTACAAAAGGAAATTAGATTAAAAAGGAATTTAGACGAGCCAAAGTAAAGTGATGCATGAAGGGATTACAAAAGGAAATTATCATGACGAGCCAGAGTAAAGTGGTGCATGAAGGGATTACAAAAGGAAATTAGATTAAAAAGGAATTTAGACGAGCCAGAGTAAAGTGATGCATGAAGGGATTACAAAAGGAAATTATCATGACGAGCCAGAGTAAAGTGGTGCATGAAGGGATTACAAAAGGAAATTAGATTAAAAAGGAATTTAGACGAGCCAGAGTAAAGTGATGCATGAAGGGATTACAAAAGGAAATTATCATGACGAGCCAGAGTAAAGTGGTGCATGAAGGGATTACAAAAGGAAATTAGATTAAAAAGGAATTTAGACGAGCCAGAGTAAAGTGGTCCATGAAGGGATTACAAAAGGAAATTATCTTGTCAATTTATTTTAACTTTAAAATAAACTGTAATTTATATACAAGACGTATTTACTATTAAAGCAGTATTTTTCCAGTTACCGTAACATGTCAATAAATATCGATAAAACAGAACAGGGTTATATTCATATTTTAATTTTCATATTATTTTTTATAAACATTCATTACAATAAATATATCGTTTAAATGTAAGAAACCACTGACTTATAGAAATATTTGAGCACTTTGCCATACCTAGCTCATAATTTTTAAGTGATTCTCTAACCATACTATTAGGAATTTGAAAACCGACCAATATTTCAAAAAGGCTATACTTTGACTAGCGACCCGCCCCGGCTTCGCACGGGTACAATGTAGGTACTAATGTGGTGTAATTGTGGAGCGATTAATAATTATACTGTCATTATTAGAATATACTACAGGGTATCTTTATATACAATTTTTATAGCTGTTTTTGGGGTTTATAGGTTCGCGCAAAAAAGCACGTTTTTATTTTTTTTATTTTTCTTGCTTGAGAGCTCCGATAAACGCGTGCGATTGTTACAAATCATACTTTGCCATAGGGTGACGCGCTGCCTGCGACGCATTATTTATAGGCATGCGCCGCCGCCGCCAGCCGCCGCCACCGTCCGTACACGGCATCGATATCGCGAATACTGATTTTGGTAATTTTATATATGTGATATCTTTTAAAATATTAATGCAGTATTTTATTACTAACGATTTACTGTAAAGACCAAATTTTATCTACATTAAATGCCCAACGCAAACAAATTATTTAATTCGAAAATATAACCCACAAATTGTGGTTATCTGTAGGATATATATATATGCCATCGCGGATTTTTTTGTAGATATTTTTAAAATACACAATTCCATAGTATAACATTTTGATATATCACGTAAAGTATAGTCAGTGTTGGCAATGAAAGCTCCCAAAATTCTATGTTTTTACGAAACATTGACTTGTTTATATCTCCTGTAAATATAACATGTATATATTATACCTATAAACCATCCGGAAGAAATTATCTGAATGATAGTGAAAACCGCATCAAAATTTATTGGCATTTGCATCTTATATTATTTGTTGCGTTCACCTTATTACCACAAACAATTAGAACAAAAGAAGTTCGAACAGCATGATTTCAGCATCGGTTTCTATCTTTTATTTCGTCGCTTCTCTAATGATAAATTGGCGCAACGATAAAGTCCTGGAGTCTAAACTGGAAAGTACTGGGTTCAAATATGGGAATTAATTTTTTTTTAATTATTCACGAATTGGTGCATTTTCATTTCAGCACCATTTTAAACAGTCGAATCCAAGCAATCGTACTTGCAAAATCTATTTTGTACTGGCAAAATTATACGATCGGGTTTATTTTTTATTATAATAATCAAATTTTATGATCACAATCTCCATTTCTCAAAAATTTCAAAATTTCAAAAGCTAGGCAATAACAGTAAACTCAACACCCCTCTTATCATTAGCATAATACTGTAACTGTAACTTTTAAGTACTCCAACTATACATTTGAAAATATCAAGATTCTAGATAAAAAGATTTGTTAAAGCAAATCTAAATTATTTTTCCGATAATAATGAATTTACTTAAGTCTCACATTTCTAATAAGAAATACATCTACAATGAAAATAATTTTATATCTAATAATTAAAAAGATATAAAAGACAACTCGAGATAAAAAGATTTGTTAAAGCAAATCTAAATTATTTTTCCGATAATAATGAATTTACTAAGTCCCATATTTCTATTAAGAAATACATCTACAATGAAAATAATTTTATTTCTAATAATTAAAAGGATATAAAAGGCAACTCGAGATAAAAAGATTTGTTAAAGCAAATCTAAATTATTTTTCCGACAATAATGAATTTACTTAAGTCCCACATTGCGTAGTTTAAAAAATCTAAGCATACAGAAGGACATACAGACGCGGGAAGCGACTTTATACTATGTAAGGATTAAAATAGTATAAATAAAACCCCAACACATAAAACGTATCAAAATATATTGTCTATGAATGCGTTATCACTCGCACTAAAACATATGTACATGTACAAATATAGTGGCCTCTTCTACACTCGGCACATATCGCATTGTTTCTATCTCTAGTTTCGATGCTATTCTGAAAATCACGTAACTGTCTCTAAATAATTACGACTTATTTAATATGTATGAACTACAAGGGTAATTTCGTTATTTGTGTTATGAGTATTGATTTCGCATTCTTACAATAAACACCAAATCATATTGTCTCTTACGAATTATTTTTTCTCGAGAAAATTTTATATTGCGCGCGGTTGTGTTTCTACAATGACCGCCCGCAATGGCTACCTAAATAACTAACTTGGAAATGGCAGTGTGTTAACAATTTATTATGGACATTTCTCATACGCCTAATGTATGAGCAGGGCCTATCACGTATTAATGTCCTTATAAATAAGAAGTTTACAAATTTTACATTTTATTTAAACGAGATTATCGTTTATATAAGTATACAAGATGGCGGTACAAATGTATTGCGCAAATAGAACCATAATAGATTTCAAATATTACCCGTCGCATACTAGGTGGTTGTGAGATAGCAATTAGGCATAATCAGGTAAAAGTCATGCTCTAATTAATAAAATTGAAACCGAGACTTATCACCTAGAATATTCACCTAATTTTTGTTAGGGTTTCAAAAACTAATAAGGAACCCTAATATTTTCGTTACGTCTGTCTTTCCATCTGCATGCCACAACCACAAACTGAAATTTGTGGTAGCTATACATATTTATAACGCCCACAAGGATATGAAATAAAATGTTTCCAAATTTTTTTTGTAGTATCTCCCCTAGATATATGTCCCCTAGATTATATGTAGTATCTCCCCTAGGTGGTGAATGTTTTATTCGTATACCGCCTTGTGCGTGTTTATGAACAGGTCTTTCAAAAATATTGGGGGTAGAGGGTCATTAACACTTTTAAGACACACATAGATCCCTTTATAAAAAATTAAACTTTAAAATGGTAATGTTTGCTAAAAGTTACGTGCCCTTACCTCCAATCAATTAAACCGCTATATTTGAACATCTGAAAGTAATCATAATAGTAATATATTTAACGAATTTAAAACGAAAATAATCATAACTAAGCAGGCTCTACTAGTTTACGTGTAATATTCGACCATCTTAAGACATGTAGTTGGGCCTATAAAAAGTTCATGGAAACTCCATACAAGTAACTTAAATCAATTGCAAAAATAATTTTGGTTTTAAAATGAATATTTATAATGTCTATAAAAAATATACTAGGTGATTATATTTGTATATGTACATAGCGAAAAATAATATTAATATTTGTAAATAGCTTAACAGAATTACTATGCACGCTAAACTGTTTAAATACGCCTGCGCGTACGAAATGTTCCTAGTGCGTGTTACACAGGATTTTTTTTCGTTAGGGTCCGAGATATATGCGAACGAATCGAACACACTAACCGACGGACGTAATAAAACCTAATTTATGATGCGATAAAATGTTAACTATAAATTACAACAAAATACACCATTAAATATTGCGTATATCGATAAACTAAAATGCTCTTTCGAATTTTAAAAATATACTTATTCAAAAAATTCTTGTCTAACACGAAATATTATGTTACTACAAAACATTGCTGATGCTAAAAGTCACTGATCAAAAGTCTACTCTTACAGCATCCGAAGCAGAAACAAATATATGGAATACGAGCCACCAGAAATTTATTAAAAAGTCGATAAGTTCTATACTGCTGAACATAGAGACCATAAAAAAATTAAATTCATTAATGAAATTTAATAACAAGCAAACAGCTCAAAGGACAAGTACTGAGGGAATGGTTATTTTTCCTGAAATTTTAAAAAATTACTATTTTTCATTACATAAATGAGGAGAAATTTGCCACAATTAAATGAAACTACGTGATGTAGTATTGTTTCTACTTTCTTTAGTTCTTTACCACGACCTAGATTTCGTTGTATTACAACATCTTCAGGTGGGCTATTAGCAAAGGTTCTTGGCTAATAGCCCAGATGTTGTCATACAACGAAACCTAGATCGTGGTAAAGAACTAAAGCAAAGTAGAAACAATACTACATCACGTAGTCTCATTTAATTGTGTATAATGAATTTCTACAAAATTAACACCAAATATATCCAACAAGAAACATTTGGTTCTTACAGTTAATTTTTTTAATTATCGACAATTAAAACGTTCCAAAAACTTTAATGATATGTTACAATCGTATATGTCAAAACAGTTTTAAAAATTCAAATTCATCCTGTAACGTATAGCAAACCAACCAAAGATTAATATGGGCAGCTACCATGTAATTTGACTTAAGTACTACAATGTAAACAAAGGCGACAAGGACACTGCGTCAAAAAGCCACGGCCAATGTAAACTTTCATTGCAAACTAAGAGCCTAAATAAATAAAAGGTTGTCTGAACTTACGTTTTTGAGGTCCCAAACACAAATGTTATCAATGGCGCAACGCGCGTGAGAGGTCAGAATTCAGTGTGGCCAGAACGAATAATTTTCCTCTTATTTTTCGTTTCAAACGTTTTTTTTCCGCACGTAACGAGATATTGTTATTTAATGCTTCTCTGTTCGCGTTACAATACCGAAGTTACATAACCCACTGACTTTAAATTTAGACTATTACACACATTATACCAGTTGCTATATTTGAAAAAACATATAACTTAAAAAAACAAGTATAACAACACTTTTAATTACTGTACCGACTATTTAAAACCATTTATTTCCAAAAAATGCAAGTGGAATCACAAACTATCCTTGGTGTCTTAAAAAGGTGTATTATTTAATAATAAAAAGTTTATAAAACCAAAATTGCTGCAAATTTTAGCAAAGCGCTCAAAAAATGTTGCCAGCCTGCAGATATAAAATCATAAAGTCTAGACGGAAAATTAAAAAAAAAAGATTTTATAATATCTATAGGTGTCCAATTGTAAATGAGTAACATTTAAATGGGTGACATGTTGATAAAATCATATAAATAAAATGAATAAAAAACTAAATTGTAAGTAAAACGTTTTTATTTTCATGAACTAAAAAACGGGGTAAAGTAACTATCTATTCATTTCATACTATATACTGTTGAAGCCAGTTTTAAATGTACATTGTGTCAATCTTCCTAAAAATATGCTAAAAAAGAAATGAAAAAGCTGACGTTTAATTGACTCCTATTTTAGATAATTAGGTTGATAAGTTATTCTGGTTATAAAATAGTGGTCGCTTGCATTATACGTCTCAAACTTGGTTCTAATCGGTGACTGAATTTCTTTTGAAATTAAGCATTAAGAATGAATTACATTAATCACGTTAAACACGTGATCATACAATAAGCCGATCTTACCAAAGTAAATCATCAGACTAATAATCTAAAATATGAATCTATACTATGTCAATTTTTTCGCTTATTTTTTACCATTTTTTTTTAGATAAGCTGACATAATATATATATATATATATATATATATATATATATATATATATATATATATATATATATATAACTACTTATTTTGGTTCTTACTACTTATAGTATGCTAATACAGCATGAAATGGTTAGAAAATTATTTTATACCGTTACACTTTCATGAAAACAAAATCGATCTATGTGAATTGAAAAGACAACGGTCATCTTTACCATGGATCTCTACCATGGTCTTATAAAACGGGGTGTGTCTGTATTCCAAGGTTACAGCGCCCGCGATATGTCATGCTTAATCACCACTATGCAGGTGGTTAAACATGATATTGCCATATTGTTTTCGGCACAATAAAAACTTTGATTCGGGTGACCAACATCTAAGCAAAAATAAAGTCCCGTTCGAAATTAATTAAATGACCCAAAACATGAGAGCTATGCTCCAATTAATTTTGAAGTTTCCTTAACTACCGTTTATCTCCATCATCCCATCTCCTCCACGTTATCATTATATTATATTATCGTCGGAACTATATATGTGATTAAAATTTCAATTTGTGCGGTTTACGGGAAGTTGGTGAAAATTCGATTAAAAGATTTCATTGATAAATAGCCGTGAAACTGACAAACAAAATTGTTTAAATATATATTTTTCATCTATTTAATTTAGAGATAATTATAGAATATAAGAAAAGTCTGTTTAAAAATGCATATGTCGCTTGAAAGTTACGCGAAAACAATTACCTTTATAATGTCAGACGGTACTAACAATTTCACTTTCAGCCGGTTTTGATATATTAATGGATTCTTACCAAAACCTAAATTAAATTCTATAAATTAATTTAACGCTAACTAACATTACGTAATTTTATATCACTATTATTTTTCACTAGTTTATATCTACCGTTTCACTCACGTGTGAAAATAAATTATGGGAAAATAAATACGTAAAAAAAATAAGTTATGTTCTGGGACAAAAACATCTGATGTTCATACCCATGATTCAGATCATCTGATTCTTAGATCGGGACAGCAGAAAAAAAAAATAAATAAATCCCTTATAATATTTTGGTCAGGATAATTAAAGTTGTGAAGAAACATTACAGTTAGGATATTTAGGATTAGAATTGTTAGGAATAGCGTTACAGAGAAGCAAGTCCTACAAACGCATAAGGTTTTTCATCTTTTTGAAGTAAAACTTCTTTACGCACGCTTGACTTGTGGAGTAAGCTGGTGAATGCGTGACGAGAGCGTTACGAAAAGTGTGATCGGACGAGGCGAACGGAAGTTGAGAGGGAGATATAAGTTAGTGAAGACAGAAAGAGAGAGGTGCTAGCACACATTTTCTTTCTCTCTTTCTCTCAAAGCCAGTTATATTTCAGACACAGTGCAAGCCTATTGTCTGTATCACACTGTAGGAGCAAGAGAGAGAAGTGCGCGCGCACATTATATTTCTCTCGTCCTCTCATAGCCAGTGTATGAAATATACATACATATATATATATATATATATATATATATATATATATATGCGAGTTTGCTAGCGTTACGCGAACGGTGATTTTTTGATTATTTTGTAATTTCATTTCGTTCTTGGACAATTTTATAAATTATTATTTTGTTCAATACATTAAATATTCTACGTTTAAAGTGAATAAAATTGTAAATTCATTTTAAAATTCATATTTTGTGAATATGAAGTTTTACTTCAGTCGTGTGGTCTAAAGCACACTCGTTTTTTTTTTCTTATCACTTCACTTCAATTTTGTTTAGATTCTGGCCACATTGTAAAAGTTTCTTAGATACGGCAATATTACCCAAAAATTAAAAAGTGACATTTGTTTTTACGGTTATTAATGACCTAAGACGACCAACGAGGTTTTTTACCTCTAATTTGTGTATACATGCTTTTTGAAATAAAACATCTCATGTCGCTTCATGCAATAATTCATATTCTACAAGATTCGCAATTTCAGCTTATTATGATAGCACATCGTAAGCTATTTTCATACATAATAGGATAATATATATATATATATATATATATATATATATATATATATATATATATATATAAACAACCAAAAACATATACCACAATAATACAGTGGAATCTTACCCTAACTAGTCTAAACTAACTTCATATATGCGCTTTATTTTCCTTTATAAATTCTGCTAACCTTAAAAATTCAATATTAAATATTTAGTTCGTAATAATTTTAAAAAAATTATAAATTCTTGTTTGTATTTACAATACTTTTTACCTACTTCAACTTTCTGGTTAATAAAGATGAAATTTTTACTGTTGCAAAAATGCAATTGTATCTAATTACTAATTTGTAATAAAAACAATTTTGAGTCACGCTAAACATTTAAAAATACATTTTTAAGGTGGAGAGAATTGGGAGTTTTTTTTATATTAAGTTACGTCATCTTTTGAAATCCTTTTTGAATTCGTATTCTTCTCTTATTTAACTTTTATTATTAACGTTTCTGTTTATATTTGTTTGGTACTCTCTACCGATTTCAGTGAAATAGTCCATACCCATAACCTGTGTAATGGAAATGAATATATGACAGTTTTATATCGGAATTGAATGATGTTTTTTTGCAATTAATAAAATAAAATGGTGGACTAAGTATCTCTCAAATAAGCTTTGTAAATATATGTTTAGTGAGCAATTTCAGGGTACAGATTTTTGTGCATCGTACCAACTTCATCCTGTATTTTTAAAATTTCAGTCTCATATTTTCTTCTTAGCGCGCCTAAAAAAGTATAACTTCAAAAGACATCCTGTTAAGTATAACAGCAATATGTACTTTGTTAATCTTACAAAACCATCGTTTTCATTTTAAAAATACTTCTTAAGAAAACTACAAAATGTTAATTTACTTAAAAAGAAAAAATAAGTACATAACTACTACAATGGCATAAAAATGCGACTAAGATCCAACATACTCATTAGAACATTATTTTTAAATTACACCACTATTCTAAGAATTCCATTCTACCGCATTTTCTCATCATCTTCCGAACAGCTTTCCCTTCGTGAGATAACGAAAAACGAGAGTCTATTCAGTACACAATTAACTTTTAAATATTGTTAAAAAAAACAACGCGATTAAACAAATTACAATTACAAAAACCTCGACTTTGACAAGGTCGCCAGACTATCAATTACAAGCAACATTTATACTCCACCTACAATAAAGTACCCACTTCGTACTAAATACCTAGTTCTCCACAACGCGCTTCCATTTTCCCCGAAGCAGGCCCCAAATTGGATTAACTTTCCCCACCGAGTACACATGCGAGGCCTCGAACTCCACAAATTACAGGGGGCAGTAGGGCCCGCCGCGCCAAGACACTCAGCGCCGAAGGACCCATGTCGCAAACACGGCTATTAGCGGTCTAAATATAGCAATCGATACGTGGCGTACGCAGCGCATTTGGGCCGTAATTATGACATAAAAGTGAAAAGCACAGCTGGCGATGAATAATAAACAGCTACCGGGATGTGCGGACTCCGCCAGTCGGGGGTCGCGGGAACGCGACATGTGGCTACAACGATCGATAGAAGCTCATCTTTAGTTCATACACATTGATAAACCACTCCATATAAAACTAATGATTATGAGCAAACAATGCGATAGATTAATGAGCGCTCACACTGCATCGGGGAAACACAGAGAGCTTAGATGAGTTGAAAATAAAGGGAATATACAAAAGAAACTAATACAAACCCTCTGAGTCGAGAAAGGGCTCTCTATATATGATACCCGAACCACTAACTGTATTTGTAGGCAGTTTTTGTAAAACCATAAGTGGACTACCCAGCATTATAGAGAGAATGTATACCTTTTTTTGTAACACTTTTAAAAATTTCCAAGTCAAATTTTCAAGCACACAAAATTATGCGAAACGTAGTCAAAATAGGCAACCTCGATGAAGCAGAAATAATTTCCCAACAATTTTAGCTTATATTCTGAAATTAATTCAGTGCAGACTCTTTATAAAGGAAAACTCTCTATAACTTAAACACTTTTTGACCTTGGTCGCTTCTAACCTATACACTGATTCACCTTTGTATCATCAATACCCGCCATTCTCTATTACGAACAAGAAATTGTTTAGGCGACAAAAGTTGTTTTTCGTTATTATCATTAAGTATATTTTTATTACGAATAGGCTCACATAGACTCTGAAATTATATTTACGAATGCCGACAATTGTAAGAATGAATAGACAGTCTGATTGCTGTTATTATGTACAGTCATTACTGCTGTTTTCGTTAGGCACACGTGTTTACTTGCTAAAGTTGATCCTTAACTCACTACCGTTTTCGTACATTAGAAAATATAAAATAACTATTGAAATAGTTAACAAATTCAATCATTTATTTTAAATAATTATTTTAAAATTTAAGAAACAAATATAAATAAGACAAAACATAATAATAAAAAATAAGAAATATAATAAAGAATAAGGGAACGGATTAGCTATCTTCGTAAATAAACCCGAATAAACAACTTGAAATCTTAAAAAAATATCTATTTTATTTACATTCCATAAAGCGAAAACTCTCTATAACGAAAGAAAATACTCGGTCGCTTGAGTTTCATTACAAAGAGTTTACACTGTATATTTAAAATATACATATAAGTTGCCAGAACCGATAACCGCTGTAGAAGAAACGTTCTCAATAGGCGGCCACATACTGTAAGACGGAGAGCTGGGCGGCCCCTCACCAGGTAAATAGATGACCTCGTCACGGGAAACCATTGGATATAAACTGTATGTAATCGATCTTTATGGGAATTTATGAGGGAAAGCTGTATTCAGCTGTGGACGTTTGTCGTAAAGAGTTCTGTTCTATAATATTTAAACATTATTACACTGACAAAAAATTCGATAACTTTAAACTAAAAATATGATATAGTTTAGTTAATCTGTATTGAATATTTGGATAATATAAATTGTTTATTAGATTTCCAGATAATAATTTTATCGGTATATACAATTTTATGGCAATTACAAATTTTGACGTTTTAGTTGATTCAAAGTACTGAATATTTTTTGTTAATTGTATTAATCGGATTTCTAAAGTCTATTCAATTCAACGCCAATATAACATTTAGGCTAAATCAATGATTATTATATACGGGTGAATTAAATTTTGAATGGTAATAATTCTCAAGGACAATGTTTTGGTATTTAATGGAGTAACTTATCATACGCAAAATATTAATTAAAAAGATTTAAAATATCTCTTGGTACATCGTGTTATCAATGATTTCATTTTTTCTTCTGACTGTACATTTTCAACCTTTTGGTTTTTCACTGCAGTGGCATTAAATTAATTTTCTTATAATTTCTCTATTATATTAACATTTCCCAAATGTCTAAGTTACATTCTAGCGTGATATTTTCTTAACTCTTTAATTTGTATGACTATTATTAGCCCTTTATTTATTACGATTTATCTGACTTATTAAGTTTTAATTAAAGGTACTTAAAGTATAAGGTATTTATAGAAAAAAGGATAAATATTTTAAGACCAATACTAATAACTGGTTACCAAAAAGAAGCAGTACCGTTTGCTCGCAATATTTAAAAACTAGCTGCTTTGTGAAAAGGATACAAATTGATTTTGAAATATGCAGTTTCTTACTTAAATTTATATTATTGAGGAGTGTATGAGAGAACTTATAATCATATACTATAAAAACACGCTGTGTGTAATAAGCTTTCAACCATTTTATCAATACTTGTAAATAGATATCTGCATCTACGGAGCTACGAAGTGTATATCTATATGTGTATATATATATATATATATATATATACACACACACACACACACACATATATATATATATACATATATATATATATGTATTTATATTTATATATATTGTTTATTTTTTTAAAGTTATCGAATATTTTAAAAGGTGAACCTGAATTTCCTTAATTTTTGTTCATCTAATGTAAAATGTAAAACTTCCAAAATGGGCCAAGCTAAAAATGCATCAGAAATAGCGTAATTAAATGTTTTTTTTTTTAATTAATTCCTGTTTACATTTTATTTTCTCATCGGCTTAACAGAATCTAAAATCAACAGACGAATAGCTAGATGAGATATATCTAGATTTTAATCATTGCTTTGTAAATTGATATAAATAAATTGATATCTATAGTTTTATATTTGTACCAACAACAGTTATAAAAACGTTATTTTTTTACCGTAACGAAATTAATAAAATCATTCTATCCTATGTTGAGATATTTTGCGAATCCGTTTAATTTAACCCGTTATTTTTTACCACAACAAAATTAATAAAGTCATTCCATCACATGTTGAGATATTTTGCGAATCCGTTTAATTTAACCCGTTATTTTTTACCACAATGAAATTAATAAAGTCATTCCCTCACATATTGAGATATTTTGCGAATCCGTTTAATGTAACCCCTCTAAAATTTAACAGAAATAAGCTTCAGTTTCTTTTTAAGACATTCAAACTGTTCAAAATTTCACAAACTACTATTACAATATTTAAATCTGTATATAAACCCGTTAATTACACTATTTAAATCTCTTCATCATGTCAACAGTTACGATGGATAATTCCGCAATGAAATTATAACGTGTACTTCTCATATTTTGGCAAGAATAGGATTGAAGGAAGTCAATAAAAATATTCCGCTAGCATGTTACATCACTAAATTATATAGATTTTATCCAACCATAAAGAATTAAATTTTTGACAAAACGAAATACAATTATTTATAAAAAAAATTCTGATAATTTAAAAACAAAATTTCTCATCTCCCTCGTAGGTGAAAATTTCGTATTCGGAAAGAGCGCCACCGCTTGTGTGTGTGAGATCCTCTGAGTAAGATATGTTTGTATTAAATATTCGGTTTATTTTAACGACTTATCTCGATAATGCATTAAAAAAACATGGAATCAAAACAAAAAATAGATGCTACTATAAGTAGCACTAATTATTGTATCTTCATCTCTCTTACTCAACCAGATATTATGAATTTCAATATACGACTTTGTTTTCTCGTCTCCCCTTCACAGATTTGAGCCACAGAGCATAAAATATTGTTCTGTGATTTCAGGGCGAATTAGATTTCTATTTGAAATATGTTTGATACATTTTCCATATATTCCTACCTCATGGTTAAAAACTAAAAACATAGCTAATTAACAAAAAAGGTTTAAAACAAAATTACATCTATTTTCCGTTATCAAATTTAAATTGAAATTTTCAGATCACACATTCGTTGATAGTAGGGTGTAAAGCATACATTCGTCGAAATCGTCAGAACGCAAGAAAGAAAATATTGAAGTAACAATCGTAAAATCAAAAACATGGCTTTCTCGGAGACACCTCACAGACAGAAAATAAGGCTATTAGCAAACAAGGGCTAGACAGGAAACCACAGAGAAAAGAAAAATTAAGCGGAAGTTAAGAGACAGAAATTAAGGAGAGAGAACAGGACAGAAGCAGAACAGACTTATGTAAATGTTCTTCCTTTTGAACACTTTACAACTACAAAAAGTGATTATAAAAATAGGAAACATAAAATCTTAATAATTAAGTTTCAAATTAATGCGAATTATTTCAAAATAGAGTGATAAAAATATTGATTAATTAAATACAGTGAAAAAATTATACTGCCATTAAAAACTAAGCAAGTTAAGAAGACCTAAAGTTAATAGTGAAGATACAGTAGAAATATCTCCCTATCTCATTCTCTCCCGTGAGACACAATGAGCATTATCATAAATGACATAATAGTTAGGTATTACCGTCATTGTGTAAAGGTTAATTTTAATATTTATAACTCAGTCAATGTTTAAGTTTTATCAAAGTTTTTTTCACTTCTCGTTTTCAAGTTAAATGTTAAACTTGAAATTACGATTTATAAAATAAAAAATATTCTTAAATACCCTATTCATAAGTTTCATCAATAGATTACGGATGTGTGAACGGAAAAAAGTATCAATTGATATTGCGTACATCATCTCGCGTGAGAAATAAATATATGGGTATAGTTCAGCTCTACTAGTCCTCTTACTTATCGCTCCATCGTGAGAATGTGTCGTAACGTCCATTCGATTTACTTAGTCATCGAATGAAGCGAGGGAAGTGTGTCAAGACAAGACAATGTGGCGCTCCATAATGGTGGTATATGATCTAAGTTACAAAAGCGTAAAATCGGATCAAGTAAAAATACAGTATCCAAGGTCATATAAAATTTATTGCTAGCAATCATTTAAATAAGTCTTAGTATATATGAATTATATTTTCATATAAATAAAATAAATAAACGAAGTTAACAGAAAAAGGAGGATACTGAAACTAGAAATACCATCTCGCGTAATGAAAACACCAGTCAAATAGAACCATAAAGCGCCATTACGAAGTAATGAATTTAAACTGTTTTGTTGGGAGTGTGATGTACTAATAACATTATTTTTTTAAAAATCGTTCGGTGCGTTTTTGAAAAAAAAAACAGAATTATTAAGTTTTTTAGAGTCTCGTAACATAATAGCGAAAAACGAATAAAACAAGGCATTTAGTTAGGTATTCCTGTCCTTCTATACGCCCGTAGATTAAAGCAGTATAACTGTTTTAATTTAAGTCGGGTCGTAATTAATTTTTACAGAAATACGCAGATTACACCAATATATACAAACCATTGTTTTCATTTTTTTATGGACCAGTCCATACATTTTTTGAAGTTATACTTGTTTTAAGGCGCGTTATGAAAGAATGATGAGTGAAATTTTACGATGCGCGCGCAAGATGCAACAAAAATCGACAGGATGAAGTTGCTCACTAACATCCGTGTAGTGAGTGGTACTAAATGCATGACAGATATTGAAGTATTTGTATATACACAACACGTGTTGCATTTTCTTACAAAACTAAGTTATATCTGTGCTTGTAAATCATATTTTTAACAATTGAAATTTAATAGTGGCCGTGTAATAAAACAAACATTCATGTATTGTGAATATTCGTGATACAAATAGTGCTTTTAAGCATTTTGAAATATATTTTAAGTGTATTTATCTAAAGTGAGGTTAAGTTTCTTATTATTTAAAATTTAAGTATATGATTGAATTTAAATTTTACCAACAGTACTTATAATCACGCTCTAGTCCTAAATAAAGTTACTCTTGTATAATGTCAAAGAAGTATAAGTTCTAACGCGCGTACTTAAGTACACGCCCATTTTTTTGGCCGAGTGGGATTTCAAAGAGGTTATTCAAAGGACAACCATTTTGGTTAAGGTAGTTGTTGAAAATTATTTGTTTTTTTTTTCAAAACTTTTAATACAAACCATCATTTTACATTGACTACGTTTTTTTTTTCGAAAAATCGCCCGACGTATTTTTTAAAAGCGTGGTGAAATACTTTTCCTGTAATGTTAATTGTATAATTTTTGATACCGATTTTTCCAAAAGTAAATGGTAAATATTTTTTTTTTCAAAATGTTAACGTAACGTCCTTTCACATTCACTTAGTTTTTTAGATAAATCGCTCGACACGTTTTTTAAGTAAAATTAAGTGTCATAGATTTACTAATTTTGTATGTACCCGTAGCGTTGATTGCACAATTTTAAAGAGGGATTTTCACCAAAACTAATCGGTAAATAATTTTTTTTTTAAAATGTTAATATAACATCATTTTATATTGACTTAATTTTTCAGATAAATCACTCGACGCCTTTTTTAAATAAAATTAAAAGTATCGCGAAATAACCACTTTTACCAAAACTGAACTGTAAATAATTTTCATATTTTAAAATAAATTAGATATTTATAGTATGAATAATATAACAAAAATTCAGCGAGTTTCGTCGACAACAGGTTTTACACGACACTACCATAATTTGAATTAATAAATTAAAAATGTACAGGAAATCTAGTTATTTTTATGCCTGTGAGATATATACCAGCCAATATATTTACAAAGGTAAAAATAATATTTGTAACTAGTTTACTAGAAATACTGAGTATCTTTATAAGATACTAAAACTTACATACATATACACGTAAACGTGTATATGTATGTAATTTAGTATAAATCGCAGTACTCCCTGTACTGCGATTTATACTAAACTCCCTACATGTTTATTTAATTTAAAACTGCTATAAATGGTTTTCTTTCGCATTATTAAATTTGATATATCTCATCTCATTCCACAGAAAATCGAAACGATAACAAGTTGACAATCGGTAGTATCCAATGTCGACAACTTACTGTCGATCAACTTACCTGTTGATCAAATACCATAACCTTCTTTTCAAAAACTTCGTGCGGCCTTTACCGTCAAAGTTAGGATAGGCTGTAGGCGTGTTACGAATTGCGCAGCGTCATCTATCGAGATATTTTTGTGACGGGTTCTCTGCTACTATGAAACTTGTATGATATACGAGCGATCACGTATTATTACATTATACCACGCCTGCTAGTTATCTTGCGTGAATTTCTTTGTTTACCAAGTTGTTAGCGACAGTGGTCAAGGTTGTCATGTATCAACGTCATATTAGTAAAATAATCAACAATATATTCCTCTTGCCTACACATTATACAACAATTCAACATTCCCCCAGTTTTATATGATACAAATAAACTGAGAAACAAAATTTTTAAAAAGGCTCCTTTATAGTTTATTTATTGTACCCCAAACTAGTTTTTCTGAAACACCTTTAATGTAGAAACTTTTTTACCCTTACTCTTAAATATGCTTTATTAATATGCCAAATTTCTACCTTAAACTATATCTGAAAAAATGGCTGTGGGACAATTTTATTTTTAGTACATACATACTTTTAAATACAAACCCCTAACAATATTAATGTTGACGTCGATTTTAAAATCGCTAGCTAAACATCGATAAAGATTATTATCATCCGATTTCAAATTTTAACATTATACTTATTTTTGTTACGTTGAAAAAGGTCCAGAATTTCCTCGTTCGAACTAGATCTGTAATCAGACTCGGTGCATTAATCTTGAACATAGCTAATAGAATATAGATAAATTGCTATGGGCTAAGACACTTGGCAAGTAAAAGTGACGTCACTTAATTAGGTATAAGTCTATACTCATTTCATTCAATCAAAATGCCGTCTGCGTATCACAATGAGTACATATACAACTTCATTACGTCACAGACGACATCAAACATTTCTTACTAACAAGTCTAGTCATAATTGTTAATTCGTGAAATCATGGAAAAACAAGCACTCGGGTCTCATACTAGCATTGCTATAATTTGCTACGAGAAAACTATTGAAAAACAACTACAATCCGTCTAGTTTAATGACTGCTCCCAAAAACATTTCACACAAGGATGAAATTTTATCAAGCTTAAGAGTTATTATCGTCTTTTAGGGGCACGATCGTCGGTGTCTCCGACATGTCCTTGCTAGCTTTTTTTATATGGTAATCGTTATAAGTCCGTATCCTCATCAACGAAATAATTGAGTAGGCCATACAAATAAAAATAATCTCTCGTCTCCCAATGATTTGCCATTCAAATACTTCGAAATAAATTATCTTAATCATGGGAGGTTTCATTTCATATTTCCTTTCTCTTAAACTTTTTTCGCTCAAATTTCGGACACGCCAATGATGAGATTTTATATACGTGCTCTACCACTCCATCAGCACATTTTCTTCAGTGCCGATCAATTTTTCATATGGTAATCGTTATAAGTCCGTATTCTCATCAACGCAATAATTGAGTAGGCCATACAAATAAAAGAATCTCTCGTCTCCCAATGATGTGCCGTTCAAATACTTCGAAATAAATTATCTTAATCATGGGAGATTTCATTTCGTATTTCCATTCTCTTACACTTTTTAGTTTGAATCCCGGACACGCCAATGATGAGATTTTATATACGTGCTCTATCACTCCATCAGAACATTTTCTTCAGTGTTGATCGAGTGACACCTTTGTTTTCAGCTCAGACTTATTCCGCAAACAATGATATAGGTTAAATATTTGTCCAGCAATTGAAACTTCTCCATCGTCCGAAAGCAGGGAGTCAAATCAAACAATCTCTTTGAACAAGAAACGAAGTCATCAATACGACTGTTCCTAACTTGAGATAATACATGAGATAATAATTATGTATTAAAGTATCACAATAAAATCTTAAGAAATTCCTAACAATACCCACTGCTTATTTTTAATCTATAACTATGTATTTCAGGAATTTTTTTTACAGTCAAGGAGCAAATTGTCGGTACCTTTGTCTATTTTACTGCTCCATTTAAATTAGCGATTTATCTTGGCTTCGCACTGCTGTAAATCTGAACTTACCACCATAGATAGACCACTCTTTAAAACGTCTTCAAAATTTTCTACCGACTAAAATGAAAATCTACCTTTTTCAAACACTTTTATTACCGTTAATTGATTATGGAGATGTGCGCTATCCTGATATTAATGAAGAATATTGGTGCAAGTTGGAACATCTTCAAAATCTATGCATCCGGTATATCTTCAGCCTCAGAAAATATGATCACATTTCTGAATACAGGTCACTTCTCAAATGACTGAAGATCCGTGATCGACGCCAACTTCACATACTTACACTTCTTTTTAACATATTAAAAAATCCTCATAGCCCAAATTATCTTAGTGGCAAATTCAAAGATTAGTCTGCTCACGGCCTTGGGCTACGATCTAAAAGTTCACACACCCTACTTATTCCTAAAAATACCTCTACCACTTACGAAAAATCCTTCACTGTCCAAGCAGCAAAAATATGGAATCACCTGGATCCTGACATCAGGAAAATCACGTCTCTAAATATTTTCAAAGATGGAGTGAAAAAGTCCTGGCTCTCCTGAAACCTTTTCCTTCGTGTCCTTGTCTTTTCCTGTCTTTCCCATCCCAAATCATATTAATATTTTGTTTTCTTTTTTTAATTTACTTTTGTATTTTTTTTATTTTTTTTCGTCTAATGTGCTATAAAGAATTTTCATTGTAAAATCTCTTACAGTCTACCAATTAAATTTCAATACAAATTGTTATGATTGACTGGAAGAATTGCTCATGTAGCAATAAGTCAGCCGTATATACTATACATAAAAGTTAATAAATAAATAAAAACAGAACTATAAAGGTTAATAGACTGTATATTCTATTTACAAATGTCAAAGTCATAACTTTAATTAATCATACGTTATCCATACATTAATAATCAGATAACTGTCATTTAAAAACAAAAAACGGTTCATTATATGCTAGTCAGCTATCGATGAAAGACACTTATATTTTACACAATACCAATAATTTTATTTATTAAATTTTTAAACCTTTCATTTTTCTCTTCCGCAATACATTTACGAAATCAAAGTAGCATTTTTTTCAGTTAAATACATCACTTTCATTCGCTGGCCAAAGTCCATCAACGAGAAACCAATAATGGAGACTAAAATCAATAAAATTTCGGAAATATTATAAAATAGTGAAAACTCTCGAACAAGCTTACTACTGGTTAGAATAAACGTACAGAACGACAGACGTACGCCTAGAGAGCATTTTCAATAGCACTTTATAGAAATGTGTACACTTGTTAAAATATATATCTTAATTTTATATTATACCAATTAACATAACTCTCATACGAGAGTCGGCTCTAACGTTTATAGTGCCTTAGGCGAGGATGACACGTTTTCAGATAGGATTTCGTTGGGAAAAATTTTTCATTTAAGGGAGCTTTCATTTAGGTTTACACTTTGAGTTCCACATTTCAAATAATGCCACAACCATACAAACCTTAGCAAGAACGGTATTCTGTCTAATTTTCACGTTTAAGTTAAACGGTCGAAATAAACAAACCTCTGACGACAAAATAACAAAGACTATCCGAAGCCAAAAGGTAAAAAGGTTCGCTTTTCTTTTTTAACTTATGAGGGCATTAAAACCAAAAAAGTCCCTCATAAACTGGACCCGCTCTAAGCCCATGACACATAGCTTTTTTCACTCGCAAATTGCGCCACTACCCTCTCTACATCAACTTCAGAGCTGATTAGATCCAGCAATCCGAGACCTTCCCGCATCTCGGTGTGATTTGTGCCTCGACGTAGCCGCAAACCTGATTGATGTGGGCACTTAGACGAGTCTACAGTGCGCGACACAGTTCATTTTTGACGCGGCGGATCCATTCCGATAAAAAGTATGCTCAAATAAGAGTACATGGGATTAAAACTTTGATAAAATATATCAAAAATTTTTTTTAAAAACCTGTTAAGCACGAGTAGAACTCTTACTATCAGGATCCGTACATATTTAGAAACTTAATAAACATTTTAGTGTTTCTACTGAAATATTTACAATATTAAATTTTCACAACGTAAATATATTGTCTACTATATCTTTTACAGACGTAAAAACGTGATGTATACTTAAAAGAAAATTTAAAAACTATAGTAATCACTATAACGACGTATATTTAAAAGATAATATAAAATCTATTCTCATCGCTATAGTGATGTACATTTAAAAGAAAATGTAAAATCTATAATCATCACTATAGTGATGTACATTTAAAAGAAAATATAAAATCTATAATCATCACTATAGTGATGTACATTTAAAAGAAAATATAAAATCTATAATCATCACTATAGTGATGTACATTTAAAAGAAAATATAAAATCTATAATCATCACTATAGTGATGTACATTTAAAAGAAAATATAAAATCTATAATCATCACTATAGTGATGTACATTTAAAAGAAAATATAAAATCTATAATCATCACTATAGTGATGTACATTTAAAAGAAAATATAAAATCTATAATCATCACTATAGTAATGTACATTTTAAAGAAAATATAAAATCTATAATCATGACTATAGTGATGTATATTTAAAAAAATATAACACCTATAATCATCGTTACGATTTACTGCTGTCTTTGCGTAGACTTCTAAAAACCCAGAGCGTTTTCATAATTTTCGGTTGAGTAGTTTAAAAAATAAACACATTTTTTAAATATTTTTAAGTATGTCTCTGAAGATATAATACTTAAAACTATGAAAAAATATGTTTGGAGTCCTTATAAAAAGCCTTTCCAAACGATACCACATACTATACATGAGATTAAAAAAAAATTTTCGAGTATTTAATTTGCCCCCTAAATAAAATCTTGCAAGGGTTCCCTTTTTTCTTTTGAGGTATAGAACCCTAACTACAAGACAAAAAAACTATTTTCAAATACATAATCCATTTGGAGCGGAGTAGAGGGCAGTTGATGAATATTTTGTATAGCATTTAATGTAATGCCATCGTGACATGCCTGACAATTAATATTAATTTATTTGTAACTTTTATATTCAAATAATTATATAAAGTTGGCATAGGAGCAATAAATTATACTTGGTCGGTTTTTAAATTTCTTTAGTTAGCACAGAAGCAAGTTTAAAACCCGACCAGGTGTGAGTCCGGCTCGTACATTCCGTAGTTCGTTTGAAGTGAAGTTACTTAATTTATCATAAGTTATCGCTAATATAGACTTCCTAGCGCAAAAAAAATTATAATCAATGTAATTGAATCTGTAAAAGTTCATAGAGCATCCATACAAATGTCTTAGTCAAAAGTTACTTTACATTTTAAAATGTACATTTATCTTTTAACCTGAATAGGAAAGTGTACTATACCTATGTTAACAGATAACATAAGCACAAAATAAAGAAAAAAATAAAAATAATTTGGTATATAGGTACAGTTGACTGTACTTTAAATTTTGAACTTCGACTCAACCTTATCTCAGCAGTATAGGAATTAGATTTGCAGTTAAAGTGTATCTTGTGCTTTACGCTGTACCTATTCTAATCTATAGTTATTATTTAAAAAACAACTTTCATACGAGGACGAAAATTTACCAAGGTGAAGAATTATCATCGTTTTTTAAGGACACGATGGTAAAAGTGCATGTTTTTATAATTCTAATACCTGTAAAGCTAAGGCTACAAAAGCATATCATCGGGGTATACGACAGGTCTTTGAATTCGTACGAAAATATAATTGTGCATGTGTGTGTGTGTGTATGCGCGCGCGTGCGTGCGTGTGTGTGTATATATATATGTATAATAGGTACCATAGAGGATCTTCATAACTAAACAAAGAAATAACTTATCTTTGTAATACTTGTTTATAATTTATTATAGGTCATTCTATAGGTGAATTAAATCTTAGTATTTATTGTTTAAATACATAATTTGTTAATATTGACCGATAATTGCAGGTTTTCACGTATCAGGATTATATAAAATAGGTCTAAAAACGGCGGTCTCCTATATAGTCATCATTCGATGAAAACAATATTTAGGATACGTTTATTCTCTACTCAAAGAACTCTTCACCTATAAGCAGATTTTTTTTCGGCCTGCCTTTGCAAAAATGGATGCTCCAATTAATTAAAATGATATATAACTTTAAATACTATTTCGGGTGGAACAGTTACGTTTTAAAATTTAAAACTGTTTAATAACGGACGCGCCATTCGGAGGGCATCCATACGGAGCGGCTCCAAATGGATGCGTGCAGAATATAGAACACTCAAGATCGCTTCAACACGTCACACTTTCTGTTAATCGATTCACCCATGTGTTTTTAAACCCGTGTTTATAACCTAAAATATTAAACAACTTTATTAATCAGTTGCTGTTTTATCGTGGTAACTTCACTTAAAGAATAGGACATATTTTATAATTTAAAAAATGCGACGATCACTCTATTTCAGTCACACGTTAAGGCAGATACTGAGCTCCAGTCATTCTATACGTCAATCGTGCCGTTTGTCGTGAAGCAATAGAAATTTGAACGGTTTGGAAATCCATTGCGCTGCGAATTGTAGATTATTTTGACATTTCGGCTGGCGATCGCACCATTTGGAACCTTAAAATCTTTAATTTGTGACAGTATTTTTAAATGCCAATTTTTAAGTGCCATTTCATGAATGTTGTAAGCGATTTTGAGATTCAAAAGCAGATTTCAGCTTGCCATTTGAAACTTTGGACTGGTCGAAGCAAAGTAGGGCTCTGTAAGCAGTTCTTCAGTAAGAACGTGTTATAAAAACTGCCACGCGACACTTTATGGTTAATCAACAGACTAAAATATTATGTACAGAAATTCTACATCAGAGTTTTAACATTCTATAATATTGTTAATAGATGACTATTCTTACTAACAACTGGTTAAAATAACAAATGGTTAAAATATCATGTACACAAATTCTACATCAGAGTTTTAACATTCTATGATATTGTTAATAGATGACTATTCTTACTAACGACTGGTTAAAATATCATGTAAAGAAATGCTACATCAGAGTTTTAACATTCTATTAGATTGTTAATAGATGACTATTCTTACTAACAACTGGTTAAAATATCATGTACACAAATTCTACATCAGAGTTTTAACATTCTATGATATTGTTAATAGATGACTATTCTTACTAACGACTGGTTAAAATATCATGTAAAGAAATGCTACATCAGAGTTTTAACATTCTATTATATTGTTAATAGATGACTATTCTTACTAACAACTGGTTGAAATATCATGTACAGAATTTTAACATTCTATGATATTGTTAATAGATTACTATTCTTACTAACAACTGGTTAAAGTATCATGTAAAGAAATTCTACATCAGAGTTTTAACATTCTATTATATTGTTAATAGATGACTATTCTTACTAACAACTGGTTAAAATAAGAACTGGTTAAAATATCATGTAAACAAATTCTACACGTTTTAACATTCTATGACAATTTTAATAGAAGACTATATCTTACTAACAACTGGTTAAAATAACATCTTCACAGGGTAAAATAATAAAACTATAAACTCTGCACGTCTGTACATTGAAAATATCTACAAAAAAAAATTAAGTGGGAATGACGCATAAGTGGTATAAAGCCTTAAGATAATGTTTGTATTTTTTGTCTTTTTGTGTATTTATTTGTCCACGCATAACAACTGCTGACCCAATTCGGATGGAGTCTTAGAAGAACATAGGATCAATTTGGAGTAACATTTAGTTTTTATTTCATCGCAATCGGTTTACTCAATGAAAAGACGTGCGCATTTAAAATTTTCAAAAATTCATATACATTGAATTAGTACAACAAATAAATGTCCAGCTACTCGCCGCGTAGTGGCTATACAAATGTATAACGTACCTATATACATAAATAGATGGCGCTATGTGTATTTTAAATCGCGCAATGAAGTTTTCCTCGCCTAAGCATGCGTGGGTAACACATACATCGGCGGGATGAGCGTAAACGGCACGGAACATTAATCTGAATAAAAATAACGTCTGAAACGTTCTATTACTAATATTGTGTATTGATTTTAGTTTATAAGTTAGAAATAATGTCACCCCGCGTCCGGGTGGAAACCGGTTTCGGACATTAGCGGATGCTATGCTTTACAAAAAAACTATCATTTTAACTAAAGCGCGCGAATCAACGGACAATGGGTGCGCCGCTTTTTATTGTCGCTTTGTAAAATTCCATGATTACTCTGAGTGTAATAGTTGAACTATTGGTATTTACAAAAATTACGAAGCATATCAAATTGTATTACACAATTACCGACTGGATCCTGCATGGTGATGTCAAACAAGGTTTGTCAGCTACTTAATTATCAACAAACAAGCAAAATTAACACTTCAATTTTTTTAAGGTTGCGTACCTCAAAAGAAACAACGGAACCTTATAAGATCATTCACATATCCGTACACAGTCACAGCCGTATTCCACAATCATATTTTGTCTTTAAAACGTAGCTGAAAAATAATTTACTCTTTTGTATTAAATTATTAGACTTATTTTCATCATTTTAATACATGGTAAATCTTATACCTATTTAGTACTTTTCCAGATCAATTTGACATCCTCAATCATAACATAATAAATACAGCAAGACACAATTTTCTTTACTCCAAATCTTATACCTACTTAGTACTTTTCCAAATCAATTTGAGATCCTTGATCATAACAAAATAACATACAAGTGAGCTTTCTTTTATTCCAAATCTTATATCTATTTAGTATTTTTTCCAGATTAATTTGAGATCCTTGATCATAACAAAATAACATACAACAAGACACGCTTTCTTTTACTCCAAATCTTATACCTATTTAGTACTTTTTTCCAGATCGATTTGAGATCCTTGATCATAACAAAATAACATACAACAAGACACGCTTTCTTTTACTCCAAATCTTATACCTATTTAGTACTTTTTTCCAGATCGATTTGAGATCCTTGATCATAACAAAATAACATACAAGACACGCTTTCTTTTATTCAAAATCTTATACCTATTTAGTATTTTTTTCCAAATTAATTTGAGATACTTGATCATAACAAAATAACATCCAACAAGACACGCTTTCTTTTACTCCAAATCTTATGCCTATTTAGTACTTTTCAGATCGATTTAAGATCCTCGATCATAACAAGTAGCATACAACAACAAATATAAAGCACTTTTGAAGCGATTAAACTTATTTTTACAATAACAGACGTACATATTGTATACTTAGGATATGTAGGCAATGTTTCAAACTTTGCAGTTTTCATAGTAAAAACAAAAAACTTTTCAAAGACCATGTATATTAAAAACTTAAGGAACGTTTCATAAAAAACGGGAAAATCGCTTCTTAAATTATATCCAAGACAGACGACGCATTAACTAGATGCAGAGTTCATATTTCATATTTAATTTATTAAGACATGTTACATTTACACCCGTATCAAAATGTCAACTATTTTCCTTTGTCAATTAATTTGATAGTAATTAGGTACGAAAAGTATGTTAAGTTATCTTAATTTATTAATAATTGTTTTCTTTTAACGACCTCCTGACATGCTTAAAATAATCTAAAATATATGCGTCTTCACTGTTGTATGTTTATGTAGAAAGAACAAATAAATCCTTCATGGCCATCTTTGCTTTTGTCCAGAGTCTTTGCTTTTTCGTACGCATCTGTGTCAACCTTGAAATTGCGTCCTTATCTAATAAAAAGATAGTCAAATACGAGCCAAACTCGCGCCCTGGACCATTATGTCATACTAGTAATCACCCAGTGTTTGAAATTCGTAATTCATTAAATTTCTAAGTTTGAACGTTATTAAGGTTATTTTGACAACGAGTATACCTCAATAACCATTACATATATATATATATATATATATATATATATATATATATATATATATATATATATATATTTCTTTTTTTTAAATTTTGTTCTATTACGTCAGCTGAGAGCGTATGCAAATACGTCATTAGCGTCTGTTGTTTACCTTAATTCCCTACGATGCCTATGAAAATAATTAATAAATGCGATGCCTTTTAAAATTTTATGTTAGTAACACAGACATCTATTACAAAAAATATAAAATGAACGCTTTTTTGCCTCGACATACACTCCAAAAACTATTTAAAAAGGAACATTTTAAATCACACAAAATTCACAGCTCGAAACTCGTTTAGTCATTATAATATTTTAAAATTCTTTGGCGACAATCTCTGGTCTGTGCGATTGTTTGACCACAGATTATTATGTGTTTAACATTGACAATATGAACGTAAACAATGAACCTTTTCATGTATTTGTAATATATAAATTAATGTATTTGTAACACATATATATACATTTTAGCTTTCTGCACTCTTTCTCTATATAAACATTAACTATGTCAAATCTCACACTCCTCCGTGGCGCGCAATATACCTAAAATGGGTTTCAAAGTTTTCTCTTCACGTATTAACAACATATATATTATCTTAGAATCTATCAAGTATTCACGAATATGAATAAATTAATAAGAACAAAAAACTAAAAAGAACACGCCTTTAAAAATACAGCACTTAAAAACAAAAACTAATTATCAAACCTGTTTTCACTGTCTATTCAGTAAGGACTTTAGTTTGAGCCATGTTTGTTATTGAGTATAATATTTGAGTGTATAAACGTGGGGTGCTTTGTCTTGAAATCTAACTGAAATGTTAAGCATTTTCATTTACTTAATATTAATTTGGGAAGCAAAATCATTTATTTTTGAGTTTTATTTTTCATTCACTTTTACACTCAAATGTTATAACAAACAGGCTTAAACTAAAGACCTTACTGAATAAACAGAGAAAAAAAGTTCGATAATCAATTCTTGCTTTTTAGTGCAGTGATTTTAAAAACGTGTTCTTTTTAGTTTTTTAAACTATTAATTTATTTCATTTTTTAGTCTTTTATTTTTATTTTAAAACTGAACTTTTTTATTTTACGATATTATTGTATTGCCATCGGTTCTTGATATGTGTATAAAATTTTAAATAATTCGAAGTTCTGGAAGTAGGTGAAAATTTATTGGAAAAATTTTGTTATTTTTTAGATTTTTTTTGTTTTAAGACTAAAATTTTAGTTTCTAATTTTATTAAATTATTGTATTGTCATCGGAACTACACACAAATGCCTAATTTCATGATGATACGATGAATAGAAGTGCATTGAATTTAGTTACGTAGATTCCATTACATAGAGTTACAAGTCGACCAAATAAAGGCGTGTTAAAAAAAATAAAAAACCAAAAAAATTAATCGGTTATGTAATAATTCTACACAGAATTATAATTAATAATTTATATATTATATAGAATATATATATATATATATATATATATTTATAAAATATATATTATATATTAAATAGAATTATTAATTATAATTATAATTTAAAATAAATATATATATATATATATATATATATAAATATATTTATATATTTATATATATATATATATATATACACATATACATATACACTGCATTAAGTAAGAGACTTGATTTTTATACATAACTGTGGGAGCGTAATTTCAACTTTAATGCCTCTGGCCGTTCCCGAGGAAAATGATCTTGACAGACACAAAGTGATAACCACCCTAAAAATATATTCAATATATTCAAAAAACTCAAATAAATTGTCTTCTTACCTTCTTAATGAGGTAGGGCGCGTCAACGTTCAGCTGACAGCGGCGTGTGGTGCGCCGCGTGGAATGGTCCTGCGACCAGCTGTCCTCCGTCACCACGCAGCCCAGCACCACCGGGATCTGCGGGCAGCGAGGGAAGCGGCGCTCATATGCCTGTAACAAGCAACATTGCTCTCTGTAAACTCTTCTCCGAAACACAATATGATCAAAACTTATATTAAAAACAAGCATTTTTGAAGTTAAATTTTCTTTCACCACCACAGGGTAAGTTCACCTATTGAAAAATGAGATTGTAATGAAAATGTAAAACATATCGGAAGTTGTCAAAAACATTTCTCAACGCTCAAAGGCATTCTTCAATCGCTCCCACGTAGTGTGCGATCGATTGAAGAATGCGATGGATAGAATTGAACGGAGGGAGGGAGGGATGGTGTTGGAGACATCTGGCCTCGGGATTTGTAAAAGGAAAGAGGGAAGGTGGAAAGTGGGAAAAGGGGAGAGAGATTCAGATAAATTTTGTTAACAAGAAGGAAATTAGAAGACGATTTACAGGTTAAAGCTGTGCGTTTATTTTTACTCAACTCTTTACTTAACGTTAATAAATTCCAACTGGATTTTATTTACATTATCGAACAAGCCTTTGCCCGCCGCTTCGCCCGAATGTCATTAGGATAATATAAAAAGCTTTTGAAAAGTATCATGACTTATTTAAAAAAGATTATTTTGAAAATAATTTGCAAGACCCGACTTTTAACATTGCTATTGTACAGTGTGACGCACCGAGTGTTATGCGATGGTAGTCTGGACTTAAACCCTATACAATAATTAACCAATGAATTTAGTATTTTAAACGGAAGATGGGGATGTTGTCGTTTGTGACTTATACAAAAATTAAATTAATAGTTTTCGAACGCATGTGTCATTTTCTTTTATCGTTTATGTTCACGGCTTTGCTCCTCTAAATCATAGGATAATTATAATAAATGCCAGTAAATGTATCTATCTTTTAATCGAAGATTTATATTATCTATATGCAAAAAATCATTGAAACCTTTCGGGCATTCAAGCGTAAAAGAACGGCAAACAAACAAATAAATAAACAAACAACGTAATAATGAATATAATCATTACTAGTGATATAATGAAGTTTCACATTCATTATATCAGTAGTAATTATTATATTCATCCCATGTTTCACTACCATTTTGCATATTGAAATTTCCTGTAACATTGTCCGAATCAAGTGAAATCGAAATTATCCCCAACTTTGACTATATAAGATTTTCGATTTTAATTTATTCTTTAAAATATCTTTCAAAGATGTGTAACTTATTAATAACCTTTTTTTCATTAGAAATTATTCGGTTACCCCAACATGGTTACCAAAAACGATAAATTATTTTTATCCAAAATAGAGATCGCAATAATACAATAATGTGTTCCAAAAGTGTTATGGGGTCACGTGTATTTGCATCACTAAAATAAATAGGTTACTACACGGGCTAAACGGGCACGTTTACTAATCGGTCTCCACATAGTATAAATATTTGAGAAACGCTGCATTCGATGTAAACATTTCGCCAGCACTTTGAATGCTTCACACAGAACGTCTCTGAAACTTTGTCAAGTTTCTGAATTCAACTCGTATCTCAACTTTTTTTATATCTTATATTTACAATTATTAATGTTGAATTATACATGAACGATTTCGTACGTGTTGAATACGCTTAATACAAATTGTGTCCAGTTACCCACGGATATCAAAACTATAAAAAAGAACGATGCGAATCAATTTCTTTTAGAGGTGTTCCCAAACCACTGACCCAAGTGAATCCTGCAATTGGAAACGATACGAAAGAACCATATTTTTTTCAAAAAGCTGGTTTACAGTGAACGAGTTACAGGTATCAAACCGAGTGACATGTCTCCCGATTAAAAAATATGTTTAGACCTTTGAAATCAACCTCTTCAACGTTCTTAATTTAACAAAATTAGATTTTTGAAAATTAGACCGACAAAAGTCCGTATAACATTAGGCTCAGGTGTTACAAGAATAAAAATGACAGTCTCATTAAAAAAATTTACAAAAATAAGCCTCTTAAAAATTTTACTTAATCTGTCAATCAGACAAATGAGAATTTTTATATTTTGTTTAACAATAAACGCTGAATCAGCCATATGAAACAAAGTGTAAATTGTGTCTCGTTATATCCTCCAAAAATTTATGAAACTCGACAAGGTCTCGAAAACTCGACCACGTAAAACTCGAAAAGAGAAAACAGCCATTTATTTTGACAACATCGTACTAATTAATGTATTGACATTCGTTCTGTCAGTTAACAGTTTATTTTTAATTAAATTAGGCAATGTCTACACACTAAAAGAAAGCAATCGATATTATTTTTGTAATAATTTCTAAAAAGTTATAATTTACTTCAATAGATTTTTATTGTTGTTTTTATTTTTTACTAACAATTCTTGACGTATATAAATTACAATATATATGCGTTTAGGACGACAGCTTTTTATTTTGTATCATGGTTACAAATTGTATTTTATTTTATGCTTTTTCCTGATTGTTTGCTTTTTAATATTCTAAAAAATACCAGCTCTTTTTTAAATTGTAACCTATATCTGTAACGCCAGTTTCATTTTCACTGATCTCCTTTACAAGTTTTATTGAATCAGTCTACTAGATTAGAACTACAATAAACGATACGAGCATCAAAACACATAAAAATAAACTTCAGTGGTCATTTCACGAAATATACTTATTAATGCAACGTGTCCAAAATAATTTAAAAATGACTAAGCAATAATTTCAGTATTTTTAATTTTTTTTTGTGAGGATTCAAAAATTACAGGAGATTTGTTTTCTATAGAATACATTATCGACCACTTTGAAGCCTCTAAGCAATAATTTCAGGATTTTTAATTTTTTTTGTGCGGATTCAAAAATTACAGATCTCTTTTCTATAGAATACATTATCGACTACTTTGAAGCCTCTAAGCAATAATTTCAGGATTTTTAATTTTTTTTTTGTGCGGATTCAAAAATTACAGGAGACCTCTTTTCTATAGAATACATTACCAACCACTTTGAAGTCTAATATTTCTCAAACGAAACTTCAAAATACAAAACGGAATTCCAATTTTATTAGGCACATTTGAATGTATTTTGTACACACTTAACACAAAATACATTCAAATATGGATTGCTGCAAACTGTTAAGTAGTTGTTAAATTCGTCATCTAACGTGCCGGGACAATATACGCCCTCATGTACGCCATTAACCAGTCATTATGTTGCGTTTGAATGTATTTTGTACATACTTAACACAAAATACATTCAAGTGTGGGTTGTTGCAAACTGTTAAGTAGTTGTTAAATTCTTCATCTGACGGGCCGAGATAGTATACGCCCTCTAATTAACCGTTCATTATGTTGCGTTAAATTGCATTGAGGCTAATCTTACAAGTGATTTCTTTTTTCTGTAAAATTCAATAATATAAAATGTATGTTCACGACTGTTCTATTATTATTAACCTCAGAGCACAATAAATATTGAAAAGTATCAAACATAATTAAATCCCAGTGAAGATATACATTATCGAGAATATCTCGATAACTATAATATCTAGAATCATCACTATAGTTTTCCTGCAACTTTTGCATATTTTTTCATAATTTTTTCTATTTTTTCATAATTTTAAATTCAATAGTTTCGGAAATGGACGCAGGTATATTTTTTGCATATTTTTCAGTACATCTCTGAAAATATACTGCTTAAAATTTTGAATTTGGAAGCCTTACTGTTAGCTCTTTCAAAAGAAAGGCTAACAATATATGAAATTCAAAAATAAAATTCGAGTACTTAATTTGCCCCCGCTAAAATCACTTCGCTAAGTTTCAAATTCCTACGTCAAGCGATTTCTGTGAAAAACAGTTGTGACAGATGGATACGTGAGTAATGACCAGGATAATGATAAAGAGTTCCATTTTTCCTTTTGAGGTACACAACCCTAATTACTTATTTTGCAACGTATTAATTAAAATATTCACCTCGAACATTTTTCTGCAAAGTTTATCCAAAATTGTGGAAGATGTGAGGGTGTGAGACAAAGGGCGGACGAATATGATAGTTGTTTGAGTATGGTATTCCAAACAATTAACGATTCGATTTCATTTCAAATTCATAATTGAACAGGAAAAATCAAAATGTAATACGTTCTCTCACATGGAACAGACGTTCAATTCTTTGTGATACCAGCTTCCCATACCGTTCATGCCCAGACAAAAATGGAACCATGACTACATTGAGTTTCAAACATTCTATTCTAAAATAAATCATTATTGGTCATTACTCACACATTCTGAAAAGTTATTATGTACTATATATCCATCTGGACACTGTAACTAATAAATTGTCGTGTCAAACATGAAAACACAAACAAAACATTCGTCAATAAAATTATTTTGTTCAATACTTCAACGCTTCCGAAATAAAACCTTAAGCACCTTGATTAGTGCCACATGGTTCGAAAGAAAGTGTCTGAAAATTTAGAAATACTCACTGCCAAAGAGAAGATAGACAGGATCCTGTAAAGCCTACAAACAAAAACTGAATCATCAGAAAAACCATTTAGCTAAAACGCTCATGGATACTAATGACAGTGTACTTCGATGAAAAAAGACAAGACTAGCTTCAATCTGAAGCTATGTCATTGAGTGAGATGTCAGATCAAAAAATGTACCGAGTCTCCAAATCCTTTGATGATGCTTAACAAAGTTAATTACATTTTTTTGGCTAATAATAAATTGTAAAATTAATAATAATAATAATGCAAAATGGGTCGATACTCAAAATCGCGCGAGTCCAAATCAAAAGGAACAGAGTTTGCAGCTGACATTAATTACCAACAACATATCCAGTAACGAATATTTCCATTCACAATAATTAACCACAAAATTAATACAACCAAACTAAAACTGCTGATTTTCATCAACAATGTCCCAAAATAGCCACGTGTGAAATATGACGCTCGCGTGACGCTAGTCATGAGTTTTCTCCTTAACAAACGTCATAAACCGTTTAACGAGCTTCGTCACGATATATCCAAACGTCATACCATGTGATTGTAATGGAGACGGTTTTTTTTCTTATTCCGGTTAAAATACAGTTCAATTAACCGAAGGGTACGTTTCCAAGCGGTGCAGATACACATTCGTGTTTTTATACACGGCCATTAAAATAAATTGTTTATAATTAAATCAATGAATTAAACAATGAATTTCAATCAAAACAATAAAGAGAATAGACGGTCAAGTGTGAATAATCACAGGTAATTAGTGTCTCGTATAAGTAAAATCGTCATCTTCAAATTTTAATGATTTCCTAAATAATACAATTAGAAAAACGATTAAGTAATTTTTTATTTATTTTAATACGAGGAATTCGTGTATCAAATTATTAATGATATATATATATATATATATATATATATATATATATATATATATATATATATATATATATATATATATATCATTAATAATTTGGTTACAATCTCAATTTGAATATATAATTAATTTTTAATAACAGATAAACTAACAAAGTTTAAAAGACTGCAAATAATTTTATATAAAACATGAGGTTATTTAACAAATTCAAGATTTTTTTTCATTTTTAAATTATTATTTTGGGACTTACAAAGATGAGGCAAGCACTTTTCTGAATATTTTATATCGACAGAATCTGCTAAATTAATAATTTTTTACACATTTTAATTCTAAAAATTATTGGTTTTTAATTGATACCTTACTTATTTGTGACATGCTTGATCACCGATACTAGGTTTAAAACCGCAAACGTGAAATATCAAATTCAAACTAAGATTATTCTGTTTCTAGAATCGTGTTCTAAACAGAATAGAAAATCGGACAGTCAAACAGACACAGAGATTTGTGGGTGTTCCGTAACATCATTACTGCTGCAGCAGTATCTGTCCAATAAGCGTCATTTCTTCTTTTTAATTCCAGTCAATTCAATTGTTTATTTTAATTTTATTTTCTAGCATTACAAATGCTTCGCCTAATCAGTGGAGCAAAAACATTGACATATCCATAAATTACTAACTTAATATTGCACAATTTACAGATCGTCATCCAACGTCTTTAAATAACTACATGTTACAATGTGTAATCTTGGTGTCCGATAACGTCTGACATTATAAAATTAATCTTAAATGATTGTGGATGATTAGTACTAAAAATAATTTCATGAACATGTGAGACATTCCTTCTTTATTTACTCGTTCCAACAACTTTCTCCCTAAGTAAAAGCAATACCACATTCATATAGCAATTATTGAAACACGGCAATAACCGAAGTAATAACCCAACAATTTACAGTGAAACCAAACTTAATACACCCCATTAAGACAATTGGACATACTACAGTTAGGACGTCTCGATCGCCAAACACCAGAGCGAAGCGCGCACCGCGCGGAACGGTGCTACGGGATTTCACGCAAGTAGCAGACGTTATCGGACACCAAGTTACACACTTCCGGTAATGACGTCATGGATATTCGCATTTACATCCGTAAAAAATTGAGGATGTTTTCGAATGGGTGGTAGTTACAACGTATGATAGCGCTTCTATTGATTTGTTTTATTCAATTATTGTTTTAAATAATTTGGCGTGAGTGAATTATGATAAAATTATTTTATAGTCATAAATCATTTTATAATTTTATTAATATTCTCTGTATATTAATAAAATTATAAAATGATTTATGACTATAAAATAATTTTATCATAATTCACTCACGCGAAATTATTTAAAACAATAATTGAATAAAACAAATCAATAGAAGCGCTATCATACGTTGTAACTACATATTTCTTATGCCATTCTTACTGATAAAATGTTAAAAAGTCATTCGTTTATTTATTTAGTTTTTAATGTAACAATTGTACGCACGGCGGACTTACTTTAGAAGAGCAATATTTCCCACTCAACCAAATAAGTACAAAATAAGATGATTTTAATCAATGTTTTTATATCTCATACCGCTCGCAAGGGGTGCTACTTATTTATTTAGTGTTTAATGTAGCATTCGTGCGTATGGCGGACTTATTCCTACAAGAGCAATCTCCTCCAGTCAACCAAATAAATACAAAATAAGATGTTTATAATCAGTAACATTTTTCGTGTCTCATCCTCTTTTTAAGGTATACTATTTATTTCTTTGGTTTTTAATGTAACACTTATGCGTCCGGCGGACTTATGGCTATAAGGCGCCACCTCTTCCAGTCAATGAAATAAGTAAAAAATAAGACGATAATAATAAATAACTTTTTTTGGGTATCTCATCCCATTCTTAATCTGTGTTATCACCACACCGGACGACGCACGGCAGGATCAAAGCAATATGACGCGACGCGACGATTTACAAACAAATCCTTTAATGGGATTTGATTATTGTGCCACCGAGTACTATTTCGCACAAATAAAAATAAATTTTAAGGTAATTCAATAATTTCGTTAAGTTCTTATTTCATGGAGTTTTTATTTAAAATGAAGAAACATTTAAATATAATAATGATTCAGGAAATGTTAAAAGTATTTTTTTTATTTAAAAATGAGTTATTTTTTCGTAATAAAGGTTATGGAACCTTTATTGAAAAAAATATAAGACGAACATAAGTTTTTAGAACATAACTAGAGTTAAAAAATATTAAAAATTATGTTCGTCTTTTGAGAGCAATTAAATAAATATACTGTCGTACCAATTAAACCAATGACAACAATATCATGGTTAGTATTATCATCTCCTGCACTAATATCGACATCGAATATCATAGTCACCGTTATGTATCGATTGTCACAAATGTATCGATTGTGCCGCACTAAAAGACAATACCACATACTGAAGACCAAACATGGTTCAAAACGTCAATCAGACAAGAACGATCTTGCAATCGTCAATCTGCTCTCGCAATAAACACTACACGACCTACAGCAGTTACGTGACGGTTTCCTCGCAAAAAATTCCAACAGCTCCGGCTACCGTCAACGGGTATATACATACTAATGGCAATGTAAGTAGGGTCACCATTCGCCAGTATTTCGTGTCATATCGGGCAATTTGTATTTATGACAGGTTCCGGTCAGGCTCCAAATAATGACAGGCGTTTAAATGAAAATACTTTTCGAATTACATCGCAATCACGCCTGACATAACAAATTTTTTAGAGTGTGTTAACAGATTTCACCAGTTTTTCCTATTTCGCTTATGTTTTTTAAATAATAAAATGTTGTCTTGTTTTTACGTATTTCCATTCGAATGGCGTATTTACTTCTAATCAAACCTTTTCTCGCTAAGAATATAACCTATTATTGGGTGCGACCACAAAAAGAATGCGGAACAACCTTTAGTTTTACAAGTTTACATGTCCAAATCTAGCAATATAGGCTGAAAATCAACTTTCATCGACTTAGGAATTTTAAATTTTAAGGGTCGTTTTTTTGCTTTACTACGTTCAAATAAGTCACGCGAGTTAATTTGAAAATGCCAGGAAAATTTCCAGATCCTTACAGAAGGCCATAGTACTAATTTTTTATGATTCATTGTCATACTCCACATAACGGTCACTACTGCTCGGATTTTTTTTTTATTTCAGAAAGGTTTTTATTATTCTTTTTATAACTTCTAGGGCGTTTTTAATGCTAAAGGTAACAAAAACAAATTTTAAGCCTCACGTTTACTTAAATCTATACGAAGGACATAGATAGAAACAAAAAAAGTATCTAAAAAACCAGTTATTATATGGCTGTTTTAAAAATACCTTTTCACAAAGTCAGAATACCAAGTATTAATTAATAGGTATTAATTAACTAATGGGCCTAGCCGAAATAATTAATATTTTACGTTATGGAATACCATGCAAAACCACTAATTATAAACTAGTTACTTATTCTGGTCAGTGAGTAATTAATTGTGAGATTTAGTAAATATTTTCAATGATTAAGACGTTATGCCGGTACATCTTTTAATAATTCCTTAATGAGGGTAGTTAACAACGGATAAAATGGTTAATCACTTAATAGTTGTAGATCTTATTCTGGCCAGTGAGTAATTAGTTGAGATTTAGTAAACATTTTCTATGATTAAGAAGTAACGCAAGTACATCTTTTAATAATTCCTTAATGAGGGTAGTTAACAACGGATAAAATGGTTAATCACTTAATAGTTGTAGATCTTATTCCGGCCAGTGAGTAATTAGTTGAGATTTAGTAAACATTTTCTATGATTAAGAAGTAACGCAAGTACATCTTTTAATAATTCCTTAATGAGGGTAGTTAACAGAGGATAAAATTGTTAATCACTTAATAGTTGTAGATCTTATTCTGGCCAGTGAGTAATTAGTTGAGATTTAGTAAACATTTTCTATGATTAAGAAGTAACGCAAGTACATCTTTTAATAATTCCTTAATGAGGGTAGTTAACAGAGGATAAAATGGTTAATCACTTAATAGTTGTAGATCTTATTCTGGCCAGTGAGTAATTAGTTGAGATTTAGTAAACATTTTCTATGATTAAGAAGTAACGCAAGTACATCTTTTAATAATTCCTTAATGAGGGTAGTTAACAGAGGATAAAATGGTTAATCACTTAATAGTTGTAGATCTTATTCTGGCCAGTGAGTAATTAGTTGAGATTTAGTAAACATTTTCTATGATTAAGAAGTAACGCAAGTACATCTTTTAATAATTCCTTAATGAGGGTAGTTAACAACGGATAAAATGGTTAATCATTTAATAGTTGTAGATCTTATTCTGGTCAGTGAGTAATTAGTTGAGATTTAGTAAACATTTTCTATTATTAAGAAGTAACGCAAGTACATCTTTTAATAATTTCCTAATGAGGGTAGTAAACAGAGGATAGAATTGCTAATCTCTTAATAGTTGTAGTCAGTGAATAGCAATAAATAGGCCAAATGTTACTTTACAGTTTAGTTTATTTAACACTTTTGTATTGCTTACATCACTTCTTTACTCTGTGACCATATAATATTATAATGGAAAGTTTAGCTACAAACTTAAACTTGTTTGTTATTCTAAGAAGCTAGAGCACCTTTTGTTTCATTATAATCATGAATAAAAAAATTAAATCTCCATTTAGTTTCGATTTATTTATTCCTAAACATATATTTATATAAACGAGAGACAGAAAATCTTTAGCATTAAATACAGTCGTTAGAGAATTGAAAAAAGTAAAAAGATTTCCAAAATTTAAAAAAAATCCGCAGTAGTAGCCGTCATGTGGTGTATGTCAATAAATCATGAATAATTAGCACTATGACCTCTTCTTTAAGGATATGATGGTTTCCCTAGCGCTTCCAGAGATAAACGGATTTTTCATACCAGCTCCATACAAACTTTTCGTAAAAAAATTATAGCATCCGTTTCCTCGCGAAATTAACTCGCGTGACGTATTTAAGCATAGTAATGGTAAACAAAAGCTGTATCCAGCAAAAAAAACGATATGTGAATTTTGTTCGATTATAGTATAACTGAGCACACTCGATATTAATGAATAATGTTAAAAATAATATAGTGACAAAAATATTCCATACAAGAAAAAAAAACAAACGGTAACCCTATACAGAAAAGACATGCTCACCTACAGCATATAACTGCCGGAGCTATCAAACCAGAACAGCATCTTCTGCATTCACTCATTGTATTTCTCTTTCTTTCTGTCGCATAACTGTATTCCGTAGTTTTGAGAAGCTAACGATCTTTATGTCTGTTCGTAGAAGCTACAGTGATGTAATATTTCATTATGATACTATTTTTCTATGTTTGTAAAAATATTATGACAAGGCAGTATAACTTGAAACATATTTACTCCTCGGTACTAGTGCACTGATTACGGATCATGTTAAAAAAATATACATAACAATTCAATTATTATACTGGCCACAAAGAAAATTCTATTCTGTTAATAAGTAACAACAATAAAAAAGAAATAAATCCATCAAAACTTAACTCACAAGCGCAATGGCGCTCGCGAAATCAGTTGTTGGTTAGTGCGCGGTAGGCAGCTAGGTTAGCTCACACGCATCGCTAATTTTTTATCTTTCTACGTGTTACATAAAGTTCAAATTATAATATTATTAGTAATTACAATATAAAAAGGAACCAGGGAAAGAAAATGTTTAAACCATAATGTCGGAATACGAAAATAATTCGAGTAAAAATGATCGTTTTTCAAGTTGTGAAGAAAGTGATAGTGGGGATGACATTGTGGTACGCTCACAATTTGGTGTAATGCAAATTTTGAGTGATAGTGATAAAAGTGTCGATAACAATTATTTTGCTGATACGGATAACGATGTACGATGTACCGGACTGCGAAAATACGATGTGATTTTGATTTCAGTTTTTGTTATAATTTTTATTCACAATATATATTTCCATAATTTTCTTTGTATTTTATTGTCCTTGTACAAGTTTTTATTAAGAAAACACCGACAAAATTATTAAAATTGGATAATTTTTGGAAGAGATACAGTTTTTTTGACGAAACAAGGGTAAATGACATCAAAAACAAAAGATTTCTTATCTCAACATCGACGATAGACAAAAACAAAACAAAAAAAACAAGAACTCTATCCCGTCAAAGCGTCTTTTTTCCATTTCACGAAAGGACCCTAAAATATGCAAAGCCCTTTCCCCTTCAACCCGTCGTGGAAAAATATGAGAATGTCACTTCACCACGTTTCCACTTAAACCTAATACAACTTCCGGTGGTACATAAACGGAATACGGACCCTTAATTTTTAAATGGCCGGTGCGTGCTAAGTGGTTTAATACCAGCACTTAGCTGCGACACGCTGACGACGCGCTAACCGGCGACAGGAATGTGATTGCGCAGTCACACAACACCCATACGTCAGGCTGAATACCGCGCGAGCACATTACACATACTGACGTCGGCAGATTCGCTTTAAACGACTCCCTCACAAACAACGCTTTACGAGTCTTTTATTAAGAACGGCTCTGTCATAGTTGCCGCTGATCATAATGGACTTAACGGTCGCAAAAATAGAAAATTTGATACAAAGAAAGAAAAAAACGTTTCGCTTCAACGAAGTCGCAGGACGAAACGCAGCGATTCATCAAATATAACAAAATGATATTACAAAAGTAGTAGAGGTTTGACAATATTACAAATATAAACAGTAATGGACTGCTGAAAAGGTGCATATGAGAGAATTAAGAAACAAAAGAAAATGCGGAAGGTCATTGAAGAAATTAGAGAAATAGAACATGAACGAAATTCGATTACGGAGATAAACCAAGAGATACTAATGAGATTTGACAATTTTGAGTGGATGATTGCCAACAAAGTGTACATGGAAGAATTAATAAACAATAAGATACTTAAAGAAGTCAGATATATAGAAGATAGTCACAAGAACATACATAAAATCATGAAAAAAAGGCTTTTAACGAGAAAGATGTACGTAAAGATGTCCCGTTACTTGTTACCTTACCCACATGGAAGAAAACAGGACGATATAGGTACATGCGCATGGATAAGGATAACGTACGCTTATTTCTGAATGGATAAAATAAACTAAAGAAAATTATTGGCAATCTTTACTCATTTCGAACGATTTTTAATATTAAGAATGTTACCAAATTTTCACAGTTTATTTATTAAAATTAAAAGTAAAGTTAATAATTAAGGGAAAAATAAAAACTAATTTAAAAAAACCGAAACCGACTTCAAAATGTAACTACTTAAAATAACAAATAAATAAAAATACGATTAACTAAAAAGGAAGAAATAACCAATCTAAAATCCAAATCAAAAGTAGGTATTAACAAGTAATACGTATGCAAAACAAATTTTTCGAGGTTGGTGCCAGCCAAGACAAGTTTTTTGTTTTGTTTTTTTTTTTATGTACAGCTGACATGCCATATGCCGACCGGATTGCAAAAATTTTTGCAATCCGATTTTAGCTTCTGAAAAATACCTGGCAAATATAGAAACATACATACGTACAAACGTACATACATACACATATGAAATTTTGTACATTTGTTTAGAAGGCCTAGTAGAATTAAGATATATGAATATTTTGTCGGTAAAATAATATTACATATATACGGGTCAAATTTGATAACCTCCTTCTTTTCTTAAATTTGATAATAATTATTTATTTGATTTCCTCATACTGGAATATTTCAAACAGTTTTAAATCTCTTTTTTGCTTTAGTAATTCAAACAATTATTTATGAATTTATTTACGACGTTATCATGAATCTTTACTGGTACGAAACAACCATCCTGCGAGACTTGGACTTCCACTTAGCTTTTTTTTTGAAGTGAAACTTCTTTCACCGTGAGAGTACAAGTTCGTCAGTTGAGAACGGAAACCGTAACGAAAATTTAAACACATCGGTAGACAGGAAAATAATCGACGGGTAGGATTTTCCCTTATATTTCTGATCCTTCAGCGCGTCAATGAATAGCAAATTTCTAGTAAAATAAGCCAAGCTTTTTTCAGTTTTCATTATGTTCTCAACCGTAACAGAACTTGTATTCATTTTTGTGTATCAATAATGTTGAGTATAACGTTTCGATGAAGTCCGTGTCTTAAATGGATACTTCAGAATAATAATATATATTTTCTGTCAAGCCGTCAATAATTATTATAGCGAAGCGAATAAAAAAATATGCAGTAATGCTCCCTGTTTTATCCGGACAAAGGCGAAGCTAAAAGCCAGAGTAATATAGTAAAAAATATAGTTTTATAAAAACTAAAAACATGTTTTCTTAACCAAAGAACTCATTGAGACAAATCGAACGAACCCAAAATCGATATGATTAGTATTCGACATTGAGAAGTTCCCGCTTCCACCCTCATCAGCTATCTCTTCTATCATCAGAGATTTTTGGTTACAATATTTAACCAAAAGCCTAGTCAAAACAAGCCAAACGATCCCAAACTTTGTGGGTCCCTGCTAGCTATTGAGATGTTATTGACTACCTCTTTTCTTCATCATTGTATCAGTTCGGTGGTAACACATTATTGTATTGTCTTTAGAATTGCATAAGTTTGCAATCTTCATAATCGGTACGATCATTAAAAGTACGATTATTACAAGTTAGTTGAAAGATTTGCTTACAATATTTTTCTTACAGGTCAAACTAGTAGAAGTGTATTAAAAAGAAATTTCACTTCCACAGAGCGTGGTGGCCGCGCACCCTTTTTTTATGTAATACTGAGGGGCTAGTGTAAGAAAATATAATAAAGGACGTCTACGTTACTTTCCAATAAAATGGGAATTATTTCGTGCAAATAGAAAATTAGTTTAAAAAAAATTCTTAGGCAGTATTAAACTATTATAACACCATATAAGTACCGTCAAATAATTTAATATTTTTAGAAAAAGATAACACAACACTTATATCTTACGTAGAAAGTAATTTGATTTAATATTCAACAGAATTTAAATTCAGTCATCTAAGAAAGAAGATAAAATAATGCAATAAGCTTTTTCTATTCTTAAACAAGACCATTATCAATTCTTCATCAATTCTTTCCCATCTATTTTTGTTGATTCACAAGTTTGTCGATTTACGAAACTTGAAAACTTAAAAAATCTAGAGCCAACTTCAAATTCACTGGGCCTCATCAATGCCAAGGTGTTATCGCATAGGTTCAATGTTAATTATACAAAACAAGTTTTTATACTAAGTATATCTTAGAAAAGTGATCAAATAATATTCAAAGAAATAGGCAGCACAAAAAATACATTAAAAATAACATTTACGATCTTTTACTAAAATAAAATTATAAAACACGATTGCCGCAACAGGCACCGAAGATAAACGCTGATGATAAGAGCGAGCGATAGCGGCAGCTTTGCTTGAACATGAATTATTTCAAATATTATTTCTGTCTCCTGATCCTTATTACAAAACCGAATTTATTTGTCATGAGTACATTACAAATAGTAAATAAACAAATTAAAATTCCCGTACACATTTAAAACCCCGCAAACTAATAAAAAATGCCAGTATCTTTACTGACAACATAGCACATAAACACATCCATCTTACATATCTTCGCGAAAGCAACAAATTCGATAGATATCTTTGTTACTGCTCTATGCAAACATATACATACAAAGTAAACCCAATCGATGACACAGGTTGGCTCCATTGCGTCTAAAATATGCAAACGCTATTCAAACGCCTTTAGACTGGCTGACGCGACAAAAATCCATCGACAAAGGTGCGCGTACCAAATAACAGCTGACAGTGGATCAGCACAACACGCCATTCAAATTTATGACAACAAGTCGTATTGTACCGTAGAGTGTTTGGAATACAAAACCGATTTCTTGACGTGAATAGTAAATTTGCTATCATAGTGGGGGCAATCCAGAAAACCCGATGATAAAAAAATTGGAGAATAGAACTTTTCATTATTGGGCAAATTAAACATCGATGTTCGTTAACATCAATTAAGGAACATCAATGTTTTGAGTTTGATAATAAACAGTTACCGATGTTTAGCTATCGATGTCGACATAGACAATTTTTCAACAAGTCCATCGCTATTCTCTTATTATGAAATCGTTCAATTTTTCTATCCGGTCACCGAAGCTAGCTACCTAACGCCTAAACGACATTTCGTAGACAGATGTATTTTACGAGGCACATCTGCCTACATATGTCGTTAAGAAAGATTTGAAGATATCACCGCATACATTATATATGTATGGGGTGATATTTTTCATACGTAAATGGGTACTTATGTATTCTGCTATTACACATTCGTATTGAAATGAGTTGTTTCATCTTTATTTGTCCACAGTATAAACTAAAAGCTATAGATAATTTATAACTACAAATATAGGATAAAGAATAAAAAGAGTTTTGTTACACCAAAGAAATATTAAACTACCAATATAAAGTAAACCGCCGAAGAACTTCTATAAACGCTATAAACTGAATCCGAAAAAAACATCAAAAATACACACAGTGCCGAAAAGTTGAAGATGAGAGATACAATGCTGAAAAGAACAGGGAATACCGTAAGATTTCGCTGGTGGCAGATAAAATAATTAAAGTCATCTGAATTAATGTATTCGGAGACATAAAACGATACCAAACGCGTTTGTTTTATCAATATAATTTATTATGTAATTCTGTCAAGTACTTGAAACAAAAATAACTCATGTCCAGCAAGAAGATGATTACAAAGGATCTTGGGATGATGAAATTGCTTGTAAGAATAAAAATGTGTATCTTGAGCTCCAAGCGCCCTAAGAATTCTAAAACATAACAAAACAAAATGAATTCACTCATTCATCCAAGGTATTAAGTAAAAAGATGTTAAAAAAAATACTTATAACTTTGTCAAGTTGTGCGTACAATTTTGCAAGTAGATGCTTCAGATATGAATCAAATGAATATAACGTGAGTATGCAGCAAGACTACAAAAGAAATTGCGGCCTCCCTATAAATGGAAAGCGGAAGCAAAGCATTTTCGCGCACCCTATCAAACATAGTCCGCCTATATCGATCGGTGTCGCCAGACCTTTATATTCTAATGGTAATGTATCAAAGTACCGCATAGCTTATATGTTATTAAATATAAAATGACCGACCAATCAAAACAAAGCTTCAATATTAAAAAAAAGTTGTCTCCATACCGCCGCAACGGGTCGCGTGATCGATCGATCGCGATCGACCCACGAGATATTCGATCGATCGCGATCGACCCACGAGACTGCGGGTGTTTTGACCTAGTGATCGATCGAATCTTCGCGATCCGATCGTTGAGCCAGTGGGTCGCGATCGACCCGGGTCGTTTAAAATGATTGATCGACACAGCTCTAAACATAGTGTTATTCGATAAGATTTTCAATTTGAAATTAAGGTTTCGTGAAACATTTTTCAGTCTTAAATATCTTTTACTGATGTAACACTTTAAATTGCTATGTATTATGTTTATTTATTTATTACCTTTAATATATAATACATACGGAGGACTTATTGCTGCATAAGCAATCTCTGCCAGTCAACCATAAAAATTTGAATTGAAATTTAGTTGGTATACTGTAAGAGACTTCACAATACGAATTATTTATAGTGCATTTAAGACAGAAAAAATAAAGCAGAAAGACAAAAATATTAGTAATGCAAACTACTGACATGATTTGGGGTAGGAAAGAAAGGAAAGTACAAGTTCAGGAGGGGTGGGACTTTTTCACTCGATCTTTGAAAATCTTTAGCTTGAGACTTGCTTGGATTAACCGAAAGACATATTTCACGGACCCAACGATTGTGTGCAAAATGTGCAAACAATCTATTCTAAATTAACTTGCACTTGACTGGAATTTTCAATTAAACTTATTTCGGTTAATTTTGCATCAATAATTTTAAAAGATATAGACAACTAACAAACCCTTACGTATGCGTATTCCGACACGGCTAGTTTTATTTTGACATGTTCCTAATATTACTTTTATATTAATTTTTTTTTTTTGCATTTCACGCGCGCTACCGAGTTATTCTTTCACAAGCTCCTTACGATGAATCAAAAATCAGTCTCTGCTGCAAGGGATTCGCAAATGCACTTAGCAGAGTTAATGGTCTAAGCGAAATGGTGGTATAACGAAACATAATAATGCAAGCACGCCTGCAACGCGGTGAATAATCATAGCATCTTATTAGCCATTGTTCTCATCATAGCTGTAAGATGTTGTGTAACAAATAACTTTTCTAAAATTTGTGATTCTCGATTTTAAACCAAATAGAAAATGTTAAGGAACAATATGAAAATTCTCGGCTTTTTCTGATAAAATCACTGTCAAAAATTGCACTTTAAACAAGATGTGTCTTGCGTTTTCTTTCACAAAAATATATGTCAAATACACCGATAAATTGAATAAAACTGTTACCATAGTGAATATATATATATATATATATATATATATATATATATATATATATGTATATATAGCCGTAAAAACGTTTGTAAAATCTATGACTGATTTTGGGAGGCAATCGCGCACTAATGTCGCGCCCAAATGATCGACAGTTTCTGTCGAAGTAATTTCAATCTTCAATAAATCGGTTAAAAATAGACATACCGCCGCAATTAAAAGGTTCCAAAAACCTTGGTCCCAATTTAAAGAAGGAAGATGAAAATTTGTGCCAATCCCATCAGGGCAAGCGCATGTCGACATTACGAATTCGACACGTGTCCGTAAACGGGATCATATAGGAGAATAATTACCCGATCCGTGTGAACCAATCGAATCTGAATGTTGGATTGAAGAGAAGTGTATATGCTATAACTCACACTGGGCGCCAAGTATGTTTCTCAAAAACCTAAAAAGAACCGATCTACAAGGCTATGAGTAAAACAGTTTGAAAACGTCACGATATAATCAAAGTTACAATGAAAAACTTGGGAATGGATTGAATTACAAAAATAGGGACAAATGCATACAGCAGAGTTCCACAGAGAATGACATAGAGAAAGTCGGGCTCGAAAGCAAACATTTTCATCAATTTTCATAAACGTTTCACGTCTTCACGAAAATAACTGCGATAGTCTCCGACACTCCACTCCATTTTTTAAATATTACTTACAAACGCTACAATATGATCTATAAAAGCTATGGGTGGAGCATAGTCAAATTCACAACATGTTACATAAGAAAATATTTGTTTCGAAGTTCTTCCTCTTTTATTTTTCTTATGAATTCTTCTCTTTAATTAGAAGACCAATTTGATTCAACCTATAAGTTTATTTGATGTATACATTTGTGGAAATATGTCACATTTTAACAATGATTTTCTCAGAAAACGTTAAAAAATTCTATATTATTTTTAACATTTTCTGTCCAGTTTGACATCGAGAATTACGGGTTTGAATTACAGAAAATTACTACTTTAGCTACGTACTATTACATCTTGCTGTTACATTCTTATAGCATAAGTCGCTACCTACTAGCTCGTTTCAAGTGTCCATAACATCTAAGGATATCTCCTTCAACTTATAGTATTGCTCTCAATATATAAAATTAATAGGTATCTCACATCTTCAATTTTGTTATTCAACATTATACATATATAGTCTCATAATATAAGCCTCATATTTCTTTCTTAAATCGCCGTCCACCAGTAACGCTCAAGGCGTCAGTCAAAGGGGACATTTTATTTAAGCTCCGTACCTATGAAAATAATAGCAAATGGTACTACGTGTCTTGCATAACAGTCCTTACTGTGTTCTCTTATACCGCTAGGGATACAAATATATTCATATCCACTGCGTTCATACTGAACTACTGTCCTGACAAAACAGTGACTTGAGGCAACCCCTACGTCTGAAGTGTAATTTCTTATATTTTCTAGCATTATTCTGTTGTTTTGTAGTCTTAGCGCTATAATGTTTATTACTTGTTTGTCACTTGCTACAATCGATCCGTAACATTACACAGTTCTCGTTAGCCGCTTCGTAACTTGGATTTATTTTTAATATTACATTAAAACTTTGTAAGAAACTAGAAGCCTACGTTAAAACGAATGCGTCACAGAATATTAGCTACACGTGCTACACATAGAAAAGTATTTGAATTTTCTAGTCTAGTCTTAATTTAGTATTGTCTAATATAAATTTGTAAATTGTCACAATCGGTTCGTCACCTGTTCTTCTCAGGTAACTTTATGATTTTTTTATTTTAATATTAAATTTCAGTTTTGTAAGAAACGAAGGGACTGCGATAATACTCGTGGAATATTTCTGAATGTTTTTATTTTGTCTAAGGCGTATACATTACTCGACTACACGTGTTACACATGAGAAACGTATTTGAATTTTCTAGTCTAGTTTTAATTTAGTATCGTCTGAATAGGTTTGTAAATTATCAAAATCGATTCGTCAGCTGTACGTCTCATGTAACTTTTGATTTTTTTATTCTAATATTAAATTTCAGTTTTGTAAGAAACTATAAGACTGCTATAATTTCTAGAGTATTTCTGAATGTTTTTACTTAGTCTAAAGCGTATACATACATTACTCAGCTACACGTGTTACATATAACAAAGGCATTTGGATTGTCTAGTCTAGCCTTAACCTTGTATTGTCTAATATTGATTTGTAAATCGATTCGTCACCTATTCTCGTTGTACAACTGCTGGATTTTTTTAAAACATTAACATAATTTCAATTTTATGAGAAACTAAAACACTACATGTAAATTTTGAGTGCCTTTATTTGATCTAATGCGTAAACACGAATCTACACGTGTTACGCACAGCGAAGACATTTATTTTGTATTATCTATTCTTAGCCTGTTGTATTATCTTTTCTAGTCTTAATCTTGTATTTTTTAATATTTATTTGAAAACTGTCATGATTGATGCGTCAAGCTGTTCTCATCTTCATAACTGTACGATTTTTTCTTTCAATATTTAATTATTTAATCTAACGCGCAAACAGTACATAACTATACCTTTTACACATAGCAAAGGTATTATCCACACTCTTCCTTATTTCTCCCCACTCCACTCATAGATCCCCACGCCCACTCCACACACTCTCTCTCATTTCTCCCCACTCCACTCATAGACCTGTGAGTGGAGCGGGGAGAACCTTCACTCTTACCGCAATGAACGTTCACAGTAACGGCAAGAAATAGAAGTACCCTCAGCAATTCTCCGTTTCAGTTTTTCCCCATAACGCAGCCAAAGAATTATCGCTTGAAAAAAATTCAAGTTCTTGGAAATACTGTTCAAGTCATCCTTACATAAATGAGCAGATTTCACGACGTAGCTGAAAGAAAACGGTGTTATTATTATCGTAGAAATGAAACACAAGAAACGTAGTAAAAAGAGTAATACAAAAAAAATCTTCGATTAAATTTATAGCACACACATATAAAAGAGAAACAGGTTTAATCTGCTAAGTGAGAGCATTCGCTTTCCATTACGCTTTACTTCGATTAAACTTAAGTTAGATTGCAGATAATTACCAAGTCTGCACAATCTTCCTAGTAACAAAGCCAAGCATGTTTAACGACCGAACCAGTGATAATAAAAAGACCGACCTTATCTCGTAAATACAACTAACTTTTATTACGCTCTCCGTGGATTTTCAGACATATTCACGGATAAGCCAAAAAACGTGGAAGGAATGGATATTCAACAAAATATCCTTGAGTATACGGCAGCTGCAGAATTTCAGCTCTTTTCGACTAAAACTTGTACTTACAATTCACGCCTTCAGCTTATCTCGTTATCCTTTGACGCAGGTCGTGCGCGTGTCTATCGATATACCTATATGACTTATCCTGTCAAGTTGTCACACTAGAAAAATATTATAACATGTCAAGTGATGAGTTAGTTTAGTATTAGAACGGTTTACTGGTGGAATTAGTCGCTACTGGTAATTAGGAACATGACATCCTATCAAAGAAGACGAATAATGCAGAACACTGAAGTACCATAAACACGAGAACTAGAAAATAAAATTAATTCGCTTCAATTATTTTAATTTTCCATTCGCATAGTTTTATATTGTTAATGGAAAATTATTTTTTTTAAATGGGGAAAAGTTTGCGCTACTATTATTATTATTTCCAATTTACTTATATTTTAGGGCGCAATTGATGCCTTGACGTATAAAAAATTATAATAAGTCGAAAACTTCGGAGGATTCCAAGAAAAAGCTTAAATGAAAAATGAGACGAGATTGTAGGGATACGAAGTTCTGAAACGAATACATGAGATTTAAAGAGCTTTTGTAGTGATACGAAGTTCTGAAACGAATACATGGGATTTAAAAAGTTTTTATAGGGATACGAAGGTCTGAAACGAATACAGGGGATTTTAAGGGTTTTTGTAGGGATACGAAGCTCTGAAACGAATAGATGGGATTTAAAGAGCTTTTGTAGGGATACGAAGTTCTGAAACGAATACATGGGATTTAAAGAGCTTTTGAAAAGTGTTAACATAAAACTCTTAACAAAAAAGTCTGTGTACCTTAACACGACGTAATTGTAAATGCCATTTTCTTGAGTAAGAGCCAAAAGTACGGGTAAAATTTTAATGCGATGTAGTTGGAATGAAATTTGATAATACAGAAATAAAACTGGCGGTTCAAACTAACGTATATAACGTTTAAGTTGATGAAATCGATATGCGACGGTTCTTATTTTTTACAGAAAAAACCTTTTCCTAAATATAGCTTCTTCAAACTGAAGTGGTATCGGAAATAGCGGAACACTATGGCCACCTAAGAGGCCTTCCGAGACGATGCTATAATCCGATCATTATGCGAAATCTCGTTCCCCTAAAGCACGGCACTGAAATAGGCTAACCTCTATACTGCCCACTGGGACGCATACTTTTTACACCAACTTGTGTCCTGTGTCGCACTGCGGCAATAACTACAGCCAGACGGAAGGGGGACTCATGATTTAAACGATACCTTTTCCGTTATGAAAACACAAATGGAAAACGGTCGCTCTTCGAAGGACATGTCGCCTACCAACACTGTCACTGGTCCTAGATGAAAATGTTTTAGAATAGCTTTTCTAGTTTTCAAATTTAGCTCAAGATATTTTCTAATCCTAAATATGTGAGGAAATGAAATAAAACAATCTTATTTTCCTATTTTCCCTCAATGTTTTCGACTGTCGTGTGTCATTGAAATTCCAGCTGCATACATCGAATAAAGAAATTAAAACGTCTACGAAAACTCCGTGTTTTTATTATTATTGACCACTAAATATAAATAAAAATGAACAATGTCAAAATAGAGGAATATTTGAACCTGTACTCATCACATACGTACGTAACTATTACTAAGCTGCCTGGAAGATAATTCGTTAAAATAAATTACCCAACGCTTATTCAGAAATAAACATCGAAGAAATATATATTTATATATCTATACATAAGATAAAATGATAAAGAAGATGTGTCTGTGCGGGCATCACATAAAACACCAATGGACAGATTTTAATGGAACTTTATAGTTTTACATCTTAGAGGCTACATCCGCAATAGAAGTCATGGTGGCTGATCAGTCAATTAATTAATAATTCCTCAGCTCTTTAACAGCGACGACACAAGCAATCATCAAAATCTCAGTACATGCGTGAATAAGAGACGTAAACATAGTTTTATTCTTCCTTTAATCTAAATTCACTCTCTGAATAAAAGTATTTTAATTTTAAGAATTTTTTTTAATCATGAAGCTACGAACCACCCTCTAATGGAAGAGCCAAATTGATGTCCACGATGGCCAGCGAGTGATGCTTTTATCACTTCTCCATACTAAATACAAATTATTCGAAATTCAAATAATTCTTGTGTCAGTATTTGTCTTATTCATGCATATACAAATGGAACGATCAAGAGCGAAGCAGACGATTATCTTTTCTGCTCCACGATAACTTTACTTCTCCGTTAAGCTGCACTTTGATACTCTCAGTACATTCAAAAGTATATTTATTATTTTTTTAATCTAAAATCCACTATCTAGATAAAAGTATTTTCATTTAAAAAAATATTTTAATCATCCCTCAAATGGAGAGGCCCCGCTCTAATGGAGAGGCTAAATTGACTTTCAGGTTGGCACCAAAAGTGATATTACTACTTCTCTACACGGAATACAAATAATTCTAAAATCAAATAATTCGTATACCGTATCTCTTATTCACGCATGTACAAATTGAACGATAGAAAGCGAAACAGACGATTAGCTTTTCTGCTCCCCGCTACTTCGCCTCTCGTCTCGGCTGCCCGCTAATACCCATACAAATGATTATCGATGGCGTCTCTAATAAGCCAGTCGTGCCTGGCGAGACGGTTATACTTTTATTGTTATAATATTTTACTGCATTTATATTTGCATATTAATATATACTAGCGTGACCCGTGCGAAGTCTTCGCATTATTTATTCCATTATGAAGCTCAGATGACAGATCAAACAAATATTTTACTACAATTGACATATAGAGGCGCAAATATCAAAAGCATTGAGCTAAAGCGCCACTTTATTTATACGTGAGTGAATTTGAAATTAAACAAAAATTTTACCGACCGTCAATCATATTGACGTTGAGCCGTTAGATGGCAGCATTGCTGTTTTGTGTATATAATTTTAATAATTAATTAATTTGCAAAAACAATAGCAATAATAATTTTTTTAGTTGTGGATGCCGGTAGAGCAAGCAATTATCTATAAAGTGATATATAATTTATGTGGATTAGTTGTGAGGTTTTTTCTAAAAAGGGAGTGTAACATCTTAAAACCTTAGCGTATTAATATATATGAATGATGATGACTATTGCAATATCAGCCTAATATATCGTGGTTCCTGAGTGTGCCTAAGTGAAAAAGTTTCCCCAAGCTTTTCCTAGTAACTAATAAAATATTTCCATTCGATTTTATACCTCGCTCGAGTACATTACAGCGACAAATTGGAACACAAAGTAAGGTAAAGCCGCGAACCGAGTGCCAGAACTTATTCGAGTATATTTTCGTCAGCCGACAAGGTGAGTGTTAGATGTCACTTCATATCAGTTGTGCACGCTTCCATGGGCCCGCTTCGGCAGTAATCCGTTACATTGGCTTAGATGTAGTGCGTGGATATGAATTTGCGAAATACCGCCGCGATTGAAATATATCAAGGGCGATAAATATTTCTTCAACGTGCCGCTGCTCAACGTGTTGCGCCATCAGAGACGTCGACTATAGACAGTAAATCGAAAATAAAAATGAAGACAATTTATGTAAAAAGACTCCAAAGTGAATGGTATTTATTAAGAGGCAAAATAACACCTTCCTAAAACTATTGGACTGACTACCAAACTCTGTACCGATTTAGATTGATTTTTGAAATAATGGATCAGTAAAATCTAACAAAAAATATGAGCATGGACAATAGCAATAGGAAAAACGATAAATTTTTTGGGAATACAGCCCAAAAATTGACAAAATCCAAAAGATAAAACTGTCTTAGATTTTGTAAATTTGTTGGGCTGTATTCCCAAAAAATGTATCGTGTTTCTTGTTGCTGTTGTCCGTGCTTATATTTTTTGTTAGATTTTCCTGATTCATTATTTCAAAAATCTGGGAGCTATTTTTAATTCGATACTTTCCATCAACTTAAAAGTATTCTATAAGATTCATGAATTAAGTTTCTATTTAATTAATTTAATTAATACGAAAACGTTTAGTGTAGCAGGTATTTTGTAAAAAATATTTTAAAAATTTATATTGCATTGCTTTTTTTATTCAATACATACAATTTCCACTCGTTCGATTCAGTAATTTCAGACTCAAAGAGATGTAAGCCGACAATATGAATACAATGCCTTTGCTAATAATGAACTTATTATTGCATTTTTAAACCCTCCGAATCCAAAAACAACCCTTTGAATTGAACTTATTTTTTGTTAGTGGTACTGTCGGCAAAATCTCTAATATGATAAAATAATGAATTATTGGAAGTCCGCCGCTATGCTGTTAAATAAATGTGTCAAAGATCTTTGATCAGTTAAAGCTAATCTCCAGCCATATAAATATTACAATGGTTAATTACTACTTGTAATATTGTCTATCTATGATAGTTTCACATCGGCCTAATAAATACTCTATTAAATTATTAACTTGTATACGTCACCGAAACCCTATTTTGATAAGAGTTTTATATTATTTAAAAATTAGGGATAATGAATCTTTTTCGGACCATTCACAGATCTAGTTTTAGACTAAAATAGCAAACAAATACCTAAACACATATATTTGCAACACAAAATACCTAAACAAATATATTTGCAACGTTACATTAAACACATAAATAAATACACAAACACATTTATTTTCATTTTCTGAGAGACATTTTACGCCAGCGTCATATTTTTAAAAATTCAGCAAAAAATACGAGTTTATATAATCGACGATATATTTAATTGTCACAGACAAAAATAAAATAATAGGACTAAGTTGTCAAACTTCAATTTAACATTAAATTATACATATTACACTACGCCACTGCCACACAATGATTATGCAAAGGTCGCTATATTGATCAGCCAATATAGGTAGCTTCATCAAATATTTACTAGCTAATGCGAGCACTGTATCAAGGGTGGAGAGACTCGCCGACAAAATTAAAAGGATGGGAGCGCCAACACATGGTACTGCTGTCTGAGACCGATATATGGTAACATTTAGCCAGTATGTATTAATTATTATGAGTACACTTACTTGGGATCAATTATTTTGACTATATAAGGATGTTGTTACTGTTTGTATATATACATTAATATCTCTACTGTAAAACTTATAATATGTCAGAGCTTAACTACTAATAAATTCATTATTAGATCAAGAAAACTTAAATGAAAAAAAAATTAGAGCAGTACTATAGAAAATTAGATCTAAACCATCAAGTTAATGTATATAACTTGGTATCAGGAGGTACAATCCATACAATTACCATTGACAGGGCACACATTACAGGATAAACACGAATTCCCTTAATAGCGTGTTGTTTTCTAACAAAGTAAAAAAAAATAACACAATAAAATATTAGTAAAGCGATAACGTAGAGTCGATTTTCGGGTTGGCATCACTTGTATGAACTGAAATATCCGTTTGCAATACTCCGAAATATACTTCGAAAATTTTTTTTAGAAAATATCACAACTTATGTTGCAAAAAAGTTTCTCCATCAGAGGTGCGCATATAGAAGGGGTTCTAGATAGATAGTGGTGATACTTTAGTTACTAATCTACACATGTAACAAAATGATAGAATTAGCATATCTATAAGCTGAAGACATTTACGAGAAAATTATTCAAAAGGGCATGACAAAACTAATAAAACACAAAAATATAGATTTTAGATTTTTTTCAGTTTGTCTTTTTCCGCGCATTACGCTAGATCAGTGATTGGCAAAGTGGTCCAGGTGGACCCCCAGGGGTCCACGGGGGACTCGACGTGGGTCTACGTTGGCGTGAAAAAAAAATTTGCGTTTGGGAATATGGTAGAAATGTAGCAGCAGGGGGTCCACCGAAACCAGTAAAATTTTGAAAGTGGTCTAGAGAAAAACAAGTTTGGGAACCTCTGCACTAGATTAATTTTAACTGGTGGACTATGTAAGGTACGGTGTAACAAACATGCTTTGTTTTATTGCAATCAACCAACCAGAAAAGAATATATAGTAAATGAAAATTACAATACAGAGAGCTGTTACTTGAAAAAAAATAATTTTAAAACGATTATAGATAGTGTTACGCGTATTAAATATTATAATTATTAAATATTATAATAAAAAATATTATAGTTAATTTAACAATATATTAAATATTAATACCTTAAATATTATAGTTAATTTAACAATATTTTCCATGGTCCACGTGAACGAAGTTCAGCTAGTATGTAAACATAAACATGGTATTAAGCTATAAACATTTATTCCGAATAAAATAAAAACCACTGTGTGTGTGTGTGTGTGTGTGCGTTGTGCGTGTGTACGTGAGCGCGTGCGTGCGTGTGTGTATATATAGTTGAAAATTACAAAACTACACCTTAATGATGGTTATTTGTAAACGAAACAGATGGCGCTGTTAATGAAATAAGTAGTAGTAAAATTTTGACCAAGAATCTAAGGTATATAAACCTGCAAGTGTCACTCATATCCATCCAGTTGTTTTTGCTTCAAGCGTGCACAGGTACGAACTCCATATCATTTTATTGATGTAAACTATAAGTTACTATAAATTATGTAACCAGAATATAATATTCTAAAGTTAAATATAGATTGTGAACCGCTATTGTTTATAATTCACTAAAATACCATGAGCGGCACATTCGATTATTTTTTTATTATTACAAAAAGATAGTTCCGTATACATGCAATATTTTTAACACATAATCGAAACCAACAGCAATGATTGGAATACTAATCGATTCGTTCACTTATTCAAGAGTAGTTACTATAGCTTACATTTTGCATTCACGTGTAGTGCGGTTTGGCACGAAACAAGACTTTCGTAATGCAGTAGCTATTAAAGGAATCGGAAGTAAGCGTGGAGTTCCGCCAATGTATATGATGGCCAATCTAATCACATAAATCCGACTAAACTGTGTCTACTATTTATTTATTCTTAAAAACTTGACGCGCAACATACAAACTTCCCAATAGTGTTGAATGTGTGCAAGTACCAAAAACAAGTGGTTTTAAAATGTAAAATAATAGCGCATAAAAGTACACAACAGTTTTAATCAACACCACATTATCTAATGATCGAAAATTAAGCACTAAGCGCTCCATAAAGCAGAAAAAATATCAAGCCTAGACGCATCTGACAGTATTGCGTTAATCATTGTAATGGGCGAAAACATGCAAGCAAAATTAAAAGTTATGAATTATATTTACGTATGTATTATATATGTGTATAAAGCGTAGTTTCATTCATGGTTTCGTGTCGAAAGCTCTCACGGGATCACGACATGTCATCCGATGTCTGTCATTATATTTATGTGTATCCCTACATAATAGACCTAAGGGCTTAAGAGTATAAAGCTCGCTATATAAATGGACTTTATTAACCAAAAATAAAGATTAAATTAAGTAAAAGTTACAAATGAAAGTTTCGGTATTTAGAGTTAAACATTTGAACACATATTCTGTATGTGGCCTTATTACATTCGGTACGTATCCTCATTTCTGTATGTAGCCTTAAGGAGCATAAATTTGAAAAAAAAATTAATTGTGGCCCAATTGTCCAAAAATAAAATTTTTGACTAATATATAAGACTACTAGAAAAAAAGAAAACCAAGGAAAACTTTTTTGGCCAATTTCTAAAGTTTCTAACGATCTGTATTGCAATGCCCAATTTTACGCCTAACTTAGATTCAATTTTAATTATATATAATTTTCTATTATCTTTACGCCATAGGCACAGAAGTTGTAATGATAATTTTCTATTATCTTTACGCCATAGGCACAGAAGTTTATTTCTTTGACATTTCAGTATTCCAATCTAGAATTTGGACATTAATGATGATAACGAATTTTCTTTAAGGAAATGGCTCTATTGAGGACACTTTGATGGGGAAATTTCCAAAAATTCGTATTTCTGCCCGTTACGCATACCAGAAACTGAAAAACTAGTCAAGTATGTATAGAAATCACATTACGAGCATTCCTTACAAATTTTGAATATATCTATTAACTAATTACAGGCCCAACTACATGTCATAAGTTGGCCGAATATTACTGGTAAACTAATAGTCTAATTACATACATAACGAAGCTATAAGACGATATATATACATATATATATATATATATATTTATATATATATATATATATATATATATATATATATATATATATAGTCGAAAAAACCGTTTATAAAATCAATGACTGTGGGAGACAATAGCGCACTAATGTCCCAAATGAGCGACAGTTTCTATCGAAGTAATTTCAGACTTCAATAAATCGGTTAAAAATAGACATAGCACCGCCACCTAACTACCTACAACCCTATATATATATACACATATTCTTACATTATGTACAATAAACCTTTTACAGCGTTTTTATTAAACACCAACAAGCAACCTAAAAAATTGTACGACCGCGTCACTGGCATGCCGTCGTGATACCATCGGGTAGGTCGGGGTCACGTAAGTCGCATACACGTTCGGAACTGTACCACGTCATCAGCGGCCGTTTACCCCCGCACAAATTGCTCACGTGTCATTACTCCCTTCGTTCGCACCGTACTTAAGTCCTAAATTTACATATTCTCGAGGAAAAATTCTATTGATTAAAGACAGAGAATCAATTTATTTTATTATTTACTACAAACTAATTCTGATTATATATACTTAAACTACTGAACTAATTCTTATTGGCTGTTCGCCATTATACAAAACTAATCGTCGTGAAAATTTTCTAAAATAATTTATTTAACTCTGTTCGGTTAGTTTCATAATTGTAATTATATTTCGGAAAAACTAGTTGTTAAAAAGTGGTCTATTAAATTATTTACTAGCGGCATTTTTCCACTTCGTTTGAATGAAATTCCGAAATACACGTAGTATATTTATTTATATATATATATATATATATATATATATATATATATATATATATATATACACAACAAGTATAATATTTTAAATGATTTTATATTAGACACAAATAATATGTTAAGTTTAAATCCCGCGCGGATCGACTTGCGCCGCTCTACCCGTCCGTTCGCCGCCAGCTCCCCCGTGTTCCTACAGCCCGCCGTTGCCTACACTAAATTAAAATTACATTAAGAAAAAACTCTAAAAGTTTTGTTTAAACTGATATTTCAGTAGCTTTTTTTTAATATATTGGATAATAATTACTATAACAAACTTCCGCTTTTTAGCAGATTGCTATTCGCACCCAAACACTATATTTGCTTTTTCCGGTGCAAAAACACTAATTTAGAAATATATGTACGTATATATACACATAAAATCAATATGACACAATTCGAAGACTCGACGGGCAAATATAAAAAGCAGTACTTAAACTCGTCGGTAATCACAGTATTATTTTTGCAACAGGTACTCAACGCAAATTGTCGCCTTTCTCCATACAAATTTTGTTTTATCATTCGTTTAAACAACTTATTTAGAAAGATAGCAGCTCGTCACGTACGCCACTATACGATACTAGAAGTCGCAGAGTCCGTTGTTTAATAAACGCACTATTACTTGCACGACATTAGTCCATCAATCTGAAACAAGGTACCTCACACGAAGCAGCAGTAATCAAATGTTACATGGTTAACCCTTAAGTTTCGAAACCACGTCTGTGAAAAAGATAAACAAGCTGAAAGAAAAATTTTTATGAAAAATTGAGTGGGAATTAACAAGTTAGAAACAAGTATAAAAAAAACAATGAAAATGTGATTAGTACCCCTAGAGGCACGACCGTCTCGCCGATGCACTGCAGGCGTACTCGAAATGATATAAATAATAATGTCTATGTGTTTTTTAATGTCAGTTGAGTGGTAGGTGAAGTGAGTGATTATCTTTAACGCGGAGAGCGGAAAAGATAATCGTTTGTTTCGCGCTCGATCGTTCTGTTTGTATAAGCGTGAATAAGAGAAAAAATGACAGAAGATTTTTTTGCTAGTCAGTAATTGGAGTAATATTGCGATTTATACGTATTCCATAGGGCGACGTGATAAACATTTTCGCTGCCCATCGGGAAATTGCTTAGACTTCTCCGTTAGAGGGTTTTGACATATAAGTCTTTCATATCTTAATTTGGCAGGATACCCCCTCAAAAAATTCAAACAATTTATATAACTCTGGGTACCAATTAAATAAAGTAAGGAATATAGTAATTATTAGACCGTAATTAATTACTATTCACAATAATATATATTGTTCCATTGGCATTTTAAAAATCTAAGATGGAAATGACTATCAATTTTTACCAATTACCTGTTCACGTCATAACGTCGATGTTGCGATAGAAGTCAAGCCAATATATTTGATCCAAATGTACAATTAATTTTTTATTCCTCGAAAAAAAAAATTTAAAAATAAATAGGAAAAAAAATATTCTCATCTATAATTAACAAAAAAAACCGACTATATTTTAAAAAAATTGTATCATTCTTAGTTGCAAAATCCCAGAAAATTCTCAAGGAATAACTTGGCAAGAAGATGTAATACAAACTTCTTAAAAATATATAACAAGACTCGACTCTAAGAACACGATCAGACACTCGACTCTAAGAATACGAATAGACCATGTTTATCAATTGAGTAACTTAAGCTACACATTATGCCTATACGCCGCCTGGTGACACTACGTTGGTACCACGTAGAATCTATCGAACAAATTCCATGAGCATCACCTTGGTGTGATGCTCATTCATTCAGTCATTCGCGAAAATGGGAGAAAAGGATCAAAAACTATTAAGATTTTCATGTTTTACTAAAACATTTCACAATTTCTCGAAAATCGCGTGTGACTCTAAGATAATCAAAATAATTTTGTCACATGTGCGGAAGACATAGTATTAATACTCGTAACACGAACATGTACCAAATGACTGAAGAAAATAAAATACGAGTATGCCAAAACCTAACTATGATAACATATGATGTTACATCTACATCTTTCACAAAAGATAATATACACTTACAAATAAACGTTCTTGTATCTTTTTTCAAGTTTATTACACGTTTTCAACAAACGTTAATATATAACGAAATAAAACAATAATTTATGCTTCGGCCCCACACCGTACCGTGACCGCCAGCAGTAGGGTCTATCGTGATGGTGCACTAAAAATAAAAAAGGCAATTGGCCAATAAACACCGAAACGCGACCTCTAAGCGCCGCCCCGCCGGATGGAGCCCGAACAAATAGGTCGGCGGCATGCGACCCGTGCCTCTTCCCACGCAGTGAGAAGGTTTGTACATAGTTTGATTAAACAACGTTGATATGATGTTGAACGACATTGCATTGACAGCACGTGCAACATGTAAATTACGCACTATAGTTCTGCTATAATCGTACCCAAGACTAGACTCTCAAAAAAAAATAACAAGTAGTTAATCTTATCTGACGTCTAAGGTGCTGTATACAAATTATTCGAAACTTGTTTTCGTTCGGGTCTGTCTAGTCGTGTTTTTAGTAGCTTTATTTCCTAGAACGTTGAATATTTAAACACCACATTTTGAACAAACCATGTATTAATAAATAAGACTAAGGCCGAACACTCTTTGGAGTGTTCGGCCTTAGTCTTTCTTCACTTCGCACTAAATGGAGTAGTACGAATACGCACGAGACTTCCCGAACATAGAAGTAATATAGGAGCTCACAGACTGGATACAAATTAGTCGTTCGTATAATTGCGTCGTCCGACACGAATCCCATTTTGTTGATAATGTTTTGCGTTTTCGTACGAACTAATCACTATAGTGGTCGACAAATTATAAATTTTACGTACAAATACGCACGAGACTTCCCGAACACAGAAGTAATATAGGAGCTCGCAGACTGGATACGAATTAGTCGTCCGTAGTTGCGTCGTCCGACACGGATTCCATTTTGTTGGTAATGTTTTGCGCTTTCGTACGAACTAATCACTATAGTGGTCGACAAATTTATAAATTTTACGTACAAATACGCACGAGACTTCCCGAACACAGAAGTAATATAGGAGCTCGCAGACTGGATACGAATTAGTCGTCCGACACGGATTCCATTTTGTTGGTAATGTTTTGCGCTTTCGTACGAACTAATCACTATAGTGGTCGACAAATTTATAAATTTTACGTACAAATGCGCACGAGACTTCCCAAACATAGAAGTAATATAGGAGCTCGCAAACTGGATACGAATTAGTCGTCCGTATAGTTGCGTCATCCGACACGGATCCCATTTTGTTGGTAATGTTTTGCGCTTTCGTACGAACTAATCACTATAGTGGTCGACAAATTTATAAATTTTACGTACAAATACGCACGAGACTTCCCGAACACAGAAGTAATATAGGAGCTCGCAGACTGGATACGAATTAGTCGTCCGACACGGATTCCATTTTGTTGGTAATGTTTTGCGCTTTCGTACGAACTAATCACTATAGTGGTCGACAAATTTATAAATTTTACGTACAAATGCGCACGAGACTTCCCAAACATAGAAGTAATATAGGAGCTCGCAAACTGGATACGAATTAGTCGTCCGTATAGTTGCGTCATCCGACACGGATCCCATTTTGTTGGTAATGTTTTGCGCTTTCGTACGAACTAATCACTATAGTGGTCGACAAATTTATAAATTTTACGTACAAATACGCACGAGACTTCCCGAACACAGAAGTAATATAGGAGCTCGCAGACTGGATACGAATTAGTCGTCCGTAGTTGCGTCGTCCGACACGGATTCCATTTTGTTGGTAATGTTTTGCGCTTTCGTACGAACTAATCACTATAGTGGTCGACAAATTTATAAATTTTACGTACAAATACGCACGAGACTTCCCGAACACAGAAGTAATATAGGAGCTCGCAGACTGGATACGAATTAGTCGTCCGTAGTTGCGTCGTCCGACACGGATCCCATTTTGTTGGTAATGTTTTGCGCTTTCGTACGAACGAATCACTATAGTGATTCGACAAACTTATCAATTTAGGGCACGGAAAAAGTTGTTTGTGAGATCAGCGTGATCCCAGTTACCGTTTAAGGGAGCTTGATGCTCTCTTAAATTATATCGCAAATCATGGCGGGAAATCTACAAAGAAATAAAAATACCAAATTTATTTTGCACACGTATCACTGGAACGGAACAGAAATCAACTGATTGTAACGGACATGAAACGCACACAGTATTCGCACTCAATACGGACGGCAAGAATCGTAAATTTACGTGCGATACAAATTCATATCCAAAGTTCGCTTGATCTAAACCATACATCACGTAATATTTATGACATTTTTACTTAAATGACAGCTTTCTTATAATTATCACATAATAAAAAGTACAATTTTTTATAGAAACATATATTTTAATGGTCAGGTTAAGAGAAACCCTAAAAGGAGGTTATGAAATAATCTACGAAATATTTAACCACGTCTAGAAACTTAATTCATAGAAATTCAGTAGGTAATCTGGTAACAAACCTTAGACGATGATTCGCATATTCACAAAGTTATACCTTGGATTAAGTTTTATTTAAAATACTACCATCAACTGCCAGCCTCAGTCCACTGCTGGACATAAGCTTCTTTGAGATGCGTTTAATTGAAGATAAATGCCACAACCGTTGGCGAACACAGTAACTTCTTATACCAGTGGCGTAACGGCCATAGCATCACTAGTCTATAGCGTTTAGCTACGCGATTACGAAGATCACTCTAGCCCCGCTCGAAGAGCGGCTAGGTATCGAACCCGTGACTCCGCGATCAACAAAGGCCGCCAGCCTCGTAACCAACGCGACACGACTTTATACAATATTTTCTACATATATCTGTAATGATGACTATGCCTAATAGGCATTTTTGTGGGCGATTGTTCAATATTTCTATGGACGGTTTTTCGTCATTTCAACTCAAATTTATCCGCGTATCATTTTAATCATGGAGCTCATTAGCATTCTCAAATGCCAATTTCCTTCATTTTTTAAATTCGAATATTCAAATAGGTCTTCCTTAGGAAGACGCATTGTAAAATGCCTGTCAATTTATATGACAAATACTATGAATGGCCAATAATGCACTAACTCCGAACAGCAATAGAGACTGTAACCAAAAAAGCTCAGTAGACTTTTGATCGTTCTATTACTAAAGTTTAGCCTATGTAGACTACTCAAATTTGTTAGTGACAATGTGATAGACATATGTTGACTAGGTAATCATAATCGGTCAGTTGGCCGACACTTTTTTCTTTAATTCTTAATTCGTTAATGTCATATCAAGATATTTCTGTTTCTTTCTAAAATCTTAACAAAAATACCCTTTACTTTTTTCTTAAAATAAATGGAGAATACTAAACAGCTGGTGATGTCGGATTGATCCACTCTGAAAAAATAACAGAAGTATCAGGCTTGAAGGATCCTATAAAATTTAGTCATGTCACAGCACCATGCGAAAAGATGCCTAGGCATATCAGACATGTTCAGCCACGAAAAATCCTACAAAATTTAGCCTACAGTCACAGCACGATGCGAAGAGATGCCTACATACGTTAGATATCTTTAGCCACGGAGAATATTACAAAATTTAGCCTACAGTCAGAGCACGATGCGAAGAGATGCCTAGGTACGTTAAATATCTTTAGCCAAGGAGAATATTACAAAATTTAGCCTACGGTCACAGCACGATGCGAAGAGGTGCCTACGTATGTCCGACATATTCAGCCACGAAAAATCCTACAAAATTTAGCCTTCAGTTACAGCACGATGCTAAGAGATGCCTACATGCGTTAGATATCTTTAGCCACGGAGAATACTACAAAATTTAGCCTACAGTCACAGCAAGATGCGAAGAGATGCTTACATACGTTAGATATCTTTAGCCACGGAGAATATTACAAAATTTAGCCTTCAGTCACAGCACGGTGTGAAGAGATGCCCCTACCTACGTCAGATATATTTAGTCACGAAGAATACTACAAAATTTAGTCTTCAGTCACAGCACGATGCGAAGAGATGCCTACTTACGTCAGACATCTTCAGCCACGAAATCCAGCTATTAGCTACTTATGCGCGCGTGCACCTAAAAAACATACAGAAATGCAGTCATATTGAAAGCATTTTGACTGTATTGGCATATTGACTGTATTGAACGTTGCATCGGGGCTGCGAAGAAAAACAATGGGTTCAAAGAAACTGGGAATCGATAAAGAAAAGTGTGTAACTAAAGAAGTTAAACTCGCCAAGCTAAACCAAACCAAAACTCAAGTGTAAATGCTATTACGACAAATTGAAGCCAACAACGACCAAATAATAGTCAATGACAAAAGGGGCACGTAAAAATCGCGTGCAAAGTCGATTTAACCATGTCAACCGCCGGGGATACGCGTCACCGTATGAAAGTGAATGCCCCAAAAGGCTAATGAATAATTAATAGCGACGATAAGTGACCACCGCTTTACCGGTCTAATATCGGGCAACAGGTGATGTAGTTCCCGGCACGGTTACTCAATTATTAAGCTTCACATCTCGACCCACACTAAAACAATACAATATACGTACGTGTAAAGTAAAAGTTTACGATGACGCAACCAGGGATGTAGCCTTTGTTGGGAACGTCGGATTCCATCGCCAAAGTTCACAACGTCTAACAACATTGAAAAACACTTAAAGTGAAAACTTCTTTCGACAAAGTTAAGAAAAACAACGTCTAAATTGAAATCTGATGTCGATGTAGATGAGTGGAAACGTTAGATGCATATATTTAAGGTATATACGTACCATATATACGGTATATATATATATATATATATATATATATATATATATATATATATATATAATTTTAAATTGACAATCCACTACCGTCAAAATAAGGTGCGTTTTTACAGCTTTTCGAAATTTTACGTGCTTATTTCAAATAGTTTATACTTTCCACATAACATTATTAATATTTGTTATTGTGCCACAAATAATAATAATATATTCCATTGCTAGCGTTTGCCCGCAGCTTTGCTCGCGTAGAAGTTGTGATGTTCACAACTTCCATAATTGGCAATTGACATTGAAACTCTCTATGATAGTAGAATAACTACTTTCCTCGCTCCAGCGCCACCACGTAATCCGTAGTAGTTCTTGCTTGTTTCATCCAAGACGCTTCGAAAATTTTAACATATCTCTGTAATTTAAGCATATACATAAATATATATATATATATATATATATATATATATATATATATTTAATTTTGATCTTTATAAAATAAGGAGTCAAATTAATGCTCGTTATTTCTTATTAGTAAAAGACCAATTAATCACATTTTAATTTGAAGAATCGTTTCCATGGCAGACCGTAAAATATGGTAGTCCCAATATTTTTTTCTAAACGCAGATCAGACCACGTGTAGAAAAGTCTGCAGCTGGTTTGAGGCCTGCGTGGATTGTTTGAAATACTAGATTTATATTTGACCTGAATAAATATGATCGTGTTTCTGCATTTAGATTACGTCTCAACAGCTGCTATATGATTTACAATAATATCATGTAGCAGCTGTTACGCATCTACGCAGGCTATATATATATATATATATATATATATATATATATATATATATATATATATATATATATATATATATATACACATATAGAAAAGTACACGTTTATTCCTTTATAATTTAAGTTTTACTGGATGGATTCTGATGCGGTTTCCAACATCGCATAGGTTTTTATTCCGCAAGGGTTTTTTTGTAAGCTTAGTCCATGTGCTTAATTACGACGATATGTTAATATATTCGAAGCGTCTTGGTACGAATTACTACGGATTACGTAGTGGCGCTGGAGCGCGGAAACTAATCATAGAAACTTTCAATGTCAATTGCCAATTATGGAAGTTCTGAACATCACAATTTCCACACGAGCAGAGCCGCTTGTAAAAGCTAGCAATTAAATATATTATTTTATTATAATATATGGTACCAATAAACAAGATGTCTAAAAATGATGGATGGAAAATAGTGACGTGAAATCTCAAAAAGGTCTCTCTTTAAGTGTATATTCGTAAGTGATGCGACTATAAAAAAACGCACCTTATCATGACACTAGAGAACAAAGAACGTCTTCAACATGGATACAATTTTATTAAGTAATATAATTTTATAAAATATTTTCAAAATACACTCGAATGAGGTATATGTCATTATGTTCCTATTATACATATATTAATCCAAAATTCAAATTATATACTTTTATGTCCGCAAGTCCGAAGAAGGTTATTGTGTCTAGCGCCGCGAAGACAAATATAGCGTACCTCCTACAGCCAGGAGATTCCGAAACTCTCAGTCTCTGAAAGTCTCAATACTTTTTAATTCTTTCCCTCGATTTCGCGAAATTTCAAGGACAGATGTAAGGAAAAGCCGGTGACATTTGTCTGATATATTTCACGTAATAACACCGTGATATCACCACAGTGTAAACACCAATATGGCATATACTCTGAGACGACAATATATATATATATATATATATATATATATATATGCCACTGTTTCACTCGCGTAAAATCACCGATTCACTGTCGAAACTATTATTATTATCATCATTATTATTATTACTAAAAATGCTAATAGATGTCGTTGGTAGTACCAATATCGTAACATTCGTTAAACAAGAGTTCTTTTTTTAATATGTCATCCAAAGTAAAAAGTATCCTATATGTTGCTCGAGCATATAATCTATTACCATACCAAATTGCATCAATATCCGTCAAGTAGATTTCGCGTGATTGAGGAACAAATTAATATACAAACAGATACACAAATGAAAATCTAAAAACAGGTTTCTCTACTTCTATTATCATTCTACACGCTAAATCAATCACCCTTTTTAAAATATTTTTCATGTACAGAATTCACTCTGTTACAATTTCATTCATATATATATATATATATATATATATATATATATATATATATATATATATTTAATGACATTTTTAATTATAACATATATTTTAATGACAAATGACATTGTTTTCCTGCTAGTGTATATTATACATTATATGTATGTATAATATACAGTAGCAGGAAAAAAATGCCATTTAGTAGTTGAAGTAATCGTCAAGGAATTGAGGTGTTACGTAATTCGCACGGATAGAAAGTCGACGTCTGGCATTGATCCACATCCAGGAAGCGACACACCGTACATCCGCCCGTTTATGAGGACGAGGCGCGAATCACTGGCACAAAAATTATAATACACCACACTATAAACATGCACGCTCCACATTATGTATGTAAATAATGCAAGCGCCGTTTTCAACACACTAAATAGAGCACAATTTACGCAATTCGCCGTTGCGTATTAGACTATTACGAGAACAATATTAAACTGACAAGATGAATAATGGGTATGTAACATTTCGCAAAATCACCAATCACAGCGTATACAGTAGAAAATTATCATGAATTTGTATTCACAGGTTAGAGTTAACACACGTCGTTAACCGACGCCGTAATGCAGTTAGCTAATAAATTACGCGATTTTGTTTGACGATGAAATACTTAGAAAAAATTAAGCGACAAAAATAAAACTAACTTTTGTCCCCTAATCATCCTTTAAAACCTCTTTTCAACATCTCAACTAGTATTATAAACACAAAAGTGTTTTCGGTTTGTTTATTACCTAATAACTCGAGTAACTATTTTACCAAATGCTAGTCCATGTACAGAATGGATTATAACTAACATGGGTGTTTTAACCGGAAAATCGAAAAATCCATTAGGAAATGACTGAAGAACGTGTAGAAACGCACTAAAAATATAGTTCAGTATTTATATGGACCTCCTGAAATAGTTAACGCAAGTTAACCAAAATAATTTCATACCAAAGTTCTAAGCAAACGTTACTATCTAAAATTTTCACATTTTTTAAATCCATGGTTGAGAAATTAAGGGGAGACACACTGTATGTTCATTTCGCAAACGGGGCCTAAAAATGAAAAATGATAAAAGAATCCGAAAAACTACTTTTTTAAACTCCTAAAAATGAGACCCTTATAAAATCACTTATTTGTCTGTCTTTCAGTCTGTCGCAGCCATTTTTTTCAGAAGTCACTTGATATAGAAACGTGAAATAATAAAAGAGTGGAATAGAAACTTGACATAGTAATAAAATATATTAACAACCTGCACATACGTATCTCAACAGCTAACACTCGAAAATATTATGAAACAGTAAAATAGTGAAATAGAAACTTGACATAGTAATAAAACATATAAACAACCTGCACATACGTATCTCAACAGCTAACACTCGAAAATATTATGAAACAGTAAAATAGTGAAATAGAAACTTGACATAGTAATAAAACATATAAACAACCTGCACATACGTATCTCAACAGCTAACACTCGAAAATATTATGAAACAGTAAAATAGTGAAATAGAAACTTGACATAGTAATAAAACATATTAACAACCTGCATATACGTATCTCAGCAGCTAACACTCAAAAATATTTATATAGAAAGTTTAAGGGTAGCAAATTAAGCGCTGAAAAATAATTAAGCGCTGAAATTTAATTCCGTATATAGTATAAGTTTGAAAGGACTAACAAGAAAGGTATAAAAATATTTTTTTCCTAATTTTAGATAGTATATCTTCAGAGATATGCCAAAAAATATGCAAAAAAATATTTTCATCCCTTATTTTCGAAATTTATAATTAATATGTATGCAAAATATTAATTATAAATTTCGAAATAAAGCAACTCAAAAGTCTAAAAATCATAAAAATGTTATAAAAAGAAAAATTCTGTTTGTTGCTTTTTCTAGAGTTCCGTACCTCAAAAGGAAACACGGAAAAGTTGCAAGATTACTAGCCGATCTATCTGGCGTCTTTCTCAGAAACCGCTTGACGTTGAAACTTGAAATGTGGCATGGTAATAAATCACCACAAGCTCCACATATACCTCAATAGCTAACACTTAACAATTTTGAACGATAATTTTAAGGTGGAAATTAAGTACAAGATTCTTTTGTGAATTACACATTTAGTGTGGGGTATTGTTTGAAAAGGCTAATGATAAGGGCCCCAAAAATACAATTCATAATTTATCATCAAAGATATGCTAAAAAATATGAAAAAAATATAAATTACCCCCTTTTCTCCGAAAATATTTTAATAAATTTATTATGAAAAAATAGGGTTTTAAACGCCTACGGAAAGGTTGGAGGACACCTACAGCGATTATCCTAAATCTTACAATTATTAAAATATGCGCCATGTTTTAACGCCTGTAAAAGATAGGACAGACAATATATTTACGTTGTGAAAAATTAATATTTGTAAATAGTTTAATAGAAATACTACGTAACCTTTAAAAGTGCAAGATATACTAGTACTTAACCAGTTTTTTTCTTCCATTACGCATCGAAATATTCAATTGTGATATCTTCAGTTTGTTTTCATTATCAACCATTTCAAACGCTTCCTTACAATCAATGTCTCGTAAAATTGTATTAAAAAAATGAAACGCAACGCTTGGCATACTTACGCTGGCACCACTCATACATCTGGCAAGCGAGTTTAAAAATTGATTAATTTGAAAATTCGATACATTCCGACAGATATAAGGGAAACAAAACACCCGCCACGCTGGATGTATGTACCAATGTACCAAAGTTGTATTGAAACTTGTGAAATGTACCGCGATTTTAAACGACTTTTGAACACGAATATTCTAGGCGCTCCACGTATACTTAAACAGATTGAATAAATACATACCACAATATAACGTATAGTAAATAGCGATTAGGTTGACGGTTATTTTGACAGTTGTCGGTTACTTTGACAGTTTCTTTAAAGAAAAGAACCACTTTGACACAAAGTGTTTTTGGACATGTAATCACCATTTTATGTCACGTGCACATTAGGGAACAGCAAAGGAGTGATTGTGTGTAATTGGATCGAACCTCATTTGCCAATTAGTAGTTTTCACTTGTTACGCATTTCATGACTTGGGATTCAATTGTTATAATGAGATAAACATATATAAGCTCACTATATACGCATTTCATGACTTGGGATTCAATTGTTATAATGAGATAAATATATATAAGCTACTATATATAAGCACTATATTTTCAATTAGGACCGTAAAATTATTTCCCATAAAAACTTCTTAAATTATGTATTTAATCTCCATAACCTTCTTCGAACCCCCTATTCAAAATTTTGAAAGGATTCTGTGTTTTTTAATATTTTTTTTTTCATTTATAAAAACTATATATCTGATCACCCATTTTAGATTTTTAAAATCATCAGAACCTCTGTCACATTAATATTATTTCAAAATACCGGGCAAAGCAGAGTTTCGTTTACAAATTTTGGGAAAACAATTACGATCAATATTATTCTCCCACATCGCACTGCTCGCAATTTATACTTAAGTAATTATAAAACTGCTTTCACCTTCCATTGCAATCGCTGCAACCTATTGGCGCAAGCATTCAAAACGATATCGCACGGTCAACCCGACCAATATAACGTAATTTTTAAACCAGACGTGACTTTAAGTTAAATCTTTATATAACAGCAGATCCAATAAAAAAAATCATATAATACAGGTTCTTAAAACACCAATCATGTCTTTAAAGAGTTGTAGAAGTCTCTAAAGATAAATTTTGGGCGGTTAACACCATCACAGGTAGGCATATTTGTTCATCTTCTGTTAACCAACCAAATCTGGATTTTAATATTAGTACATAACGACCTATTAATAAAATTAATAAATGTATGGCCATAGACCTCAGTATACAATTTTAATTTCAACTGCAATAATTTCAACTTATTTCTGAGAAAAAAGGTTTTGAGGCAACAAAATAATTCTATAAATAAACAACTTTTTCCGTCTCGGTTGAAGGAGTCACTAGAGAAACTCTGTGAGAAAAATGAGTCGCATCAATCGTCTCGGTAGGAGTCACGAGCGCTACTTATATATAAACCTATGCTACGCGAACTCACGTGTTCGAACACGCAGACATTGCAAACAGACTGTGGGCAAACACCAAAACAAGTCATCATAACACCGGCACTCGCACGACGAAAGCGCAACGTCCCGCCCCCTCACGTACCGGGTACAGCCGAGCAGGCACGTGATCTCGTGCGAATTGAATGCGCGAGGTTATCAGCGGTCCGTAAAAGGGCATTCCTCCATAACGGACGTGATTTATGATGGTGCGAGCAAAACAAGTCACGTTATATTAGAACGACATCTACATCCAACAAATAAACCCTTGCACAAACCGATTTTTCATTTTATATAAACATTGTATTTCCAACACCAAGGTAGTTGAACCTTTCGAGTTGGCATTTTTGTTTAAACTCCGATTCTTTCCCGTAAAGGTTAATAACTCTTATAATAAAAGTGGTTAGAAACTGACACATAAAACTGATCCGACAGAGAACGTCGTAGGGCCAACACAAATTCGGTTAATTAGTCCACTAAAATTGTGCTTCAACTCACGGTTATTTTAAGTCATTTGTGAACAATACCGTTATTTTAAGTCATTTGTGAACAATATTGATGTTTTAAGTCATTTGTAAACAATATTGTTATTTTAAGTCATTGTGAACAATATTGTTATTTTAAGTCATTTGTGAACAATATTGTTATTTTAAGTCATTTGTGAACAATATCGTTATTTTAAGTCATTTGTGAACAATATTGTTATTTTAAATCATTTGTGAACAAATTGACGCGTGACAGTATTATAAAATATTTGATTGTATTTTTTTTTCAAAATTGCGAATATAACATCATTTTACATTGACTTAGTTTTTTAGACAAATCTTTCGACGCATTTTTGAAATAAAATTAAATGTGGTGAAATTACCACTTTCATGTAAGGTTAATTGTACAATTTTTAGGAGCAATTTTCAACAAAATGAAACGGTAATTTTTTTCAATATTTTAATATAACATCATTTTATATTGACTTAGTTTTTAGACAAATGGCTCAACGCGTGTTTTAAATAAAATTATGTGTGGTGAAATTACTACGTTTCCTCTAATGTTAATTGTACAATTTTTGGAAGCGATTTTTACCAAAAGTACACGGTAAATAATTTTTAAATTTTAGAAAAAGTTAAATATCTATAGTTTGAATAATATATTAAAAAATCGACTAATTTCGTCGATAAATCATTTTACACGACACGTTGTAATCGTTTTCTTAAGACTCACTTCATGAGTAAATTAGCAAGGTTACGCTATGCTAAATCCGCCATTTTTGCAAAAAAAATTAAAACTAAATATCTCGCGAACCGTTAATACTACTACAAAATGACCCATTTTATAAAATATTTAATTTCACACAACTTGTTTTACGGGATCATTTTCATACAACCTACCTTTCTTAAGTTACAACACTTTAAAATTTACAATAAAAAACCTGCTGAGTACAAGCAGAACTAAGGGGTACACCAAGATATTCTAGTCATGTATTTTGTATAGATAATAAAAAATTTAACGTATTAAGGGTACATTGTACTTCCATTACAAAATTTAGAAATATTAACACAATTTCCACAATTTAAATATATTGTTCAATATTTCTTTCACGAGCGTCGTGAATTCGTCTAATGTCGTGAATTTTTCTAAACGTATGATATCTATAATCACCTTTATAGTTACAGGATAAACTTTAAACTTTAGCCTTCAGTAGTTTCAGCAACTTTAGCCTTCAGAAGAGAGGCGGCGGAGGGAAGAGTGAAGCGATTTGAGAGGATACAAAAAGAAGAGACGGAAATAGGTTAAATTTAATAATCACTAATGACTCCTTGAAAACAACTAAATTGGGTACTCCTCTTGATTTAGTTTTTCAACGTTATTTAGTTAAAATAGAAAACAAATATTAGTATACCATATTAGTTATTCCACGCGTGCTTTTTTATTTATAAAATACTCTTTTAACAATGGCGTTAACAATAATATATTTGTACAATTAACTTTTTTTAAAAATTCTCTGTAATCTCCATCTCACGTGGTCAAATAAATAAATGCTTTTTTTTAAATAAAATGGTATCTGAAAAAATAGGTTTGTATTAAAAACATAAATAACCCCAATAAATTTAAAAAATATTAATAACTAAGTTACCTTACCAATTCGTCTACCACTAAACCTAACATTACCATCATTTTAATAAAGCTTACTGTCCCACAAAGTGTTTATGAATTTCTACTCAGATCATGCGGTTCGCTTTTTTCTCATTTTATATAAATAACGCGAAAAGTACAAAATGTCCTGAAGGTTGTCACTGGTTGGTTCATAACCAGCTGTCGTGCGGTGATTGCTATGCTGTGTATATGCTTTCTATGTTTATAACATCGAATTTTAAAGATTAACTGAGAAGCAAGTAAAAAAATGCCCGCAGTATTTATTTTCAAAAACAAGTCGTAAAAATAATAGTAAACTTTTTATTTTTCAATCGGAAAGTCTAGAATGTCATCTAGAAAAAAAAACAATATGTTATAACAAATAATTACAGAAGACAGAATATTCATTTTATGTATTTATTTATTTATTTAAAGCAGTTATAAAAACGTTGCAGTTATTACACATATGCATTTCAATAACGATACCAAGACAAATGAATGCAATAACCCTACAAAACATAGCGATGACACTTCAAGAACTTTATTCTCACTCGTGACAAAGATATCACACACTCTGATGCGGTTGCACTCAGGTGGTTCACCAATTTTATACCGTGGGAAAGTGGGGTATTTCGAAATAATTCGGTTCTAGATGCCGACATAGCAAAAACATGATGACGTTGAGGGAACAGGTACAATCATAACTTATAAAGGTGAGATTTTACCAATTAATTACGACACAACTTTTTTATTTAATAATCGGGAAATGAATTTTACCAAAAAAACTTCTCTTTTGTGCTGCAACGTACGGTAACTCAACGAAGATAAGAAAAAATCGGTAGAAAATATACAGAATGGAAGTAACCATATTGTCTCATGTGCAAATATCGAAGGAACTTTAAGTTGGTCATGTTCAATCATCATGTGGCGTTTAATTTCATGTGGACCCCAAATTACAGAATTACAGAAGTGACTTCTGACTTACTTCATACAAGAGCCATATATAATAGATTAATTGAGGACGGAATTTACTAGCATTACGCAACACAAATCCAAACCTTCCGAATGACTTTTTCGCTACATCCGCTAAATGAACACGAAAAGCCAGTATTTATGTCTCGTACATCCTCCATTTTTCCGACGTACTGAAAATTTTCTTTCACTAGGACAGTATTAATATGGACCTCTCGAAGTCGAGACCGACTTAAACTTGACGAATTTTTATTTACCTATAAATAAAAAATTCCATCGCGGTGAAAGTGTGACTCATAAAACGGAGACAGAAGTCAAACGTGACCGGATACACAATGAGAAATAGCACGGAAGTCAAAAACTCGCCCGTTTTAGGAAAGTTGGCGGCGTTCGGTTCTTTGTGCGAAGTAAAAAACAGACTGGTTCATTACACAGAAATTAAGACAGCACTAAAACTTAATTACAGATGTCTGAAATAAATCGCAAAGCCTAGGTCGTAACACGATGTACCAATTATCTTAATGAGGGGAAGAACGAAGTAACTTTATATCCATATTTATAATTAGACCTATAGGTACATGTTTAATAGATCCGATCATTTAAGAATATTTAGACATGATTTTAGAAAGTAATGAAATTTAATATGCATAGAAATAATTTAAGAAAATCTTATGTTTCCCAGAATTATCTCTGACAGACGGATAGAAAACAGACACCCATATCACCCACGCTTAGGACTGTCAGTCGGACTTACTAACAATTAAAAACGTATTTCTGTTTCTCATTAACTGTCAGTTGAGTCGGGACAAAACTCTACTTTACCGACCGTGCCCTATTGCACGGTTCAATTGTAAAGAATCCATACAAAATAGGTTTTTCCCTATCTGTAAATCCGACTGAGAGTCCTGACCGTGTGTAGTACATACGGGCGTGAATGATCTTATAAGGGTTCTATTTTTCAGTTTGAAGTACTGAACCTTAAAAATAAATATTTGAAGTACTGAACCTTAAAAATAAATATTGTTGGAAACCACGCGACTTCAACAATAATTTATTATTATTGTTACCAAATTGTACCAAAATTGACATTAGTTTATTCAAAAATTTTGTCGAAGATTCCATTCAATCACAATTGTCCTTGTTCTCGACAAGTCACTGAGTCACTGTTCTAAACGTCACTGGAAGGCTCGGCGCCAAACTTGTAAGCGTCCCATTACAATGAAAAGATGGCTGTCGTGTTATTGTCGTGGCTATAGCGATGTTATTATTTTGACAGTTAGTGATTAGCGTGTTAATTTTATATAGGCTACTTAATTTAAGATATTTGTTGTTGTTGGTCATGCAATTTTTTTTTATTTTCTTCAATAAACCTTTTTAATTCAATTATAAAAAAATTAGTCATCAGATGATACGGCGAGGGACTTATGTAAAAAATACTTCTTCAACAACAAATTTGTTAATTCAAAATCGAACACGTCATTCCACGGTGACACCGCAACCACTGCGCATTCTATCTATCATGGGCGTGCAACATTCACGTACATCGCACATTACATTCACAAACATATTGTTATTCACCGAGCGAGTTATTATGCTCGCACGATAAAAGCTTCGACCAACAGGCACGCGGCCGCGTGCCTCGCTAGATCGCCCGCATAGCGGACGGCGTCGGAAGTGCGCACTGAACACATCCGTCGCTTTATCGGATGGCGGCGACACGTGCGACGTGCGAAGGTACCGCTAAAGGGTCCATTATTGAAGGCCAATTTCCTACTAACTACTGAGTTGGCCTTCGGAAAGCCTGCCGGTCCTTCGCTTGGGTTGATGATTTAGACGACTAAGAGATTACGTGATGGAAGACACAAAATATACTAGTAATTCCGGTCGCCTTCATGTCGCATGGAGACAGTACGAGCAGTCATGAAGGAATGCCGTTTATATTTATAATGGCATACACTTTTCACTTTATGACTAACTCTCATTACGCTCTTTAAAATATTTCTCAAGTAAAAGTAAGAGATAATTATAGAAATGATATCAATGGCTGCCATGTGAGCCAAATTGCAAACAATTACGGGTAGAAATTAAAAAAAAAACCTCGTTATATTCAAACTAATGAACTAAGATAAAACAAAGAATATTTCGCGGAGTTTTTTATGGATAACTATCTAACTTATAAAATTTAATTCAAAATTAATCACCCGGAAAATTGATATACGTAAAGGTCTTGGTCAATCTACAAATTGCCCACCTGAAGATGTTCGTCGAAGAAGAAGTCTGTGGTAAAGAATTTAAATAAAGTGGAAATAATACTACATCATGTGGTTTAGTTTAGTTGTGAAAAATTAAATTAAAATGAATTTCTACAAAATTAACGCGAAATATAATTCAATATCTGATAATATTTATTAATAATATGTGTTATATGTACATATTAACTAAGCAATTACTTAATACAAGTAGTCATAAAAAATAACCCTAGAGATATTTAACTAGGCTCCGTACGTACTCGTAAATATAAAGAAATGAACCTTCTGAAGGTGACTCACCTGTTTGTCCATCAGTTACCCTTCACCGGTCACCAGAAACCGTTTGACGTAGAAACGTGAAAATTGGCATACTGATAAATTTATTAAACCGCAAATATCTCATTTACACTAACCTTGCTTCTAAACCTAATAAAATACTTACATGAACATTTTAAAGGGTCAAATAAAAAACTGAAAATTTTTTAAAAAAGGTTTTTAAAAAAGTATATTTACTCGAACTCCCGAAGCCACTAAATGTAAAATTAATATATACATATATATATATATATATATATATATGTATATATATATATATATATATGTATATATATATATATATGTATATATATATATATATATGTATATATATATATATATGTATATATGTGTATATATATATATATATATATATATATATATATATATATATATATATGTATATATATATATATATATATATATATATATATATATGTGTATATATGCATATATGTTTAGACAATAGAAATAATTATCACAGGGTTACAAGTAATCAACTTTTAATATTGCTTGTTGGAAAGATGCGAACTTGCTACGTAAAATTCCACAATTATTTTTTTTAATATTTATTATGATCTAAACATATCTTTGAAACACGCTATGGATCTAAATTCTTAACTAACTTTAGTTATTATTTTTTTCTTACAATTGGTAACTATCAGAACATAAATCTATTGATTTTTCACAATGATTTGTCAAATAGTTTAATTTTTTAAGCAACTTTCTACAAAAACTGGTGCTCTGCGGCGTTTATCGGCCACCGTTTTGTAAGGATCTATTTTAAACTTTTTTTGAATGGATATGTGACAAAAAAGGTGCAGTTGATAACTATGTTTTTGTTAATATTTGCCTGATTTTTAGTTATAATTAATTAACATAAATCTACGGTGTTACTTACACATTTAAATGCAAAAAAAACTCAGAATAAAAATATTATTAATAAAATAAAAAAGCGGCGTGTGAATTTTTGTTTCACCAACGATATTAGACAGTAAATTAATACTTAAAGTTGTAAATAGTTTAATATAAATACTTTAATTATTTATAATTATAATTATTAATAATATCCTTAAAAGTTTAAACTGTTTATGTGTACCTAAAATTGTAGTAACGGTATTTTTTCGGAGGTATACAACTTTAAAATGAAAACAAACAGGTAAAAATCATAATAATACCAACGTTATTGGCTTTATAAAAAAGGTAATTTTATACCATTTGTGTTTAAATACGATTTCAGGCATATATGGACGCCACGGCTGGCTCGAATGAAGCGCAACCTGAAAGTCCAATTCTCGACCAATAATTCGAGCAATAATTTGTTCAACAATGAGGGTCATTTTTGGTTAATGGCTCATTTTCGGTTAAAGAGCTACATCAGAGCTACATCAAACAAAATTTCCGGTTTTGTAATGAAGAAAAAGTGCCATTGATCCACAAAAAGTCACTATTTGGTGTACTTCATGGACTGGTGGAATCGTTGACCCGTACTTCTTCCGACGAGAATGTTACAGACAATGGAGAACGCTTTAGATCCATTATTACTGAGTTTTTTGTTTCCTATTAAATGGCATTAATGTTGAAGAGCTTTGGTTTCAACAAGATAGTGCAATATGCCTTACAGCACGCGACACAATTAATTTATTACAGGAAACATTCGATGAACGTGTAATTTCGCGTATTGCCCTTGTGACTTAGCTTCCATGATCGTGTGATATCACACCTATGGATTATTTTCTGTGGAGATATGTGAAGTCGCTTATCTGTGCCGATGAACCACAGATGTTGGAACACTTGGCAGACAACATTCGCTGCATTAATGCCAATATACCACTCCAACTTCTCGAAAAAGTGGTTGAGAATTGGACTTCCAGATAGCGCTTCATTCAAGCCAGCCGCGGTATCTATATGCCTAAAATTGTATTTAAACACAAATAGCATAAAAATAACTTTTCAATAAAGCCAATACCATGGTCATTATCATGAAGTTTATCTGTTTATTTTAATTTTAAAGTTGTATATCTCTAAAACAAACACCCATTACAGAAATCTATTTAGTTCTACTCGTACTTAATATATTTTACCATTGATTTCTCAATTGTTTAATTGACAAATATGTGCCCTTAATTAAAATAAATGCAAAAACACTAGCGAAACGACTGCAGTTGAATTTTTAAATTCCAAATCAAACAATTTTCTAACCACACTCCGGGAAAATCTACTTGCACAAGACAAACGGAATACTTAACGTATTTAACTCAAACAAAATATATATCTTCGAGTCAAAATCATGATCGTTAAGTTAAAATCATACACAAGTCTGACAAATATTTGAATCAGTTAGAATCCTTTTTCCCATCGAGGATTAAAAATGATTGAAGATATTGAATAAGGAAAGAATTCTATGATTGAGTCTGTCTTGATCAACTGGTTGTCCTGGAGTCGGCGTGGCCTCCGTAAGATTCTGACGTATCGTGAAATTCTGATCACATGATCGTAACTAATGAATAAGTAAAACAAAATAGTCAGCACCTTCTCGATAATTGCCGAGAAGCGATCTTACACACATTGGATGTGGCATTTAGTATGGACGGCTTCTGACATTCGTGAATGTCAGTGTGTATATTCAGGTTAAGTTGCATAATTTTGTCAATGTCATTCTTGTTACTAAAAAAATAGTAAAAAAATAATCGTAAACGATTTATGAATAATTATTATTAATTGTTAATCATAGTTTAACTACTGATCAATTTGGTTTAATTAAACATTGATATGTTATTACGTCTTATACTTTTCCTAAGTTCCCAACCCCTTTATAATAATCAAAATTAAATAGAAAAGGTTTATATGCTTGAACCTTATGAATAATCTAAGTAACAACTTAACCTATCACGCTATGTCAGAAGATAGTTAAATTGGAAAAAGAATTAGTACTTATAACCTTATTACTAAATGCGGTCTTTCAACTATTAAACATATTACGTAACACTAGATCGACAGATAAAATCTACAAAAACCGACAAAAAATAACCTACAATAAGATAATAAACAATCAACTTCAAACTTTCACACAACTTCCGTAATAACAACTGAAAATTTAATGCAAAAATTTATTAATGAACCATGACGTCTAATGAAATTTACACAAAGTATGCACTTGAAGAACCACTGTTTATTCAATAAAACCGGTTGATAAAAAGCACACCATTATCATTAAAACTTGTATAGCTCTTTTCTTCGTTTCTTTCCTTCGCTTCCCGTGTTCAAGCACTCTCCGCCCCGCCTGACACTAAGTAACATGACAAATATACTTACCTTTTCACTTCACATATCCTTGACTTTTGTGTCGTAGTGCTTGATGTCTACTACGTAACAATATATTTCAGATTTCAAAAAATTGTACCTTTTTCGAGATATGAGCCATTAAATCTTAAATCTATATTCTATAAAAAAATATTCGATACGAATCGGGTAAATTTCCAAGCTTTTTGTACTCATATTTTTTCGTTTAAAATCGAAAAAGTGGTTTCGACGATATAGCCTTAAAAAAAGGAATTTCATTCCGTATGCTTGAATGTCACTGGCCAGTTTGCATCCAAATAAGTATAGAAGCCACACGCGTGCAGAAAAAGATGGCCGTCACATTTCTGTCGTTGTTATGGTTACGTTATTGAAGTGTACAGATTTATGTCTTAAATTTGGTTGTGACGTTGTTTTAAAATTATTAGCGGTCATGTTATAAATTAAATTTGATATTAAAAGTATAATTGTTATTTTAAAAATACGATACAATCGGAATTAACGTAACGATATGAAGATTTATAGGTTCAACCATTTGCGCAATAAACATATGATCTTTTCTCAATTTGTATTTTTTTATGTTAAATCTTACATTTTTACTTTGATATAAAACAACAAAAGGTTCCTTTTATAATTCGTATATTAGAAAGTTTAGGGCTGATTTAAAAACGTAATAGCTCACTTGGGCATTTGATATCCACCCATTAATTTTTATTTAAAAATATATTAATTTTACATAAATCACACGTAATGTGTGTGATCAAGTAAATTTATCTGTTTAACTCGAAAAAATAAAACCATTCGAAATTATAAATAAAACTTCAGTAATTCGAAAAATATTTAAAGCAAAACTTGTTCACATAATGATCTATTTTATAACGGTTTGTACCCATTATTTAAACTCAATCCCAATTTTGGCATATTAGGATATTATCCACGATAATTCTTTGCTTTTTAAGAATAACTTTTTTTCCTAATACAACAGATAAATATAATGAGTAAATACTGTTAATGAGATGAGATACTTTATTTAATTAGGGAATTTTTTTTTCAATTAATTGGTAATAAAGTACAATATTTTCACAATTCATTTGCTATTTTTTCAATTACACAACATGAGAATGAGGTATGCAAGAGATTGAAGACAAGGGCTTTTAATATTGAATTTTATTATAGATTCATATAATTTAGTATTCTCTAGAAGCTGAAAAACGTATTTAGAACCATAATTTATCACTGAAAGAAAAAAATTGTTTCCATTAGTTCCAAGCAATTAAAAAGTTTACCGTTACCTTACAAGGAACATGGCTGAATATTTTCAAAGTGATCGTGCGAGCATAGTGATGTCAGGCTTTCCTAATATCACTATGGAATCGTGAAAACACATTCAGAATGAACGCGTGGGCGCGACGTGATATCTGCCTATGGAAAACACCTGCATCCGCGCATTCAATGTGAATGGTGCCTTAGGGATGCGTGATGGTCGCCTGGCTATGGTCGACCACAGTGAAGTGCCAAATTTTCTTTAAAAAGACAAATTTCATTTAGGGGTACACAAAATTTCTATTAAACTATTTACAAATATTAATTGTTCAGAACGGTAAATATATTGCCTGCTATACCTTTCACGGGCCTAAAATCATGGTGTACATTTAAATAATATTATTTCTCACCACGTAAATATATAGATATACCGCCTGGTATATCATTCGGACATAATAAATTACAAATACAAAGTTACTTTTGCAGTTGATTTAAGTCATTTATATGGAATTTCTATGAACTTCTTACACACCCAACAACATGTCATAATTTGGTCCATTAATTACTCATAAATTAGTAAAGCATTTTAGATGTGATAATTTTCTTTTTAACTTCGTTATACTTTTTAGTATTCAAAAATAGTGGTTTAGCTGATATTGCGTGGGACACATAACCCTAAAAACCACTTTAAAGCCGACTATTTCGTAAACGGATCCCTGTATCAACAAATTGTTCATGCATACCCCCAAAAGACTTATTCAACAATACCCTACACAATGGGGTAAGCGAAAAAAATAATATCCACTTTACACGTAGGGGAGACATTCCATAATAATCTTTAATAAAATTGTATATTCATACTTTGTAGGAGATAAAGATGTATAACCATGTGAAACTTCAGCGTTATACCAATAATATCTACGAGTAAAACGGCTGTGACATACAGACTGATATACAGACAGATGGGACAGACACGGGACACTATAGAGGACTTTCGAAGATCTTCTCTTTTGTATGAGGTGGGTCGTTACGAGTCCCAGGAGCCGTCCTGAGACAACCCGGGTGGAAGGATTGGGAATAAACAGACAGATGGATAATACAAAACTATAAGGGTTCCTAATTTAACTAGAGAACTCTAAAAAGCTGCTACTTTTCTCTCCCCTTAAGACTTCACAGTCCGAACCTTGATGACGTTTGCAGTGTATCTGACATTATCTATATCTAGGATTGTACATCTTTTTTTCGATATTACTTATAAAATTACAAATATTAGCATCTCAAAATATGATATTTTCACAAAAAAATTGTCACAATATTAAAATACTTGTAAATGAATATTTGCTTCCATAAAATTGTCACCATATAAAAATTTAACCCAGTAAGGAGAAAAATAGACGGAAAGCTTTTTATTATCTTTCGCCCAAGAAAAAGAGACCATATTCATGAAAATCAATAAAGGTTTCGAGTGGAAGGAACGTACTAACCGAAAGACGTGTACTACCCTAAAGGCCCTATGACTCCTAAGACTCCCCATCTCGTACAATCAAACGCACAAGGGAAATGAGACAGTGAGATTTGTTACGAGCTCTAAGTTAAAATCGACTATGCACCTTGCAGATCAGCTCATCCTCTAAAGGAACTGCCTAGTTCCTTTTTTTTGGATGAAGACATGTCTATTTCTGTACCATAATACGACAGACCATTTCTCAAATCATACTATTCATTCACGGACAAACTTGAAACAATAAGGAAACAACAACTTATGTTTAAAAAATATTAACCAAATTGCTTGACTAAATTTTGTTAAACTGTTTTCGGCAATGAATCAGCATGTGGCATTGCTAAATATCAGCTGATTCACAGAAAATAGTTTTCCGAAATATATTTTACTTGTAAATAATGCATCATTTCATTGTCTTCCGAACGAATGAGCTCATTATACGTAAGTAACTCTTCTAAACAATGAAATGGCTTCTTGAGCAATGTCACTTGTATATCCTTAACAGTCATTTTTACTTTTTGTTATGATTTTAAAATTTTATTAAAATAAATTCACATCTATTAATCTACTAATAAACAGCTCAGTTCTAGTCACGATCACTTGCATACTATGTTACGTAATCTGTTTATTTAACTTTCAGTGAACAATTTCCAACATGAACAATACAAATTAATAAAAACAACGAAACTTTAAGAGGTTTTGCAAGGTTACCAAGTTTATGCCTGACATGGTTTATAAAGCAAAGATTTATAGGATTTGTTGTTCAAAGCCACTATTGAATTACTTTATCTAGGACAGGAGTTCCCAACCAGGGGGGCGCGCCTCCCAAGGGGGGCTAGAGAGATGTCAAGGGGGGGCGGAAAGCGTTTGCATTTTAAAAAGAAAAAATATACAAACAACATTAACAAATAACATTACAATGTAATGTTTAATTTACATGCATAAAATTAATGAAATGATATATCATATTCACTATTATTACCACAAACTTGCGAAAAATTTGACGTTTTGGTGTACATTTTGTGTTGAGAAATCAGTTTGAGTGTGTAAAATTATTGTCTCACTGTTAAAAGGTAAGTTTGTGTATTTACAAACTTCAGTTACCATTTTTATTTAATTTACTAAATCAAAGGGGGGGGTGGCATGAAAAAGTAAAGGGGGAGGCATGAAAATATAATTTATAGTCCGGGGAGCCTCAACAAAAAAAAGGTTGGGAAACCTACCTTTATATAGTTTCCGAGTAATGAATATTTATATTTATTACTCTTGATAAATCTTAAATACAAGAAACTTAAAGTATATAAAAATTGAGGATATCCTTTGAAGACCCGCAACAAAATGTGTGAAACATTTATCACGAAGTTATATGTCTGGAATAAGACTGTTTACATTGATTTTAAAAATGTGTTTTCCACTTGAAAATAATTCAGTCAATTCAAATCCTCGAACTCCAGAATTCCACCTTTAGTTGCAAAGTTCGTTACAAATTTTAATTGCGTATATCTTAAATTACGCGACAATCAATAAATTTACTGACTATTTCGACACCATTAAATTGCAACAACTAGGTTTTTAACAACTATATTTCCAATTCGCACAATTACAACATAAATTTTGCCGTTAAATTTACCTTGAAATATATAAGCGACGTCATTATTTAAAATATTACCAGTTGTTTAGGGACTTCGGGACTTATGGAGCAACCACTCTATGGTACGAGGACCCGTTGTCAATACGTGACGAGGGTTGACATAAAGGATTAGAAGGCTAACACAAACATAATCCCAGTAAAAGCTAAATATTATCAAATAATGTTTCGCTTAGGCCTAGTCGCAAGAAGAAGATAGTATCCATTAAAATCCTCGTTGGTACAACATTTAAACTATTTTCGATAAATACGAAATGTGTTTGACAATTTCTTTTTTTACTTACAACTCGGCAAATTCTCGATCGACCATTACCAAATTTTCGATAGGTATTAACCGTGTTACGAACTAACATACTGTTACCCTGAAAAATCAATCGGTTCCTGTAACTATTTTTTAAATCTCGACAGATGGCGCGTCTGAATATCATATTTAATTTTTATTTTATCAAATTTTTTACCACTGTTCGATAATTGCAGAAGCTTCCTTAGAATCATAATTTAAAAATTTAATACCGTTTGCGTGTTAGTATATCTTGCGATCGAAATTTAATAATTATATTAGATATTTATACCATTGGACCGCATATGGTTATAGCAAAATTCAGTTATCATGTAACATGTCCCTAAAATTATACACCGAGGCAAAAATAATGTGAAGACAATATTTTAATGTAGTTTCTTATGATGTCCAAAGATGGCGCTGGCTCGTTTTAAAATGCACTATGATGTTGTTCACCACAATAAAATAGACGGTACGATGTTTTTTTTATGCAACCAAAGTAAAATAAATGTTAAGTAAATACATACTTGAAATACTAAAGAGGCCTCCATAAAATTGATTTAGTTTTATCTCCAATTGTATGCTGGGACCTTGATATATACGGCGAAAACCTTGCTAGTTCCTGTAAACATATTCGGGATGGACATCATATAGGTCATCATTAGGTGTCCTTATTATGAACAGCGTTCTGGGTCAATCGAGAACGAGGAAAAAATGCAATATATTTTGATGATTGCAGCAAATGAGACCGCCGTTCCACCTACTGACCTTTCACATAGCTATTCGTGTGAAGAGTCATGCGACAATATTATCACAAGTAGCGTAATGACAAACAGAATATGTAATTTGATATAATAAAACAAAAATAATTCGATTGAAAGGTCACCGTTTAGAATAAAGGGGGAAAATGGTTAAGGTTATATTGGTGACTTATTTATATCCTCATGTTCTCATCTTCTATATTAACCCTAATATGCGCAATTCCATGTGATACATATGTCTTAAATATCGAAGATATCGCTAATGTACTAGCGGTTTTATGGGGGTAAAAGTGGCGAAGTGGAGACAATTTTAAAAAATTAAGATATTCTCCAGAGGTATTTTCCCCGCACCAATATTTGAGTGTCAATATAAAATTGTATCCTCAAAATATTTTGTACGATATTAGAAACTGTATTATGCTGTACGGAAAGATAAGTAAAAAAGTACGGAATTAATGGTATTTTTAATTTTGAAAATTTATTTTTAATTTTTTTTAAATTAACTATAAATTATTGTTTTTCGCTGAAACTAAATATGTAAATTCACTTTCATAGAGATCGATGTTGCAAAGAATATCATAAAATATTTGTAATTATGAATTATGCTAGGGTGAGTGTAACACATTTTCTGCCAATAGACAAACATGATCACGTACATCGTAACTGACAAATTTTCCCGACAGTATGCGTACCCTACTTTAAAATACTATGTTAGAGAACAGTAATATTACTAATATCAAATGAACATGTCTATCCTAATTTCATAAAAACTGATTTGTGTTTGTTTGTCCTTCCTTCACGTCGCAATGAAACGACCGATCGACATGATTTTTTACATAGAGATAGTTGGCGGACAAAGAAATGACATAGTCCATCTTTTATCCTCATTCCTTCGGAAAAATTCTTATTTGAAACTGAAAAAGTACACAAACGAAATAACGAAGCAATGTCGCAACGGATCATTGAGATTTTTTAAAACGCTACATACGTAATACAAAGGAGCAATAGAATCACGCCCCATAATCCCTAATTTAGAGATAATCTTTTTATTTTCATTGTCATTTGTATTATAAAGTCACGAAAATAAAAACTTAGTATACAGTTTCCCCTAATCGTTCTAGATGGCGTCGTAAATTTTAATTTCTTTCTATAAGTTTGTAACTTCAACCACGCCGCATGAAGCCGTGATAAACCGAAAGCCGTGATATCAATATAAAATTGAACTTTGCAAGTATATCTGTCCATACAAATTATTCATACAAAATAAAGACTATTCACCTTGATTCTATGGGTTGCAACAATAAAATGAACAATTCATAAACAGCCTGTGAATCAATCTGCACGAAATAAATTTTTAGAACTTTTTTAATTTCCACAAACAAAACTAGTAGTTATTAAGATCTGAACCATAAATTTGTGAAATTGTGCCCATTAAACTTGATTAGAAAAAGAATAGAAAGTATTTTTATACCCGTTGGCTTTGGGCTCATGAGGGATCCCTGTAGATTCGCGTGCATTAATAAGATTTGATTGGCATCTGGGACTAACGTATTCACTTATCCCTACCCAGAATGTCCCAAAAGGTTGACATTTATCTCTGTCTTCTTTTTCTATCATGATATAATAAGCAACATGGCTGCAATACAACGAATACATTTTAGACTCAATACTATCAAACATGTATCCCCTTATTTTCTGAAAAAATACAGGCTTCGTCCTTTGTCATATGAACCAAGTTGAACCATAAAAATTATAAAAAAAAGCAAAGCGCTAGGATAATGGTAAGTTGTTTGGCGTAAATTATGCATCATATGTAAATTTGTATTTAGTTTAAAATTTTAAAAAAAGATGCCACAAAATGATATTTTTATTGAAGCTTTATATAATAATAAGACTTTCGAGGAGAGAGGTTTGAAATCCTCCAAGGCATATGGCCTTGAGTAGCATTTATATTACACTACTCTCTTACTGAATGTAAATGTAAAGTCTATAAATTTGTTACTTAATTAGGCGAAACCTACTGTAGCAATCGATCTGACACTTACAAACAAAATTATAAATCGCGATTTCATAAAAAAATATCGTATCGTTAACAACGATATTTATATCGTTGTCAAAATGCACACCGCGGTTTTTCATTTTTTATTGAAAAGGCAAGTGTAAGAAAAAGTTAAAAACAGCAAAAAGCAGTGTTGCGACAAGAAGATCTGCAAGCATCGGCCGAGAGCAACAGCCGAGTACATAAAATGGTAGATTTTGTAGAAAATTATCCATAAAAATAAAAATAGTTAACAAATCATCGTAAAAATCTAGAAGCAATATATTATGTTAGTAAATCAATCGAAAGAAAAAAGAAACACCAAAAACGGTTACGAATTGCGGCCTATAGGCTATCCTCATATATACAGACCGACAGACGAAGACGCATGTCATTTTTCAAAGACAAATTTAGATGATAAATATTTTAAAGATATTAAAAAATCGTATCACTCATTAGAGAAATACCTATCTCCTCTTTCGCAAAATCAAAATTACAAGTTGATTTCTTATATAATTATCCTAGTTACAATTACTTATATTTTCAAAACACTGCAACAGAGCGTTAGTAGATAATAAGATTACTTATATAATTACCCCAGTTATAATTACTTATATTGTCAAAACACTACAATAGAGCGTTAGTAGATAATAAGATTACTTATATAATTACCCCAATTTTAATTACTTATATTGTCAAAATCCGACACTAGAGCGTTAGTAGACAATAAAGAACATACCAGAGGACTGTACAATAGATCGCTAGATAAATTTTGTCGTAGTCAGAGTACTTACTTTCTTCGAAGTTATTACTACTTACCCTTAGCAGATATGCAAGCCTTCCTACATTCGAACCAAGTGGCGAAGATTTCCTCCTAAAATAACTGCGGAACATTATCACAAATTTGTTCAAACGTTCCTAGAAACCTTGGATCGCTGGAAAACTTTCGCCCTTTTAACTATTTCTTTATATAAAGCAAAATCGTTTGGCGTTACGGACTGTAGAGAGGATGACTCAGTATTTTAGATTCCTCGAGAAATGAGTTTGTAGAGCCGGCTCTACATGCTGGAGCATTATCGTGATGAAAGAACCAAGTATCAAGTCTTAAGTTTGGGCGCTCGTTTTTTCAGGCTCCGAAAACTTTTGGGAGACATTTATTTATGTACCACGATGCTATGACTCTTTTCTGTGAGAACAGTAGCCAAAATCCCTCTTGTACTGAAAAAACTGTGAACACTCGTTTTTTAACACACCGAGATTGTTTCACTAAAGTTGGTGGCTCCTCATTGTCAAATACCCACATTTTGGTCTGAGATTTAGTAAAACTTAGCAATAAATGTAGGTTTCATCACCTGCAATGGTTGAATTAATGTCACTGGAGTGGCCGCCATCAAAATTTTTTAAGCATTTCTTTGCACCATTTTACCCTCGGCTCCTTTAAAGTTTCAGTCATTGAATGTGGTACCCAGAGTGAACAAACTTTTCTAAATTTTAATTCTTTATGCAGCATATGGTGAATGGTTGGTGCACTTATCTGCAGTAATTTTTCTATGCGGTATGTAATTTGCTGGTATTTCATAATCAGAGTTTTGACAGGAAGAACGTTTTTGTCAGTAGTTACCTCGATGGACCAAACGGACTTTCCTCATCCTCCCATTTAAAGTTTCCCTTTTGGAATTGTAAGAACCACCTTTCTATCGTAGAAGGCCATGTACCTTGCAATCGTATCTTGCTGGCACTGATGCTTTGTAAGACCACGACGAAAATTATATAACATAATCACCCAAACAACAGGCCGCGTGAACTCAGCCGTAACAAAGATTTTAAAAACTTGAAATAATATAACAAACACGCGGAATGCAAGTCAAATGTCAACTGATGGTAATCTAACAAACTGAAGTTTGTCATACTAACCTCAAACAAATCTCGACATGCTTTGATTAAGAATACGACAAAATTTATCTAGCGATAGCGAAAACAAATTTGCGAACTTCATTCAAAACAACAATTATCACATAGAATAAAATAATTTTAATACGTTCTTTTAATTTGTATACAATAATCAAGTTCATGAATAATTTGGTAGCGTGAGCAGTGAATAAATAGACATATACCGTGACTTACTAACCACACTCTGCCCGTGACAAGTTTTCAAGGAGCTAAAAAAAGCAGAACCACAAGGAGAGTAAAGGTCAACCCTTAAAATATGCGCGAACACGCAGGCAAGCGCCCGTGTCAAGGTTGGCTGGGCGGGCGGATTCATCAATTTGGTCCTTTTGGAGATTATGTAAACGTCGGTATCATATTGTATCGAAGAGTATAATCATATTAATTGTATAAAGAAAAACATTTCATTTGATTATATGTTTTTTAAGCTTTGGCGCAAAAAACTATTTATCTAATTGACACAAAACCTTTACTATCGTAAACTTTATAATGTCTATATGTACTGTGTAGACATTATAAAGTTTATGTTCGTGCTATACCTGAAGATTACGATTACGATTTCGTTGTATTCAACGAAACCTAGATCATGGAAAAGAACTTAAAGAAAGTAAAAATAATACTACATCACGTAGTTTCATTTAATTGTCTATATGTACTTGTATATAATTTAATTTCTTTTTAAAACATATAACAAACAATAATGATTTAAGTGAAGGAGTCAAAATGCATTTTAAAGTTATACCTTTAAACCATTAACCACAATAAATTGATTCTGTTTCTACACACGAATATCTACAAAAGAGTTGAACGGTATATACTACTAACTAATACTGATAGTCTGTTACAACCCGTTGTCGGTCACAAATTCAGACCATAAAAATTATTTTTGAATTAAACAAACCAAACCGTTATAGCTACATGACAACCATGTTTAAAAGAAATGTATGCTACAACGACTAGCAAAAAGTTCCTGAATATCATAAATAGTTTGTAATAAAAGTTTTACGTTAGAAAATTGGAACTTACTGTTCTGTACTCCATTATAACAAACAGAGTAAGTAAATAAACCATTGATAATACCGTTAATAAATTAACCGTAAGTAAATTATCATTTCATATAAAAACGGTTAAAACAAAATGCAATTCCTCTTGACCCTAACAAAGCCGGGACGCACATATGGTCAATCATACAATTTAGAACGACTGACATTAACTTTTGATGACAGCAAAGTTAACGCTGTGGAATTAAATATTTGATATAGAATGGAAAAACTATCATCGTTAGAAAATAAAGTTTGAGAAAATTTGTATAAATAATCAAATGTATGTTCTATTTTAAACTTTAACAAAACAACCAAATTCAACATGAACTAGTTTTCTGCTTCTCTTACCACATGTACTGATATTTGTTCTGGTTGAATCAATTAAAGGACTGTCTATAATCATATTAAAAAACAAAACAATTCATTTACAACTTTCATTACAAGTATATTAGTAATTTTGCCTTTATTAAATTTACAAGCACTTACTGATGATCAATTAAAGGACTATTTATAATCATATTAAAAAACAAATCAATTCATTCACAACTTTCATTGAAAGTTTATTAGTAATTTTACCTTTATTAAATTTACAAGCACTTACTGATGATCAATTAAAGGACTACCTATAATAATATTAAAAAACAAATCAATTCATTTACAACTTCATTGAAAGTTTATTAGTAATTTTGCCTTTATTAGATTTACAAGCACTTACTGATGATCAATTAAAGGACTATCTATAATCATATTAAAAAACAAATCAATTCATTTACAACTTTCATTATAAGTATATTAGTAATTGTGCCTTTATTAAATATACAAGCACTTACTGATGATCAATTAAAGGACTATTTATAATCATATTAAAAAACGAATCAATTTATTTACAACTTTCTTTGTAAGTATATTAATGATTTTGTGTTTATTAAATTTACAAGCACTTACTGATGATAAATTAAAGGACTATCTATAATCATATTAAAAAACAAATCAATTCATTTACAACTTTCATTATAAGTATATTAGTAACTGTGCCTTTATTAAATATACAAGCACTTACTGATGATCAATTAAAGGACTACCTATAATAATATTAAAAAACAAATCAATTCATTTACAACTTCATTGAAAGTATATTAGTAATTTTGCCTTTATTAGATTTACAAGCACTTACTGATGATCAATTAAGGACTATTTATAATCATATTAAAAAACGAATCAATTTATTTACAACTTTCTTTGTAAGTATATTAGTGATTTTGTGTTTATTAAATTTACAAGCACTTACTGATGATAAATTAAAGGACTATCTATAATCATATTAAAAAACAAATCAATTCATTTACAACTTTCATTATAAGTATATTAGTAATTGTGCCTTTATTAAATATACAAGCACTTACTGATGATCAATTAAAGGACTATTTATAATCATATTAAAAAACGAATCAATTTATTTACAACTTTCTTTGTAAGTATATTAGTGATTTTGTGTTTATTAAATTTACAAGCACTTACTGATGATAAATTAAAGGACTATCTATAATCATATTAAAAAACAAATCAATTCATTTACAACTTTCATTATAAGTATATTAGTAATTGTGCCTTTATTAAATATACAAGCACTTACTGATGATCAATTAAAGGACTACCTATAATAATATTAAAAAACAAATCAATTCATTTACAACTTCATTGAAAGTTTATTAGTAATTTTGCCTTTATTAGATTTACAAGCACTTACTGATGATCAATTAAGGACTATTTATAATCTTATTACAAAACGAATCAATTTATTTACAACTTTCTTTGTAAGTATATTAGTGATTTTGTGTTTATTAAATTTACAAGCACTTACTGATGATAAATTAAAGGACTATCTATAATCATATTAAAAAACAAATCAATTCATTTACAACTTTCATTATAAGTATATTAGTAATTGTGCCTTTATTAAATTTACAAGCACTTACTGATGTTCATTTTTATGATAAATATTGCTTCGTTAATTAATAACGTCAAGAAGATATGAACAAGTACACCAAATACATAAATATTTAAAAAAAAACCCCGAAACGGTGGCCATAAAACTAAATTTAACACAATCAACATAACAGAAATATTTAAAAACATTTGTAATACCAGATAAATTAATAAGATTAAATTTAACTTTGCCATAACTAGATTTTGCCCACCACAATTTAACTCATACTATTTAAAAGTTAAACTATTGTGAGACATAGCGTTCGAGAGCACTAATGTGATATTAATTAATATCGTCTGGCACATTTGGTATCCACAAATGAATAGCAAACAAATACTATATCGTCTAATAGTTTGTGTAAGCAAATGTAAAAGATCCCAAGTCCTGGTTGGAAATAATTCAAAACTTACTCCAAGAAGATATGTTAATATATTTAACAACGACATACAAATAGTGCTAATGAAAGAAATCAATAAACCAGCTAAAATCTGCTAGTGCCTCGCCTTATTTTTTCCCCTGCTTTGCTAAGTATGAATTTAGGTAGATTAAGTATTATTTCTTGGTGCAAAATCTGACATACAATTATACACGTACGTTAAATCATGTTGGAGCTAACGATTCAGTCCCACAGTCGTTATTTTTTAAAAATATATTTGTCAATTGCTTTTAGACTAGTCTTAAAGTATGCAACACAGAGATTTCAGGTTTATATAATCATACAATAAAATTCTAATGAAAAAAGTATGCCCTTCAAAGATATTTAAAAAACGCTTTCAAAAGACCATAAATCAATTATCGAACATAAATTGGCCGATTTTGAACATTTATTTTGTCTTTTTGCGTACACGCATCACGCAGAAATTAGGCGGATTTTTACGAGACTTCCATGTTGTTTAGCTTAAGATTCCAGGTGCAAAAAAATAAAGATCAAAACGACCATCTATTGACTATTCTGACATGGTTAACCCTTGACTACTGTCACTAACAGCTGAATAAAATAATAAGTTCATTCAATCTAAGCTTGAAAAAAACAAGTTAGGTATTGTACTGTTTCAGGGTTCATTTACTTTTCCAGTTCTCAAACTAGTTGACTGATATACCATGATTATCTTACTAGGAAATCTATACTTGACCGTAAACTCTAAGCGAAAGGTCAATAAAACTTCGATTAAGATTAGTTTAATAGCATTAAAATTAATCAAAATGAAACAAACGAAGATGATGTATTAGATGCGTCTTGTAATGTGTCACCTAGTTTGTAACGATTAACGTAACAGGCTTCTTTTTAGTTCTTAATTTCAACTCGATAACTAGCCAGTTCCGACAATTCTGAGATTTTACTGCTCTTTTAAGAACTGTATTGAAAACATTAAAGCGATACGCTTTTTAGATATTGATAACTGGAACTAAGAAATAATTAAATCTATTATTCAATTCTTTTCGTCTCACAACGTCAAGAAAAGGCGAAAATTTAAACAGAATCACTTTATTGTTTTCTAAACCTTCTAAGTATTGTTTTAAATTGTTTTAAATTTAACGTACAAACGTAGTCTGTACAGTAAGAGATCAGACTAAGTTTCAGTTATTTATTCTGTGCTATAGTCGAATACACAACAGTACCACCCAATCTTGTAGCATTAAAACGTTTATTAAAAAAAAAATTATTAGCCACATTAGATTTGTTTTGTAGATTTTTATGTTCGGTTTAAAAAAACTCAAAAAATGCAACCAGCACAATTCCTCATTGAAATAATTAACAACCCACTTCTTCTCTATCGTGACTCTCTTGACAGAGCCGTCGCGTCATCATGTGGTGCTGTCAGGAGCTGATGTAACCCGACTCCGATGTCTCGTCATCTTTCTCTCTCTGCTTACCGCCAGTCTGGTGCACTCGGGCCGCCCACACCAGATTGGATCTGATCGGTCAATTATATGAGTAAACATCTGCGCGCTAACAAGCCCTAACTAACAAGCGCCCTATGGAACTCTCGTTTGGCCGTGAGACACGGCCATACAATTTGAGGATCCTAGATTGTACAAATTCGGTAGATGCTGCTTGATGCAGAGTTCTTGGAAACAATTGTACAGATTTCGGTGCAGTATATCCAGAGGAGTCTTCTCCAGAACCACGTTTCTAGGGCATTTATATTCTTCTCTCGATTTTTCGAAGTGTCCAAGGTATATATGTGGAGAACACAAGAACCGAAACTACCAAGACCAGTATGAATTTGGTGTTTTCGTTGATTTTTCGGTTCTTCCATATTTTTTAAACTTATTCATTACAATTCTAGTTCCCGCCATTCGCAGTTCCATTTCATTTATGCAAACGCCGTTGCTCGAGGTCAAATGTCCAAGATATACGTAGGATTGGAGCAGTTCACAGTTCGCTATCTAAGTCACATATGGCGAGTTGTTGTTGGTACCATATTTTTCGTCTCATTGAGATAAATGCTTAATCTGAACTCAAGGCTTACACGCTCCATTTTAAGGAGTAATTCCACCATATAGCGAGACCTAACTACAAATAAGGTGGTAACGCAGATGATACCACCTTATGTTTGCGACTAGTTCTTGCCATATTCAATCCTACTTATATGCAATATATCTAAAAACATAATTCTAAAAATATATTATATAACCATATACCATCTGGATACTATAAGATATACGATGGTAAAATCTAAAAATTGCGTTTTAATCAGATAAACCAATTTTGTACCCAATCTTAAAACAAAGAAACTAACATTTCCTCTTTATAAAAATTAATAGGATGGCATGTATAATACAACCATAGGGAAAAAACACTCCAAATTTTTTAAGATTCGCGATAAATATATATATATATATATATATACCACATATACATATATATATATATATACACACACACACATATATACATATATATATATATATATATATATATATATATATATATATATATATATATATCTCGAGACCTGGTAACATTATTCTTAGATATAATAAATGTTTATAATAAGTTTCTCTTAATATTGTTATAAATGTACTCCGACGAGGTCATCACGGAATGATAACGTGTTTGCGGCGAGAACGTGTATCGGCGTGATAAGGTGGCACGTGTCATATTAATTAATGAAGCCACTTTCGCTTATTCGCTGCTCATTCATTCGGGCTACAAAGAGTGTCACATTCATATAAATATAAGAGGTGGTGTTTTGGGAGGCTTGGCTCGAGTGGGAGATAGACAGAAAATCCGACACCACTGCTCTCTTTGGAAAACGATGGTGAATCATTCCACCAGTTTCCATAAAATTTTGCCATTTTAAATGTTACAGTTACTATTTGTCACCTGCAATTTGCAACTTGATTTAAGCGTCCTAAAGGTGCACAGAAGCACAATGCAGCCTTCAATTTTGCTCAATGGAACATGAAATCACTCAAAAATAACTAACTGAAAATATTTATATTTCGATTTGAGCAAAAGGTAACTAAAGGAGCTGAAGGTAACTGCTTAAGGTGTAAGCTGAGCTTTATTGGTATCTGACCTGTATTTAAATACCTTAAAGATAATTAGGCAAAAGGAACAACAAAAACGTTTCATGTCCATTTTTCGGGTTCCGAACCTAAAAAGGTGAAAAGAACCCTTATGGGATCATTTCGTTGTCCGTCTGGCAGTCAGTCAAGACCTATTCTCAGGAAGGCGTTGACATATCAAGCTAAAATTAATATCAAATACTTAGGTCTACGATCCCTTGGAGCCGAAAAAATCAAACTCCTAAGTCAACGCAATCAAAAAACATGGCCATTTATGCCACATATTTTGATATTCGCAAATTAATCTGTTTCCCGTTGACTTAAAATCATGAAATTTGGCAAGAAGCAAGGTCTCACAGCACGAATAAAGGAAAAAAGTCGTTAATTTAGTTATATCATATAAAAAACTAATTTTTAAAAGAAAGACGATGCAGGCAATATATTTTTGTTCTAAAAAAAAAAGATTTTGTAATTAGTTTAATAGAAATATTATGTACCATTAAATGTATATAAAAGCCTAAATGTGTACGGAACCCTCATAGTGTTTTTTCAGGTAAAATATTAAAAATGACAAAAAAAGGATTCAAAAACAAAAAAAAAACTTTCAAAGATTGACTCATTCTAAATTTTGACATTTTTCGTACAATATTGTGAAATATAAGCTAATTAAAAACCAGTCTTGAAAAAAATAAGCCAGTTATAGGCTTCTAAATTTCAAGATACGGATAGAGTTGGGTATATCCTTGTCTTTTTTCCTCTTGTAGAATATAATGTGCAATATTAAAAATGACCTCACAACACAGTATTGCCATCCTTGTCTAAAGGTTAAATTTAAACTTTTATAACTCGGGAAATTTTTAAGACTATTTAAAAAAAATTTCACTCTTCATCAGCTTGTACCTTGAAATTATGATTAATGAAATAAAAAAAATTTAGTCAAATACCCAATATGAGGAATTGAAACCCAATATATGTATACTTGTACTTCTAATGATTATCAACATTCCTCTTAAATGACATGCTCCTAGATCAGATATAACATCAAAACTAATGAAACAAAGTTAATTAAATAGTTTATCAAGAGTATATGGACTAACTTGGAACCATTTGTATAAAGCTGCTGAACGTAAATAACCTCCCTGACGCAATTGGACAAAGAAGTAGCGACAGCAAAATGACGTTAAATTTACGACTCAACTGTTATCAAAAGTGTCATGAGGAAGTTGCTTATTACAAAATTATCTGGAGGTCACAAGTATATCACAGTATTTGTTATCGAACTATTTATCTAAATTTTACTGAAATATTACATCGATGTTTATACACATCGGTTTGCTACAATGTAAACATTAAACCGTTCATCTTATCTTCCGAATCAAATTTTGTTACTGCCAATATTATTCAGAAGTACCATAAAATAACTGAAATATTCCCAGTTATAAATAATCGGAACATTCGGTATTCAGTGTGGCATATGTGCTATACACATGCTTTCTTTGCAAATGACAAGTAATATGGCGTACCTGCAATGATATTAAAAAATCAGCCTCCATTCTAAACAATTCTCTTAAGAATATTCTTGTCTGGTCCCGAGACCTCAAACTGAATTTCAATCCACAAAAAACATTCTTCATGAGTTTTTCAACAGATCGACGACACAGAAAACACTTCAAACCAACAATTCTGATGGATAATACTCCACTTCCACACTTCCACCCGATCTTGAACTGCGACTTACCAAACATATTAAAAATTATGGATTGAAGACCCTTAAGATCCTCTTTTCACTAATTTATAAATATCCATTTTTTCCCAGACCAAGTGAGCAATTTTCAATCCTGGAATTATCGCATCTACCTCGTCCACGTTTCGCATTCGTAGTTAATCAAAAGACTGAAAAAAACTGCCTTGACCACTTTTAACGTAAATATGGCGGACTCCAGCAAATTTTGTTCACCGATTTTAAAAAAAAAACTGTTTCAACTTTCTTGTACTTAAAGGTTAAAAACAGATGTTTTAATTATCTCGCACTGATCAAAAGATCGACGACTATAGAAGTATTGTAACCTGTCAGCAAATCCTTTCAAGCTTTACTAATCTTATTCTCCGCGTCGATGGTTTTTTCCGAACAGATGAAAAAAATATTTTCCATAAAGAGTCCACGTATCCCGAATTGTTTCTCGGATGCTATAAGAAACAGTCCAGAAGAAAGTACAAGAAGAAATAACAAACAATTTTAAACAAACAAAATTTGTTACTAAAACTCACTGGGCAAAACTTAATTTCCTTTCAGTTTTAACTATCTCTGAAATCCTGTGAAAATATACTTTCATCTCAAAATAGCACCGAAACTGGTTCACTTATATCAAGCTAATAAAATTTGTTTATAGTAGATTGATAAAAAAGTAATGTTATCCCTCCCATTTGTGGTAGTTGGTTAAACAAGTGAAGAGGACGATATAGTATAACTGATATGTGCTTAAGATAAATGTTGTTTCATTTGTAAATAATTTGCAGTAAATTGTCGCTACATTTGCGACGTTACGTGCACAATGAGATGGAAAAACGCTCAAGTTATTTTGCTGTTTCCTGATGGAGATTTAAATGTATTAGTTAACATCACCATTACTAGTCATTATTATACAACTTTTATTGTTTCTTCAAAGCGCCAAGTCGTGAATGTTAATTTATAGTAATTTGCTAAAGAACAGAGTCCACATTAGCTAATTATGAGCTAATTTATGAACTTCTAATTTTAATGCCAGGAATATGGTGGATATATCTCCCTGTTCCTATCGCACCCGTAGAATATAATGAACATTACTAAACATTGCGTCACAATTCAGTATTGCAGTCCTTGTCTAAATGTGAAGTTTAAACCATTATTTACACCTCGATCAATTTTAATATGTCAATTTTTTCAGTTCTCTTCAGCTTGTACGTTGAAATTAAGATTGGAGAAATAAAAAAACAGTCAAATACACTATTGCCTAATCTTTAAAATAATAAACAAATTCTTCATGTAACATAAGTTTTCAGGTACCTAATTCAACACAATAATCGTATTAAAGTAATAAACAGAATACAGGGTTCTGAGATGATATTCATTATTTTAATAAAATTATCAATCTCTTTATCTGCCTAAAAGTGGTATACACATGGACGAACTGCGTAACGAACGTGCAAGCTACGCTCCTTTTTGCACCTACACATTGTCCAGGATCACGAACTACGTACGTACAGTTCACGCTCTGTTCGTGCAACGCACAAATCAGGCTTGCGTACTATGCGCGTGCAGTTTGCGCTCTGCTCGTGCAACGCACGAAACAGGCTCGCGTACAGTTCGCGCTCTGTTCGTGTGCAAAAATAAATGCGTAAATTATTGATTTGTGTCTGTTGACTGTAATTAATACTTTTAGGGCCCAACAAAATTGTAAATCAATTAAATGAGAACTTATCAATAAGTTTTAATTAAATGGGAACTTGTCTCCTTGTACCATTCCATTATTATTAAAAATGCGTCCTTCCTTCGCTACTGATAATAGCAAACTGAGAAAGAAGCGGAAACAGCACGCGGGCGGCGCGTGCGCAGTTCACGCGCAGCACAAATCGCACGCCCGTACGGCGCATGTGCCGAGAAACAGTTGTACGTGCGCAACAAAAAAACAGAAACGGACGCGCGTCGAAAAAACACGCGCGTTCGTCACAAAATTCACCAATGTGTACAAATCTTAACTCAAGCGGCTTAACCGTTTCGGACGAATCCTGGTGAGCGTATGATAGAAATTCTAAGTTTTATGTTTTACAGAATCTTAATTCTTTAGGTAGAAAGTAAAAAATAGTATTTTTATCATTCTTATTTTTTTTATTTCTTGAACGTTCCCGACTTTATTCATTTAGCTAAATTGCTATGGAGAGCGCAAACAGGATCCAGCTCAGACACGGTGCACGGTAGTGGTCGCCATTTTGAGCAGTTAATCTAAGACTCCTCCTCCACTTATTCTATTTATTAGCTCTGAAACAAACACTGAGAGGGGCTCAATAAGAATAATGAGATAAGAAATATTATTCTAAAAACATGGTTATAAATGAGTGCCAAAGCGCAGCGCTACAAACCAGTAATAATAAATATTTCACGCGTTAGCGTTGAAAAAATCTTTATGGGTGAGATCCCGGTTGAAATTGAAAAATTGACGATAACGAAGTAATTGACAAATTCGTCTCATTCAATAATACCAAATACTGAGATCAAAATTCTCCCAACAAACAATTCACAATTTATTTAGTCAAAATTCTCTTGATCAGACTATTTCCAATAGAGATTATTTCCCCTGTACTACAATCCACGTTGGCTTAATATCGAATGTCAAGATATCATACGCTCGCACGTCAAAACTATGGCGTTAAAGGTTTTCCAAAAAACAATCAAAACTGGTAAAAGACAAAACAGCCTCGACTATTAGTAACGTAAATTTAAAGGACTTCAGCAAATTTTGTTCACCGAGATATCAAAAACAAACTATCTCACACTAAGGGGAGAGGGTAACTACAAGAGGAACACTTTATTACTCTTAGATGTGCGTCACTTTATAAGTGATGGATCACGGAATGATACATCGTATCATCTCCGGGAGGGTACAATCTGACGAAACAAGATCTCATGATATATAGCCCGGTGATGCTGTCATTGCAATACGTAAAGATTTGTATTGCAGTGGTTTATAAGCATTTTGTGAAGTCATAGGCTATTTTTATGGAGATTTCTCCGTCAAATTTCAATGACATATTTCTTTTCTATCCTAACGTCTTTTTATAGGTCAAGTTGCAGCTGCTATTTGAAGAAATACGTGTATATTCTTCAGATTTTATGATTCTTTCCATCGATAATATATAACTAGATAGATTAAACTGATATTCTGAGCACATTCTTACTATCATTACAATTTTTATATAAATCTGAAAATCTACATACTTATTTGTTCTTCTTCTTCTGCGTCGTTCCGCTCTTAACAGAGCAGTCGTGGTCGGCCTGTAGTTTTGCCATGAGCCGTCGTTGATACTCGACTCACGATACCTCTCCTCTCTTCCTATTTATCGTCGCCCTGGTGCACTCATACAAGGGACCATAGCGGACTTGATCTAGTCTGTCTCCACGACCTACCACATGGTCCAGTTCTACCCTTCCCTTTACAACAAGGCGCTCTATGGAGCTAATATCTCCACGCATGACGTGACCAAAAAATTTAAGAATCCTAGTCTGAATGAGTATCGATAGAGTACGGAACTCAGACAACTGTACACCAAGCATTTTTCTCCAGCGCCACATCTCCAGAGCGTCTATTTTGTTCTTCTTAAGTATTCTTAACGTCCACGTCTCTGCGGCGTAAAGAAACGTGACCAGTCTTAGTGGCTGATTTAATCCCTTTGCATCAAAGAAGAAAAAGCAAAACTTGTATATTGACCAAGCTTTTTAAATATATTGGAAATGCAATGGGACTGTGTAGTACGCGAATCACACACAAACCATTGAACGGGACGGATTTTACCGAAACTTTGCAATTTTATACCTCAGAGGTCTAATCTCAACTGTATTATCACTTAACAGATTACTACTTAACTAATTAATAGCGACATCTTGTTTCTTTTATAAACAACCATCATAAAACAGTAGTTTCAAAATTATCCACTAGATAGTGGTATTTATTTCATTGTTAACAAATATTTGTAATTTCATAACAGGCTTATATTTATATATTAGTAACTACAGTGCCGTCACTATTTATCATACTCTCAGACACTGCTGGATGCATCCCATAGACAGAAAATTTGAAGATCTAGAAATTTTTAAATATCACAAATTTTCCTCCGCGAAGATAGGCAAAAGGAGCTAATTCTGAATACTTAAATCATTTCATAGTCACATAAGTATACTAACCCTAATTGTACCAAACTTATTTGCAGTTAAATGATGCCGGGTTATATTTGTACGTGTCCCTAACACAGGAGACTCGTCGCCTAGTCGAGTCTTGTTACCATTACTCTCGGTTCAAAATGGTAGTAAATGGCCTCCCTACTTAACAATTTCAGTCGCGTTTGTTCTAATGATGAGGGAAGTAGGTAAATGAAATAATGATAAAAAATTGGTTGACAAAGGATTGTTGAAACTGTAAGACTAGCTGAATAGAGTAAAACAACCAGCCTATTAAGCCGGTCACAATCCGTTCCCGGTTTGCTCTCGGTTTAATAAAATATTCGTAAATCATTGATATTTTAGAATATTCACACTATGCATAATAATGAAACCTCCGCCCCGAACACGCTCCGTGTCAATGGACAATCAAGAACAATATTTTACTGGAAAGCGGGCGAACTTGAGACTAAACATTTGATAACTTCTTTCGCCTACCACTTCCATTAAGAAACCCCGATTGTCTTTTCGTTTTTTAAATTTTTTTTTTACTTCCGTAAAAAGGATGGTTATAATAGCTAATTTATCTACAATAAAATGAAATGACAATTCTACATTAAATGACAACAAATTATGTCCAACTCAGTGCGCGAACGATTTCAGACTAACTGTACTTGAAACTAATTCAACAGTGTGAATATAATTAGATTTTATTAGATCGAGAACGGAAACCTGAGCGTCTTTACAATATGGATCGTCCCTAAAAACTCACAGAACTTCTTTATACTTCTGTATTGGTCTATGGATCTATAAGACACATATAAGAACTAGTGGTCTCTAAACATGTCTATTCGGAATAAATAGATGACAGCCCCTTAGTGCTTAAAAATGTGGCCACAAGCACGTTTAAAATCGTTCAACCAATCAAAGTTTTCGCCAAATCGGAGATTAAAGTTGATTGCAACAAAAATATTACTGTTGCACGAAATTGGGTATTTGACTAAATTTTTTTTATTTCATTAATCATAACTTCAAGGTACAAGCTGATGAAGAGTGAACATTTTTTTTAATAATTTTACAAATTGACCGAGTTATAAAAGTTTAAATTTAATCTTTAAACAAGGACGGGAGTACTGTGTTGTGAGGTCATTTTTAATATTGCACATTATATTCTACAAGAGGAAAAGAGACAGTGATATACCCAATCCTATCCGTATCTTCAAATTTAGAAGCCTACAACTGGCTTATTTTTCAATAAATTTTTGAATTTTTTTCAAGACTGGTTTTTAATTAACTTATATTTCACAATATTGTACGAAAAATATAAAAATTTAGAATGAGTCAACTACCGTATTGCAGCAGACAAACTCTACTCCGTGATAGCGATGCACTTATCTATATGCAAAAACAGTACAGCCGGCATGTGTGCATAAACAGCGCAGTAACTTCACGCGCTTGTTAATTAGTTGCAACAATTAAACGCGACTGCATTGCAGTATAATGATATAAAATACAATATGATTGTTTCATATCTGCACGTGTAATATATTTATAACAATTGTTATCTATGTTCAATGTAATTTATCAAGAATCTGTATTGATTGAAGGCTGCACTCGGCTCCGTGGGACGCTACTCCGATAAATAACATATTATACGAGTATGCAAACAGATGGAAATTTATTTTTCAATTGTAACGCACAGCGTAGCGACCGACAATAATCGTCCGACAATAATTGGAGAAAATATAACATATAATATTTAATATCTGAACGCACACGTGCCACAAAGGTGGTGCCACAAAAAATCTTTGCTACCCTTGCCGACTCGCAGCTATCTGAACCTTACGTGTTAAAATATGCTAATTGAGAAAAGATAGACTTTATCGACAAAGATCGGCAGGTGTCGGCCGCTGAGTTACTAGCTACAAACTGTTTCGTCTGCGTTGTGTCAAAGTAAATAAAATTCAATTTCGTGGTGTGTATTGTTAAAAATATTCCTGAACCTCCAGCTTTATCTTCAGTTTGAACGTTTGTTTACTCGAGGATTAGTGTACTGTTAATCTATAGATTAGAACCTGATATCGAACACAATATCTTGCTGACACAGCCGTTATTACATTATGTCGACTTGCTATCAACGTGAGAGATCAGAAAATAAATCTATTAAGTAGAAGCAGAAATCACATCACGAGGTTTCTTTACACACCAACAAGCACATTAAACTTTAAACGTTTAAAGGTATTAAACTATAATGAATATTTTGAAATTATTAAAGCAAGTTAACCGAAGTAATTTTTCTATTAAAGCCTTAAATACTATTAAGCACAACACAGACGGAGGATTTTTGTAGGTGATAAGTCGGTGGCCGACAATTGCCAACTTTTGTTTGGCAAGGCGCATAGCCAAATGTTTACCGTCTGTATTAGCGCATTTTAAATTATAACGCTCGAATGGGAGTCACTCCGATTTTTGAACATCTGATGGCGCGCTTGGATGTGAGTTAAAACGTTCTGATGGTACATCGCGACGTGCCATTCAGTCAGCTTTGCGTCTTGTCGGCCCTTTCCGACAAAATTCGGCCAGCTTCGCATATTTTCGACTCTTTCCGATTTAATTCGGCAAGCTTCGCGTTTTGTCGGCTCTTTTCGACTTAATTCGGCCAGCTTTGTGTCTTGTCGGTTCTTTCCGGCTTAATTCAGTCAGCTTCGCGTCTTGTCGGCTAACAGTATTATAAAATTAAAAATATATTTTCAATAAATTGTTAAGAGATATTTCTGTGATAAATTATATAATAAAAATAAAATGAAATTAATATTTTATTATTAATAACTATCTGAATGTTTTTCGTTTTCAATTCGTTCGAATAAAAATATTTCAATACAAAAACATGTTTCACATCTTCAAGTACTGAAAAAAAATTAAAAAATATATTCTCTTGATTTCCATTTATTCACGTAATTTAAGTAAATTATCATATACAACTTCATTTCAATCGGTCTTAGACAGACGGACAAACGAATATGACTAAAGTATAGGCGTTCCGTTTTAGTCATTTGACTACGGCATCCTTAAAAAAGTTTAATTTAAAAAAAATAAGGCTTAAAAAAGTTAAAGAAAAAAATTATTTCTCAACTTTTTTTTATTACTTATGCCTCTATAGTAAAACCGATCAGTATTAAAAAATCTTCCACATATATTTAATACGCCCAATAGAATCGCAGTTTAAGCGACACGTAACTATCAGAAATAAGGAGATCCCTATTAAAATTAGAACGTCATTTTCATCCAGAGACAAAGATAACCGATCTTGTTATCTATATAACCGATCTTTATTTGCACCCATAAACAATATATCTCTCACTTGTATATGTGCGGAAGAACCAGCAATCCATGTTACTGAGTTTAAAGAACACCTCTCGAAATTTATTACTACTTTCCTTCCATTAAGACCGCTCAGACGTAAACAAAAATCTAAGCAATCCATCGTTATAGGTACAATATACCCATTGTGGCTCTTTCAATATCCTTTTATTCTTCATTACATTCACCAGAGTCTATGCGGAAATGCTGTTCCTCTCAATATCCGTTTATTCTCGATTACATTCACTAGAGTCCGTGTTGAAGTATGGAATTAAGGATAAGGACGAAATAAACGGTAGGAATTAAAGGTTAAGTTTTGTCGATGACGGATTACTACACTACAATGTAAAGTTTCCAGTTTATATTTATAAAAATAAATTTAATGACTATACGGGAAATTTAGTACACCAGAGTTAGCTATTTTAAGTAAAATAGCATGAAATTATATCTTAATTAAAAACCAGCAGCGAAAAGAATTTAAAAATCTATTCAAATATGATCAAGTTATGAACTTCTAAATTCAACGATATCGATAGGGTAAGGATATTTCCCGGACTCGTTCGCTCCTGCATGATACGACGAGTATAATAACGGCTTAATTTCATATTACCATCCTTGTTTAAATATTAAGTTTAAATCTTTCGGACTTGGTAAATATTTAAAATTTATCAAAAGAAATTACATCAGACAAAAATAAGAAATTATATCAAACAAAAATAAGAAATTACATAAAACAAAAATAAGAAATTACATCAAACAAAAATAAGAAATTACATCAAACAAAAATAAGAAATTACATCAAACAAAAATAAGAAATTACATCAAACAAAAATAAGAAATTACATCAAACAAAAATAAGAAATTACATCAAACAAAAATAAGAAATTACATCAAACAAAAATAAGAAATTACATCAAACAAAAATAAGAAATTACATCAAACAAAAATAAGAAATTACATCAAACAAAAATAAGAAATTAAATTACATCAAACAAAAATAAGAAATTACATCAAACAAAAATAAGAAATTAAATTACATCAAACAAAAATAAGAAATTACATCAAACAATAAAGACAGCGAGGCAGCATTTTTTCGATACTGTGACGGACTAATAACACTGATTAACTGGTGTAGACAAATGTATATTAATTTTTTACCTATATCTTAAAGACTAATAATATTTATATTTTGTTTATTTATTTTTTTTCAATATTTTGATAAATAATTTAAATACCAATTGTTAAATTACAGTAATCAATTTTACGTAGCTCTAGCACGATTTTTTCCGTCTCGCTAACTCCTAATAGCAATAAGATGCTATTTTACGAAGGTGTTATACATATTAGAAGCTTTCAGGAAACCCCGGATGTGGCAGATTAAATCGGAAGTGATATTCGATTATAAATATTTTCTATTGACCTGTAATTTTTCACAAAACGACAGACATTAAACTTTATAAAATGTAGGTACCAATATATTGATGATCGATAGACAATTTTTTTGTTCGCTTCCCAGATCAAAGGGAAACCCGCATCTAACGGTATGAGCCCATAATAACTATCGAAAATACCATAGCTTCCATAAATATACAACATTTCATCGAATAATAAATATGACAAATACTCCCGTAGCTGCATTCAATTGATAACAATAGGATTCCATCGATAACAATAGAATCTATTGATAACAATAGGATTGACGTATACCACTCATATATTTATTCTTTACATCGTCCTTCATCTAGCCAAGACAAATTATTCTTACGGTCCTACGGACTACATTCTTACGGTATATCATCTAAAAAAACATTTTAAATTATATTATAGGACAGTAAGAATAAATATTAATAGTAGATATACTACGAGTACATTTCGACTTTGATAACTATAAAAAGTCCTTTCTGTTCCCATAAAATACGGACTTAAGTCCTTTCTTTCAAAATACATAAAAAATGCACTAAAATAATAATATTAATCGTCTATACATAGTGTCTAACCAGTTCCACTACTACTTCAGGCATTGCTACTTTCGGCAACTAAGAAACTGACTCGGTAGTCGATTTTTTTCTAGTTATTATTTAATTTAGTACTATACTTAAGGCAATATAAAACACTTGTAACTCCATCTATTATCAAATTTTAAAAATCTAAAAAAGTATTTGCTTTTTTCTAATCGTTTTAACTGTACATAAAGAAATAATACAACCTATTTGTAAGACAGTGTCTTAAAAGAATTTTTAATGTATTTTTATTATACTATACTCGATACCATATTTTAGTGTAAGTAGAGTTAAAATCTGCTGGAGATCTCGAGTTATTACGAGGAAAAAAATATATAAGGAAAGAAACGTTAAATGGGACACTGTAAATATTTTGACAGCATAAAGTGTTACATCGCCGAGTGCCCTCGAAATCGATGTTTTGAGGTTATATCGAAAAAACAATATACATAATATTCTATTTATTGATGCTTTAAAAACAAGAAAAATTACATTGTTATTTTTTTTACAATAATTAAACAATGTTACTAGAGGTTATTCACAACACCGGAAAAACAGTGGCCCGCTGTTTTTCCATCATAATTTTTTCATTTTTAATAAATCGGAAAAATTGAGTAAGATTCTTGTTATTGTACTTATAGTATATCGAAAAATTAAATGATGTACGTCATGTTAAAATCAAGTCGGTGTTTTCCACAAAAAATGTACACTGTTTATAAAAATATTTCTAAAAAATACTGCCATAACAGTTTTTAACCACAAACCCACAAACTTAAATTTTTCAGGTTCATTCACCTTGACAGTTATGATGAAGACAGCGAGGCAGCATTTTTTCGGTGTTGTGAATGACATGTAATAACACTGATTAACTGGTGTAGACAAATGTATATTAATTTTTTTCTTATATCTTAAAGTTCAATAATATTTATGTTGCTGTTCTGTTTAATTTTTTTTTCAATATTTTAAAAAATTATTTTAAAACGCCCATTTTTGCAGACGTTTAACATATAAAAACCCTTAAGTTAAATTTTTAAACTTCTCTTACAAATTTATTATTATCAATATTACATTACTTCCAGTGGAATGTTACAAACATCGTAGAACAAAGAAACCTTTTTGAATGACTGTTGAGGAAGCTAAAACTACCTATCCAACGAATTCAAACACCGCGAATTCGAAACGAGTTTACACAACCGAAACAAATGTTTAAACACGTATTGTTGATACCCCAACACACCCATAACAAATATTAGCACCTTCCTTATTGACGTTTCGTTATTAACACCTCAATTACCGATTGGAATATGGAATATTGTACGCGCAATGTAACTAGCTATATACGCTCAGCTGATGTAAAAGGTCATGTGACACGTGCATTGTATCGGTAAGCGCATGGATAAATACTGACGTAATAATAGATAAGGATATTTGCAATAATTTTGAATATTCCTCAACGAAAGATGGTTCGAAGGTTGGAACGAAAGATGGTGATGAAAAGAGGATGTTTGCAATGACTTTTCAAACAGTTATATTTATTCATTCAGTACGCGTTTGTCGAAATATTACAGATCGGCAATGCATAACAATATTACAAGAGGCAAATTTGAACACAAAAGCTGTCAAGTACGTGTAGTACGTGCACTACGGAGGCACCGTAAACATTTAAGCACTTATAAACATTTAAGCGTACATAGTATTCTATTAAACTGTTTACAAATATAATAATTTTTCACAACGTAAATATACTGCGTACTTATATCTTTCATAGGGGTAGAAATATTGTGCATATTTAAAAAGATATAAGATCAAGGATAACGCCTACAGTTTTCCTGTAATGTTCAAGTCAGATTTTAGCAAACCTGTTTTTGACGATTTTCAGTTCAGTAGTTTTGCAAACAAGATAATGAAAACGCTCTATTTTCGCATATTTTTCAAAGTTTATTTAGTGTGCAATTAAAAATTATGAATAAAAATATTTTTATGTTCCTCATAACAACCCTTTTTAAATGATACCCCGCAGGATATATAATTTTTTTTTGAGTCCTTTATTTATCCCATTTTTAATTATTATATGATTTTTTTAATACTAGTGTTAAATTTGTCGGTTGGTATATTACTATGCCAAATTTAAAGTTTCTACGTCGCATGGTTTCCGTTTAAATCGGCCGTAACAGACGTACAGACAAACAAACAGGTGAGTAATCTTATAAAGGGTTAATCATAAAAACAAAAATAGTATATATGGGTAATGGTACCCGACGAATTCACTCACAAACAAAAATATATGGGTAATGGTACCTCAGGACTCCACTCACTTTGAATATTTTCACAACAAACACTACAAGGTTCATACCTACAAAAAGTAAGGTACCACCTATACCAAACAAAAAGAGTATAATTGAGTAATGGTACCTGAGGACTCCACTCACTTTAAATATTGTCACACAAAACACTACGATGTTCGTACCTACAAAAAGTGAGGTACCTATATCGAATAACAATAGTATATATGGGTAATGGTACCTGAGGACGCCACTAACTTTGAATATTATCACAACAAACACTACGCAATTCGTACTTATAAAAAGAGAGGTACCTATATCGACATCGCATAATTCGCGACGCAGGTTTAGGTATATTTCCAAGATATAGAACCGTAAATGCTTATACTTATTTAATTATAACAAGTATCCATTTCTGGACAGATATTAGTCACCGTATTTCCGCTAATATTCTAGAAGATCTACATATCTAAATACTTGGTGGTCAGGAGCCAGCCTCGGTGAGTAACCTATGCATCATCATGTTCCTAATATATAGATTTATTTATTTGAAAAAGAAGCATAAAAGTCATTCAATTCTGTATCCGATATCATTTTTTATCCATTTACTGATCACATAAGTACATAATATAAATGCTGATCACATAATTGCTTAAAGTAATAATTACATAATAACTCCGTCTAGCATGATGAAAATATAAATTTATTCATTAAAAATCGACATAATGTACGAACCAAAATAGCTATCTATTCCTTTGACCTTTACCTAAATAGCTACGCCCGTAAATTGTATAATTTTCATCTCAACACTTTCAGAAATAAAGTGTAGGTTGGTAGCTATTTCTAAGCGTCAAATTTGTCTTTGATCAATACATTAATTGATCTAAAATTAATGTGTAAACGGAAAATACGTCTCTAGCGGCAAAGAGTTCCCAAATGTTAAAAGTATTTTTTGCAGATTCCATTAGATGACAATTGTGCCGAATATTTTTAGTCGTTGGCAAGTTCGGCGCGAAAAAGGTGCTACAATTAGGAAAGAGGGCTGTCGCGATATTATTCTTACGATGATACGAGTGTATTGAGTTTTGACAGTTGACGTTTGAGTTTTTGTACCAACATTACTGAGATAAGTGGACTAGCAAAGCACGAACTTAAATTGAAAAAGTAAACCATTACAATACTCCTAAGAAAACAAAATATTAAAGGGTTGATCAATAGGCCACGATACAGATAATAAATATATACGAGTATGTCGATTTATTAGACTGTTCGTTTTATCAGGTGCAAACGCAGGCCAGTGAGTTCTTGTCCTGAAATAAGTTATTCCCTCAAACTACGTTCTTCCAAAATGGCAAATTGTTAATTCCCCGTGCATTTGCAATGACAATAAACAACAGCTAAGGACAGTCACTTAGAAAATTTGTAATTTACCTTACAAGTTAGCGTTTTCTGACGCATATCTTTACGTGTCTCTGAGTCACGCTCGATCTTTTTGACAGCGTAGTTTTATCTACAGTTATAGTATATATATATATATATATATATATATATATATATATATATATATATATATATATATATATACATATACATATACATATACATATACATATACATATACATATACATATACATATACATATACTTATACATATATATATATATATATATTTGGTTAGTATATTCTACAGATTTATATATTGTTATCCTTATGTTTTTTGAACATTTAACACCGCAATATCTAAAACATAAAAAAATTAAACTTCACACTACCACCATGAGTACGTGGTAGCCAAATGTATGGATATACATACCTATACAAAACGACAGGTCTCATCAGATAAGGATAGCATTTTTTTCCTTCCATGACCAGATAGCTACATTTCAAATTCCCCCTAAACGTGTAGTTTATCGTTGAAACAAGTTTTTTGAGTAGAATTTAAATGCGTTATAACTTTTCTTATTTAATTAAAAACAATATCCACGTGAATTTCCATCTTTGTTCAGAAATATGCTCATATTTTTAGCTACAGAAAATGCTACATAAATAGGTTTTTATGTTGAGTCACGGTGTATTTTTTATATTTTTCTTTTTAGCTACCTACAAAATATCTTTTATAGAACGTGTGGGTTAATGAGCAATAATGACATAAGCTATAGGAAACTGAAGTGTGCTGGGTACATTTTTGATTTGAGATTTTATAAAATTAGCATGATGAAAAGACGTCTTATACCCTACCTATAAAACGTCTTTTAGAAGTGTGCCGGGTACAATTTTTATTCAAAATGTTATACCACTATAGCTGCATTGAACCTACCACCTTTTACCCACAGTTTCGCTCGCATGGTTATTGCTACAAACTTATAGGAAGAAATTAAAACATGAAGCGCCATTTATGACGATTTAGGGACATTAAATAATAAATCTTTATTTTCGTGACTTATATTTGAAATGACAATGAATACAAACATATTTATTTACCTATAAATTATGAATCACAGGGTGTGATTCTGTTGCCTTTTATACTGCGTATAAAAGGCAACAGTATCACACCCTATATATAGCTTGTCAAAAAGTTCCCATCAATCCTTTACTACGTTGCTTCGTTATTCCGTTTCAAACACTTTTCCCAAAAGAATGACACTTCCCCGGATTCAAAACCTATATTCTTTTCCGAACCACCAGCTATCTTTATGCAAAAATCACAACGATCCGTTGCGACGTAAAACAATAATAAACGAAGAAATTTTCGCATTTATATTCTTAATTAAAATGAGATTTTCCGGGATAAAATTCCTGTCACTTCCGGGTCCGCCTACTATTTCTGTGCAATAGTGAAAGAAAGAGAAACAAACACACTTTTGCTTTACCATAAACTATAATACTGTATAAGTTTTACGTTAATCGGATAATCCGTTTTTATGCTAAACGCTAAAAAGTCAACAAAATTTATCTCTTCATAAAGTTAGCATGATAAACCCTCGCGATAATTCAGTTCACATACAGTCTAATTAGATGGCTCCTAATGGACCAATTATAATTCTGAGTGGCAATGGAAATTACATATAAAGATTACAAAAACTGTAGGCAGACGGCAAATCATTATGACGCAATACAGAACTGTAAATCTAAAAAAAAATAAATATACGCCTTAAGTGAAGTCCCAATCTGCACTCTAGGGATTATCTTGCCGTAACTCACCACAAATACCTTTGTACCGCAAATAAATTGTACATACATAAACAAAAACCGCCTAAAAGACTTAGGGCGGCGTAGAGAAGGGCAATCGATAGCGACCTTTCCTCTAGCCGGGCGCTACGATAAATTACAAAAACATTGCAAACAAATGAGGGGCCACTAATCACACTACACATTATCAGGCGATCAGTATAATGACATGAGTTGCGACTACGTGACTATTAATAGTATTTACTTGTCTGTTGAAGCCGTAATAGTTTACTTATTTATTTATGTCTTTATATACAAACAGATTGCCCAACTTAAAGTATGTTTCCATAAGAGAACCTCAAGTTTTCAAGAATTACTCTAAGAAAACTGCCCGAATAAGTGCATTTTTCTCGCCAAACATAGGTAGATGTTCCTATAAAAAATTGTTAAGGTTTGCGAGGTGAGTTCTCCAAAGTTTTTTTTAAGGTTTGTGAGGTGAGAGTTCTCCAAAGTTGTAAAGGTTCTTAAAATCTTATCAGGATCCGGGTATTCTTACCAGACAGTTCCGCCTTAGGTATAAATAGTCAACTTATAGTTGCAATGTAATATTAACATCCGATATTGGACACAATTGTTAGGAAATAATGGACATTTCATTGTGCTTAATTTAAAAAAGTAACATATAAAATCACTGTTCTATAATTTAGTTTTTCGTCCTTGAATTATAAAATAAATTATATAAAAAAAACCATTTTGAAAAAAATTAGAAAATTTTATTATTCGCATATTGATATATATCTCTACCGACTCGTAGTCATTCTCCGTCAATAGTTATTTTCATTAAAGGCTAATGATTTCTAAAATTGTTCAATATGAAAGGTGCGATAGACGAATTATTTGTACCATATTTTTGAATATTAGTACTCCTCGCATTTCGTAAATGCGACAAAAACTTGTAAATTTGGGGGCAAGTGAGTGATAAAAATTCCAGTTTTTTTCCAAGATACAGTAATTATGGAATCGAATAAAATAAAATATTTTACAATAGCATAAACTTTTGCCCTAACCTTTTAATTCGTAAATAAAAAGCGAGAGAAAAAATTAAATAGCCAGGATCTTACAGAAAGTAAATAATTTAACTTACAGAAAGTAAATAATTAATAAAAGATTATGTTTGTACAATTTATTTACAAGATTTTGTTTATGTTTCTACAATTTTTTTTTTAATTTAAGTTCTCCTGTACAGGAGGTTTTTACATGTATGCTGAATATGTTCTGTATATCTAATAAGTTGCATCTAGAATTCTCGAAAAAAATCAAAATTTTCCCATAAATATTATTGGTAAGACATTATACACATATTTAGACGACATATTTAGTATTAAGTTCAAATCTATTAGATTTAGCTGAATACATATTTAGTCGACATCTCACATTTGCCATATTACAATTCTATAAATATTGTCCTATTAAATGATAATTAAAATGTTCTCACAATTTTAGCAATTAAATAAGAATTTAGTTTTATATTTTTCTTTTCCAGAATAAAAGTTACATACGTACTTATAACGGAACGTACCATAAATAAAATTTAATATAAAAATTAAAACACAAATTTAATTCTGTAGAAAAAAGATTAACAAATCTAATCAATAAGAAAAGTTTAAGATAGTTACTTATTTTTAATGTTTTATAATACCATTTGAATAAGCGAAGCATCCTTGTTGAAGGACCAAAATGGCATATCGCAGGATAAATACCGCTACTGATGGAAGACGCCGGATTAAAGTCAGTATCACGAGAGCCACAAGGTCGAAATAGTTGTGTCCAAATTGAAACGTGGCAGGCGAAGTTGGTGATCAACAAATTAATTATACTGTGAGTCCCCGTTTGTGGCACAACATTTAATGATCGGTTTATTTCTTCCTTGATTTTTTCTTGACACAACGAAACGTGGATGATAAATTTTTCATTCATCTCGCGAGTTACAGCCCTAAGAAGGTCTTAGCCTAGTTCAAAGACCTTAGCCTTGTTTGCAGTTTTGTAATCATCTTATCATTCACCCAATGAAACATAGACCAACGAAGAGGAAATTGTCCTTTGACCAAAAGCGTAAAGGTTTCTCCAAGACGTGGACATAAACCAATCTTTGCACATATAAGTTTTCATCTCTTGAGTACAATCATAGGTAAAAGCCGCAGCAGCATTGATTTGCATTCAACACAATGTTTAGGTTGATCTTTCAATATTTTCTGTAAGTTTCTTCCTCAACCAAACGTCCAGGACTTTTCCATACTTACATTAGTCAGCATCCACATTCACTATATATCAAGGTTGGTTTGATAAACATTTTATAAACCAGTAAATTTAAATAACGAGAAGCCGAAGCAAGCAAACTATAAATTCGCTGTAACAGGATAAATACGGTTACGCTTGTGCTGGTGGAATTGCTCCGTTCCTTTGTTTTACAGCTATAGTGACAGATACTCTTAAGCAATCGACAACAAGGCAGTCCGTTACGCTGTTTGTTGCCAAATTCAGTGCTTGAATGAGCAACACGCTAATTAGTTCTCTGTAGAACTTAGCACATAACGAGTGACTGTTTAAACCAAATTTATCGCATTTATCAGCTTCAACCTGCGGCCTCGCTCACGTTTATTTAAAAAATGCCAAATCTGAGCAGAGATATGGGTCATTTCCATTTATGCAAAATTGTACTGGCAATTTTCTTTTTGTTTTTTGAAGAATCTATGTTTAGGTAATAAATCAGAATATGTAAACCTATTAATTCAACCTGGACATCCCTGTTTAGAGGTTCGAGACCTCCGACATGCGAATGGACGCACGGAAAACGTTACCACAATAGATTTCCATTCAATCCCTCAATCCCTATAAAATACATTAATTGCTAAACGCAACAAAAATTGTAAACACTTTGAGTCGTGTTGTACATATACAATTGATGCAGAGCTGGTGGTTAATTAATATTTTATCATTTATCTATTACTAGCGAAATTTCAGCTGCGTAGATTATTTTAATTGTGAATCTAATTACTTTTAAATTAAATATTCCGAAATTTTCAACAAAATCAGTTCTCCACAGTTAAATGAAACTACGTGATGTAGTATTATTTCTGTTTTCTTTAAGTTCTTTACCACGACCTAGGTTTCGTTGTATTATAACATTTTCAGGTGGGCTATTAGCAGAATCTTTGCTAACAGCCCACCTGAAGATGTTATAATACAACGAAACGTAGGTCGTGGTAAAGAACTTAAAGAAAGTAGAAATAATACTAAATCACGTAGTTTCATTTAATTGTGAATAATGAATTTCTACAAAATTAACGCCAAATATATTCAATATTCAAAATCAGTTTCTTATAGTGTTTCGAAATATACAACAACGTTTTATCCCCCTTGGGTAGGAGCATTAATATATTTTCCCCAATGCCTGACATGGAAAAAAGCAACATAAGGTTGGTCACGAGAAAAACATTCGTCTCTTAAATCGATTCCAACAAGCTTGAAGGTTTGTCTTGAGATTTGTACATGGTGATGGCAAAGGATATTTCGATTGGAAATCGCGATTTTTTTTAAAACTGTAGGTAAGTCGGTCGATGTTTAGGGATCTAAAGTATAAGGACGGTTTGTTCTACCGTAGTTCTAGTCAACATTCGCAATTATTACATTACTAGCGTGACCCGTGCGAATTCTTCGCATTATAAATTATTCAACTCAATTTAATAAATCAAAATTGATTGCAGGTATTCAATTCATTTCTACTGCTTATTACGTTTTTATTCCATTATGAAGCTCAGATGACAGATCAAACAAATATTTTACTAAAATTGACATATAGAGGCGCAAGTATCAAAAGCATTGAGCTAAAGCGCCACTTTATTTATACGTGAGTGGATTTGAAATTAAACAAAAATTTTACCGACCGTCAATCATATTGACGTTGAGCCGTTAGATGGCAGCATTGCTGTTTTGTGTATATAATTTTAATAATTAATTAATTTGCAAAAACAATAGCAATAATAATTTTTTTAGTTGCGGATGCCGGTAGAGCAAGCAATTATCTATGAAATGATATACAATTTATGTGGATTAGTTGTGAGGTTTTTTCTAAAAAGGGAGAGTAACATCTTAACCTTAGCGTATTAATATATATGATGATATGATGATGATGATGATGATTACTAAGAAACTTCACATATAGCCTTGTCCTATTATACTCTGGGTGATCGGTTAATAAACAAGCTGATCTATCTACATTGCACCGTTTAAGCAATATTCTCCGATTTCTGTTACATATTTCTGTCAAATTTTAAAATCTAACTTGGTTCCGGAGATTATAAACAAACATACTTAACAATAACGCGAACGAAATAAATGAACTTTTCGCTTTATATTATTATAATACTTTTTATATTAGTGTTACATTTTCGTTAGTTATGTACATAATTTATTCTATAGATAATAAATCGACAATAACTGATAATACATAGGTAAGTAATGATTATCTAAATACTCGTACATTACTTATGTGCAGTGATAGTAAGATCCAAAATTTATTATAAAATGTCTAATTGAATTTTTTTCAAAATTTGAATATAGCATCATTTTAAATTGACTTAGTTTTTTTTAGATAAATTGCTCGAAGGGCTTATTTTTAAATAAAATTAACTGTAGTGAAATTAATACTTTTCCTGTAATGTTAATTGTACAATTTTTGAAAGCGATTTTTACCAAAACTAAACGATAATTATTTTTAAACTTAAAAATAAGTTAGATATTTATAGTTTGAATAAATTTGAGAAAAATTCAGCGAATTTTGTAGGCAACTTGTTTTACACGACAACTACCTTAACCATGCAATATTAACGATTCGATTACAATAAGGCTTTCATTGATTCCAAATATCTTCTAACTTGCAGAGTATACACTAACGAGTAACTAATCCGTTTCACTGCACACTCGACATGTTATGTCCTTCCATAAGTTGTAAAAAAAATATAGCAGGAGTTGACTGAGCTTAATCTGGTTATGATTATCTTTTTATCTATGACCGGTTATAATAAACACAAATACCCTTTCGTGATATCCAGAAAATCCGTCGATGGCCGATAACATTTTTTTCGAGATTTTTATATTGTAAATGAAACCTTACAGTTTGCTTTTATTTTAAAATAGTTCTAAACGTAAATTTTCTTGAAGTACTTTTAGATCTTAACTTTAAATTCAAAACGTTTCCATATTGATCGGTGTTTTTCTTTCTGGGAAATAATACTTACATCGCTCAATATTCAAAGCCGATTAAAGTGTTCACTGGGTCACTTTGATGATACCGCGCAGCGCAGGGTGTGAGCGCGTTGCAGGAGCCTTTAAACCTTGCATCAACATTGAAATATTGTACCTCACGAACGGGGTAAAATATGAAAAAAAATAAGTATTCCATAGAAACTTAAGTGTTAAATAAAATCATAAACTCACTTTTTTACAAACACGCTAAGCTAACAAACAAATACAAAATGACGCAGGATCTTAAGACGTATAGGTGCGATAACCTAACACTATTTGAATCACACAAAGTGAAAACAGTGAAGTCACACATTTTTTAAATACTTTATTTTTCTGTAATTCCAATCCCGGGATTCATCTTAGGATTACAGTAATTTAATACCGACTCTGAGCCTTTGGAAAAACATTAATCAGAATTCAAAATTTTACATTTGAATGCATAACTTGGAATTTTTGTGCTACAGACGCATAGGAACAATGAAGTAACGCATTTTTTAAATACTTTATTTTGCCTATAATTCCAATCCCGGTATCCATCTCGAGATTACAGTAATTTAATCCCGACCCTGAGATATTCTAAAAACATTCATCGGGATTCAACAATTTTACAGTTGAATGCATAACTTGCAATTTTTGTGCTAAAGACGCATAGGATCATCTTAGGGAGGGCTTCAAACGACGACAAAGATAGAAAGAAAGAAAGATGTACTATAAAGATAGATATCTCACTAAAGCTAAACCATAAGCGTTATACTTTACTTTGCATGTAATTCCAATCCCGGTATCCATCTTGGGATTACAGTGATTTAATCCCGACCCTGAGATAGTCTAAAACCATTAATCGGGATTCAAAAATTTCACACTTGAATGCATTAACTTGCAATTTTGTGCTATAGACGCATAGGAACAATGAAGTCACGCATTTTTTAAATACTTTATTTTGCCTGTAATTTCAATCCCGGTATTCATCCCGGGATTAGAGTAATTTAATCCCGACCCTGAGATATTGTAAAAACATTAATCGGTATTCAAAGATTTTACATTGCAATACATAACTTGCAATTTTTGTGCTATAGACGCATAGGATCATCTTAGGGAGCGCTTCAAACGACGCCTGGAAAGGAAAATAATACAACGGTATACAAGTAATACAAAGATAGATATCTCACTAAAGCTAAACAATAAGCGATATACTTTATTTTGCATGTAATTCCAATCCCGGTATCCGTCTCAGAATTCAGTAATTTAATCCCGACCCTGAGATATTCTAAGATGCATAGGATCATCTTAGCGAGCACTTCAAATGACGCCTCGAAAAGAAAATAACAAAACGGTATATAAGTACTACAAAGATAGATATCTCACTAAAGCTAAACCATAAGCGTTTTACTTTATTATGCATGTAATTCCAATCCCGGTATCCATCTAGGGATTACAGTAATTTAATCCCGACCCTGAGATATTCTAAGACGCATAGGATCATCTTAGCGAGCGCTTTAAATAACGCCTTAAAAGGAAAATAACACAACGGTATATAAGCATTACAAAGATAGATATCTCACTAAAGCTAAACCATAAGCGTTAGTCTTCATATCGTTATGTATTTTATTTATTCAGTCATAATTTTCTCATACAGCCTAAAATACAATAGATTGTCTGTTGCATTTTTACGCATTTAAACAAAAACGAATTAAGTCAAGATAAGCTCAAAGACAAATGCTACACAAGATTCAGATGAGATAACAATCAAGAAGAATATGCAAAGATCTCACGACCGGATTCCTAAGTGTGCAGAAAGACCGTCAAGATCAATGCCAAGATGGATGTCCGATAATCTTTATGGAAGATATTATGATATCCACTACCATGGTAAATAATATCAGTAAAGCGATTAAAATTACGCATTACTTTATATTTGCGGATGACTTCAAGACTTTTTCAGTTATTAGGAATATGGCAGATTGCAAGCTGCTGTAATATCGAAATCGTTTTCGAGCAGAGCGTTGCGAGCAGTCTTTGGCTTATTTCAAGCAAGTAATGAGAGCTATGCTCAGCGTTTTTTCCTCTCGAATATATATACATATATATCACTGGCAGGACACCTCTATGCCGACGTATTGAAATAGTCGATCTAGGAATTAAATTCGATTCGCGCCCGACTTTTCGTGGTCCTTTTGCAGACGTAGTCAAAAAGTTATTCAGGTTTCGATTTGTGGTGCGTATACCAGTGACACTTCCGATGTTTCCTCAATTAAATGATTATATAAGATTTTACTACAACACAACAAAATTATTTTAATACAACCAAAATTAAAAACATTCATTAATACATCATATAATTTTAATACAACAAAATTAAAAACATTCATTAATACATGATATAATTTTAATACAACAAAATTAAAAACATTCATTAAGACTTCATTAAGACATTCATTGAGACAGACTAAGAAGTCAAAATTAAATTGTAGGATAGAAGACATCAAATATTCACACATAATGACATTTAATGATTATTACATCTTGATATAAGCGAACGATAGTAAACTATGTGTCGCACTCCGTCATTGCGATTACGCCATAAGAATATGCCAATATGTGTGTCACACTCCACCATTGCAATTACGCCATAAGAAAGTGCCAAATAAACATATTAAATATCTCACTCTAAAGATGCGCAGAAAAGATAGAGTATAAAATTTGCCCCCTCTAAAATTATCTTATAAATATTTTAGTGTTGGCACATATTATGTGAGTTAAAAGTTGCAACCTATTCGGGTAAGTATATCTATTGCTCTGCCAAATTTAAAGTATCTATGTCTAAACAGTTCCTAAGAAAACAGACAGGCAGGGACATGCTAGCGATCTTATAAGGGTTCCATTTTTCGTTTTGAGATAAAACCCTAAAAAGCAAATAATAAATTAAAAAAACGATAATATGATTAGTAACAATGAGGAAAAATAAAACACTTAACTTGACATGTAAGCGAGAACAAGAAAAGGATCAAAGATGAGAAAGAGTCGACAAGGGAAATACAAATAGGATTAGAAGAAGTATAATATTTGAAACGGTTGGTATGACATTTTCAGTGCGTAATAAGCAAACTGACGGCATATTTCTGGTCTTTAGTTTATTCGATAATTTGAATGCGAAAATAACAAACTAATTAAATTTCCCAAACAAGCGTATCCAGGACAAATGCAACAATAAAAGTAACAACTTCAAAGTTAAAACTCGACTAGCCTAAAAATAAGTTTCCAAACATTGTCTGAATTAAGTTAACCAGCAGCACAATCAAAGAGGATTTATTTTTATAAATTTGTCTTTCTTACATATGGACACCTCAAAAACAAACAAATTTTTGAGAACATATAGGTCCTATAAAGGGGCTGAAGACCATTATCGCCCATATGCACCACATAGGGTCAAGACTCTCAGTCGAACTTACTGACTATTAAAAACGTATTTATGTTTCTCACTGACTGTCAGTCGAGCCTACTTTACCTACCGTACCCTAAGGCACGGTCCACTTCCTAAAGTATCCATACACAATTCGTTTTTAACTGTCAGTAAATCCGACTGCGAGTCCTGACCGTGTGTGGTGCATATGGGCGTATGTGACGTACAGATCCAATAAAATCTTTGACGTTTAATTTGTTAAAATTACTCCAGCCATTTCGGGATTCCAACAAAAGAAATTACACCTCCCCAAAAACCGTACCGTCCTTCCATAAAATATAAATGGAACTTATATGCCCTCCAAGACCTTACTACACTAAGAACATGTAGTACTTCTTATAAAACTCCAAAAAGAATTTGTTGACTTTATATAAGATTTTAGCCGATCAATTTCGTTCACTTCCACATGAAGGGAAGTAAAACAACGGTAAAACCGTCGTTAGGAATGCGCTGCGATACCCGAGCAAGGTCAAGTAGTCAAATAGCCATAAAACATAAAATATTTAACGGCAGCCATTATTTCGTAATCAAACCTTGAACTCGACTTACCAAGGATCGACACTCGTGCCAAAAATTCGAACGCCGGAAACGGTAGTTAAATCGTAATAGCAACATGCATCGAGATTGAGAGAGCGCTTTTAGTACGAGATAAGTAAACGGCAAATAATGTTGGTATATTAGGGCGATTTTAGAACTGCGTTTGCAATTTAAAATCTATGTATAAGAGCACGCTGAGGCAATGCAGCAATTATGGAACACCAAAATACACGACCTTGACACATCTCCCTTACTTCGCTTACGTACAGTTCTTGCTAAAGATACGCGTGTTATTAATCTTGACACAGTAGTCTTTTCAAAAATGCTGGGTGTGTTCCAACTATTTTCCAACGAGTATTAGAACATTTTCCACGTATTTTCTTTTCAACTGTATGTCAAAAACATATATTATCTTTGTCAAAAATTCACTCGTCTTATTTATCTAGAACGTCTTTTATAATACAAATAGCTGACCGTCTCGTTATTATTGCACGGGTAAAAAACTAAATTATGACTGCATTTGATTTTAATCGTTTTTAGAGTTTCGTCCCTCAAAATTAAAAAAAACGGATATTATAGGATCACTTGGTTGTCCGTCCGTCTGTTTGTCAAAGCCCTTTTTAAAGTCATATCGTGTACTGATAGCCTTACATTGCTGGAAACAATTCAAGTTTTTTTGTTCACGCAACAAAGAGATATGGCCCTTTAAAAAGTATTTCTTATATTCTTACTCACTGATCATCAAAACTTATAGGTCAAAAATATATATACTTCCGGTCAACTTACAAATCTTGAAAATCAGCATAACGGGAAGTCTTGTGGCACAAATAAAGAGAAAAATTGAAAAATCAGTGTTTTCTAATTCTACGTAGAATTCATTATACATTTTTATAATTAGTTTGTTTTCACGCCTGTGAAAGGTACAATACGTATCCAATATATTGACGTTGTGAAAATTTAATACTTGTAAATAGTTGAATTAGAAATACTACGTCCACTTAAATGTTTATAAGTACATAAATGTGTACAGAATCCTCGTAGTGCGAGTTCTACTCATGCTTGACATATTTTTTCTTTTAACTTTGTTTTTTTTCTTTTTGTTAGTTTTTTTTTTGTTTTAACCCACCCAACACACTTCAAATCATTTCTATTGCTCATTACCCATAAGTTCTGAACGATAATAAAGAACTAATAATAAGAACTTCAAAAGTTTTTTTTTAAATCCTTATTAGCTCTTTCAAACGATACCCCACACTATAAGTAGAATTAAAAGAATTTTAAAAAAATGAAGCACTTAATTTGCCCCCCCCCCCCTTACATATAGCAAGTGTTATCCATTGAAATATGTGCGGATTATGAAATAAGTTTTATTACTATGCCAAATTATAAGCTTCTACGTCAAACGATTTCGAAGGAAAACGGATGTAACAGACAGGCAGACAAATACTTGAGTGATCTTATAAGGATTCCGTTTCTCCTTTTAAGATAAGAAAGCCTAAAAACAAAAAAAAACAACTTTGCTCTTTTCAAAATTAAAACGATTTTGAATTGTTTGAATCGCTTTATACAAAACTATCTTCCAGGATTCAAACAGCAATGAATAATATATAGCCACGAGATACGGATACTGAAATAACAACATTGCTAGATAAGAAAACAACTATGCATAATTTAAGGTAACATTTCGCTATAGATTTAAAGTACCCATGAATATTACTAATAACTATTAAAAACAACTTCTTTGAAGAAACCTACCTTTCCATCAAAGAAAAAAACGGTCGTCTTAAACACACACCGTCATAGCTTGCAAATAAAACAAGATAGGCTGTTTAATAAAGTCGTAAATCGAATAGAAAAATGGGAGTACTTTCATAATACGATTGGACAACGCTATATAGGCGGTTGGTGCTTGTACGCGATGGCGGCAGATAAAAGTGATTATGCTCTATCGTTCGAGCTCACATATCGAAAACAAAAGCTACCTAATATAATGCATCACGCCTAACTAGGTGGAACTCTTTTTAATAACAGTAAACTGGTAAATAGGAGGCAACTCACAACGTTTACTATTAGACGAAAATATTGGTAAATCGTTTTCCCAATTTCCAAGCCATATCTAAATTTTAACCGGCTCTAGGGACGTTGGGATCTACGTTAAAAAAATAAGGAGTTCTCCATTTTCCAGGAGGACTCCATTTTCTCTCTAATATCGTTCTTTAGAATTTCAGTACACGTTAAAGAATGGTTATACTTGATAATGCTTATAATGAATGGCGATAAATATAGATACCTAGTATTCATAAATTTTATGAAACAAAAAGCTACATAATGTTTCATATATTTAATCCAATAAAGGGCTATAGGCGTTCATACGCAGAGACTAACTTGAATTAGGTATTTAATAAAAAAACCTGTGAAGTACAAGTGGAACTCGCACTACGAGGATTCCGTACACATTTAGGCACTTTTAAACTTTAATTGTTACACAGCATTTCTAGTAAACTGTATACAAAATTTTAAATCTTCAGTACGTAAATATATTGCTTGGCTGTATCTTTCAGAAGCGCATATTGTTAAAAAAAGTTTACAATTCCACATAGAATTGGAAAACATTGATTTTTGGATTGTTCCCTTTACTTGTGCTATAAGAACTCCTATTATGCCAACTTTGAAGATTATAGGTAGACTGTTCCCTTTACTTGTGCTATAAGAACTCCCATTATGCCAACTTTGAAGATTATAGGTAGACTGAAAGTACTCTATAGGTTTAGATGATCAATGAGTAACACTATGGTAAAAATAAAGAATAAAATATGCTTTATAGACCATATGTTTTTATTACGTGAACCAAAAAAGTAGTCAATTATTGAAATTTGAATTAATGAAATTTTTACAGCAATGTAAGTCTATAGGACACAGTATACGATATAAATTTCACCTTGATATTTCAAGACATTCCTGAGAAAGATCTGTGACATACAGACGAACGGACGGACGGAAAACCAACTGATCCTATAAGGGTTCGGTTTTTTTTCATTTTGAGGGGCGGAAACCTAAAAAGCACATAACATGTATATAGACATAAATATAATCGCTAAGATTTACTTGCATACGCGTATGTATATTACCAGTAAAAATCCAGAAAGACCGAACTGATTCTGATACGTTTGAGTAGATATTTTATCTGGGCAGGTTTTAATAATTAAGGACACGTGGTATTTTTTTGTTTAATTACTGCTCAAAAGCTTGCAACACTATTATGCTATATTAATCACATTTAGTTGAAAATTTCAAATGTTACATTTTTAAACTATGCAATCGAAGGGGAGTGCTTCGCTTTGCTCCTTTTATTTCGGCTTAAAATATTACGTAACCAGATACCGCTTGCTTATCTATTTTTTTTTCTTTATATTTATTCCAAATGCATTGTTGTTATTTTCAAAGATTCCTTTTTATAGAATTCCCTGCTTCATAAAGACGGAAACTCTATACGGTTTCCGTATTTTTGATGCAGGGAAACACGTAATATTTCAAGCCGAATGGACCGAAAAAAGGAGCGGAGCGAAGCACTCCCCTTCGATTGCACAGTTTAAAAATGCCAATTTTTTTTGAGAAATACAGTTGTCACGGAAAGACGAATGGATGCGTGAGTAACTACGATCACTCACACGTCCATTCGTCTTTCCGTGACAACTGTATTTCTCAAAAAAAAAATTGGCGTAAAAAGTTACAATAAATTATTATTTGGAGGATGAAGTTTAGTATAAAAAAAAATTGCGTCCGACGGGTTCCCAAGACAAAACGCAAGTTACAAAGATTCCGAAACAATTATTTTTTCTAAAATTTTATATAAAATAGTTCTAGAAACATATTTCCTCTTCCCCATGCCTGAAACTGTAAAAAGCTTATCCGAAATCTAAGCGACGGAATGCACGATATTCCATTAAAAAAGATATTAGCAGAAATCAGACGAAATCCAAAATGAAAATGAATTACTTAATGAAAATTTAATTTGGTTATTAAGGACGCGACACGAGAATACATAATTTTTTTTATTACCTTGAACTAAGCATTTTTTTCATTACCTTGCACAAGCAATTAGCTGTTAACAGGCCGAAAGGAGATATATCTCGAAGGGCTACCACCTTAAAAATAATTTACACGCACGGTGCAATGCGTCTAACACTTGTGACGACTTAAGTAATAACAGAGCTGATTAGATACTCCTCAATCAATATGATTTATTTGACATTTCTGATATCAAATTTTTTTTCTTATCGAATGCAGTCCGGAAAATATATCTTAATAAAATATGGCCAAACCTTTTTATCAACTGCAGACAGTAGCGTTAAATTGTATATATACTCTCTATATAATTTCGTCAATATACACTCACATTTCGCAGTTTCCACTAACGTGCGTAACGTGAAAAACATATTCTTGGAAAATTATTTTTACTGACCCAAAATATGGGGTATTTTCATAAGTTCCTTGATGCAAGAAGGATAGAGATTATTATGAAACAAAATATTTGAAAATGTTTTTCTAACATACCTTCCCATGTATGCAAAGTTCCTCCAACGTGTGATATGTCATTAGGTAGGTCTTGGAAAATGTAATTGAGCTTTAGTATTCCGTTTTTCATTTTTGAGAGCTGTCTGCTAAATATTAACCTTCAAAATAAAATGGAATGTTTCTCCTCTAATCTTTAACCGAACGTTGGGAAAATCTGAACAAATGGTAGATTTAGTCAAACTTATTTTCGTTAACTCGTTATAGGCAACTACGAAACACTATTCAATACGTATTCCAACACGTACTTGGCTGTTTTTTTCCAAATTTTTCATCAAAATAATTTTCCATACTATTACTTAATTACAGTTTTTCGTACCTTAGTAATTTTATTCGTTAAAATATTTATTAAATTTGTAAAAAAAGTTCTTTCGATATTTCTACGTGAGATGATATGGGTACTTCCGCTTTTATTTCCTACTGATTTTCTTCTGGATATGCTGTGTTACCATACATTGCAGCACAGAAGAAAAGTGTCTTTATTTTCCGATTTTCAAATGAAAACATTTTATGACCAACTTTTTAGGAAAACTCTCGTTCTTCGTTCTTGACAACGCGGTATGATAACAAATAGAAGATTACTACAAAGTAATCATCTTTTTGCTATAATCCTAAACCGTATTATATCGAAATTATCCAGATTCCAACGGAATAAAATTGCACAACCACTTGATCGCACTTGCACTAGAGTGTGATGTGTTTGCGATGAGTGAAAATAAACTTATTGAAATATCTCTTCGTTGTGTTGTAATGTTATTGAGTTTGTTTAATTGTCCTGTTATCGCTATTGAAACGCATGTGTATACAAACTATAATGTTTCCATAACTGTAAATAAATAAATATGAAGAACATGACGTCTTTGTACCTCCCATAATTTTCCCATAAAATTTCTTTCATGTTTTTTTAGGTTTCCCTAGTCAAATGGCAAAAACGGAAACCTTATCATTTCGGCCTCTCCGTCTGTCTATCCGTATGTCACAGTTGTTTTACTCGGAAACTATTGGCATTATATAGATGAAATTTGGATGATATATACCTTCTATGAACCAATATACAATGAAATAGTGGAATTATGAAAAAAATAATATTAGGGCTGGCACTCTATACGTGTAACTGAGGGATGAAAAAAGTCCAGTGCACATAGGCGTGAGTTTTTGAGATATGGGATATTTTTAGTACCGACCACAGCAATAATTTTTTCACGGTGTCTGCGAAATACATACTTATAACTTTAATAATGTTTGGTGCTACGGAACTCACATTATGAACATTTTTGTTATGTTCCCTTAATGTGGGAAATATGAAAAAACGCTCATGATACATTATCATGTTATATTTAAGCACTATCCCTATAACAATAGCTACCATGACATCATACTGGCCGATGAACAAAACTGAATTTAGCCAACAGGATTTCCGTTTAGGACGAAATTAAACAAAACTCTCCTTTTTAACATGCAAATGCTTGGCGAAAATCTGTTCAAGTTGCGTTATTTACATGACTACGGCATGATAACGTGCTTCCTTTGAAATTAATATGGTCGCGACATTCGCTGCGCAAACTGCGATAAAGGATGGCGCACCGGAAGTATAAAATGCCGCCGGAAGCTCTCTGTCTAGTTTATGGTCTTTATAGATTAATATTAAGAATGTTAAAAGGAGCTAAACAACCTGTAATAAATTACTTTATTTACGCGTCCTCAATTCATACTGATCTAGAAAATACTAACAATTAGCACTGTTTGCATTTGTAGGTAATTAAACAAACATTTTTTAAACCTAACTATTTTCATCTTTTCCGTCTATCCATTATTATTTTGCGAATTAATATATGGATAACGAGTCTCTGAACAAAAAGTACATACATAGGTATGTACTTTTCGGTGCATTTTTAAAATATTTTTTCCCGAGCAATTTATAAGCAATGGACCAAATGTACTATCAGCAAAAAATAATAATTATATAGGACAGTTTAAAAAACACAAAACATATAGGATAAAAAGGGGTTAAAAATAAAAAGTCTTAACACTGGACGTTCGAATGCGTTATCAAGGTTATTTTGTCCGATGCCGGTAGATTTTGCATAGTAAATCTAATCACCTACCGCCGGCGCTTTTCGATATACCCAATAAACATCTTACAGTAAAAAATAAAAATAATAATCTTATCCCCTAACTTTTCTAAAATTACGAAAGTAAATATTAATAAGGGTAATTTTTTTATTATTATGTTAAGCTACCGGCATTTATCACATCTCAGGATGTCTAAAAAAAATCGGACATCAAAAAAACAAGTTACAAGCTTTCTTGGGAAACACCCAGCAACAATAATAGCAACGAAAATTTAATAGCAAAATTATAGAAAAATTAATTCAATAAGGCATCAGGCAATTAACTTATTTGCATTGCCCTGTTGTTTTATTTATTGTTTTGTCCCCTTCTTTTATTTCTACAGAAAATATATTTATGAAACTATTATATTAGCTACAACTTAATAAAGAAATAACCATTATTTTTTCTTGTACTAAGCTCAATATAATACCTGCCACTATAACATCCCGAAATTTACATTTCTCCAGTGACACAGTGCAATTTAAAAATTTATATTGTTAAAGTGAACCATTAAACTCTGCACTAAATTCTTCTACTGTCTTTATACCAGTTCAATCTTGACTCATGTACTATTGTAATTATAGCCATAAAAACAAATGACTTTGCTATAATTTTGAAACACTTAAAAACCAAATCAAGCTCCTAACAAATATTTTTATCTTGGTGCCCATTACTCACATTTCAAAACCTTTATATCATTAGGTAGACGCAGATTATTTAAAATTGTTATCATATATTTGTTATTAAATTAATGTTACTAAAAAACATATTTTAAGCATTCTATTCTGTAACATAAAAAAATAATATATATATATATATATATATATATATATATATATTGAGATCCAATGTAATACGCCTCTGAACTATCGTTATTCTATTCATAAATATATATATAATGCATAATTCTGCTACATTTTCCCATAAATATTGAAAATCAATAATAATTATCATTTACAAATTACTTAAGATGAATAAAGGGTAACACTGCAAACAGTTATATACAGAGAGAGAAGAAGAAAGAGAAAGAGTTTATTGTAGGATTTACTCTATTACATATGAACATTTTAATAAACAATTCGATATGCGAATGTATCCATAACTTAAAACGACAAAATATATATTTATTTACCAACTAATGATAACTTTATATCATAAGTGGGTCATAGGAATAATTTCATATTTAAAACAAAAACATTTATTCAAGTTTTCAAAATGTAATGGAACTTACTATTTTAATTTCCAAATCTATTCTTTTCACCTTCTTTTTTATCTATTAATTCCTTTTTTTTCACACAAAAACAGTTGAAATTTGTATAGATAAACATTCATGTAGGGTATTGGTAGCTATTTATATTATATTGAGTTTTCATTTATTAAAAATATAAAAAAACTAATGTCACATATTGTCATAATATTAACAATCAAGTGTGGTACAGATTGTTACTCTTGAAATTAAATGCGTTTGCCAGTATTTGCTTTTTCATAGTAAATTTTATATGATTAAATAATACAAATAAGTACCTGTATTAAGTACTAATTTATGACAATTTGCACTCAGCAATACAAAAAGTCATACAATGTGCATTTGGCAAGTTGCAAACGCTAGTTAAAGAAGTTTTCAAAAACAATAACAAACAATGAACTGAATGTAAATAAATGAATGGTAACGAAATAAATGATATTATTATTACAACCTCTGTAAATTCGATAAATAAAACTTATTTTATAAATTGATGCAGATTAGGATTAAACATTTAAAAATGCCATAGATCAGACACGCTCATTTTTCGAATAAGAATTTGGTAACTTATAGCTATTTAAATTACCAATGGTTAGGCGTGAAAGATTCAGTTGCAACAAATTTAAATGATGTTTTGTTCATTATTAAAAAATAGTGCATACAAAATACATAGTTTATGATTTGTTTACTTTTATGTATCGAAAAACTAAGAAGGAATATTTTGTATTAAAATAAACGAGTCTGGTGTTGACAAAACAATAACAGTATGAGAATTTAACTCACCACCATAACCATCTCAAAAGGAAATTTGTACACCCGTACGGGTGATTGATATTCTTGCACCATTCTTCATAAGCTCACTTAAAATCTATTAGTTCAAAATAAATAATTCTTCGTTCACAAAGACACAACACAACAAACGGAACGGCTTTCACTTACTAATTTTGACGGCAATTTAAGCATGTTGCTATATGAAAAAATAGTGTATTGAAAAGAGTCCGAAGTTAGCAAGTATTGGTGAACTTGAAAGGCATGCTCTTATTCGCCCAAATGTCGAATTATAGAAAAACATTATTCAGTAATATAATATTATTCATGACAAATTCCTCTGATTTAAGAAGTAGAATTAAGTAGTAATAACAGTTAATAAATTTATCTTAAAATAATAATACTTCTTTGTAAGTTTAATACAATGCACTTCATAAGACATTTTAGTAAAATGCAGCAGGTATCCAGTCGGCGATATTAACTGAAAAAAATTCGTAATAATAGTATTTATATCAAAATTGATACCAGTCTTTGATTTGTTTTGCAAAATATAAAATATGTTATAAATTTATTAGTGAAGAATTAATCTTTAAGTTAAATTAATATATAAATAAATGTATATAAATGTTATTGTTAATAAGAAGTGAATATTTTATCACTTTAAATTAATTTTTATTAACAGACAAATTTGATATATTGTATCTTGGCAAGCTTACCAAAAAAGAAAATTTAAATATATTAACTATGCATAAATCTATTTGAATGGAAATTGTACATTTGAAAAATATAGTACCTTTGAACATTATCTAAACTATAAATTATTTATTGATTTATCTATGTTAAAGTTACATGTACGAATTGAAGTTATAGTGTCCAGAAATTAAATTATTGCATTCATAATTATTTTCTACATTATGGTTTTATTTGTAACGTTGGTAGTTGTGTTTCCTGTAACATTAATTAACTTCAAGGCAGTGAGTAAGCGAAGCGGGCCTTGATCGCTGTTTTTTACTGTCGCTGTTCGAATGTCGCGTTGCGGTTATTGAGGTTTACCTTATCCTGTAATCATTACGTTCGGGACAAACATTCTTACAAAATTGTGTGCCTTTGTGCCCGATGTCTAGTGCTGAAGTCGCTGATAATTCCGTTGACCCCCCGGCGAAAAAGCGGAAGCTTTGCACAGGAGACTCCAAACCGAATTCCTCAGCAATGGCGAACAACGGAACTCGTGTTGAAGATGAAATAGACGAAAGTTTGTATTCTAGACAGTTATATGTGCTTGGTCATGATGCCATGCGACGTATGGCTACATCGGATGTTCTTATATCTGGATTAGGGGGACTTGGTGTGGAAATAGCAAAGAATGTTATACTCGGTGGCGTCAAATCTGTCACGCTACACGATGAATCTGCTTGCAGTATTGCCGATTTGTCGTCGCAGTTTTATTTATCTGAATCGAATATCGGCAAGAACCGGGCCGAAGTCTCTTGCGAACAACTATCTGAGCTCAATAACTATGTACCCACTACAGCCTATACCGGTCCGCTTACGGAAGAATTTTTACGGAGATTTCGAGTAGTTGTTTTGACTTCAAGTTCTTTGTCTGAACAGGAGCGTATATCTGAATTTACCCACAATCATGACATAGCACTAGTTATAGCCGACACTCGTGGTCTTTTCTCACAAGTATTCTGTGATTTTGGCAAAAAATTTACTGTGGTTGATGTAAATGGCGAGAATCCAATCACAGCGATGGTTGCCGATATAACTTGGGATAAAGAAGCTATCGTGACTTGTCTAGATGACACAAGACACGGTTTGGAGAATGGAGACTATGTAACCTTTACAGAGGTATGTTTATAAATCGCTTATTCACAGATCTAGATTTTATCTTTAGCTAAAAATGTATATGTGGATAGAGGTATTTGCATAAAAATGTCCCAAATATGAATTTTGATGCATTTTACTATTGATTGCACCACTTAATGACTCATGCATATTTATAAAGAAAACATTTATAATAATGAACTCAACACAATAAAAACAATTCATGTAATTTCCAATGAGCATATATGTAAAAAAGTATACTTGTGATAATTGTATGACTCAAACTAACTTTGAGTTGTATTCCCCCAAAACCATGATTATATTGTAAAAATATTTGTTTAATTAGCGGCAATATGATTATATTCCAGATAATAATTAACATTGTGCCATCATTGTATTATTATTTTTAAATAAAATTTTATTATGCCAATGAATTTATGACTACCAATTTTTATTTTTATAATTTCTGCTTATTAACAATCTAATAATTTTCTCAGCCATAGTTATGAAATGTGAAGCTTAGAATTAGGATTCGATAACATAACAAACTGTTTAGATTTCAGTTTTGACCTCACCTTGAATAGCTTATTTAGAAATTACAGGAATTACCATTATAAATATTCTCTTTGTGAGATTTAGAGTCATACTTGGTACACATGAATAATAACACTTCATGAGGAGTGTTACTTGAATAGGTGATACTGTTTAAAGAATTTTGTTTTCATCACAGCTTAATCTAATTTTAAAAATACCCAGTATAAAATAAACAAGTTTTCTCAACTTGTTTAACATTGACAGTGACGTGGTGGCATATTCTGTATTAGGTGTTAACCATTCACTGCACAGTGGGGAATGAATCTGGTTTAGGGGAAATGTGAATTTTCCTCCTTTTTTTGGTTTAAATGAAAGAGTGTAGGTGAAAAATGAAGCATCTGCAAATTTTAGGGCTCAGTGATTATTTTATTAAAAAAAATGATTTGAAAAAGTTCCCATGCAAAAGTGCAGTTTTCCAAGGAAGCATAAATTATAAGTTTTCGACTTAAGTGCATTCTTAGTAACATTAAACACTGAATTTGCAAATACAAACAGGAATTGATATTTAAAAAAAACAAACCCAGAAAATAGAAATATTAAAATGCACAAAAAAGATTGCGTAAAGAGAGGTTATGAAATTTATGTTTGACAACCAACTGACAGGCGTTCCTCCATAAAAAGTGATATTTCAAACCAAATTTTTATATTGAAATAATCAAGTCCGAATTCTAACTTTTTACATATGTCATTTTTTATGTATATTCTTTATACGAAATACACATTTTAACTAAACCTACAGTGGAACTGACAAGACCCATACCAATCTTTTATTTCTGGTGAAACAAAAATTAAAATATATTGTAATTGCATACTGTTCCTTGTGAGGCCCAAAGCCTATATCACCAGTAGTTTAAAGATCTTTCGCTGGGTGGTAGGTAGCATGGGTTTACTAAGTTAGATTCTAACTTATTCTAATGTTTGCTAAGTATGGTGCAAAACCATTTGAGATTGACGTCACATTCGTGATTTTAGAACTTCAATTTATCAATCTTGTATGCTTTAAAAGTAGATAAAGAAAATCACGAAACTGCTGTAGCTTTGTGCCAAGTAGATAAAAAAATAAGTCGTAGTGGTATATCAATTATATCATGTTCAAATGTATTAATAAAGATAGCGAAGAACTGTTTGTCTTTTGTGAGACCTAGTATGCATATGGGGGTGTCACTTATTTATGCTCAGAAAAAATTATTCTAAAGGCTTTTGAAATTGGCTGATTTTGTGGACAATGATTTTTAGAAGCGTAAGATCGTGCTTTAGAATTGCCTTATGGCAATGAAGACAAATTATATGTTTTTGATGATGAAGAATGGAATAATAAAATTCCCCAAACAACTCCCGTTTTCGCATTTGACCCTAGTTAAGTTGATGATGTATCAGACCATGTTGACGTAGCGTCATCTGGTCCAAGTGCTTCACAAATTGATGATGCATCAGATCAGGTGTATGTAGCATCCCCAGGTCCAAGTACTACTTACCAGGTCCAAGAGACGAGGCACCTATTTTACCTGGTTGAAGAAAACGAAAACACCCAGTAACAGGTGGGTGTCGCATTACTAGACCCAAGTACTTCAAGAGATGAGGTAACAGTTTTACCTGGTTCAAGGGAAGACTACAAAAAAAAAATTGGAGCAAAGGATAGTGAGAATTATTTACCTAACAAAGTAATCAAATTGTGTCCCAATTTATGGAAATAGAAAGCTTTTTTGTGTTCAGGAAATAAAGAGTTTACTAGTGAAATTGCCTTATCTGGTGTACAAATAAACCCTAAACTAATGCCCAATAAATATTATAATGTACAAATAAACCCAACCAAACTGTTTGATTTAACCAAAACATGGTTTAGAAAATTTCTGGACATTTATATGTCGATTTCTCCAGTACAGGTTCCCATGTTCCGGCACTGCTGAATTTTATTTTGGGGCACAAAATAATTATTGCCACTTGCCCATTTTGAAACTATTGAAAGGTATCTTCAATTTAATGATAACACCACAAAGCAACTGATGAAGCTGTTCATGATAGATTTCTTCAGATGTGACCAGTTCTTCATCATCCTAACCAGAGATTTCAACTTATATATACCCTTTGACTGTGGATGTATAAATGAGTTCGACAAGACAACACCATTTTGTGAAATAGCATATACTAGCAAAGCTTCATTAATCTTTTCTTATATATAAAAATAAATGTTTCTTTGCTTGTTCTGTGTATGGGCCTATACCATTCATCCAATTGCGATGAAACTATTGTGAGTTGTGCTCATGACTTAGGTTTCTGAATTGGTACAACCATTTTACAATAGGTGACGCTTGAGTTCTAGGTGTTTTGCAGCAATTTGTGTGTTATTGGTGTATGAGTGCACATGCTTGACGTATACACCAGATGGAAAAACAAAAAATATTGTGTATCCAAAAGCACTTTAATAAACAGCATTAACACACTAACGAAGATTTCTGTGAGTGGAATTGCCATGCCAGGTATTCGAACTAAATATAATATCGCATTCAATTGAAGACCATGCGAAACAGATTGATTGACAGAGATGAGCCATGGGTAACAGATTGATTCACAACCTTGAAATCTTAGTGTCAAACACACTTAACGAGTGAAAAAAATGCTTAAAAAGAATATTCTGAAGAATGCACTGCTTTTGTCCATTGCCACAATGCCACCGCTGTAATATGGTAGGATAATGCGGTTATATATATAAATTTTGTATTTTAAACTTGAAAAGTGTTTGAATTGTAATGAATAAAATTTACAACCAAGAAAAAGTATACCCAAAAAATTTAAATAAAGTCATGATAAAACAGAAAAAAAATAATACTGAATATGAATTTTGCCTAAGCCGTGCAAACGGCCGATCCAGCAATCTAATCTGCACAGTGGGTCTCTTTACATCCGAACTCTTTTTTCAGTTCAAAAATAGGTATGTGCCACCTAAGATGATTTTTTAAATATTTTTTTCATCCTAAACAGACCACTGTAAGCACATATTACTTTTTACTTAAATAAAATCATGCAGTGAAGAGTTAACATAAACAATATTCTGTTTAGTTTATTGGGTAAATTTTCTCTAAAAACTTAATTTATTTTTCATAAGTATGATTAAAACAAAAACTAGGAATAATAAATTGAAACATTATTTAACTAAATTTAATTTCAAGCTTATGACGTAATACTACGTTTTCAAATAATTTATACTCATTACATCTAAACGAGGTTATTATTGTGTTTGACCTTCTTTACTGCCTGGAAAGAACATTTCCAAGCCAACTGTGGCATCAATAACCTTGCTTCACTTTGCATTTGGCAACAAGATGCATATGATAGGGCAACTTGTGACTTGGCAAAACGTGACTAATAGAATGCGAGAGTTATATACAATAAAAGATGTTCATTAGGTCACTTCCAAAACTATATTCGTTTATTTTCGCAACTGAAAACGGACACTATTATTGGTGTTGAATAAAAAATTTGTTTATGTTGATGTTTACCTGATAATAGATTTATGATATATTTTAATTTTGAATTAGGTCAAACTAAACATTTGTTTACTGTATAAATAAATAAGATCCTTAATTAAAAAATAAATGACACTTTATTTCTTTTTACAAACAGTTAGGTATCAAAACAAGATACATTTCAATGTTGTGTTAAACAAATGTTAATCCGAATGTTAAAGAACTTTGACGGAGCTTACAACAGATTTGTATCGTATTTTTAAATCAGCACATGCAACATATTGAGTTGCATTTCTCGTTTGCATTCTAAGTAAAATTTGGCATACAATAGTTTTGGACAGGTGTGTACTAAAGACGTAACCTACCACTGCGCTATAAATAAGAAATGAGTATAACAAAATGAAAATTAACGGTGACCAATATTCAGGGTATAAATAGATTGAATGACTTGTTACTGGCTCTATATGAGACATAAAATCAATATCCCATACAATCTATTTGCCGGTCACTGTGTGACAAATTGGTCGGTCATGCACATTTACATAAATGGAATTGGTCAATCTACATAAAGTTGATATGTAATATTGAATCCAAGTTTCAGTACTTTAAGCCTAATTTTCTTAAACTGAGAAATTCGCAGTTCTATTGAATTAGCGTGTATAGTGACTTTAATATACATCTGATGCTTAGAAATAGCTTAATTTATAGTAAGGTTATTATAATATGTTTAGTATTGCCATGTATATTAATGTTTTTGTTAGTAGTTCTTCTATACTGATAAGCATTTGTAATTTGAAAAAATATTGGTTATGAAACATACTCGGAAATAGAATATCTGAAATTTATAGAATTAATAGCTATTATAAATATGCTTTATATATTCTTTATAAGTTCAATTATGAGAAAAGATACCTGAATAACTTGAGTAAAGTATGTTTTTTTTTAAATATATATATAAATTACCAGTACCTTGAGGTGGCCAAACAATGATCCACATGTCAGTGAATGAAGCAAGTGACGTTAAGGCTTAGTTATTTTGGTGACAAATTATTGCTACCTATTTCTGATACTGACTTCATAAAAATGTTAATGTGGAATCCATATCGAACTCTAATTATAATAATGGTTGAATATATTTGGCGTTAATTTTGTAGAAATTCATTATTCACAATTAAATGAAACTATGTGATGTAGTATTATTTCTTCTTTCGTGGTAAAGAACTTAAAGAAAGTAAAAATAATACTACATCACGTAGTTTCATTTAATTGTGTATAATAATGGTATTATTGCATTAATAATTGGTTAAAACATTAAAAATAACGCATATCTTTATTTTATCTATTTATTGTAAAAACTATATATTTCACTAGACAAAGCTTAAAGTATGATATATCTAACAGATTTTATAAGAAATATAGTAATTTATTATTAATTGTTGTTTATCTTGAACGTTGCTACATGTACAATATAGATATTGGGTAACAATGCTGTAGTATGTACAATTAGTTTTATTTTCTTCCTGCAAGAATATTATAACACGATTGCAAGCAAGTATACTTTTTTTCTAGGTCCAAGGCATGTCTGAACTCAATGGTTGTGAACCACGAAAAATCAAAGTTCTCGGTCCATACACATTTAGCATTGGCGATACTACAAATCTGTCCAAATATGTCCGCGGCGGCATAGTGACTCAAGTGAAAATGCCAAAGACGCTAAGCTTCAAATCGTTCAAGGAAGCAAAAGCGAAGCCAGATTTCGTGATCACAGACTTTGGAAAGATGGACTACCCGCAGCAGATGCACTTAGCCTTTGCAACTCTGCATCGCTTTGTGGAGCAGAACGGTACATTGCCCAAACCCTGGAGTGAGGGTGATGCAAGTACTTTTCTTGATATTGCAAAGGAGCTGGCTGCGGAAAGTGCTGAACAGATTGAACTCAATACGGAGCTTTTGGAAACTTTTGCCAAGGTTTGTTGATTTTTCTGAAATGGTTTCAATTTATTGAATTTATCTGATAACCTGAACATTATGCTGTAAACGGATTTCTATTTTTCATAACTTATATTGTAACCTTCAGTTACATCCCTACATTAAATTTGGAGTATTTGAACACGTGTAAATAAGCACCTTACTCATAGACCTTGGTCAATATTGAAAGCAAACAATATGTATGTTTTTTTAAAATGTCTGGTTAGTGAAACTATTTTACCTCGTGTTATTGGGTCACATTCTGATAGTTTGTTCAGATCAAGATTTTACATGATATTTTAAGTAAGGGTATATTTCATTTTGCGATATCTTCCAGCTCCCTGATTGATCTAAGGGCAGTTAGAGTAGCATGGAAGGAAGATCTGTCTTTTTAACTAAAAAGACCATACTCTTGGTACTTCATAAAAGTAAATTTTATAATTTTATAAAATTTTGTTTTTCATGACAATGTAAGATTTTGTATAAATCTCAGATTTTTTAACCTGTAAAGTTAAGTCATGTTAACTCAGAAATACTAAGAAATATAAATAAATTAAATGTACCATGAATGCCAAGTAAATCTATTGGTGACAGCTGGCATATTATCTCTTTTCATTTACTTTTAATAAGTTAGATAACGGTAGTTAGTATAACAATTGTTCAGAGGTTTAACTAAGCGTTGTCTTGTAGGTAGATTGTTTAATTCATATCTTTATTATTATTAGATGAAACAATAGTTATATAGTGTTGCCATAGAATAAATATTTATAATGAAAATATATTTATTTTGTTATATTTTTTCGACTAATCACTCTTAGTGTAAAATGACATTTGACAATTCATAACTTGATTTAAAATAAAACAAGAACTTTTACTAATGCCGGCAATAATTAAAATTTCAGAACATAAATGCAATTTGTAGTGTCAAAAACCTCTGAAAATGTTGCAAGATAATAAACTTACTCACTTTTTACAACGTTTCTCTTTCAGTAGTCTTTAGTACCTACGCTGTCTATGACATGTTTGTGAAATGTTTGAACTTTAAATATTCTTGTATCAGTATGACTAATTCTAGATGCAAACTATTTGTGTATATCAAAGAGAACCCTTGGTCATAGTTGTGAATTTCCATTAGCAGAAATACAATAAAACCAATAGCACTTATTTCAAAGATAACATAATTTATGTAAGAAGTGGACAGTTAAACCTTTTATAAAATAGCTGGAAAACGCCTTCTTTCGCCGTTCGATAACAATCTTCAATATCTGTTTGAGATACTCTTGACAGTATTTTTGGTTCACATAAAATATCATTTACTATTTCTTTATCGGCACAAAATTTCATTAATACCAAAATATCTTGTCGTAATTAAATTCATAAAAACCTCTTGTTCCAAAGAAATCTAAAATTTCAAGTCGACAAGTGACGTGAAGTGTCACTGTGGGATTTAACTAACCGCCATCTTGGTTGAACAATTGTTTCCTATTAGTCAAAATATTTAATCATCAAAATTTTACCCACTATTTGAGATAATGAGGGATCATACAACCTGCTATTGTCACATTTAACTATTTGTCCATTTAAAAAAAATTGTTCCATTAAACCTTGCATATAAATATTTTTATGTGTTAGCTGAAGCCGAATTTCAAGTTTCTACATCAAGCAGTTTCTGAGAAAAAATGGCTGTGACGAGTAGAGAGACAGACACAAAACATTGTGAAATGATGAACACATTTTGTCTATTGTTATTGGCTTATCCAAATAATGAACATGAACATTGTGAAATGATATACAACACAATTTTGCGAGTACATAAATTTTATTTTTAATATTCTAAAAACTACTCGGTGCTTTTTGTTATGAAAGCAGTTCTACAAAATGGCCAGTCATTAATTTGACTAAACTGACGAGTTATAACTGATTATGAAGTAATAGAGTGAGTGATCTTACAAGGTTCTGTTTTTTCTTTCGAGGTATGGAACCCTAAAATTAGTGAAATAGCCTACTGTATAAATTAATATAAAATTGAAAAGTAGTCATTTTAGTTGAGTGTATTGAATAAACTATTAAGACTAATAACATTTGTTACTAAATGTAGGAATTTATTACAGTTTGTTTTGTTTTTTTTTTATCTTACAATCTAATGCTAAAAAATATAGTGTTACTACCAGTAGGAATAAATCATAAATTACTAGTTTTAAAAATCTAAAAAAAACTTGCAAAATGCTGCACTAAAAAACAAAAACTAATTATCGAACCTGTTTTCTCTGTCTACTCAGCAAGAACTTTAGTGTAAGCCATATGTTTGTTATTGAGAATAATTTTTGACTGTAAAAGAGTGGGGTACTTTGCTTTAATATCTAACTAGAACGTGGAGCATTTTCATTCATTTTCAATTTGAGAAGCACAATCATTTATTATTTTGGAGAAAAAGCGCATACTTTACGCACATTTTACATTCAAATATTATTCTCAATAACAAACATGGCTTACAGTAAAGTCCTTACGTTAAGTAGTAGACATAGAAAACAGGTTCGATAATTATTTTTTGTTTTTAGTGAATTATTTTGTAAAAGTATGTTTTTTAGTTTATTAAATTATAATTTTTTTTTACTTTTTAGCCTTATTTTTGTTTTAAGACTGTAAAATCTTTTTTTAATTTCATGAAGTTATTGTATTGTCATTGGTTTTTGATAATTGTGCAGAATTTTAAATAATTCGGACATCTGGAAGTGGGTGAAAATTTAATTGAAAGATTCCATTATTTTTTGTTTGATCTTTTTTTTTTTTAATTTTATGACATTATTGTATTATGATCAGAACTACACACAACTGCTAAGTTTCATGATGACGCAACAATTAGAAGTGCAGAAATTTAGTTTCATTAGTTGCGTTATTTAGTTATATACAAGTTGACTTAATAAAAGCGTGTTAAAAGGGATTTTGTTTCAAATATTTTTATGTCTTGTTTTATATATAGTCACTTTTCTAAATAAACTGCGAAAAATCTTTATAAAGTTAGTGCAGTCTGTAAGTATATTTGTTTATACTTTTTTTTTATTTTAAACAACGTATTTATCTTAAACAACCTTTTTCATCTCAAACTAGAACTAATTTAAAATGGCATTTTTCAGAGTGTTATTGAGGTGATGGATAGGTAGTTTTACTTCATGACCCCGAAATGTCATCTGTAATAAATATGCGAAATGTGACACTAAAAATTAGGTACACGAATGAAATTGGCCTTACGCAAAAGTTAATATGTTGTCATCAGGCTCATGAAATGTAATATAAAATTATCACAGTTTCTGTTGATTTGGTCTTAAAATGGATTTACAATTTTTTTTCTTGAGAACTGAATATAATCACTAAATAAATTTTGTAACCTATGTGGATCAAAGCTTCTGCAAACATACATGTGAAAACATTCCATTGCCACGTGCAAGTGGAATCTTATTGATAGTGAAGCGGATCTTATAAATATTTTGTTTATACAATTTACCGAAGTTTTAACACTTAAATACACAAATTATTTTTACAATATATAACAGGTTTCTGCAGGCGATTTAAACCCAATGAATGCGGCCATTGGTGGCATCGTAGCCCAGGAGGTAATGAAGGCCTGCACGGGCAAATTCGATCCAATTTATCAATGGCTCTACTTCGATGCAATAGAGTGTCTCCCAAAGGACCGCTCCGACCTCACTGAATGCAATTGTAAGCCAACTGGATCCCGTTATGATGGGCAAGTGGCAGTGTTTGGACGTGACGTGCAGAAAAAGCTTGGTGCTCTATGTTACTTTATTGTTGGTAAGTCTGATGATTCAAGGTAGTAATTGTAGTTGGGTGTTTTGACATACTGAGGTCTGATCGGTTTTAGAATTATATTTCATAATCACATTCTAATTCTATTGATGGTAAGATTATAATTGTTGAATGATTTTTTGGGGATTTCCCTTAAGTATATGCTATTGAGATTGTTCTGATTTGGAAAGTTTTTTAAAATTCCTCTATATTATATAAGTGTTTTGTATGTATATGTGCTGCTATTTAAAATGGGGGAAATTGAAAAAAGGCCAGTGTCTGATTTTGCACTGCACAATGGCAGAAATGTATTTTTTTCTCAAATCTGGAAATTTAAATAAGACTTTTAAATACAAAATTGGTTGCCGATTGTTCCAGCTTGCTACAACCAATTGTTTTCAAAGAAATGGCAAACGGTGACCAATTTCCAAATAATAAACATAAACATTTTGAAATCATGTATAACACAATTTTGCGAAAAGATATAAATTTTATTTTTAATATTTCAAAAACTACTCTGTGCTGTTTGTTATGAAAGCTGGCCATTAATTGATATGACTAAACTCACTATTTATACCCGATTATGAAAAGATAGCATGAAATAAAAGATTAATTGTTAGGAACTCTACCATCTTACAATCCTCCGTGATCTTTTATTTATTTCCAAAAAATTTAATAAAATATAATTTATTCAAAGATCTCAAATTACAAACATATTTAATATTGATAACATAGCGTTCTCCAAAGCACAAAGGTAATCTGGTCGTTCTTGCTCAATTAAAATCACTATCTTCCATATGATATATGTTGCGTTCATTGACTGCAGATATGTATAATATGATATCAATTCATATTATCTGCTCTGTAATGGTTATCTTGAGTTTGTACGTGTACAACATGTGCAACACTTATCTTTAAGGCTGACTGGTGTTACGTTTGTGTAAAGTACACTTTTGTTGTACTATATTAATCTAATTGTATGTGTGTTTGCTTTTATTACTCAAATATGTAAATAATTAACTTGAAAAATTGTGTGACCATTAAAAGTTATATGGAATTAGGGTTGCCATTCCCTGATTTTGAGTTTTTTTATAAATCCGTAACTAAAAAAAGTAAACATCCCTAATTACAGAGGTATGTATTTTGACTTAAACAATAAGTCAATGTACCGATCGAGTACCTATTTACATTATATTAATGCTCAAAATGCATAAAATTACATACGAAAGTAGGTTGTAATGTAACATCTTTTAAAATAGCGGGCAACACTGTCTGTCTGTACTAACCAGTTATGTTACCGGTAATACCCCTTAATTATTTTAGACTAATAGTTTATGCAGATATGATATTATGAATATTGTACAAGAATTAGTCCTTTCAGATAAAGAATAGAATTCAATATTGTCTAACGACCTAACTTAAGGGAACCCCTGGAAATTGTGATGTAGTGCGGGTAAGCCCATTTGAGGACATCCGTGAGTACTGCTTAAAAGAAAGCTTAATTCATTGCTTAATCGTCAATCATTTAATTCACATTGACCCAATAGACCTTCTCTAGTCTAGCTAAAATTTTTCTTTTAGTCTGTGCCGTGATTTGTGATATTATTGGCCATTGTCGCGAAATTATAAATCGATGGACTACATATTGATTCTTCGTTTGGTTCATAAATTATATATATATGTCATGTACAATACAATAATGTATTTAAACTTTTTTGTTTAACCATGAACTAACTTGTTTATACAGCAATTTTATAAGTACAAAGCAAACAAAATTTATACCTATAGAAGCTATATATTTATTTGAGTATAATGATGAAAAAAATTAATTTAGAGAACTTCCTTATACCTTTTTGAATTAAAATAAGAGAATAGACAAAGTGTCGCTAACATTGCAAAATAAGTGTTAAAAAACCTGGTTGTACAATCGTAGCTTTTCATATGCACATGCATGCTAAGAATATTGGTTAAATGCCAGAGCAAGACTCCAAAAGAGCATCAACTACTGCTAAAAATGCTCAGGATCAAGTCGAAAAAACGAGGAATGAACCCCCAACACACAAAACTAAACTTACAGATTACTATTCAATTGTGTTATCTATGGAGGCTCATGTGAACAGAATGGCAGCACTAGATGGAATTTCATATAACAAGTTTAGCACTTATGAAGACCTAATATATCTATTTAAATTGTCTGGCTATGATTTACCAAAATCTCCTAAAACTATTACGTAGATAGTTCTAGAATGGAGTGATCAAACAAAAAACAAATTAAACAATTTAAAGAAATGGAATTCCGAAATCAAAGATTTACTACTACTTTTGACGAATGGAAGAAATCATCCTCCATTTGAAAAAAAGGTAGGGTTTAAATATAAAAACGGTGTAAATATAAAAATTCACAATAAAATTTAGACCAAAGCAAGTATAAAAATTTATTGAGGATAAAAATAGTTATTGAGGATAAAAAGTTCAATGGGAGCTGATATAAATGACTACGCAAATTGTTAGAATAGCATTTGAGTGCGCTTAAGCTCAATCTTGATCACATAATTTCTTTCAAAAACGGACACAGCCAGTGTAATGGTTAAAATGGATATTAATTTTGATGACCATCATCAACTGTGTTATGCACATGGAATACAACTTACGGTCATTGATGTATTGTATAATAGCCAGAAAACTTCCAGTCTGCATTTTGAACTCAAGCTCAAAGATACTAATGCTAAAAGAGAAAATAAAGAAATTCATGATGAATTTTATTTTTTTAAATGAGCTTAGAGTTTCAGAACCAGACTTTTATATAAAGATATTATTAAAAAAGTAAAAGAAGTGGTTAAATCTTTCCATAAATCGCCCTTGAAAAATGACATATTAGAAAAATTACTTTAGAAGTGTACTATAAAACTTGGATCCAATTTAGACTGGAAACAAGATGGGGTAAATCGTCAGATATGATTGCTTGATTTCTTACATTAAAAACATGCATTATGAAGGTGTTACTGGATTTGAAATCCAGCATGAAATTTACAGGTGAAGAAATTGACCTTTGTAACATTCATCATAGTTTAAATGTACTAAAAACAACAGTGGTGTATTAGTGTCGCCGTAATTCAAGTTTATTAAAAGTGGACGCTGCATTACAGTTTCTACATAATAAATGAAATCTTCAATCAAACGAACTGAGTGAACAAATTGGACATGATGTCTACCTGATAGTTGCCAGGTAGACTTTGCGTCTGCCGCCCACAGCACTACCACCTATAAGTATTGAAGCTGAGCGAGTTTTTCTTCTGCCGGCTATTTTAACAGCAAACTTAGAAGATTCTTAGCTGATGAAACATTGAACGCCTTATCACTTATCAGATCACGTTTTCAGGAGCGAAAAGTAGAAATAATTTGTGATTTCAATTTGTTTTTTTTATTATAATTTATTCTTGTTGATTTCATATATATTACTTTTTTTAATAATACGAAATAATTTACTTAATTTAAACTCTTACTTGTGACTAGTTACATAAGTTCTTAATTACTAGTTACATGTCCTTAATTTTGGAAGCCCTACATAGAACTGAGAAGTATAGATGCAAAAGTGCTTCTATCCAATTTCTTAGATTTTTTAGAATCTGCCAAAAACCATTTCATTGTACATAGCTTAAGCTACATTAAAATGGTTTTTATTAAATTATGTGTTTGACAAATTAATACTGTTTCGATTCGTAAATTTAATTAGCTTTACAAACATTATTAATACTACAAAAAAAAACATTGAAATCTGGAATAGATGCGATTCTGTATCTAATTAGTTGATAGAGGTGGTTTTGCATCTGCTATTCTAGGGTAGTAGTGGTTTGCTCCTCTATCGGCCACGTGAATGGTTTTATGCACTCGAGTTATCGATTTAGTTTTATATTGCAATTTCTTATAATATTGACTTTTATGACGCAAATCAAGGGTAAGTTTGTTTTGGTTACTGCACTGAATGACTATAAATGGTGCAAAATTTAATTATTATATCTTCATTATCAGGTTCACCCATATTTGTGTTTTCCAAAACATTTTTGTAAAAGAGAAGTTGATCAGATCCTAATCGTGATTTTCAATTAACATCAAAATGTTTTCACAATAGTTTGTTGATATATGTAATTTTCAAAGCAGATACCCTATTTTGAAATGGTGATACGTCTCTGATACCAAACTTAGAGTTTGAGGACACAACTTGTTACATTGTTAGCAACTTCTGTAATAAACTTGTCCCCTGAGAAGGAATAGGCTATTTGACTTGAATTTTTAAATTGTTCTATTTTGTATAATAAGCACACTACATTTATATTTCTAGGATATAGGCTGTACTTTTTACATAAATCACTTTTAAAGTTTGAATTTTCGAACTCGCACTAAAAACACAATTTCTGTAAGGGCGGCTAATGTGAGTCATACACAATGTAAATAAACAGTCCTGCCCGCTGAAGGGGATTATTATTTACTAGCATGACCAAGACTCATTATTTATTCCATTATGAAGCTCAGATGACAGATCAAACAAATATTTTACTAAAATTGACATATAGAGGCGCAAGTATCAAAAGCATTGAGCTAAAGCGCCACTTTATTTATATGTGAGTGGATTTGAAATGAAACAAAAATTTTACCGACTCATATTGACGTTGAGCTGTTAGATGGCAGCATTGCTGTTTTGTGTATATAATTTTAATAATTAATTAATTTGCAAAAACAATAGCAATAATAAATTTTTTAGTTGTGGATGCCGGTAGAGCAAGCAATTATCTATAAAATGATATATAATTTATGTGGATTAGTTGTGAGGTTTTTCCTAAAAAGGGAAAGTAACATCTTAACCTTAGCGTATTAATATATATGATTTTCATATTAAAATGGTGTATAAATGGTGTGTAGTGACACAATGTACAAATACGTCTATAAAAAGTCGACACAAAGTGTTGTTTCAGTGCCAACAAATCTTAAAAGACGAAAAAAGTGGCTGCAATTAGCCCAAAGAGATCGAAACAGCATTGTAGCTCACTCAAATGTTTTATGTATGAAGATCATTTCGATATAAGTAATATTTGTGTTTTAAACATTATTATCGATATCGATGCCTATAAACCAAAAGAATAAGAATATTAAATTTTGGTATGAATGCGTTTTAGTACCAATGATATTTTGACAATTGTTAGTATTTATCTAAATTTAAAGTTTTGATATGATATGAAAGAATATACATTAAAAACGATACGTTTGGAAAAATTCTGCAGCAGACGCTTATTTTTAAAAAAAAATCAATTTAAAAAATTTCAAACCTGATGACTTTTGTTTGTGAAGGATATGTTTTAACCTTTTTTTCCAGTTAGTTCACTTTATCTTTTATCGCTAAGCACTTATTACACAATTAAAAATATAATTTCTTACAAATTGTTAAGTATTTACAATATAAATATAGTAAATTTAATTATCCAACTCAATTATTTACTCAATCTGTCAATTTTAACAAGAACATTTTGTTTATCCAACAGCATTCAGGAAAAGTCTATTTGATTTATGTTTGGAATACAATTATAGTGCTGATATATATATTAGCATATACATTGCATGGGAATTAAATAAATTTTTTTATACATGACCGGAAGTTATTTTAATTAAATATATCATTTGTAATGTATTTCTTTTATATAATATAATACGTAATGAATTTATATTATAAAAAAATTTATACTAAATGCAAAAAGTGATAGTTATAAATTAAAAAAAAGAATATTTAAAGGTTTAAAAACTTGTCTGTGACGTCATCTGACTTTTAACCAATAACAGGACGTTTGTGACTAATTAAATTTCTAAAAGATATTGTGATTTCTTTACATTTTTTTTTTATATAATATAAACTTATCCTTCCGAAAATTCAAAGCAATACGCTTATTTACGTTATAATTTAATAGGATGACCCCGAATTGTGGTATATTTTCAATGTTGTCAAATAGCCTATTGTCCCGGCTTGTTCTTGATTCTATTTACATAGTACCTCGTGCATTCAGCAAATTAAAGTTATATTGGCCTGGATATTTGATTGTTTCACTTGCGTAGGCCTTCCAATCTTTCACCATAAAATCCTCACCCAATTTGTGAACAATGTCGTAACGATTATAAATGGCTCTATGTTCAGATGGATCTATAATCACTTTCCTACTTTTGACTTCTTTTTCAATATGTCCAAAGATACGATAAGCCGGCATAAAAGAATGTCCGGGTACAGGGAATATGAGTTCAACGGTTTTAACATTCCTTGGCTCACAATTTGTTAACCAGTGTGCAACCATAGCAATCATTGTACTGTTTTTATTTTATGAGCAGAACCTGTCTGCCATCATTCGCACCCTCTTTTTGTCAATGAAATCAGTCTGTAAAAGTAAGTCAAAAACAGCCGATGCAATCTCATTAGAAGACAGCATGGACATTATCAGTCCATGTATATATGTGAACATCTTCCTTCGGAAATTTCTTTGTACTTGTTCCAATCATTTTATTTAAAACCCTATCACCACTTCGATGTTCCTGTGGAATATTGCCGTATGGTAAGAATTTTGTGGTTATGTTACAAACCCTATGTATACCAACGCCAAGGATTTTTTAAAGGGCTTGTTGACAAACTTTTATTATTTTATATGGTTTGATGTGTGTACGGACATAATACTTCGTGTACATGGTCGATTCTGCTCGATTTCCCACTTTACGTCTTCGGCGTTTCGATGTATGGATTTTCATGAATTTTAATATAAAATTGTCTTGAAACGTTTTAATTGCTTTTGCATAAAACGCCTGATGACATTTTCTGATATCTTGAGGATCAATAACCTATTGCATTTAAAATTCTCGCCTTTCTTATGTATACAGCTTGTAATATCAACTATATTTGGAGGCCTTCTGGAGGAGTACCTGAAATTGTGGCATGATATAAATAAATCTTATAAAGTTTAAATCATTTTAAGTGAATACTGGGGCAAATACCGAATCCAATAAAATTACATACAACAGGTCAAAACTATGAATAAAAAAAACAAGAAATCCCTAACCTAAAGTTAAAAATCGCATAATGGCAAATATATTTCCAAGTTAGATAAATTAATGGCATTGTATACAAAAGTTTTATTTAACGGAATTTAATAATATTTTACGGTTCAAATCTATCCCGCGTGCCTGCCTATTGCATAAAATCGTCCAATTTTTAATACATGTATAACTTACCTTTTACGCTTATTTATGTTGTGCTTCGTTGATCTTCATTGTGAATCCTTTTTCTTGTCTTACTTCCTTGCAGTTTAGTATTATTGCTTACCATTTTTGATGGTTTTCTATTTTAAAATTAGGAAAAAAAATACCACGCGATTACACAATGCAACAAGTGGACGCCATTTAATCTTGTACAAAATCCTTTGCTGTTATTGATCAAGTCGCGATAGTGATGCTTTTGTAACTTACGATTTTAACAGAGGCAATTTTGCACATAACCTCTGAAGTAATATGTAATTTTGTTTAGGATGTAGGCGATTTTTATACTATTTTATTTATTAAAACCATAGAGGAATGGCCGTACATTGCCATTATATGAAAAAATGTGATGAGCTAGAAATGGGATAGAAGCGCTTTTGCACCTATACCCCTCAATTGTAATTTTATGAATAATTACTCTCAGAAAGAAAAGAAAGTAACTCAGAATGAAAAATGAAACATTTTGATGGTGTTAATTTTCTGTCTGTCTATTGGTCAAGACCCTTTCATTCAGGAATGTCCAGAGATATCAAGTTGAAATTCATAATAAGCGCTAAGTTTTATGGTCCCACAGTCATGTAAAAAATTCAAGTTCTAACTCAACACAAAAACAAGATACGGCCCTTCAAATATTATACTTGCCTTCATACAGATTCACTCATCAGAAACTACTAAGGGTACTTTACATTGACCTACGAGGTAGGGAAGAGGTGTCATAGCACAACTAAAGGAAAAAGTAATTAATTTATAATGTTTCACTCATTTTTTTGGTAATAATAAATGGTGCTTTTATTTAATATGTTTAAGTAATTTAAGTTTATACAAAACTAATTTTATGTAAAACTAGGCATTGCTACTAGTGATACGTTTTCTATTCCGTGCTGTATCCATCTATTTTTTGAACTTTTATTAGGTTAATTAGAATAACGAAATATCAATATTTGGATAAAAAAATAGTCTTACAATGGTTGCACTACTCAATGGTGCCAATTCATTAACGGAATTCTCTGGTCAAAATGGCTAAATATAGATTCAAATATCTTTCAAAGTTTCTACAAAAGAAAACTAAATAATTAAAATTAATAAAACCAGGGGTTTATTTTTATTTAAATAATACAACAATTTATTTTAAATTATACTTTATATTTTTAATGTTGATAAAAACAGCAAGTTTTATCTGTACATATAATAAAGTTTTAGAGTTGGAATGTTTGTGCATTGAAGATATTTACAAAAAAATAACTTATTTCGACATAATAAAAAGAACACAAAAAAGGGTGCGTGTACTTATGTAAGCGCGTGAGAAGTTATACTTCTTTGGCATCATTAAAAAATAGTTTTTAATTGTATGCAAATAATAAATTACAATAAAATAATAAAAGGACTGGAGAAGAATAGTCAACACAGTCAATAAAGTTTAGTTTAAATTTGAAAAATGAAATAAATAAATATTTATTTTCATACATTAAGGGTAACATAAATTCTCTTATTATCCGAATGTTATTTTTAAATTATGTCCACTGCCATAGCATCTTCCGGTAATGACTGAATCGGAACTTCAGTTATCAGTGGCTTATGATAACTAAAATATGATACTTTACTTTTAAAATATTGAATAACCAATAATAAATATTTAACATTAATAATTTAATAATATTTAGTATTAATTATGTTAAATAATAATATTTTAATTTATATCAATAAATAATACATACGGATAGATAACCTCAATTATATTGGAGCACTTGAAAAAGTCTATAAACACAATTTTGTCACTAATATTTACGAATAATAAATATATTAATCAAAATATTTAATTTAAATCACTACTGAATATAATTTATCAGCACATATATAAATCGCACTTATATGAAACTAAAACACGTGTGTGAATGTAGACACTAGAAACATGTGGAAAATAAATACTATGAATATGAAAACAGTGAACAGAGGCGACGATGGTGCCAACTTGCACGACTAATAGAGGTTCTATTTCTATTTTGTTGGTAGCTTTTGTTTCGAGACTGCAACCGCTGCAACTTCATACTGTAACTTTTGTGTAATGAATCTTAAAATTTCACTCTCATCATTTTTTCATAATGCGCCTAAAGAAGTATAACTTCAAAATATTGCTTTTGGAATTTTTGTCTACTTGTATGTTTATTTGTTCACATACCATAAAAAAACCAATGAAGAGATTCTAATTGGGGTTTGAGTGGTGTATTCTGGATCACCTTAGGAACATATAAATTTTATTATCACAATCAACTCATTAAAAAAGAACATATAATAAGTGAAAATTTTAATACAAAGCACACTCGCTTAAAAAAAATTTATTTTGTATTCATTATGGATGGTGTTACTTTAGTCAATAATTTCAAAAGGTTCATGTGAACAGGAAGAAGCTAGTTTTATAATAATATTTTGTAGTCCTTCATGAAAGAAGAAAGAAAGAAGAAGCTAGTTTTATAATAAAATTTTGTTGTCCTTGGCTAGATGCCAAGAGTTGTAGTGGCGTCCATGAAGGACTTTAAAAATTTTGTCTGAAATAATAAAATAAAAAATATTTCTAACGTTTTAATTTATGGTTCTCGTCTTATCCAATTTCAACACAAAATAATGGTTTGTCAAGTTTTGATAAGATTGAAAACAAGTTTTGAAGATTTCATTTCTGTGTTAAACAATTAATATTACGAAGTTACAGATCCTGGGTACTAATCTAATCTTTTGAGAGTGTTTTATCTGTAGTCAGCTATTTCTGTACCACATAACAATATATAAATATAAATTTCTTTATACAGGATTTCCAATTCCATTTTTTTTTTGGCATCTCTCTTTTTTGATTAGTTTTTTAAAACATTGTGCTAGGAAAATATAAAAAAAAAGTTGGAAGGAAGTTAAAAATACAAACTGGAGGTTTTCTAAGCATTTCAATTGCTCACCATTTCCAAATTACTTTTTAATAAAAATTTTTTAACTATATATTTTCCAAATTCAATGACACGAAAAGAACTAAAGGGTTTATATACTTTATTTCAATTGAGATGGAAAATTTATAAGTTTAACCTACTTACAAGGGAGATGCTTTAAGGAATGACATACAATTTAAACAATGACTTCTTTACCATATAGCTTTAGTTTATTGTGAAATGTAAAGTTATTCGTTGAGTGCTATGGACAATTTGGTATTCACCAGTGCAATACTTTCAGGTGCCGGTGCTATTGGTTGTGAATTATTGAAAAACTTTGCTATGATGGGAGTGGGCGCCGATGGTGGCCGCATCACAGTCACTGATATGGATCTCATCGAGAAATCTAATCTCAATCGTCAATTCCTCTTCAGACCGTACGACGTCCAGAACCCTAAATCCGTCACTGCAGCAAAGGTACATTTTTTTTTGTTATTTTATAAATGACACCTATCACAAAAATCTAAATTGTAAATTTGTTAAAAATATTTTTTTTATGATTTTTTTGGTATTTTGAAAAAGGAAATGTTGCCTCTTCTGACTATCCAGTTTATTTGTGAATATTTCAGTAAATACTAATATACTGTGACGTTGACACTATGTATACTTTCATCTTGTCAACGAAGTGCATTATGGAGAAATGATTACGAATTTTGACTTCTAAATTATGTCCTTAGCATACATCTTTAATAAATTTTATAGTGAAATTGTGGTGAGATTGTGCGTTTAGTAATACTTAAATTATATTGCTTATAAAAGTTCTAAATTTTGAATTTTCTTTGAAATTTTCATGTTTAAAGCACCTGAATAATCAAGCCAAATATTACTATTTTAAACAAATTTTTGCTATTTTAAATAATTTCCAGGTGATCAAGCGCATGAATCCCAATGTGAATGTGCTGGCCCAGGAGAATCGTGTGGGCCCAGAGACGGAGGCCATTTATGACGATACATTCTTCGAGGCGCTGGACGGTGTGGCAAATGCTCTGGATAATGTCGATGCCAGAATCTACATGGATAGACGATGCGTTTACTATAGGAAGCCGCTGCTCGAGTCTGGCACTTTGGGTACCAAGGGCAATACGCAGGTGAGTTATTGTGCATTACTTAATATAGGGACTGCGCAGGGTTTTACATTAATAAACTTTTCAAAACACACTACTGTCATTTTGGTGTGTGATGTAATCATCATCATCATCATCATATATATTAATACGCTAAGGTTAAGATGTTACTCTCCCTTTTTAGAAAAAACCTCACAACTAATTCACATAAATTATATATCATTTTATAGATAATTGCTTGCTCTACCGGCATCCACAACTAAAAAATTTATTATTGCTATTGTTTTTGCAAATTAATTAATTATTAAAATTATATACACAAAACAGCAATGCTGCAATCTAATGGCTCAACGTCAATATGATTGATGCTCGGTAAAATTTTTGTTTAATTTCAAATCCACTCACGTATAAATAAAGTGGTGCTTTAGCTCAATGCTTTTGATACTTGCGCCTCTATATGTCAATTGTAGTAAAATATTTGTTTGATCTGTCATCTGAGCTTCATAATGGAATAAATAATGCGAAGACTTCGCACGGGTCACGCTAGTTAATTAATAAAAGCAAATACAGTGCTTAATTTTTTAAGTCTAATTTCATATTCACTCATAATATAACCTCTTTACATACAGTGTTGTTTGCTATTCTCTATTGATAAAATAGTACACTGTTATTAACAAACACACAACCAGAAGTTCTTTTTTCAGTTGTTGTCTGACAACCTCTATGTTACGTGCACGGTCTTTATTGTTTTAAAAATAAATGACAAATCTGTTTATTCAGCAAAGCATTACAAAATTTTGTAGGTAATCAACACTATATTGTATCATTACTTAATGTATATGTTAGCTAAAGCACGACAGTAACGGATGCCTTAACATTCACTTTAAAAATCGTTGTTGCCATTATTGTTCATTAACATGTAAGGTACTCATGCTATTTTTTGTTGGCTTAAAAGAATAGCATCATATACATGTGCATATAAAAAATATACATGAGCAGATAAAAAATAACAGCTATTTCATTGACTAAAATAGAATTAATATTAACATTAAAAACGGTTAAAATAAATATATTGTACCTAGGACTTCATTATAAAGTTAGAACAATTTAAAAACTGAAAGACTACGATTCCTGCGAAAACGCCCCATATAAAATACAACTGGATTATGATGTCACTGGCCAGTTATTTAGCATCCATTATAAGGAAGTTTATTAAATATTTCGTTAACTACTGCGTTTAAGTTATATATTGCATATTATAATTTTCTCATTTTTTTGCGTGGAAACTAAATTCATAATAACTTTTTCAATTTAATGAACAAAAAAATTTACGCTTTTTCCTATTTAGAAGTTTTCATTAATTGTTTGTTATATGCATTATTTTTTTCATCAGAAGGTTTTTTTTAAACCAACTCTACAGTTTTAAACATTTTTACAAAAAATACCAACATCAATCAAATACTCTATTCTGTACTTTATCTATAGGTGAGAAGAGATGAATTTTTATAGGTTATTTTGTTTTGTTGCACGTTAAGTTAGGTTTATTTGTTGTGTCAATTTCAACGGGATTTGACAGAATTTCTAATTGCAAATTGTCGATTAGAAATTATGTTATTTTTTAGACAGTCGAAACTATTTTGTGAAAGTACTATTTGGTAACTTATGGATCCCGTGTCTTTCCCCAATTCTCAAGTAAATATTTCATTAGCGTTTCTGCAAATGCAATATGATTTTTATTAGATGAAATATATAATGACATTTGTTGGTATCTAATTTAAGATAGAAAATAATTTTTATATACTATAAAAATTAGTGACTTTGTGTACCTTTCTGTTTGCTCATTTAATTCTGCTAGTAAGGCTAAATTTACTGAATTACCGAAAGAAATATTTAAACACTTATAAAATCAGTCATCATACCCACTATTTTAAGTACCTTTACATATTGTGAAATAAAGTTTTACGTACATAGCTGTCAAAATAAAGGTTTCATTATGATGCAACGTGTGCACATCTGCTTAAAAGCTAATAATTCCGTAACATTTACAATATTCCTAAAGTAACAATATACATAGGTCTGATTTTGTATGTTTTGGCAGGTAGTCTGGTCGTAATGTTTTTGTTGCCAAATTCAATTTAAATTGGATTTTAATCTTCATATCGGTTACTGAGTAATACAACGTTGCCCTAGTGGTAACAGGGGACTTTCTATGTACATATATATTCTTTGGTAAGTTGGGGTTCCAAGTATGAAAAAAATGGAAAGAAAAGATGCTTGAAAAATGTGTTAATACGAATGAAGTATGTTAATCAAATAAAAAAAATTTACCGACAAGTTCTGCTCAATTGTCTTTAGTTTATAGAGCTCTATTTTATAAGTTCAGAGGCCAAAAAATTGTAATTATAATGTCAAAATGTTGATGTTCACATTGGAATCAAAACTCAGTGTTACTTTTTGTTAAGATCATACATGGGTTTGGCTGGTCAGTTATGACATATAATAAAATTTTATATTTTATAATAACATTTTTCAGGTGATAGTACCATTCCTCACGGAATCTTACAGTTCATCACAAGATCCCCCAGAGAAGAGCATCCCCATTTGCACCCTGAAGAACTTCCCCAATGCCATTGAGCACACACTACAATGGGCGCGTGATGAGTTTGAGGGCTTGTTCCGGCAATCTGCAGAGCATGCTAGCCAGTTCCTCCGGGATCCTGCTTTTCTTGAAAGGACCATGAGCTTGCCCGGGTCACAGCCTATCGAAGCCCTGGAGAGTGTTAAGGTTAGTTTCTAGTTTTAACCAAAAAGTCAAACATTGATATCCTAACTTAATTTCTATGTTAAATTATGTTTTTGTTTTAATTTATAAGAATAAGCCATTCCTTAAATTAAAATGTAGTCTTTTCTGTAACTTTATTTTTAAAGAGCTGAACAAGTCTAAGGTTTAATATAAAAAAAATCTCCTCAAAAACAATGCTACCAATAGAACATAAATTGATTCAGAAACTATAGAAAATAACAAGTGTGTTGCTCGCACACAACATCCGGAAAATTCCTAAAATTGCAAAAGTAATTTTAATGTTGTCTTTGTTATATCGTTGGCCCTGTAATTGACAGTAAAAGGTCAACATCTAACAGGTCAGAAATAAATTAAGTATATGACAATAGTAAGTCGTAGTGAACATTATTATAATAGGTGTTTCATATCCATTTTCATTTTTTTGTTTTGTTCATGACGAAGCAAATGTCCATACCATCAAAGTATAATTTATAGAATTTTTGTTTTTTCGTACACAATTATCCTGAATAGTTCGTCCATGTTTTGAAATGTTTCTTGCATTTGACATTTCTCCTTGCCAAATGCACTTTCTTTTAAAATATAGCTTGTGATAAATTTGCATGATGATTTTTAGGACAGTTGTTCATTTATAAGCTTATGAATTTTTTGCACATTCTATTTTTATGGGTAATATTAAAAGTGTATTAATAAAAGTTTAATTCACATTAAATGTTTTTAAATATATTTTCATATTTTCCTTAGTTTTTTTAGTCACATTAATGTTTTATTGTAATCGAGACTGATATTAATGTAACTAAATTATTTTAAATGAAGGACTCATCAGTATTTTTTGATTCTCAATGGAATTTTAAAATTTCCTAATTTATATGTATAAAAAATTAATATAATCTGATTGATTTGTATGTTTGTTCAGAGTAATGTTTATAATTAGTGTGAATATTAATAAATTGCAAAAAGACAATCTTACAATTACTAATAATATCCCAAATTTATATAGCATTCTTCAATTTTTCAAATGAAAATATGTTATACATTTTCTAATATGAGCGTGCCACTTTAACCACTTCTGCAACTAATCCTGTATAATCCACTAAAATATTTTTTAAAGTCGACCAATTTATAAAATAATTGAAAGTTTAAACTTTATGTGATATCATAATTATACCCCTGTATAAATAGCATCAATTGTCAGTTTGGCAATTGTAACATCTTGCCAAATGACATGATGACAGATGAATTGTTATTTAACTCTTGGGGAAAATGTAGCGTTCATCATTTTTAGGCTCCTAAGATCAATCATAATCACTGACGGAATTTAAATGACGGTTTAGTCATAATTTAATAAGATTAATGATGATTTAACTGTTAGTTTGCATTTTACTGTAAGTTATCATTACTGGCAAGACTGAGTGTTTTAAACTCGTCTTTGTTAACTAACCTTGGCAATATGGCTGCATAGCTAGTGGTTTAGGTTATTAGTGGTTTTAGGTACATACTATTTAAGTTTCTGTCTTTCTACCAAACTTATTTAGTAGTCATATTATTACGGTCATTGGTTAGAAAATACTTTACAATATTAATAGGTCCTAATATTAACACTTACATTATTAGTTAGCCAGTTTACATTAATAGTTAATCAAAACAAGATGGGATACGGGGTAGCGAAGTAATTGTATTATTGTTGAATGATTTTAACAATAATTTCCAATACACATACATCATTGAAATCCACGGCATGCTGTTACTGCAGACAGTAAACCAAAAGCATCTTCGTGTAATCCCATACATTTCACTTCCCTGTTAAATAATAATATTGTATTATTATAAAAACACCCATTCTTTTCTTTCCATAACTTTTTTTTATATAATTATGCAAAAGAAGGACACGACAGAAAAATAAAGTTCACGCTTACATCGCTTCAAAGGCTTTTTATGCAAGATTGCTACATTTTTTGTGTTTATCGAAATAATTGCTACATTTTTTATTTTTATCGAAATAAAAGATATAGCTTGATGCACTTCCATGTTAATGACTTGTAATAACTTTTGAATTAAAAAAATCATGACTGCACAATTATGGATTGAAATGGCACCCGCATGGATAACTGCTTACTCTATATACCGCGTACTAATAAAATAGTTACATATGCATAAGTTTCTCTATAAAAGTACTGACTACTTAATTAATTTCTAAATGCAATTTTTTCCAGGCAGCCATAGTGGATCGCCCTTATAAATTTGAAGATTGTATTGCATGGGCTCGACATCATTTTGAGTGCCAGTACGCCAATCAGATCAAACAACTTCTCTTCAATTTTCCACCTGATCAGCAAACCACTAGCGGACAGCCCTTCTGGTCAGGCCCCAAACGCTGCCCTGAGCCTCTCGTCTTTGATGCCAATAATGAATTGCATCTGGATTATGTATTGGCTGCTGCCAATCTGAGAGCTTGCGTGTATGGTCTGCCCGTTTGCAGGGACAGAAATAAGGCCGTGCAGTTTGTTAATGGCGTGCAGGTAATTTTTTACAATTTCATATGTGAATTTTATTTACAACGATGGTTTAACTTCATTGAAAGTTTAAACTCTAGATTATTATTCTGGCTAGACTAGGTTGATTAAATTCCTCTTCGTATGTTAAATGTGGCAATATGGTCATCCAGCTGAATAAAATAATAGAAACGTAAAGAGCTGATGGCAATATTTACGTTTCTATCATCTTATTAAACTGTCATTCAATAGTCATATTAATTCGGTTATTGTTTAGAAAATACTTCCCGTTAATTTACCATATTAATAGATTATAATATTAATTAGTAGGGTTACATTATTACTTCATGAGAAAAACACAGAATGGCAATTCTGATGAAGAAATTTTTTAGTGTTATATATTAATATTAACAATCATTTGCAATGTCTGTACATCATAAGAGTATGGATTAATCATCTTAAATGGCAAGTGCGTTAAATTCTCCATCTCACTCTCGGTTAAATTGGGCAATTTCTTTTGTAAATTTGCTGTTATAATATTCTGGAAAAAAACGCTTTCGCTAATCAAGTAATCAGTTTGTTAACAATTTTGAAATATATTTGCCCAATATAATAAATATTTATTCAATAAAAAATTTCAGGATTGCAAATTAAAAATGATTACTAAATTTAGCTAAATGTATATTGTAGTTACACTTCTTTAGGTGCGTTATGTAAAAATTATGAGAGTGAAATTTTAAAAATGCAGACTGAAGTTGGCACGATGCAACAAAAAATCGACACCCTGAAGCACACTACACATATATTTACATAGTTTATTTGACAGCTCAGTAGTCCACCATTTAATTTTTCTGCTGGCTTTCTATTGTAAGTCAAACATCAGCTAGATCATTTCAAATTCGATATGTATTTATTTGCATCATAAATTATTAAATACTTAAAATTAAAATAAATTTTTATCATATTCATTTCTTTTCAATATTAATTTAACAATTAATTATATAGACATGTTTATATATAGTTGAATTCATTTAAATTTTTAAAATAATTAAATGTAATTTTAAACATAATTTTAAAATAAGATCAAATTTTTTGCTACTTTGAATGAGAAAATAATAAAGTTCAATCGTAGAAATTTGGAAGCAGTCTAGCAAATGATTGGCTTACAATGGAAAGCCAGCAGAAAAATAAAATGATGGCCAATCGAATTTTAATCTTTTAAATTTAATTACTGGATTTAGATTTTACCAACCGTATTTATAATCATGCTCCAGTCCTTGTATTATGCCAAAGAAGTATATATTTCTAACATGTGTACGTAAGTACACACACGATATATTTTTTGAAATATTGAAATAACCATTTGACCTAATTGATAATTATAAACCGAAATTTATTCACATTTGTTGTAAACTGTGATTAATTTTACGGCCCTTAGTGTTGTTAACGCTTATGTCAAATTACTAAATTCGTTTGCATCATGAGGAAGAGAGTTTATTAATTTTTTTGAATAGAAAAGTTATCTATAAATAAGTGCATATGACTTGCATTTGGTCAAATAATTTTAATTCGATAGTGGGAAAAATGTAAAATTTCAAATGTATTACAATGCATTGACAGTATCCAGAAGTGTAATTTTAATTATTAACAGCACTTTGCCAACTTTACACCATACTACTGGACTGGCTATACCATATAAAACGACAGCTATTTTTCGTGTCTATTTGAAGTTCACCACGAACGACCCTGGAACTAAATTTGACATTTAATTAGAAATGCCCAAAATTTTCATTTGTGTTAATATAATGAATCATTTCACAATTCCTTTTTTATCACTAACCTGTAATACTGCATTGTCGTGTATTGACACTTTCAATATTTCCTATTATTTTGTTAATCTTAGAGATATAGTGAAATAAAAAAAATGCCTGGTTTAGATTTTTAATTGTATTAAAAGAAAAATTTTACAACTGCCTCTCGGTATTGCCATTCTAAAGTAAAATAAAAACAATACAACAAATAGAATAACCATAGCTTTCGGTGAATTTTTACACTTATTTTGGGCGATATCACACTCTTCAACGCAAACGGATTGGATATATTGCAGGATTTATCATTCGAGCACATTAAACAAAAATTATGTATGATGATTGCTTAGTGGCATGTAAATCTGTACCATACGACTCCATTTTGAATTGTAGAAATGGTGTATCACTCGTTGTTACGAAAAAAAATGGGTGGTTTAACTGTAACAAAATATATAGATATCTGTCTGAACACAGCAATAAAAAGTTATTTACTGTATATTAAAGGTGTTAATATACGGAATTGTTTGATGCAGAAAATTTAGGCTCGCAAATGATTGTAATCAATTAATTCTTATTTAAAAACTTTCAGCTATCAATACTGATATAATCAGCATGTTTTATTAGGTTATATAAATAAAAACTGACATATAGCAAAGTTGTAACAGAATAAACATATAAAATATTTTAAAAAGGGTGACTGATTTAGCATGTAAAATGATAATAGAAACCGGAAAAATTTATTTTTAGAATTTTTGTTTGTATGTTACTTTTCACATATTCACTAATCTAACAACATATTCACTAATCTACTCACTCGAAAATGTATAACAAATATTTAATAAAAACCACAATAACACGAATCAAGACCGCCATTCTAAAAACAGTAACTTTTTTTTCAAAAAGATTCAAACATTCTGATTGTGTACATTTGTGAGTGTGGCCATATTAAATAATAAATAAACTATGGAAATTTATTTTGAAATGGTAATTAAAATTGGAGTAACATTATTACTAAGAAGCAAATAATAATTTGTCTAAATGACAAATTAAAAAAATATTCCAATAAGTTTATTTTAAAAATTGATCATAGTATTTTTTATTATTTTAGATATTTGGCCGAATTGTTAACAACCTTGACCTTGAAATTGAATTGTGTTATTCTGTATCCTTTTCTTTTTTTAATCTTCTATTGTAAAACTATGCAAAAGAAAGGGATAGTTAGAAAAATCAAATTTACAATCAATCGCTAAGAAGAGTATTTATGCAATATTACAACATTTCTTATGTTTATGAACACAGAACAAAAAATAAAATAGAAATGTCATATTTGTCGAAATGTATGAAGACATATGTCGCTGCTTCAAAACAAATGAATTTTAAACGAGCCAGTCACCTTTTTGGGCATGCCCTTATCTCCGCCCAAAATTATAAAACCCTTTCCCGTTTCTGCACGCATCTATTTATTCGCTAATTACAAACATTCCATAGATTTAAAATCGTTCAAATATTTTAGTGTTGTTTATGCATTTATCGGCTGCACATCACGATATCGAGATATCATAGAAGTAAAAATAAGCCGATACTTTTAGATTTAATTTTTTTAAGAAAAGTTAAATTCTACGAAACTGAACTAAAATATTTATTATCTACACTCATCTGACTCTGTCGGTTTTAGAGCATTGTAATTAAAACTTTCGCTACTTTATTTAAGAAAATGTTTGCACTATCTACTAATTTAGGACATACTTACATTGTCATAATGTACAAACAACATAGTGTTTAATTTTTTAAACGAAAGTAAACGAGACAACGCGCAATGGTCCTGGTAAACAATGAAGCCATTCATTTTAATGAAATGATATAATTTTCTGATAAATTTTCATAATTTTCTGAGATAATTTACAAATTTCAATCACGTCACTGGACCGATAAATTAAACCACCCCTATTTTTCAATTCAATCAATTTATGTTGAGAAATTTTCTCATTAGTTATCAAAGCACCTACACATGTAACACATTGTATATTCTTTAATAAACTGTGCACAAAAATCGCAGCGATGTACTTAATTACTTTAATGGTAAATTCGGAGAATTCTTTAAAAAGAAGAAAGATTTCTTCTCTCTTCTCGTCCGGTTGTATAATTAATTCTATCGGCAGCAGATGAGCAATTCAGAATTGATATATTCTCTAAGGATCTGCAGTTCCCATTACTGAAGTCGTTTATGTCATTGTGTACAAGAAATTTCTTATAAAGGAATTTATATTGTCTCGATGTTGGATTATTGTTAGACCCACCATGTGATCGGTTATTACAAAATAATAGTTCTAAATGGTCCTAGCTGACCTTGTAAAACGGAAAAGGTTTCAATGTAGCTTGTGTAAAAAAATCGTAAAACCACTGAACAACCAATGAAACCGAAGAATCCTAATTTTCTCTGGCTATTGATTAATAAAGTGCCATTAAGACATTTTTAAGATTTTAAATATGAGCGTCCCTTTCGGAACAAATAAAATATTTTGTCTTTATTATTATCTGTCAACGGCGTCTTGTAATCGAACACACTTATATCTCTGGAATTTAGGAGATCGAACCAGTTATTTATTAGCCTTATAAAGTCTTCAGTAGATTCACTGCCCTGGAATTCCTCAAGGCCTAAATCTACGCGACAAAATTGTATTGCATCAGCCACACTAATACTAAATAATTGGCTGGCCAACTTCACCTTCATTATTTGATTTTGCCCTGAAGTTTGTTCGCTAAGTGAAAAATCCCCTTTTGTTTTATTTTGTTAAGTTGTATCAAAAGAGGCTAAATAAAAAAAGTTAAAATTTTACAATTTTACCCTTTCCGGAATTGTCATGAGTGTATATAGTCACTTATTTTTTGTTCAAAAATAACTTTTTACTACTTCAAAATTTTATCATCACTAAATCTATTTCCTAATTTAATCTAACTTATGAAATATAAGAATAATGTAGCAGTCGCTTATTTCATTATCATTATTTCAATGTAGAATCAGTATGCAAATTCAATTGCTTTAAAATTTATAAGTTTTACCTTATTACGATAACAGTCTTCAAACATATTTACGTTATCGATACTAATGCGATAATAGCATTAAGTTTCCAGCACTAGTGATGGATACTGGCCACAAAACAATAATATGCTTTGTGGAAACCGGCTTGGAAGAAAAGAAGAATAAATATACCGATACAAAGCTGTCACCAATAATGTTTTTAATTCAATTAAAAAAAAATATGTTGAAAATAGCTTTCCGAAAATAAGGAATTCCGAAATTGGTTACATTTTTTCCTGACTTTTATTTTTGCACGTAATTATGGCACAAAACAGCATTTTTACATGCTAATGAGCAATGAATGACTGAACTCTACTTCTTACCACATTTGATCTGCAACTAAGGTATACGTCACCGTGCAGAGTAAAATATATGATATGAAGACTATATGTATGGTGCGCGTACCACGCCTACTTACCATCTCTAGTTATATTATTTGCTCTGTGTTCATGAAAATAAAATAGGTTGATGCGTTTCCGTAATGACTTATGGCAACTTTTAAATTTCAGAAAAATGTGCTATATTTTATTAAAAAAATGTGTGCATTGCAATTTGCCTATGACATTACTTATGTGATAAAAAATAATAATATAAAAGAGTGTTACGAATAAATATGGCAAGATTTTTTAAAAATTGACACGATATTGTGTTAATGAGTTATTTAAATACTTTATACAATACAATTGACCGTATTTACGCATTATAAAATATTTTAGTTCTTACTATAGGAATTTCACATAGAAAAATGACTATATTGTAACTGTCATTTATTTACAACCAAATAGCACTTTGTCATTATATACAGTGTCTATACCACATTATTAGTTGAATGAAAAGATGAATGGAAGTAGTGTGATTATAGATTGACAAGTGATAGAGGAATGTTTGAGAATGTGTAGAACTGAATTAGAAAAGAAAATACATAACACATTATATATATAATGTGAATAAAAGAATGTATTGTCTTGCACTTATTTATTTCTAGTTGTACCCCACAGTTTCACTCGTGTGAAGTTCAGAATGAGAAAAAAAAATTTTTTCTCTCATGTTGCTCTTGGTTATAAACTACCAAATTTCATCAAAATCCATCCACTCAATGTTGCATGATTGACGCACAAAGTAACATACAGACAAAAATTTTAAAAAAGGTTTACCGGCTTCTATTATCAATCTGTACGCTAAATCAATCACTTCCTTTTTAAAATATTTTTCATGTACAGAATTTACTCTGTTACAATGTTATTATATGTATAGGTGAATATATGAGACAATAACAATACGATAAAAAATGACATTTTTACACAAAGAACTTTAAAACTTGTGAAGGCAAAATTGGAAAAAATATAGAACAGATTCAATGTAATGTCAGTTTTGTATGCTATTGTGTTGTAGCATCCATCTAAGTGGACGTACAAGTTGTATAATACACGTAGCAAGCAAACACCATCATGTGTAGATGACAAATGAAGTGATTTTATTTTGTTTCCTAATACAATTAACATAGTTTCATTATCGACGTTTAACAATAGTTTCACTATTACATGATTGTATAGACCGTATAGTGAAGAAAAATAAGAAACCAGTCAACAGACTACAGAGACATTTTTTAAGTTTGATGAATAAGTCCAAATGGCAATTTCGGTCTTTTTTATGTTTTATTGATAACTACAAATTTATCAGGGCTTTTTTAATAATTCTGAGTTTATTTTTGCTGATTTATTATAAATAAATAATTTTTAAGAGAAAATGTACATAATTTTGTTAATTTTTAGCTACTATAATATATGCCCCTATACAGTAATATATGCCCCTGTACTGTATAATATGCCCCTACAGATTTCACAAGAATTTATTGAACATGTATTTTTTGGGTGAGGGGCATATTTATATTTAAAATACTTCATAGTGAGGAAAAAAAAAATTTTGCATTCTAATTCTAAAAATTTTTTTTTAGTTCTGCTGAGATTTCATTATTAGTATATAAAAACAGTATATTTTACTCAAAGTTGCTCCTTGCTTAGAATGAATCAGGCTGAAGTAGCAACTGCTCTTTTCCTACTTAATGACTGCCCATCTATACTAACTGCTACAACAATTGTTTTGTATCAATACTTATTTCCTATCAACAGGCTAAACCATTTAGACCCAAAGTGGGATTTGTGATTGAAGATCGAGATTCGCCTTCTATTAGGGTATAAATTCTTAAGATCCATATTATTACTGGAGTAATTAGAGCTTTAGTGTATAAATTTTTTAATGGTTTTTTTATGATACATAAAAATGTTTACTCGGTTTTAAGATTATACTTAGTCAAATTACATATTTATATAGATTTCCCCTGTTTTAATAAAACATTGAAAAATCCTTAATTGGATAAACCTTATTATACTGTAATTGTTGTTTGTGAGTGCAATAGTAGTTATTTATGTAAATAGTTGCTTATTAATTGTGGTATACACATTAAATTTTTTCGAAAGAGCTCATCCTACAACATCTAATCATCAGTCACATTGGACAATAATTATTTTTTGTATATTCCTCACCAGGTGCCGTCGTTTGTACCAAAAACAGGTGTGAAAATAGCAGTTACTGATTCTCAACTGCAGCAAAACAGTGATGACATGGATCAAGATAGGGTACAAATAATTCTATCAGAACTACCTACCTCCAAAGATCTCGCTGGCCTTAAAATTACACCACTTGACTTTGAGAAGGATGACGACACCAATTTCCACATGGACTTCATAGTAGCTGCCTCAAATCTCAGGGCTACCAACTACAAGATTACTCCTGCTGATAGACATACTTCAAAATTGATCGCAGGTAAAATTATTCCAGCGATCGCTACCACCACCTCGGTTGTAGCTGGCCTCGTCTGCTTGGAACTATTCAAATTGGCTCAAGGCTTCAACGAGCTAGAAGTGTTCAAGAATGGTTTTATCAATTTAGCTCTGTCATTCTTTGGTTTCTCTGAACCTATTGCTGCTCCAAACTTATCATACTATGACAAAAAATGGACATTGTGGGACAGATTTGAAGTACAGGGAGAACTAACATTGCAACAATTTTTAGATTACTTCAAAAACGAACATAAATTAGAAATAACTATGCTATCGCAAGGTGTCTGCATGTTGTACTCATTCTTCATGCCGAAGGCAAAGCGTCAAGAAAGACTGAACCTGCCCATGTCTGAAGTAGTTATGAAAGTATCGAAACGCAAGTTGGAGCCGCACGTTAAAGCCTTAGTGTTTGAGATTTGCTGCAACGATGATGATGGAAACGATGTCGAAGTACCTTATGTTAGGTACACGTTACCCTAATACTGCCCGTTAGATTATCCCTCGCGCTATATAAGATGATTTAAGGAGGCATCTTGTCGTTTCGGTGCACTAAAGGCAATAAAAATAGGAAAATGAGCGAGTGGAGATGAATTTTTTTACAACTAATTACTTACCGATCGACTTAATTGCAACACTTAATGAGGCATAGAGTGGTTGAATTTTTTTATACAATAATATGGCTAGGGTAGTCTGATGTGACTGTAAAATTTATTGAAGCTAAAATAAATATATAGTTTACACGTTGTGGGAGATAGTAAATGTAGTTGTAAGAGGGCGAGATTTATTGAAAAAGATAAAATTGATATATATTTTGGTGAATAAAATAGAAAGCAACTTCGAAATATGCATTTCTTGCTAGTGTTTGGTTTGTGATTTTTTGTCGTCTGTTCTTTATCTATGCTTTCAACACGCTATGCGTTTTAATGCTTTTATTTACATACATACATACATGTAACAATAATTATCTTAATATAATTGCATATTTATATAATTTTTTTAAAAGTGATTTATTATACAAAAATACTGTTACACCATTATGTGTCGTGTTACCACTGCATAAAATAAAAATAGGATGTACTTGCTGTAAAATTGTTGATTTGTCACAGAGTTCTTACGTTGATTCGTCATGTTGGATTTATCACTAATTTGGTGGAAAATGAATTTGTAAAAAAATACATAACACTTGGAGATTTTGTGTGTATTTCAAGAAAAAAATATTTTAAGAAAAGATCAAGATAAAAAGTTGTGTTTTTTATTTGCTTATCCTCTCATTCTTTTCCTTGAATTTTGAAAAAAGTATATGTAGTTATAAACGGATAGGAAATCGACTATCTATTCTATATCAAATATATATATTGGATCAAAATTCAACTAGTATGACAGAATTTTAAAGTATATATAGTTATTAATAGATAGAAAACTGACTATCAATTCTAAATCAAATATATATACTGAATCAAATTCAACTAGTATGACAGAATTTTAAGCAAAATTTTAACAATTTCATTTGAAATTTTTTTAATATAGCAAGTTATTAATATTTATGGATTTTTGATAATTATATAAGACATTTCCATAAAGTTTATTAGTCAATTAATTTTAAATGAGCCAATTATCCTATATATATATCTGAACATTTCATGGTAGTACTAACGCTTAAGCAGTACTTTTTGGACAATCTGCAACGCGAGCAGTGCTGTGACACAATGCACACACTTCAGGAGAACACAAAGTATTATTGAGAGGCATAATGAATAGAGATGGCACTGAGCCTAAACTGGGCTACTTACAGTGCTATGGACAATATAATTTTAAAACAAACCTTGTTTGAAGTTCGTCTAAAAAAAATTATATGCTCGAAGTATTCAGAATGGTTTATAATAAGAGTATTCCACATGCAACACTATTTATTTAATTTTACTTTGCAACAAATTTGAAAAGTAATTATTATTTATATTCCTTTAAAAAGAATAGTTGTTTTGTCAATAATGCAATAAATATTAAAATTAGATTCTTTGTAAAATTTGTTTTATAAACTTTAAACAATGTTAGTTTTGATATAGGCCCCAAATGCAACAAATTGCAGTTCAAACTCGTTAATTTCGAAATATGCCCAGAAAATCATATGTCGATACATCTAAAACATATAGAGCAGGTTTCGACAAAATTTGCAATGCAAGCATATTTTTTATTTATTACACATAATAAACCGTTGAAGGTTCCTCTTGACAGAAAAAAAATGGTTGCAGATAATGATGAAATCTTTTCATTAATTGAGGGCATTCAATAATGCGAAACGTAAATGTCATAAATCTAAAATTAACGCCGATGCTGCAAATTGAATTATTGATTATTTATAAAGTGAAGTCGATTGCGCAGAAGTTTGACCTACAATTCAAGTTGCAATGATACAATTTAAGTCATGATTTGATTTACGCATATATAAACAATGGTGGGTAGAATTAAAGGCGGCAGTAAAACATAATAGAATGCGTAATTGCTAAAGAAGATGCTATCACATTAATGATCATTTAAGTATATTATAACTTTAGAGTTCGTCTAATACACATAATTCAAGCATAAAGACAATTCATGCGCGGGAATATAGCAGTTAATTAGTTACAGTATTTGTTCTGTGGTAGATACGAATTATTAGTAATAGCTTTGAACATTGATCTAAGTGTTATTATCTCTACTGCGAACAAATTGCGGGTTTTCGTTGTTAAAAAGATTTTATTGAATGAACGATGTAGGTAAATAAATTTCAAACAAATTGTCCACAAATATTTCTAAAATTAAGTAAATATTTTGCAGAACCTAATTTTTAACAAGGTCATTTTAATGAAGTATCCGGTTTTTTCCAGTGATGTTTTAAAAATTTTAAAACATCACTTTATTGTAAGTTAAAATTAATGACAATATTGTTGTTTGAAGAAATACATTGGCGTTTAAGACACATACACACTACGATACTAATTGCGACACTAACGTCTGCAATTCATACATAAAACGGCAGTCGCGACACTAAACCAAGTGTCGCAAGCGCAGACAGCAGTGCATAGAACATAGCGGTGTTCACACACAGATGCTCGATGTATACACTAAAGTGTCTTAGGCAGCTTTAAACTTCTTGAATTGTTTTTTTTATTATGTTTGATCGTTTATACATAAAATAAGATCAAAATGATATGTTAAATGCAGATAATTCTAAAATAATTTTAAAAAATATTGGCAACGGGTAGATTTCCCTAGTTATCGCCACAGATTAGTTATAGTTATACTGAAATTTTCGCTTGGGAAGTTGGAAACTAACGTGTGATAGAATTGACAATTAGGTATCTTTTAAACAGCTAACCGCTAGTATTAAGTTTTGCTACAGTTTAAAATATTGAAACAAATTACGTGATAATTTCGCTATTAGAGGTTTAGAAGCAACCAATAATAATATTCGAACGTTTCAAGAAGGCGAGAAATGTTTTAAATCCAAAGAAAAGGTATATATGTGAATTTCAAACACTCAGTTACTGTACAAAACTATAGTGTTATAAACTTTATTATATTATCCAAAGAACTGATATGATCTGTGCTATAATCATCAATTATCTCATTATCTATCGTGTGTTAGTTTCGCAACATGCTGCAAGGGTAGTTATTGGACTAGTAGATTACTCGTTGTCGATAGCTTTTGTTCCGAATGAAGTAGTAAAACAAATGATTGTGTAAGTTGACTAAAGAATAAACAAAAAAATTAACATATTGAAAGAGAAATAAGGTTGTTAATTTTAGAAATTATTAACCGTGAGGTAAGTAGGTACATAAATTAAAACGATAAATTTATGAATGCTTATTACGAGTAAGTAACGTCGATGAGATCCTGTTTTATTCCTAACTTATATTATTTGATATTGGTACAAGCATTTAGGAAAGATGTTGAAAAGATTTTATAGAATGAAACAAATAGTGGAAAGGTATTAAAGGTATTCATTTTCAAGCATTGATAAATACCAGAGATCAACGGAATCTATTTCGAGCTAAGACTTATAGGTCCCCAGACGACTTTCTTAAATATCAAGGATCGTTATCTTTGCCATACTTTAAACAACAACTATAGGCAAAGCAAAGAATATCGTTCGTAGAATATTTATTTCTTACATATATTTTTTTATTATTATGTATATCAACAGTGAGAGAGTTTATCATTTTTATGTAAAAATACGCACAGAACAATTGAATACATTTGGAACCTTAATAGAAAATTAGTCGTCTTGTTCAATCGTATTTATGATATGGCGACGTATTAAAATCCGTTACTTATTAATTTACGATTTACTTTAAAGTTACATTACCGGTAGGTATATATATATATATATATATATATATATATATATATATATATATATATATATATATATATATATATATAATAAAAGAATTCGTAATTCTCATAACTAGAGACAATATAACCTGATTATCATGTATATTAAAACAATTGTAGTCGATTCAAACTTTTAAGTCAAAAAATACTTTGTGATTTTTTAAGGAAAATCAACATCCATATAAACTGATATGTAGTCGAATCTGTCGTTTATTAATCTTAACGTGTAGTGAAAGAATACTGAAATATGTCAATTGTCTTATCTAACTCGCCATATTACCCTGAATTAACTCACTAGCTTTATTTTTAAAATCTCTTTTTGCTATACGTATGCAATTGTAGGTTGCCGAGTGATTTTTGGCCATAGAAATTGTTATAAAATCATTTTCGTGATAATGATACAGTAAGATATAATGACACAATTTTAATTATTATTTTGAAAAGAGTCCCAAACGAAAAATTATTTACGCTATATTTACTCTTTGAACATTTTTAGAATAATAGTTTTCAAAGACCATTTACCAAAAAAAAATGGAGTTTCTGGATTGTCTATTTGCGCTTGCGCATTTGATGCTTTTGCGCGACGTACCATAAAATCACATTTGTGGAAAATTTGAAGTTTATCATTTTAGTAATTATTTTCTGCTTATCCTATCTATGAAAGATACCCGTTTATTTTGTGTGAAACCTGAGAAATATTATCTTGATTATAATAAGACTCAATGCTCTGAATTTATCTGTTGACCAATTGGAGCGGTATATGGTAGCCATCTTGGAAACGAACAAAGCTTCAGATGTGTAGTTTATCTGTTTATCAATAATTTTTGTGCATTTTTATTGTAAATAATTTGTATGTTTAGGATATGTACGAATCATTTATCCATATGTGTAAATAGCTATGGCTGCGACAAGAAAATTGCAAGGTAATAAGAATATTTGTCAGGTTAATAATCGTCCCATATAACTTCGAGTTTCTAGCTGGTTATTGTCAAATCACCAGCTATTTTGCCAGGATGGCAAAGCAACGGCTCTCTTGACCTATTATTTACACCTTTCAGTATATACCATGCCTTCTTTATGTTAGTTTTTATCTTTATGATGGAAGATTAGATGACGACCCAAAAGTCCTAATGTCAAAAGTTGGTCGTAATATCGAAGCTGGACTGTTTCTTTAATTATGTTTGAAACAGAATATTTAAGAACACAGTAAGTTAACAATTATTTTACCGCAAAATAATGGTGGACTTATTTTAAATTCACCGGTGAAAATGCTGTCAGACGAATATACGTATTGAAGGATATGATTTATCGAAGAAATTAACTTCAATATTCACGACTGTTCAAATATAACCTATAGGAAATATAGTTTTTATTAAATTACCATTAAATATTTTTATTTTATTATGTAAATCCTTCGAACCCGTATGCAATCTGAAAATTTTAAATAAATAGACTATTTTTTATGTCATGATAAATAACAATTCCAATACAATATATATGCTTATTTGCTGAGAATAAACTTAAAACTGATTTTAAATTATTATTGAAAATTTTGATGCATATCTATGTAATTATTTAAAAGTTTACTTATCAAAATTACCAGTTAGCATTCCATATTGATTCAACACATCGAATATTATTCAAAAACAACCATTTTAACTAAATGCAGGTCATATTATTGCCTCTCGTATTTAAGCTATGGCACAACAATCTTAGTATCATTTGAGAAAGCGTTATTGTAAGGATTAGGAATATGATATTTTTATTTGTCGAAGTCATTAATGTTGAAATCAAAATTAAAAATTTCAGGTGAAATAGACAGGTGTTTAAAAAAGGTAACGGAAGGGGTGGAGACTTTTCAAGATATTTGGCAGAAGGTCCATAATGCGACGAATAGCAATCAAAAAGAAAAATATGAAGCGGACCTTAAGAAAGAGATCAAAAAGTTACAGAGGTTACGCGATCAAATTAAATCATGGATAGCGTCCGGCGAGATTAAAGATAAAAGTACGCTTTTAGATTATAGGAAACTCATAGAAACAGTAAGTCACTCATTTTTAAAACTTTCTTAGAATTAGCTCTAACGGTTCTGGTATGAATAGGCAATATTTAAAATACCAAGTATTTCAATTAATTGATTTAATTGTCGCATTTCACGCTAATTTACCTTGTGCCACATAATTCAATGTCAAATTTTGTTGAAATCTTTTGCATTTACACAAACAACACTTAATTTAATTATGTTAGATTTTATCATGAGAAATGTCTGAAGGTGATTATTTATTAATATGCTCATATAAAGCAAATTTTACCATTATTTACAAAATTTAATATTTTTATGAACTGTTATTTATCTGTGTATCCTGTCTCCATGCCAGTTAACACTTATTTTACAAGAGACTCGTTTTTGCAGAATACCTAATTTCCATTGTCCAATCTTTCTGTTATTGCTAAGGTATTTAATATCAAATACGCCTTGTGTCTCACTCTGGTAGGTACTTTTATGGTGACAAAGAGAAAGTTTTTTTAAAAGTATGAAGTTTAGGGTCCAATGTAGTTTTAGATATTTTTAGGTTTCCTTACCTCAAAAGGAAAAATGAAACTATTATAAGAGCCTCGAAAATATATTTTTTATAATTTTAGGTATTACATTTTAGAGACATACCAAAAAATAAGCGACAAATATGTTCTAAAGGTGGAGGTGAAAAAGGTGAAAAAAGTTAGATTTAGTGTCAGTTTGAATACTGAGTTCAGTTTAGAAATATTTTATTTTCCATATTAACTAATTGCTAAAACTATACCGTATCCAAACATAGCTATTTGGGGAAGATATTGTTTTATGGTTCATTATTTGTTCAATGTTATTTATTGTTTTCAGTCTATCCCCTATTTATTTATTTATTTACTTTCATGAATATGTGCATCTGATGAACTTATTATTACAGGAGCAATCTTTTTCAGTTAACAAAAATTATAGTTCATTTTTGTAACTTGGTAATTATTCCGATTTTTAAATTCCGGGACGGGCTTTGGACTAGGGTTCTGGGCTAGGAACAGAAAGAATAAGGATTAAGAGAGAGAAATGAAAGAAAATGGAGTGTAAAAAGTAAAGAAAAGTTTTCCCTTTGCTGTGTACTTAAAATTAACAAACTGAGTTTTAAACGGACACGCTTCAATATTCTCATCAACTGAATAAGAATCCTCATTATACATAGTCGGACGGGGCGGTGTAACGAGTTGGTTGCCAACGACAGTTCCTTTTGATAACACGTCTCTGTTAGAGCCATCGCTTACCTTTAGTTACCCTTTCTGAGACTATTGAACCTATAATTATGAAAAAATTTGGTTTATAGAAGCCCATGCAAAGATTGCGGGAAAACTACAAAGATGATTCTAGATATCATAATTTTTTAAATAGGCACAATGTTTTTACGTATATGAAAAATATAGTAGGTAATAAAGTATTAATATTTGTAAACAATTTAATAGACGTAGTATGTACTCTTAAATATTTATAACTGCCTACTTGTACTTGAAAATTAAAATAACCTATTATTTTAAAAAATAAAGACGGTAATTTAATGGTCGTTTTGATTTAACGAAACAGTGCGTGAAATAGTCGAATTCATATTGTAATCTGAAGTTTTTAAAATAAACTTCACTTTTAATATAAAAATTTTCTCAAAAAATTCTTAAAATGCATGTTATTTTATAAGTTTTGTAAGGAAATAAAAAGTTTGAAACCTTGAATCGAAAGTTATAAGTTATAAAATATTTTAATTCTTCGTATCCTTGTGATGTTTCGAGTTAGAATATGCGAAAATTACTAGTGACTTGTGGTATAATATAAGAAAATTACTAGTGACATGTGGTACTTGTGGTAATCAATTTCTCTGAGCAGTGAAGAATTTAAAATTTTATGACAAATTATATTCCAAATGTTTTGTAGTGTGATTGATGAAATGTGTATTTGTTTACAATGAAAGATTATGAATAATATTATATATATTTCAATAGACAAGGCAAGACCTAGATTTATTATTATATTTGTATTAAAATTTTGTCACGTTTTAATTTTTAGTACAAGATTAAATTATTGGCAATAGTAATAAAGCCATGAACGGAATTCTTTTCATTGTCCTGGAGAGAACAGTGGAAACTTTGCACTTGTAACTTCAGAATCACCACGAAATTCGTGGTTATTCTGAAGTTACAAGTCCAAAGTTGAAATTTTTTACAAAATTATTATCATGCTTTACATGTTTTCATTCTTACTTTATAAAAAACCATCCAATGATTCAACATTATCAATAAGAAATCTAAATTTGTTTCCTTTCACATTCAAGGTTTAAAACGGACCATATGTTTTTATCTATTTCATAAGTTAGTTGACTACTATGTACTTAACTCTCAAGCAGATAAATGGTTAGTCTCTAATTTCTCAAATGGTGTAGAATTTCAAAAAAATGCTTTTCACTGTGCTCTTTGGTATCGAAGAGAATTAAATCTTTTCAACTTTATCATATTCAGCTTTGCAACCTATATATATAACTCAATATCTATGTATCAGCGCATTGTCGACATTCTATTATGAAATTTTTTTATTATTTTTAAATACATTACAATAATATTGCTATCACTATATTGAATTAAACTATTTTGTTAAAAAAATAATTACAATTAGGACTAGGAATTATGTAAATAACTTATTTAAACTAGTTCTGTATAATTTGTTTTTATCAGGAAAAATATTTTTAAAATTAATCTAATTAGATCCAAGTAACATCTATAATGCATGTGTTATTGCAGTGTTATCATCACGTACAAGGTGGGCATGAAAGTAGGGTAAAGCAATACATCAAGAAAAATAATATCCATTATTCTCATAGCATATGATTAAGTCGACAGCTTTTAACGTTGTAAATGTGTGGTCTTTTCACTTCGCAATTACGAAATTTTAGGATATTTTAATTTAAATATTTACTTAGAAAATATTTAAATGAAATAGTTCAAATTGATGGGAACCGAATATCTGGTTAGACAAAATGGATATTTGGTTAGACAGGATTGTTAGACAAAACTCACCATGTTTGTGATTTGTCAATTAGTTTTATCACTTTGGGAGACTAAAATATTAAAATATAATTTCAGCAAATGGAAAGATTCAAAGTAGTAGAGAGAGAAACGAAGACCAAAGCATATTCGAAGGAGGGCCTTGGGGCAGCACAGAAGTTGGATCCCGCGCAGAAGGAAAGGGAGGAAATCTCATGTTGGCTCGTCACGTCCATAGATGCACTTAATTTACAAGTGAGATTTACTTTTTCAGTATAATTTTAGATATACATGAAAACTATGTGGAGCCTATGTACATTGTATTATTAGGGAATATTAAGAGATTAGAGCTGCAAAAGGTTTCGGAGCAGAAAATATCATTTTTATAATTTTAGTGGTGTCAAAATAAAATTGTAAAAGGTGGATAATTAGCAAACTTCTTCTAATTAGAAAAAAATAATAAAAGTTTGTTCTGTGCAGCGTTTTAGGAATGATGAAAACTTTTTAAAGTAGTTCAAACTTTAATTGATGATAAAGTTTGCAGGGGTTGATCTTTCACTTTTCGGGTCGTGAATTCCTTCTTACAGTGAAACGTGTAAACAAAAAGGCCTGAAAGATCCTGTCTCAACTTTGGGGAGAAATATGAGACTCTAATGGCTCGGTTCTTGTTTGTTATTTGTACAGTTTTGGTGTATTCTCCAAATGAAAATTTGAGGTTGAAAGAATGAGGTTTTAAATCAACACATGTACTGGTATATTTTTTCTTATGATGTATTTTATCATAGAGCTGACCTCTCTCGTCATTCTTTATGTAAAATGTTTTTGGTGAATGTGAAAATGTGAAAAAAACCAACCGTTTCGGAGATAATCAGTTTCAAAGTATAAAAAATATTTCAATTTTTTGTATTAAAATGTATTCAATAAATTTATTATATCTTATCCTAGTACTCCCAGGAAAATAATATTTGCTAAACTATCAATAAACCCTAATCCCTATCCAAAATTAAATATCTAATAAGATCGGTAAATGGTTTGGCAATGGCCGGATCACCCATATGAAAATGTCATAAGGAATAATTGTGAAATTTTCTAAATATTATTATTCTAAATATTAGTATTATTTACTAATCTTTCTAAAAAATAACACCAAGCAAAAATAGAGTTTTTATAATACTAGTATTATTTATTATGTAAAAACATTGGTCGTCCCCTTGGTGTGTTGGATTGATCACAAGGCAAACGGCATTTGACGGCACGGCACACTGCAGGGATTCGGGTTCGATTCCCGGCCGCTCATCGAGCGGGGCTGGATTGGTCTTCTGGTTGGCTGTAAGAGATTGTTCTTGTAGCAATAAGTCTGTTATATGTGTGAATTGTATACATTAAATTACATAAACAGATAAATAAGCCTTGACATATGTAAAAGTAGCAAATGGACATAGTTTTTTTCAAGTTTTTTGTGGATTAATGTTTAACGGAGTTTGATGATAAATATTGGTTGGTCAACCATTAATAGGCAAGTATTCAGATTCCAACTTTATTCCTTTATAGTGAGTGGATTGGATTGGACATAGAATTTTGTCGGTTGTGAATTTTTGTCAGTGGTAAAAATCCAAGCTGTAGCTTTTTATCACTGCATAAGTAGGGATTTCGGAAATAACAATTTTATGCCAATTCCTAATGATGGTTGAGTTTATAGTGTGGTATTAAGAAATTATATAAAGAAACAAATTAATCTTTTCCATAAATGCTGCCATGTAATTCTAAGTTCCTTACCATAGACAAGCACTGTGTAGTACTTGAATTATGTAATCAGAGGATTACATAAATCGACACTTTAATATTGCAACCGTTAAAAGAAATTCGAAACCGAATTTTATTTCACGCAAATATTTGAAGATTCTTTTATCTATTTTCAGCTGGACCAGTTCGAATCAGAAATAGAATCGTTACTAGTCGGTAAGAAGAAGCGCCTGGATAAGGACAAACAGGATAGGATGGAGGAGCTCAAAGCGAAATTAGAAAAGCATAGATTTCACATAAAAAAGCTAGAAACCTTACTCCGAATGTTAGATAATATGTCTGTTGAGGTTGGTCAGGTATGCATATTTCTTTGTTGCGTGGAAAAATACACTTTTTTTTATTAAGAATGTAGGTATTCATTTCGGGAAGTCTTGCTTAAATCGTTATTTTGAGCTATCTCATTCAATCGATAATACTTAAAGTAGACGGGAAGGGATTGTTGTGTAATGTACTTTTTATACCCAGGTCTATTAATTTTTTCTTGATACGTAATGTAGAAGAAAGTCAAAGTTTCTCAGTCAAAATTTTGTTACCAAATCTAGTTTGATGACTCTGTACCTAAGCACCTGGAATGCCTGATCAATATTGAATCTACAACAATACATACAATACTATAATAGGGACTAACACACATTTTTTTATTTATGAGAATCCTATTTGGTATATATCTTTAAAATTATATGTAAATATATAAATCTTGTACCTATATTACATTCTGAGATAAAATATACGTGTGTGTGTATGTATATAAATATATATATATGTATATATATATATATATATATATGTATATGTATATATATATATATATATATATATATATATATATATATATATATATATATATATATATATATATATATATATATATAATACACGGTGTCCAGGAATAGATGTCGGACAAAGAAAGACTTTATTCATTGGCTATAAAGGAATAAATTGTTGTTGAGATAAAACGTAAAACACACCCTTTTTCTAATTGAGTGCAAAAAAAATATTACTCATAACTCTTTTTAACACACTCCTTACTTGTCCGGACTGCGGTTTTTACCCGCAGCGTTATTCCCCGAATGGTGCTATACAATTTTATATTAATGATAATCAACAATTTTTTAGTCAAGTAATAATGTCTTTGTTTGTCCAACAATTATTACCAGACACCGTGTATATACACACACACAGTATGTATAGATCCTTGAGTGCACCACTTAAACCTATTTTTGCAATTAATCATGCATAGTTTGCCAAAATTTTTTCTTAAGAACGTCGTCCAATTTATAAAATAATTCGAGTTTAAATTTTCTAGTAACTCGTAATTTTACACCTAGTGTAAATAGAGCTAATTAACAACTGGGCAAGCGAGTGTAGCGTATTTTCAAAACCATGATGACAGATGAATTGTCTTTTAACTGTTGGGAAAAACATAAAATAAAATCGTACCTTTCATTCTTAGACTCTTAAGATCAATCAGAGTTTAAATTACTGATGAATTTTGAACAATATTCATTTATTAAACAACTTCATTCATAATTTCGTAAGATCAATGACCTTTAACTTCATTGAAAGTTTAAAGTCTATATTATTTTTACTGACCGGAAAAAATTTTAATTATTAAACTCCTCTTGTATAATGACCACGGCAATATGGATGCCTGGCTATCAGCTCTTAGGTTGCTGTCATTTTTCTGAACTGCCATTGAGTAGTCATATTATGCCAGTCGTTGTTTACAAAATTCTTTACAATGTTAATATGTTATAATATTAATAGTTACATTACTTGTCAGCAGGTCTACATTATTAGTTAATCAAAACAAAATGGAAAATGGATGTAGCATTTCTGATGAAGAAATTTTGTTAGTTTTGAATGGTATTAATTATCATTTCCATCAATCATTACAACTTATCTACACGCTTCGTTACCATCCATTGCATGTCATTCCATAGACAGAAAATTAAAAGACTATTCGTACAATCCCATATATGTTGCCATATTGTAATCCCATATCTTCCCTGTTAAATGTAACGTTGTGCCATGCCGTGCCGTTACTATGCAAAATTATAAAAACACCCATAGTCAAATTCGCAATCGATCGCTAAGATGAGTTTTATGCAATATTGCCACAATTCTTAAATTTATCGAAATAAAAGATATAGGTTGATGCATTTCTGTGTTAATGACTTATTACAATTTTAAAAAATTTATTAAATAAAAATAATATATTTATCGTAATCCACTCATAACACTCTATTATGGCTTGAACAGGCATGCTCCTGGATAATTGTGTACTGTGTGTATAAGTAAATAGGTGAGGATCTATAAGCCTCGTATCGCTACAAGACTAGTTCAATTTAGAACTCACCGAGAGGTGTCAAAAAGCCTGATAGATCAGAGATAAGGTTGATACAAGGATAATTTAATTGGAATTTAACATTTTGACATACGGGGGGTGGCTGTCTGAACCAGACTTCAAAAATGTGACAGATTAAGGGAATTAATAAGAGAAAAAGCTTGGAAAAAATCGGTAAATTTTAATTAACCTAATTTTATTTTCAACTAATTTAATAATAAAATAATATCAGATATAGAATAGAACACAAAAGCTCAAAATGTATTTATTTTATTAATCCAAGATGAATATATAAATAGCTTTTAGAAAGAAAACAAATTAGTTTTACTATAAAATTCTGTTGTCAATTTAACAAATTTTTTTACAACGAAAATTTCTTGAACCAAAATTTAAAATCAAGTAGAATAATCATAAAATAAAAAGGTTTCAACTTCTAGACGAAAGCTACGACATGAAATAAAGTTATATTTCTTGATTATAGTAGAAATGATTTGGAGAAGTAGTTAAGTTATATTAATGTATTATAAAAACTGATAAAGATATTTCTCCTTTTGGCAATTCCAAAAGTACTAATTATTTTATACTAACTGTGCCAATGCGACTTTGTTCGCATGGAATTCGGTATAAAAAAAATATCTGATATCTAGATAAAAAGTATCCTATTAAAATCCTTGTAGAAAATCAATTGTAGAAAGTCAAAATTTCATTAAAATCCTTGTAGTATATTTCACTTAATTGAAGAACAAATTAACACATAGAAAGACAGATAGACAAAAATTCTAAAAACAGGTTTCTGTCTTCTCTTATCATTCTATAAGCTAAATCAATCACTCTTTCTAAAATATTTTCCGTGTACAGAATTCAGTCTATTACAATTTTATTATATGTATGGATTTTTAATATAACCCATTGTATATATCTATCCCTTAATTTTCACTGAAGAAAAGAGATTATACTACTCGTAACGAGTTAATACAGGCGATTATTTTATCTCCAAAGTTCCCCACTATTGTCAGTTCTTAGCAATGTGTTATAATTTAGCTGAGTGCTTCTAAATCATTACTGAATTTAACTAGTTATAAAGTGGTCTGAATTGTGACACATTATTGATATGTAGTAGTTCTATTGGAACAATTTGTTAGGAAGATGTTAGCCAGTGTAAAAAGTGGTTTCATAGTTTAAGTTAGCAAATAAGAGCAAACGTTTGTTTTATATATATATAACGGTCCTATAAGTTCACTTACAGTGCGTGCAACTGAAAGGTACAGAAAATATTTAATAAAATTTAAAAAAATGAAACGTTTTGAAATTTGAAAACATTATTTAAAGTATTGTTTTTAAATATGTTTATGTGAATTTTTAACCAAGTGAAAATATCTTAAGGAATAATACCATTAAATATTTAAAGTATAAGTTTGCTATGTGAATAGTAAAATGGGTTTTAATTTTTTTAAATTATTATACGTAAGACGCAAACTAATAGTTAAATTTAAAAAGATCATTTTCGAATATGGAAATGAATAAATAATTGTAAAGGTGGATGCGGTTTAGTGAGATTGATTTTGCATCTCCTGATGTTCTTTATAATTTAATTTGTTATATATTCTGGTAGACTTTATAAATAAAAACACGTTCACAAAAGTTTCTATCGCAATAAAAATTATTTAGTTCGTCAATACAAATTGTTAAAACCAATTTGGATGAAACATAAAAATTAAATTTTATCTAAATGAAATATTTTTTCCATCAACTCGACCTCAGTTAGGATCAATTATACAAATAAGTAGTCTTTTGAAATACACTTTGTTCTTTGTATGTTCGACCTCAAAAAACATAGCCACATTTCTGTTTTCAGGTCACACTTATTTGGATGAAAATATATGACTGGTCATATTGTTATATTCTGTACTTCTTATTTAATATTATGTAGAATCTTTGGACTTCATCCCATCATAAATCTAGATCCAAAGCTCTAGGTGCTCACTGACTTAATTTGCGTTCTGAATCTTTTCTCACTTTAATTATTCCGTTTTAGAAACAACAAACATACTACCTGTATGAGTAATGGCTTTGGAATGAACTTCAAGTCTGCTGAAGAAGTTATTCCTATTTTTGTTTCTCATAACTTGTCCTCATCTATCCCTTTTCTCTATGTTAATAATTCAATTAACAATCAATTAATATTAATAAGCGAAAGCTAAGTTCATTTAAGTTCTAAAAATTTAGTGTTTTGATTGACTGTAAAAGATTGGTCGTATAGCAATAAGTTTCCCTAACGTATGTACAGGTGAGATTGAATTAATTTTTGCCTTGCCAATAGCAAGATTTTTTTTCAAAATATTACTCATATATATTCAAAGCCAAATAGAGGTTTTTGCTACTTTCCTTGTATCGAGGTGTCGTACCGGATGTTTGTGAAATGCAGAGTGTTTAATCTTTGCGTTAACATTGAAATAGTGTAACTAGAGAACATGATTAGATATTAAAAATTGTATTAAATACTCAGGAACCTATAGAAGCTGACTTACAGACTATGATAAATTTATCAAAGCAACTTTAGTAGTTTAATGGCCGGTTTCTGAGGTGCATTTGACAGCGATTTACCTGTTCAATATTGCAGTTAAACTGATGACTTGGCAAAAATCGTTTCCGAGTGTCCGAAAGTATCCATTTGACAAACTCCTGTTATGTTGGCTGAACAAAAATTGCCATTTATCTATTTCATAACCAGAGTCGTTGTAAATAACACTGATATTAGCGCTCCAGTCTTTTTGTGATTTTTAAGAGTTTTTTATTATATTTTAAAATTGAATAGGGATTCTTTAGTGATAAAGGTGACAGGCAAAAAGTCCATATAGTGTTGGGCCCAGGAGCTACAAGAATCAAAAGACACTGTTATACAGAGAAAATGAAAAAATAAGCTCTTAAAAGCTTTATCAAAATCATCAATCAAACAAAAGGGAAATCTTGTATTTTTTATGTAAAGTTAGGTTATTTTTCATAATAGATTGTAAATATAATTTCTGCGTAATTCTTTGAAATACCGAGATAAAACAAAGTGCAGATTGTGTCTTGTCATATCCTCCATCCACAGATGTACCATATTAATCCACAATGCTCACAGGCTCGACAGGATTGTCGAAAAAAGTTACGTAAACCTCTATGAGAGGGAAAAAGTCATATATTTTGACTAGAAGCATTGTCAATGTCTGTTAACAGTTTATTTTTAATTAATTTAGGCAATGGCTACACGTTAAAGAAAGCAAGAGGCATTGATTACTTTTTGTAATCGTTTCTAAAAAGTTATCATGTACTGTTAAATTTTTTTTTGTTATTTTTATTTCCAATTAACAATTCTTAATATTATAAAAATATAATATATGCGCATTTATGAAGAAAGCTTGTTTGTTTAGTATTATGATTACAAATTGTAATTCTATTTTTCCCTCTTTCCTGATTGTCAATTACTGAATTGTTTGGTTTTTTATATTTTAAAAAATACCAGCTTTATCAAAAATTATGTTTTACCTCTGTAACATCTGGGCTCATTTTTGCTGGTTTCCTTTTTCCACAGCACACACAAGCAGATGCGAGTCTTGCGAAGTTATGTTTTGCTATTGTCGGATAAATATCACATTAACCTTTTAAGAACAGCAGCAAAACCATCTATTTATAGCCTTTTTTATTAGTAAATTAAAAATTATTAAATACATTTATATTTGACAATTAATATTAAGGCACCTAAAGCGATATTTTATTTCTCATATATTGTATTGATATTGTATTTTTTTTAAAAATATGTATAAAATTTTATTTCAAAGAAAGAGTCATCTAGAGGTGCGCATGGGAAATGCTTATCAAACTGACAGTTATTAATGGAGTGAAATAGTGCTCAGAGATGCATTTATATAACTATATTTTTAGTATTTATAGTTTATCGAACCAGTATGAAAGGTAATTTAAGATCTTCAAAAATTGCCCATAATTCAGTAAACTACAAACTTTTAAGTTATACATAGGGCTGTATTAAAATGCTTGTATCTCAAATGCTTATGTTTGATTACTAACGTTATCAGAAAGCGAAAATTCTTTGTCTATTGCTGAAGCATGCAAACTAAGTAATAAATCAACTTGCAATACAGGCGGTAATAGTTTATATCAGATGTTAAAATGTCTCCAGATACGTCGTATAAGAGAGGATGTCGAGTACTACATTGAGTCATCGCAGGAGCCTGACTTTGAGGAGAATGAGTATATCTATGATGACATCATTGGCCTCGATGAAATTGAGCTGAGCGGTGTTGGGCTTCCTTCGTCTGCTACGACGGATAGCAACAACAGCAACGATACGGGTGGATCTCCTACTAGTATTACCTCAGGTATTGACACAGAAATGTTGTCACTTTACAGATTAAGCAATATCATATTTTTGAGTTATTCTAATTTTTTTTTATATTTAACTATTAATATATTGCCATCTATCTCAAAGGCATTAAGTAATAGATTAAGATAGTGTGGAAATAGACATGCAAGATATGTATCTTGTGGGACATCCATATTCACAAGGTTATCTCTTGATTACAGATCTTGTGGAACCTTTATTTTCAGCTATATGAAAGTAGTCCATAAATAAGGTTGTAAGCAAATTTGATAGGGTTATGAAGAAGCCTGATTTTATATTTGACAGTTCAGACTTCTCTTTCTTCCTTTCTTGTGGCTATTCCTTGTTCATGACACAGTCTGTTGTTGGTAATATACCAAGGAACATCAGCAATAATTTGGACTTCAGCAAAATCTTGGACTGAACTCTGGAGAATTTCTATGTTTGAGTTGACAGCTATACCCTAGAGTTGTATTCCAAAATTCCACATTATTTTCAGTATAGCATTATGAATTTGTAAATATAAGCTTCTTCCATGTTAATCGTGGTCATTTTGATTTTTAAAATCTTAAGTCTTAGTTTGAGCAGTTTAGCGTACGAACCTTATTTCCTAGACGATTACCTGGTATAAGCACCAAAATTTCATTGGTAATGTGTTGAAAGTTAAAGATATTCATCTGCGCTCTAAAATTGCCATTCACTTTTTTCATTTTAATCAAGGTAAAAAAAAACAAATCCTTACATCAAATTGTTATTAAGTTTGGTGAAAACTCCCTTTCTCTAACTTTTGTTGGTTTGTCTGCCATTTTCAATATGTTCTTTCAAACGCTAAACATAAACTAAAAAATATTAATGAATTAATAAATGGGGTAATAAAAAAATATGGTACAATAAAATTTAAACATGCTCAAACTTTTGTTCAACCATTAAGCAAACTTTAATATTAACCCCAAACGGTCAAAAATATTGTGTAGTTAGTAATAGTGGAGCCCCCCTAAACCGCCTTTTAAACTCTGTCGTTGGTTCAAACTTGGATTGACGTTATTGGCTTTAAACATATTTTAACCCCACTAGGACTCGGATGCTAATTGGCAATTCTATGCGGAAGGCCAGGAACAGGCGAAATTCGCGAAGTGTGCGGCATCAAAATTTAATATGGAAACTAATTATGGAAATTATTTCAATTAAAATTATCTATAATCATTGATTTTCGGAAAAGTTTCCATAATGTTTCAAGATTTTTTTTATTTGCGAATTGCAAAAACGACTCGCAATAAATAATTCCAGAATCAATTCACAAAATGCTTTCTTATCCCAAATTACGTCAATAACAATGTGTACAAAGATCGAATTGTTTGAAGAATTTTGAATTTATTCTAAGGATTAAAAAAAACGGTAATATTTTCGAACTTGATTATGAAAATAAAATTTTAAGAAATTTAGACTAAAATTAAGTATAAAATTTTAATTTGAATGTCACCGTGTAACAAAATATTTCACAGTGAAACACCACTATGGAATTCATTTTATGACATTTTCATATAGCTTTTATAAAACGTTTTTCAGCAGAAGAGTGAAGGAGATAAATACTAATTGTATTTAAAAAAAAATACATGTTTTGTCCTCTAATATTTCCTTTCGTGCACCAAGAAATAATTAATTTATATGCACTTTGTTTTCATTATGTACTTGATGACATTCATGTTTATTCAAACTCATGGATAGGCTTAATGCAAATACTCGCTTGCATAATTTTAAAAGATTTCTCGTTTTTGCAATTTTTTTTGATGTATTTTGCAAATGTATAAAAAAGATTTTTATACATTTGCAAATTACATCAAAAAAAACTACGCCTGATTTCCAATTATTTGATAATATTTCTTATCTTATCTTTTTCTGAAAAAAGTGGTCTAATTAATCACTATGTATATGAAGGAAAGTTTGTCACTTCAAACACTTGTCCCATTAATCACGTCTAATCCGACAATATGCTATTTTTTTCAACTAGCCGCCTAGTTTATAAAATAATTAAAGTTTAAATTTTACCTATAACCTTTACACTAAATATCAGTGTGCCACATGTTTGCCATTGCAAACTTTGTAAACTGTCAAGTGTCAAAATGAAATATTTATCTATTTCAAAAAACCTAGTTTTTTAAACACGCCTACATAGTAATTTAAAGATAAAGATATATACCAATAATTTTGTTTTAGAATGTGTTTAGTATTTACACATACCTAATTTCCGTGTTAAGTGCCTTCCCCGTACTCACTACACTTTTGCAACCGATGACAATAATTTTGACTTGAATTAACTGCGTTGTGTGTCTAGTATTCGAATTTTGCTTCCTTATAAAATGAGTTTGCACATTTTGTTCCATGTTTATCGATATTGTTGGAGAAGTACCACCTGATATCACTGAAATGACAGGTTATCATTCTGTATTGAATTGATCGTAACAAGATTTGGTTGTCAGATAACGTTCGATGTAATAGGACTATTATAATGACATTTGGCATACTTATACCATGTTCCACCAGCACTAAGAAACAACATAACAAATCACAAATAACAAATCATTTAACAGAATAAAATTAACCAATCAACTGTTATGTCAAACTAAACTGAAAAATATCTAGCCAGAAGAAATGTGTCAGGGTTGCCATAATAAATAATAAATAATCCATAAAGATTGAATTTGAAATAAGCAATTAAAATTAATATTATTTTATTAATAAGAAGCGAATAAATAATATATCTAAACGATAAATGAAAAAATATCATATTAATAGTTATTCCGACATGTTCATTTTTAAAACCAATAATATTTTTTATAAACTTTAATATTTGGGAGAATAATGAATGGATGTTAAAGATTTTTAAAAGGCAATAATTTTGATTTACAAAATATAAACAAAGTTGACCTTGAAATTAATTTTGATATCCTTTTCTTTTTTTATCCTTTTATGGTAAAACTATGTAAATAAAAGGGATAGTTAGACAAGTCAAATTCACTACCGATCGCTAAGAAGAGTAATCATGCAATATTGCCACGTTTCTTACATTTATCGAAATATACAATATGGGTTGATGCATTTTGCAAGTTATTGACTTATGACAATTTTAAATATTAAAAGAAAAGTGTTATGATTAAAAAAAAATAGATGTATTGCAATCTACCCTTGTAGTACTATTACAGATTAAAGTCCCAAAGTTTACTTACTTTACAAAGTGTATAAGTGCCGATATATACATACATTAGTGTGGGTGCATGTGGTGGCGTGCGTTTGTGTGTTATTTTAGTTAAATATTAACAAGTTTTTACTTTTCTTAGTTATTTTCCATCTACCTTCGTTTTATTTTTTTCGCTGTCAATTTTATTGATGATAAGTATAGAATTATGTTCGTTCTGTTGATGATCTGGTTTGACATTTTTTGGCATCTTTTAGGTTAGGTCTTTTTGCTTATTCATTCCAAATATTTATAACAAATTTTTTTTTTGAAAAATTCATTTGGCATGCAAATTATTTTTCAAAAAAAGGTTTTTAATGAATTAGTTACGACCGCAAATTATTTTAGTTAAATTATATCATTTGTAATATTTTTCTTTTTAAATTTTTCTAATTAAAAATTTTGCAATTTTATAGTAAATGCAAAGGGTATAAATTTATAATGATAGTTACAAATTTTTAAAAAAGAAAAGAGGGTTATATATTAAATATTTAAAGACAGTGAAATAAATTAACTTGGTATGATTGATAACTTTTTATTTGATGATAATGAATTTATTTTTTTAACATAATGTTAGGTACATTTTTAATTTATTTAATGCCATTAATTTACGTTTATGTCTTTATGTGTGTTAAGTGTGTAATGTTTAACAATAAGTTCATTGTGAATTTAGTTAAAAGTAAGCTAGGAATTTAGTGAATTATTTTGCACATGCGTACACAGTAATTAAAATTCTGATTATTTTCTAATTATCTTAAAATTCTAATTATCTTATCCTAAGGGTTTCGCCAGTAGTCCTACAGACCTCGACACTATTATAATTGCATTCGGAGCATACACTAAAATTATGTTCAAATATTCGCTTGCACTGAAAAATGACATATTCTCTAATTCCACACACTCGAGAATGTATTAGAAATATTTAACAAAGGCCATTGACGAGTGTTATATTTATTGAACAAACTGTCAATAAACAATAATAATCTATTCAAGAAAATTCATATGTCCTGATTGGTTGTAGACAGTTGTGATTGTTGCCATATTAAAAAATAAAAAAACCATGCTGATTTATTTTGAATTTCTAATTCAAATTAGACTAATATTATCATTAAGAAGCAAATAATAATTCATTGAAATGACAAATGTAAAAAATATTGTATTAGTAGTTATTCTCTTAAGTTTATTTTAAAAATCGATGATAGTATTTTTATGAATCTTCGATATTTTGGGCGAATTATGGATGTTAAAGATTTTCAAATGACAATAATTTTTATTTACCAATTTTAAACAACCTTGATCATGAAATTGAATTATAACGTAATATTTAACCTTTTCTTTTTTAATCTTCTTTTGTAAAACTATGCAAATGAAAGGGATAGTTAGAAATGTCAAATTCTCCAGCGATCACTAAGCAGAGTATTTATGCAATATTGCCACATGAGTTATGACAATTTTTAAATTTCAGAAAAAAAGTGATATGATTTTTGATAAAAATACTTGTATTGCAATCTACCCATGATGCACTATTACAGATTGAAGTGGCACTATTAGTGAGGAATACATATTGTACATTGCAAATACTTAGGTACGCTTATTGTTACATTTACTACAGACAGTCTACAGAAAAAAACGTGCAATTTCAAAATGGCCGATTTTTACCATTTAGCTGTCGTAATAACATAGTGAAACGAACTAATATGTTACTACCATATATCTAACACTGCACCAAAAATACTTCAAGTCGGTGAATATGAGTTTGGATTTTGGAATAGCGAAAATTTATGTTCATCACGGATATCAGGCCCTCGGATTGCCTATCGATTACGGGGTTACAAGCAGTCAGAGAACAAGAAAAATTTATTCTTGAATTTTTAGAAATATTTTGTAAAATTATGCTGAAATTTTCGTATTTAAAACATTCAACCTTGATAATGTTTTTATTTAAATTGATTTTTATTTATATGAACAACAGAACTGTTCGCTAGAAATTTTGTTGAAAAAAGATTGTTTCTCTCTAGCCCGAACTGCATTACTGACAATAACCAATTAAGTGTTAGAAACATTAAAAAAAAAGTATTTAACTAGAGTTCAACGTAATTTATATACTTTAAGGATAGTGAGTTTAACTATATTAAATTACATTAAAATATTTATTTCGACAAAAAAAAAATTTTTGATTGCTACGGCTCACATGACTATATAAATATACAAAACTTTAATCAGAGCTGGGATGTCGAGATCTGATGTCTGTATATCAATTTATTTTATTCTAAATGTTTACTGATTATTTAGAGATTACCATATTCACAATAAAATGACCCTTACTAAAAAAAATATGTGATAACCTGTTGTTACGAATGACCGAAATATTTATGGTAGTTGTAATTTCACATTTGGGCACTGCCATGCTGTATATCACTGTGAAACAATTTTAAATTATTATTTATGAAAAATTATGAATTCTCTATAGTGTTTGCACTAGTAGTCTTTTATTTTTGTACTTCATGACGTCATTAGGTTGACATCTTATCATTAGATATAATGTTTTGATTTAATATTTTGAACGATTAAAAGACAAAAACTTCTGTTTTGTTTAATTAAAATCGCCTTTTTTGGGCAAAAGCACATTATGTCCCTTTATGAATAACATAAATGTTACAGCATTTTTAGCCTTTAAGCAAACATCCATATGTTATATTGTAAATGTTAAAATTATGCCTTATTTCACTTTATGTAATGGTAGCTAAAACAGTTGACATTGCGGTTGACTTTATAGGTTATATAAATAAATTTAGATAATTTAGTAAATTTAGTCTTACTAATAGAAATGAGCAAACTGAATGGTAAGACGCCTTATTTTTATAGTTACTTCATAAAAATTATGTTATCTATTGACCCCTCGAGGGTCCATGTCACTCATAAGTAACATCGCATGTCTAATGATCCTCACACCATCTAGATAAAATAATCCAAAAGTATTTCTTTTATTGTGATGAAATTTTTTATGTACATAAAGAAGTGTAGTTATTAAATATTCAGAGTATTTTTATTGTATCTATGTAGTTATGAGTAAAAAAACGATTGAATATATTTGGCGTTAATTTTGTAGAAATTCATTATTCACAATTAAATGAAACTACGTGATGTAGGATTATTTCTACTATCTTTAATTTCTTTACCACGACCTAGGTTTCGTTGTATTACAACATCTTCAGGTGGGATATTAGCAAAGATTAACTCTTAGGAACAACCAACAGCATTTATATGTTTCAAACACAATAGCGGAAGACTGCTTTGTGCGGATTTTTCCATTATGTTAGTGAGTTTATTGCAGGGGCGCAGACTAGGTTTTATTATATTACAGAGAGTTATACAATATACCTTACTTTCAAATACCCTTGCTGTTGTATAAATATATTACCGATAATAAGATATGTAGAATTAGTATATTACCTTGGCCTTACTTTCAAATACCCTTGCCTTTGTACAAATATATTACCGACAATAACTTCCATTTAATTTTATTACATACACCCTAAAGTTTGCATGGTATAACTTCACATAATAACAACAATTGAATTTATTACCCCAACTAGAATACTGGTATATTGGATAACTCTCTGTAATATAATAAAACCTAGTCTGCGCCCCTGCAATAAACTCACTAACATAAACAATGGAAAAATCCGCACAAAGCAGTTTTCCGCTATTGTGTTTGAAACATATAAATGCTGTTGGTTGTTCCTAAGAGTTAATCTTTGCTAATATCCCACCTGAAGATGTTGTAATACAACGAAACCTAGGTCGTGGTAAAGAAATTAAAGATAGTAGAAATAATACTACATCACGTAGTTTCATTTAATTGTAAAAAAACGATGAAAAAATTTTTTATAAAATATTCCCCCTTTCTGTAAGAAAAAAGGGTTATAAAGGAAAATCCTTTATAAAATACAATTTTTGTTATTACCATAAAAAGTATAAACAATAATTAAAAGTAAACTTAAATACCTTATCCTTATGTTGTCAATAAGTTTCTGGTGAGTCATTTTGATTCTGCTCCCAAAATATGACAATGGAAACCAATAAAACTAATATAACCAAATGCAATGCTAGAAGTAATGAAATTACTTTCATCACAACTCTGACTACCTTTATTTAATTAGGGATGAATAGATAATGCCTTAACATATTTGAAATAGTTTAAAAACTTTCAAATACAATATCATAGAAATTGTTGAAGAAATAAATGTTTTGAAATTATGCCTTAGAAATTGAAATATACCAGAAATATTACATACCTCGTTAATCCTTTCACTGCCAATTTAATAAACAATATGCCAAGCACAGAGCCATCCACAAACTGAGTCATAAAAATAAATTGACTCCAATTCGTTCACATGCGGGGTTGGCAACCTGCTCTTCATCTTGCGCACAGCACATCTGTGGAGTTGGCAGTGAAACGGTTAAACTAACGCAAAATGATGTAATCAATAATGTTAAGAAATAAATATAGTGCATAGAAAAAAAAGAAAACAAAATAACAAATCTGAAACATGTGAAATTCCAATGGAAATGACTGAAAAATTTTGCATGTGTCAAATTAATCTCTAATAATAAATAAATTATATCTCGGTCGTCATGTAATTATCTAATATAGGAGATATTAGATAATATTTTTTTCAAATATAATCTAATATCTCCTATAATAATAAAGATATTTTTTTCAAATATTTATAATTTAATAACATTACTAATATTTTTTGAAAATGGACGTGACCTTTTCGCACTTTTGTCATATTTTGTTAGTTTTAGAAAAAAAAGACATTGTTTGTTACAAAAATATACTAATCAATTCAAGTTGACATTACAATATTAATTACGTATCAAATAATAGATATACACTTACATTTATTCCATAATCATAAACCCAAAATTAAAAAGAAAACAGTTTTTAAAGTCATTGTAGTGACTGTACTCTAAAGATGACAGTTACTGGACTCTAAAGATGATTGTGATTCGTAATTTTGTTATCTTTTCACGATATAAAATTGTCTATACATTTTTTGCATTATACCTGACCTGGTTGAGTGGTGCTAGTCGCCGAGAGTGGTAGCCGTCATATATGTGACAGGGACGGTCTTGGGGTTAAAATGAGATATTTGCAAACATTATATAAAAAGCATTTTGCATTTGCAGAAATGCCAATAAAATCCGTACTCAAGAAATGAGGGATGTCTTTACCACCAAGTATAATTGGATTTACCAAATCGTTACTCGATTTACCAAATTGTTGCTCAAAAAAGTAGTTAGGAATTGGACTTCCAGATTGCACTTCATTCGAGCTAGCCGTGGCGCCCATATTCCTGAAATTGTATTTATACACTAATGGCATAATTATCTTTTCAATAAAGCCAATACCATGGCCTTTATCATGATTTTTATCTATTTTTTACTTAATTTTAAAGTTGTATACCTCTAAAAAAACACCTTTATATGTGGTGCTTACATTCATTTTATATAGAAGGCAGTCGATGGGAGATAAATTGATACTTGTTTCTATTCTACTATTTCCGGGAAATAGGAGTTAGCAATAGATGGTCTTAATATGAGTCGCCAACTACTTCGGATATATAGCGCATTGTGAATCAGATAGCCTTGTATCAAAGAATTTGTGTCATTTATCAAGTATTTTTATGTGTTACGCATAAATTATTTGGAGAAATTTTATTATTGTGTTGTCAACTTCCTTAAATTGTACTATGTGTTATATAAAATTACTTGCTTACTTATTATGGGAATACTGCTGAAATCCTTATTCGGCTTATTTTTTTGGTCTAAGTTGGATTTTAACCCATACCTTTGTTGTGGTATAGTCCATAAGTGCTTATGTGGCAAGGCCTAATGACTATAATCTAGTATATTGGTAAGTTGATAAAAAAAAGAAATAGTTTTCATATCTTGTAATAATTATTTCTTAACATTGTTGGAATATCATTGAAATGCTGAACAATTTTTCGTTTATTTCACTTGTTTTGCTCACATTCATAATATTTTGTATGTTCTCCAAATTATACTTGACTTTATTGAGGTTAGCATGAAAGGTCACTACACTTGAAAACATAACCTCAAATACCAATATGTAAGGTTTGTTATTCATTAGCTCTGCCTACACAGCTTCGATTATGTGGTATTCGATATAAGGAAAGTTATTAGGGTTTTTTTTTTAAATTGTTTTCTCTCGGAACTCTATGAGCATAAAGTTTACTAAAAATGCTAATAGGAATGACTTTAACAGTAACATATCGTTATATATCTATGATCATAAAGTTTACTAAAAATACTTGTAGATGGTGTTGGCAGTACCAATATTGTAATATTCAGCAACTCAAGGTGTTTTTTGTATCTGTAAAATCCAGCTAAAAAGAATCCCATCTGTTGTTCAAGGGTATAAATTTACTAAACTAATAGGTACACCTATTACTGTAGCAAATTTCATCAAAATCCGTGCAGTAAATTTCACGTGATTGAAGAACTAAGTAACACACAGACAGACAAAAATTCTAAAAACAGGTTTTCTGGCTTTTACTTTCATACTATATGCTAAATCAGTCACTCTTTTTAAAATATTTTCCATGAAGAGAATTCATTCTGTTACAATTTTATTATATGTATAGATTACAAAAAACGTGGCATGGAAAATGTCATGACATACTTTTTGTGAATGTGAAAAGTTCATATGACAATTAAACTTAAAAGCATTAAAGACAATTTTAAATAATTAATATATTAGAAAAGACTATATTACAGAGTTTTTTTCATGACATTAATATTGAAAATCGTCACAAAAAAATTTTCTGTGATTATATGTGTCTGGAAAGAAAAATTTAACACTCTTTTAAAAGTTGACTAATCTTAATGGGCCAAATATAGTTCTGCCGCCTACAATAACATAATATATGATATCATATTTGATCGCTTTTTTTGATGACATCATTTCAGGTACAAGTCCAATAGCGTCACCTGGCTTAGGTCTTCACAATCACTTAACAGACTCAATAGAATCGAATGACAAGAAGAAAAAGGAGGAAGTGTCTAAAGTGAGTATAATAAAAGAATTTTTTGAAATGTATAGATATGTATATATGTATGTATGTATGTATATGTATGTATGTATATGTATGTATGTATATGTATGTATGTATGTATATGTATATGTATACGTATATGTATATGTATATGTATATGTATATATATATATATATATATATATATATATATATATATATATATATATATATATATACACACACACTTATTAAATTTCCTTGACTAATTTTTTTTGTAGAATTAAATAAAATAATATTGTTTTTACTTGTACTAATTTGTCTTTCACCTGACTATAATTGTTTTGTGCTTTTGTCAACCCTTTCAATCTAGTACAGAAAACGGTGAATCAGAGGCTCAAGAAATGACCCCATGGTCATATATTCTTACAGGGTTTTTTAACATTTTATTTTATAGTTAAATAAATATAAAGTAATATCTCATTTTTACATATTTTTCTTTGAAAATTGTTAATTTCTTTCTTTCCCATAATTTAATTAATTTGCAGTGTAACAAAACCCTAATGTAATGACGTTATTCTGCAGCTAACGATTCAAAAATTGTGAGCCATTGTCAGACTGACGAAGAAATAATTGATCCTCATTCTGGTATTTTTTTACCTTGGTTGTTTGTAGTCCTTTAAAAATACATAATAATTCTACGTATTTATCTTCCATCACATCGTAGAATGTACGTACCTTCTGTATAAAAATTACACGAAATTGTCACTTAAATGAACCGCTTAATAAGAATTGGTAATTTTTTTTTATTAATTTAGTAGGACCTTCCTTAATTACCAAGTTAAACTTGAGTGCGATCTATCAACTAGCGTGTTTACGGCAGCTGTCGTAATAGGTCGACCTCAAAGTTGCTCTGTTAACTTTATTATGGATAAATTTGTTGAGCGGAGTTTGCTTTAATTTTGCATTTCAAACTAAATTTCCTGTGCTGAATCGTTAAAAGTTTTAAAAAACACCTATGGTGACCCGACTATGTAGAAAACACAGGTATACGAGTGGTATAAATCATTCAAGGAGGTGCGTGAAGTTGTCGAAGATTTGCCTCATACGATGACGATAATATGGAAAAAGAGTTAGTGCCTGAAAATCGTCATTTCAGTATTAGAGAGGACATCTATGTATACGATACATAGATGTCCTCTCCAGTTATAATTAATTTCATGAAGTCTTCAACTTGAGAAATCATGTATTTGGAACTCATTTCTGACACGGGCTATGAATACGATACATCATCAAGTATATACATTAAAAACAATATGTTTAAAAAATTTCTGCAGCAGACGATAATTTATTATAAAAAATTTCATACCTGATGACTTTTGTTTGATGTTTAATTAATCTGTCAACTTTAACATTAACATCTTGTTTATCCAATAACATTCAGGATAAGTCTATTTGTCTATGATTTATGTTTGGAATAAAATTATAGTGTTGATATATACATTAGCATATGCATTGCATGGAAATTAAATAAATTTTTTTATACATTAGTTATGACCAGAAGTTATTTCAATTAAACATATCATTTGTAATGTATTTCTTTTTATGTAATATAATAATGAATAACATACGTAATGAATTTATATTATAAAAAAATTTATACTAAATGCAAAAAGTGATAGTTATAAATGAAAAAAAAAAGAAAAAAGGACCAATTTAAAGATTTAAAAACTTGTCTGTGACGTCATCTGACTTTTAACCAATAACAGGCATTTGCGACGCTGATTAAATTTGAAAAAATATTGTGATTTCTTTACGTTTTTTTCCAAAAATGAAAAGCGATACGCTTATTTACGTTATAATCTAATAGGATGACCCCAAATTGTGGTATATTTTAGATGTTGTCAAATAGCCTATTGGAACACAATAAGAAAACTTATTTGGTCCTTACGGGTATTCACCTATGGGACACGGCCAGTAACTCCAAAACTGCAAAGGTTCTAGAATAAAGAGTTCCAGTTTATAACAAAAGCACCTTGGTATAAACAGATTGGTATACCTTTTGTGACTTCTATTTTCATTCTATATGCTAAATTAATCACTCTAGAACATTTTCCATGTACAGAATTCTCTGTTACAATTTTATTATTTTGATAATATTTCATCTTTTCGATTCAATTGTCAACATCTATTTATCTTTTAAAATAAATATCTTATAATTTCAAGAAAATTGGTAATTATAACAAGTATTTTTCATTGTTATGTTACGGGGGTGAAGGGGATTATAACGCGTCAAAAATGGGTAAACATAATATGTACATGAATGGAGTAAAATACATAAATAAATTTGGTTGTATTCTTGTCGTTACAGCCCGTTAAACCTTTACCTCTCCGGGCAGTGAACAACAGCACTGCCAGCAATAGTACGTCGAATGTCAGCTCGATGCTCAACAGTTCTGTCGCTTCCTTAAATAGGTAAGTTTGATATACCTCAGTAGTGCATATATCTATTCTCATTCTAACATAGATTCCTGGGAGAGATTGGTGCAATCAGAATATGTATAAAAGAATTATCTGATAGATTATGAGGTATAAAGAAATAGAATATTCTGAAATTAGTACTAGTAAGCAATATTTCATTCCATATATAGTTTGTTTGAATCATAAATGCAAAGTTTTGATTAGAATGGAGAATAGTGTATTCTAATATATATACTTCCCCCGCACTGGAAATGATAAATCACAGGCTATCAAAAGAAAATACAAAATTGTCTCTGAAAATCACTATTTTCACCAAAGAGCTATGTCTTTAAATTTAAAAATACTCATCGTTCAGAATTTAAGGCCAATTACAGTCAAGGAATTAAAATACAGCAATACCTTGCTTTACGCGAGGGATGCGTTCTTGATAAAATCGCATGAAGCGACATTCATGTATAACGGGGTATAATCAAATAACAACCTGAATATGTATAATCAGTGTATTTGCCGTCTAAGTTTTTTTGAGTTGCTTTTTACTTGCGCTCTTGCAAAATTCTTTCGTAACTAGTTACACACCGTTTTGTATTGATTGACGAAAATGTAAGACGTGATCGACATCACTGTATGTATTTTTTAAAATCTCGAGACCTGAATATATTGTCGATAATGCTTCCTGCAGCACATTTGACGATAATATTATCTCTTTGGTGTGTTCTTATTGGTTTTCATCAGAAGTTTTTTGTATCTCCATCAAAACTTCGTTGCTTAAAGATGTGCTGTCTGTTGCAACAAATTTTTCAAACTCTTCGACTTGAATACTGCCAAGTTTAGAACCTTCCATCATGACCCTTTAATCGTCTCTCTTGTTGCATTTTGAATTCGCATGTGCCTACTGGGTACCTCTACCACGTTGGACCAAAGACTCCTCCAAACTCCATTCATACAAAAAATTAAAAAGAAGGTTGTAAAATAGATGTGGTGTTTGGCAGCAAAAACAACACCTCCACTTTCAGATCTCGTGGCGAATCAAATGTCACTGGGCATACCCAGGGGCATTATCCAAGAGCAATAAAACTTCTGGGTAGCCTATCCAGTAGTTTTTGATATCTGGACAAAAGCTGTTTGTAAACCTATTCGTAAAAACCTTTCTTGTTACTCACGCTTTTCGATTTGATCGCCAAACAACTGAAAGAATATCTTTATTTATACCTTGCATAGCACATGGTGTTTCGGATTGATATACTAGCAGAGGTTTTAATTTTAAATCACCAGTTGTATTACACCCTAAAAGAAGAGCAAGCCGATCTTTTGCTGCTTTAAAACCACTTGCACATCTTTCTTCTTTAGAAATAAAAGTGCGAGATGGCATTTTTTTCCAGAAGAGACCAGTTACATCAGTTTTAAAAATGAGGCAAGCAGGAATATTTTCTCGCAGTAAGAAATTGTGCAGCTGGGTAGGCAACCTCGTTGCAGCTTCTATATCAGCGCTTGCAGCTTCACCTGTTATTGGTATGCTGTGGAGGTTCATTCGCTTTTTAAATCTGTCAAACCAGCCCCTACTAGCCACAAATTGAGTAGTAGAAGACCCTTCGCCTTCCTGATCTTTCAGGCTCTCGTATATCTAACTTGCTTTTGAGCATATTAGATCTTGACTAAGTGGCGTATTTTTTGCATTTATATCTTAAATCCAGACAGCTACCATTTTTCCTAAAATAATCGATCTCGAATGAGTAAATTTTGTTGCTCTAGTAGGAGTTGAAAATTTTTTGGAACGTATAATTTTGTCTCCATTCTTTATTGTTGTACGTACGGTATATTCTTACAGCCCGAACAGTCATCCAACTTCTGTAGCTTTGTCTCTATTTTCCATTTTTTGTATAATTTTTAACTTCACCTCCAACTCTTCCGTTCCTTTTTTGTAGCCAGTGGCAACATTGTAAGTAAATAATAATTGGTTCTTGCAATTCACTGACATACACACTGACTGTCTGAACTGCCCCAGCACGAATTTTAAAAACTGCATTATAACAAATACGTGCAATGCGGGATCGCGTAAAGCGAGGTATTGATGTACTATGAATAAAATTTTAAATATCTTGAAAAAAATTTACAGAAATGCTTCATGGAAAACTCAACTGCTTATAATCGACAGACTACATGAGTCTAGTATTCAAAGTCTACCTTCGTAGTTCTACAACAACAAGAGCATAGCATTTGGTTGGTTCTGCATTGGCATAGTAGATGATAACAAAAAAGAAGCAGTTTATTACTCCATGAAAGAGGGATTTGACGAAGCTTCAGTTTCGTGCTGATGTTCAACCTTGAAAGTAATGAAGTAAAAACTAGTCTAAACCATATTTGATTGAAATATTTAACGTCAGGTTTTTGTTGTTTTTGGGGTTCCATAATCAAAATGTCCTAATATGGGCTATATTGTTGTGACACACTGTCTGTCTGTCTTAGAGGCTCTAGCTCCTAAAAGGAATATTTGATTTTTAGATGCATTATATAATTATTCATTCGTGTTTGAAATGATGTATTTCAAGTACAGCCACCCATAAATGCTTTGAATGGGGTTAGACAAAATTATTTTTAAAAGATAACAATTTACGAGGAACACCGAATTTGCCATTCATACAATCATTTCGTTGATAGTTATATTTTGATGACTGTAATACCTAGGCAATTGAACTTGCTAGTAAATATTGCAATTATATCCATTAAACAACTGATAGTAAGATTATGTTCAACTACGTAATTCATGAGTGATGCAAACATAAGTTTTTACGATTCTGTACCGCAAAAGTGAAACCTTTATAAGGTCCACTCACTTATCCGTTCCTCTATCTGTCACAGCCATTTTTTTCAGAAACTGTTTGACATGGAAAGAATATAGTGACAAAGCGTATTAACACGCATATCTTTCTACAGTGAGATATTACTGAAAATTTTCATACAAAAAATGATTTATTAAAAACAGTGCTACTTAGTCTTACCGTTTTTGAGAAATTCACAATATTTTGAAGCCTACGAATGGTAAAATGATTCACCCAACTGCGGAATATTAAAACTATGTAAAAACAGTGTTACTAAGTCTTACCGTTTTTGGGAAATTCACAATATTTTGAAGCCTACGAATGGTAAAATGATTCACCCAACTGCGGAATATTAAAACTATGTAAAAACAGTGTTTACTAAATATTACCGTTTTTGAGAAATTCACAATATTTTGAAGCCTACAAAAGGTAAAATGATTCACCCAACTGCGGAATATTAAAACTATGTAAATACAGTGTTACTACGTCTTACCGTTTTTGAGAAATTCACAATATCTTGAAGCTTACGAATGGTAAAATGATTCACCCAACTGCGGAATATTAAAACTGTGTAAATACAGTGTTACTAAGTATTACCGTTTTTGAGTAATTCACAATATTTTGAAGCCTACAAAAGGTAAAATGATTCGCCCAACTGCGGAATATTAAAACTGTGTAAATACAGTGTTACTAAGTCTTACCGTTTTTGAGAAATTCACAATATTTTGAAGCGTACGAAAGGCGTACTAGACAATATATTTTTAGATGGTGAAAAATAATATTAATATTTGTAAATAGTTTAGTAGAAATGCTATGCACCCTTAAATATTTGTGTCTAAGTATGTATAGAACCTATGTATTGCGAGTTAAACCATGTTTATGTATTGCGAGTTAAGTATGACTTAACAAATTTTTAATGGTATTTGAGTTTTTGATTATCAAAGTCCTCTATGGTATGAATATAAAAAATAAATTTTCTACCGACTCCTCACTCTTTAAATATAAAGATACCATCCTATGTTTGTATCGATAGTTGACATAATTTTGAATAATGTAGATAGAAGCTGTCACAGTTAGAGTCTGACTTGCATTTCACCAGTTTTTTCTGTCTTTTAGTACCAATTATAAAAAAAGCATTATAAAAAATAAATACAAATATTTCATTAATTAATTAAAATATTTTGATATGACAAAAAACATTATTTTTACACATTATTTTTACATAGGGCAACAGTAACAGCATTAGGTGATAATTTTCGTGATTCAGTAGAAGTATGTTTTCTTACAGATTATTTGTGAAGATAATCTCCGATTGATGATAATTCAATGTTCTCAATAATTATTTTTATCTATACTATTTCATTATTTATTATGTGCAGAAGCATTTGGGACGTTAAATTTTACATGGAGACCTCAACCTCTTTTGTTTCTATTTATTTAGTTCAATTAGTGAAAATGGAAAGCCAGATACAGATAGAAGAAGAAAGGATGCGGGCAGTCGATTTTATGATAAATTTACGAATTTATGACAACTTTACGATTTTATGACAACTTTACGATTTTATGACAACTTTACAATTTTATGACAACTTTACGATTTTATTTGTCATAAAATCGTAGTAATTTTATCATAAAATCGTAGGATAGTAAAATGTGGATTGAAATTTGTGCCGGTCTGCAATAGTGTATTTTGTATACAAAGTAAGGTAAAGTAAGTTTGTATACAAGAATAAGCATCACTACCAACAGGTAGTGATGCTTATTCTTGTATACAAACTGCAATTTATACGCAGATTTTCTGTCTGTATATATTTGTGTAACCGCTATTAACATTTTCCAATTCCGCAGTGTTAACAATTCACATCAATCAAATGCGTCGATGAAGCCTACGCTGGTGTCGTCGACGCCGAGCAAACAGCAGCAGACAGCGGTTGTGTCAAGTCCCGCCTCTCTCATGCATTCCTATAACTCTGGTGAGCTTTTTGGCCTATCGTTAACATTGTTAAAAGTGTTAATTAAATATTCCATCTTGCTTTTGTTTTGATGTACTGATCATGGTATTTTGGAAAAGAATCATTTAAGAATAATAATTGATGTTATTTGGCTTAAAAATTAATGAAATGAAACTTTATTAAAATAATTTATATCCAGAAATGATTAATTTTTGTTATGAATGAAAATGCATAGCAGGCTGCTAGGCGAGTACCGGGAGATATTTTAAAGATTGTATTTACTTTGATGGATTTTATTGAATACTAGTTTTCGTGTTTTTGACAAAGCAATTCAATCTATGATGACTTATTTTTATGTCAACATTAGCGTGGACCAAAATTATATTTAAAGCTGTTACATAAGGAGAAGCCGTGGACGATAGTGCTTCTGTGGCAAAGTCATACATTGAAGCTTATGCTCGGTAACGCATAAGAATGTTGAATAAAATATATGTTGTCGAAATATAGAATGTTACAGGATATTAAAATAGGTTTCAAAATGAGGATATTTGATGACTTATTTTTATGTCGTCAACGTTAGTGTGCACCAAAATTATATTTAAAGCGGTTAGTTACATAAGGAGAAGCCGTGCACGATAGGGCTTCTGTGGCAAAGTCATATGTTTAAAGCTTATGCTCTGTAATGCATAAGAATGTTGAATAAAATGTATGTTGTCGAAATATAGAATATTACAGGATATTAAAATAGATTTCAAAATGAGAGTATTTAATGAGAAAGCATTGCTTAGTAAAGTGTGTTCGAGAAGATAAAAATGTTTAAAAGGTGAAATCCATGTGGGACCTATGGATAATGGAAACTCACAAATGTGGAGAGGCATGTGAAGGAGAAAGGGAAGGTTGTGAAAAAAACATAGGTGAACCAGATGAATGAACGAATCAAAAAGGACGAATTAGAAGAATGTGCACGATGTCTGAGGATAAGTAAGGCACTTAATTATACTGTGCAGATAAGCAGCAATGAGAGTTATGGAAAAAGAATGAAACAAGTGTCTTTCCCATAAAAATTCTATTATTTATCTTTATAATAATACTTTATACCTTTCTATATATATATATACATACCGGAAAGGTCTGGTTTGGAAAAGTTTTGAAATGGCTTGAACGGCCTATTCTGTTGTTTAACAACAGACAATGACGGTAAAAACAAAATAAAACTTTAATAACAAGATTAGTATGCACTGGCCATTCCTTCTTTCTAATAAAACTGTGATGTATTGATGAGAGAAATATAACATCAATCTGTTTTAAGAGATAAACTGAGTGTGTGAAAGGACTTCTTGTGAAAACAATTTGCTCAATAGAAAAATTATGAAAAGTTATAAATGTTTTTTTTTTCAATATTGCTTATATAATCCTGTTAATAAAACCAAATAGAAAAATCATATTTTGGAAAAGATTGCCTGTATGTTTGTCTATTTACAACTTAGAATTGCTGCAGTCACACAAACACCTAGGTCATAAATATACCATTAAGCAATAACAAAAGAGGGAATACTCCTCCTTCTATATGGAAGAGAAACGTCTTGTGGATAGACCCTCGGCAAAATATTGGATTAAAACAATTGTTTTATTTTTTCTCGTTTGATGCGGGTTATAAATTTGTTTAAATTATAAAGACCAGCAAAATAAAAGTTTTGAAGCTATAAATAAATGATTATTGAATAAGAAAATAATTTTAAGTATTTTTTAAAAAATTAAAGAAAAGTTTTGACACAGCGTTCGCTATACACCAGCCATCACTTCTTTACTATTTTCTTTTAACTGAGACTGTTACTACTGAAGTATATAATAATGATTCTTCAAATAATTCCATCAAAAGAAACTCCATGGAGTTTTATTTGAACTTCTGGGAGGCTACACAAATCTCTTTGTAGATCCATTTTACCCAGCTATATAGTAACTTTGAATTTGAAATTGAGAATGATGAGATTATAAATATTATTTCGACTTCTGGGAGGCTACACAAATCCCTTCTCTGTAGAGCCGTAATAATCGGCTAGACGGTAACTTTAAAATCGATAATGACAAGATGATAAACATTATGTGGACTTGGGAGACTACACAAATCCCTTCTCCATATAGCGGTAATATCCGGTCATACGGTAATTTTGAATTTAAAATTGAGAATGACAAATATATAATTTGGACTTCTGCGAGGTTTCACAAACTTCTTCTCCGTAGAGCCATATTACCCGGCTATATAGTAACTTTGAATTTGAAATTGAGAATGATGAGATTATAAATATTATTTCGACTTCTGGGAGGCTACACAAATCCCTTCTCCGTAGAGCCATAATACCTGGCTATATGTTAACTTTGAATTTAAAATTGAGAAAGACAAGATGATAAACATTATTTGGACTTCTGGGAGGCTACACAAATCCCTTCTCCGTAGAGCCATATTACCCTGCCATACGGTAAATTTGAATTTAAAATTGAGAATGACGAGATGATAAACATGGAGAATGACGAGGCCTTCTATGCTTGCTTCAGTCAAGGGCTTATGCTTGCTTCAGTAGCAGCAATTCTGTATTGAAGTGTCCGCTTAAATGCAAATGGCATTCATCTGGAAACAACATTTGAAAGCTATTGCAATTATCAATCTATCATTCTTTATAAATGTTATTTAAATTAAATTTTAAAATTGTCGATAAGTCTGGATCACATTGAACAGATGCTCTGAATTGTTTAATGTTTGCCTCACTTGAGGTACAGGTTCCTTGAGTGTTTTATGTTTTGTGTCAACCTCGTTTTTTTTAATTTCTTAATTTTTTTGTAAATTGCTTATCATAATGTGTCACTGTTGCGATTTGATTTTTAAGATACAATCTAACGGCTGGTAACTGCTGTGCGTTTTCAGCTCTCTCAGAGTTTGCACATGAAAATGAAATGAAACGTAAATGAATTCTTGGCCCGGCCTGTATTTACTGCACGAAAGTAAAAGCAGGTTCCTTGTGAGGTATTGCTGTAGGGGTAAATTTTCAGTTGTTTTTTAGGCGTTTCTTAAACTTATATAGAGTAATTAAATAAAAATGTATAAGTAAATAATGCTAAATGCATTTTAAAATTTCCCAAAGTGATTTTATAAACCAGAAAAAGTTGGCCAGTTTATATGTTTTAACATGCATGTGACATGTGTTTGGGGCTTCAGGGCTGTAATAATAACAAGTGTGAATGTTTAATGTGCTAACTTAAGTATTTAACAGCTGCTTCAATATATATAACCTATTAAATACCATTATTGTCTTCTACAGCATGTATTGTCTTGTATGGGAGGTCTCATGTAGTCGTATTATTACTTTCATATAAATAACTCTTGGACAATTGTGATTAAAATCTACTAAACTTTTGATTTTTCATTTTTTTCTTTTAAAGTCATATTTTGTCATTGTTGTTGCATTGTTTTTTGACTAGCCAAATACAAAAAATAGGTGTATTCGTAATGCCTGAATAAAATTTTAGTATTAGAAAACAGTAAGAAATACATTTTAATTTAAATGGATATAGAAAGTGAAGTTGAAAATAAAAACTTTTAAAAAGAATTGCCGATTATGAGACCTTTTATACTACAAGTCTACCGACTAATCAGCTACTATAGAGCTCGGCTATCATACAAATAACTTTCCGCCTTTACCGCCTATCCTATACTAACACATACATAACGGGGCATGGTGTTGCCATGTGGTGTAGCTCCGAGTGGGGCTCCACGGGACGCGACGCCCGCTCCCTCCGTGCCGCTTGCCGTGCCGCTGCCCTCACCCACACCAGCTGCCAAGCAACAGCAACAGTTACAACACCACGTGCTAGTGTGCGCCTTGCCCAGTGAGTGCAGTTTGTTGTAACGTAACGTTTAGTCACGTAGTTGTACAGTGTGTGTAAGTGCTTATGCGAAAACATGTATTGATATTAAGTGGCATGTACATAGTAAAGTTATAGAATTAGTTGTAAACATCACATCTTTATGCGTATTGAAAAGTAATTTTTAAATTTATTGTTTAGTAATGTAGTTTTGATATATAATTTTGTCGAAAAGTCAACCAAACTTACAGTCAAACGAATTATTCATCCAGCATATAATTATATTTCGATGTTGTGCCGCCTCCTACAACACCTAGATATTGCGTGCGCAGAAATCTAAAAAATTCAAATAAATATCTCTTTATAAAAATAAATTACATTAATATGTTAACAGTTAAATTGAGCAATTGGGTATTTGACTAAATTTTTTTTATTTCATTAATCATAATTTCAAAAAAATATAGATAAATATAATATAGATAAATAGATAAAGAGTGAAAATTTTTTTTAATAATCTTAAGAATTGACAGAGTTATAAAAGTTTAAATTTAACCTTTAGAGAAGGACGGTCAATACTGTGTTGTGAGGTCATTTTTAATATTGCACATTATATTCTACGAGAGGAAAAGAGACAGGGATATACCCAACTCTATCCGTATCTTCAAATTTAGAAGGCTACAACTGGCTTATTTTTCAATTTTTGAATTTTTTTCAAGACTGGTTTTTAATTATCTTATATTTTACTATTGTATTATAAAAAATTTATCGAATAACTTCAGTTAGTATAAATTTATCATCATATACACAGATAATTTTCATCCAAAAAACTAACTGCTCACTTAATCAGGCGCTATTTCTCTGAAAACATGAAAATATGGGGAAAATGATTGAGAATACAAATTATTTTTCTTAGTTTTTTACTTTCCAAAGTTTGTATGGCATTTTTCTCAAACCCTATGGGTTTAATATTATTGTAGTATTTTGTAGGCTTCATGTAGTTAGTAGTTTCAAATAAATTAAAAAAACAATAATTTCATTTGCATCGTATTTTAAATAAAAAAATTGTTGATTAAAATCAAATTCACATACTGTTGAGAAAATTTTCTCTTATTTTTGCCACTAAGTAGTATTAAAGGTGAAAAGAGTCCAAAAAAAATTGAAAAAGCTAGACACCCTACATTTTACCTCAATAATTTTGTCCATATTTTTATTTGGCAATGGCTGGTCACTTTATCATGGAAGACAAGAGATATGTATATGACAAAACCACAAAGAACGTGTTCATTTCAAAATTCCAATGAGAATAGTGAAAATATATTTTTTAAGTCTATAAAAGTTATGATTAGAAGGTGCCACAAAAACGTAACCCATAGCACGTTTTTGTGGCAACGAAACATAACTAGTTATTGTTACGTGATTGCTGCTGCTGAAACTACGTATTTGCATATCTGTTTATTTGAGACGATAATTCAGCAACGGATATCAACTTTTCGGTGGAAATGTATTTTGAATATAGGTATCATTACATTTATGTGTTCTCACCGTTTTACTTACGTATTTGAGAAATGTTTTAATGCGGAACAATTTATAATTAACTATATAGATGTACAATATATACATATATAACTTTATATGGATTTGTTTTATATTACATATTGTTTCTCGACAGTGATACTATTGCAGTTTTCTCATTCAACCTGCCATAGTGATAGAATAATAACTACACTAATCTATAGATTGTTCGTAGACAATTGGATATTTGACTAAATTTTTTTTATTTCATTAATCATAATTTCAAGGTACAAGCTGATGAAGAGTGAAACAATTTTTTAATAATCTTAAAAATTGACTGAGTTATAAAAGTTTAAATTTAACCTTTAGAGAAGGACAGCAATACTGTGTTGTGATGTAATTTTTAATATTGCACATTATATTCTACGAAAGGAAAAGAGACAGGGATATATCCAACTCTATCCGTATCTTCAAATGTAGAAGCCTACAACTGGCTTATTTTTCAATCAATTTTTGAATTTTTGGGTTTTTAATTAACTTATATTTCACAATATTGTATGAACAATATCAAAACTTAGAATGAGTCAACTACCGTATTGTAGATATTTATTTGTAGACTCTTTATGTAGCATTGTCCTCTGCTCTGATAAACATATATTGATTCATCTACTTAATACTAATAGTGGAAAAGATAGTTCCGAGGAATAAATACTTTTCTGCATACATTTTTAATAGCATTATATCTGTTATTGCAGTACATATGGTCAATAACGATAAATAGATTCTATAACTATTTACATTTCTCAACACCCGATTCTAGTTTCGACTGTTTAAAAGTTTAAAATATTTTCAAATGTCCATCAGGGGGTTAATTACGTAATCTTACATCATTACGGGATTATGAATTAACTGAAGATCTGGCAACATTGTCAAAGCTGCGTACAATATCGTTCCTTGTAATGAAAACATTACGAAAAATGATATTGTATGTAATGTAGTTTACTATAAATTTTTTTGTATTTATAGCAACTAAAATGTAATACACTATAATTATAAATTAAGTTATGATTTGTTATCTATAACAATATTAGATAAAAATTTTAAAAACCTAAACTTTCTATAATAAATGTTCAAAATATTTGCGTCCCATGTATTTGCAGGGCCTTCTTAATATTATACTGTACACATTATGTAAGACCACATAATTATCAGTCTCCTACTAATTTTATTAGTTCATTAGTTCATATTTAAAACCTAAAAATGAACTAATGAAAGGAAAGTTAACAGCTTCCATAGAAAACTAAACATTTTTCATGGGCCTACTATGTATGACATTATTTAAATGTGTATATAAAAAGGATTATACCATACCACTTTTAGATTTATACCGTTGACTCTTATACCGCTACTTACTTCGACAAACAGTTGGTAATTCATATCAATGTTCAATGCTCTCTGTATCACATGGTTTTAGTTAGCATTTATTTCAAAAAGCGAGAGTGCAATAATGAATAAGAGAACAATAGAGAAGGTTAAGAACGGGGAATCACTAAGATTTGGTTTGGTTTGGTCACTTCAAATGTGTGGAATAGTAGGAAACGTTGCTAAAATTGGGGGAAGGATATAGGTAGATCATATATCGGGAAACGAGGGTAGCAATGAAAGTTCTTAGAACCCACCATTATTGATATTGGTTATTAAACCCTCGAGCGTGCAAGGTCACAATATCAGTGCACTCACAACATGGTGACGTGCAAGCTGAAGTGGTTAAAAAGCCAATTTAAATTTCGAAAATCAAACTCTTTTGTAATCCATTGACGTACTTTGCCTTGAATTTGTCACTTGTTTTTACAAAACGTCGGTAATTTAGAAATGTGTAATTTTCATTTCATGACTTTTGTTGTATTTTCAATCAAAAATAAATCGACATCGATTGGCATTTTATGAATGACTCCCATCACATGCTACTATTTACTACTTTAACAACTTCAAGCATGGTTGTACAAACTCAGTGACAATCTGTCTGAGGGATGCCCCAAAACAGCAAAAACTGAAGATAATATGGGTGACGAAAACAGAATATACTGTTACAAGCACGAAATTAAGAAACAGTCTGCGTAATGAATGTTCTGAAGAGTTGCCTACAAAGTGAATAAAGGACAAAGTACTCGAAAAAAGATGGTCCGGTTCTTCAGATGGGTGGGTGCATTGTTAAGTAATATTTTTCTGAAAGTGAAAGAAGAGTTATCACAGACTGGTATATCAGAAATTGTTTACCTGTTGTCTTTGGAGAAATCTGAGAGCAACTCTTCTTAGTGGAATTCTCCTCAGTCACGACAGTATCAAGATGAATGTCTCGAGTATTTCCTACGTTAGGCATAGAAATTATGGATCATCTGCCCTACAGCCCCAAGACCTCACATCATGCAATTTTTATTAATTCTCATAAACAAAAGATAAACTGCGAGGAATACGATTCCCAGATGCTGAAAATGTGGTGACTGCCTTCGAAAAAGACTTGTAAGAGATGCGGAAGGCAGAGTGAGGTGTTTTCTTCATTAAGTGGTTCCACCTAATTAATCGATACATGGAGTACCACAGAGATAATTTTGAGAAAGGATTAATCTTTGCTAATCGCCCACCTGAAGATGTTGTAATACAACGAAACCTAGGTTGTGGTAAAGAACTTAAAGAAAGTAGAAATAATACTACATCACAGAGTTTCATTTAATTGTGAATAATGAAAATTAAACAAAATTACAAAATTAACGCCAAATATATGAATATTTCCAAACTTATTATTTGCTCCATTTTTTATAGTTAGACTACACTTTCCCATAGTATTGTAAGCCAAAACTTTCCAAGTTCCAAATCTTATAGTTAGTCTAAATTTAATTATCAAGAAGGCAAATAAATTAACAAAAGAAACTGGTGTATCGGGAATTGAAGTATGACATTCTATCATTTTGTTACCCTGCTTAACTGTAAGAGAATGTAAAGATGTGGTTGAAGACTTCTTTGGTACATTAATCAAATAAATTCTTTATGAAATTGTTGAGTATCGGCAAAAGTCTCTAAGTTGACAACCTGTTTTGATGATATTTTCTCATTCTTGTTTTTAAAGAAAGTTTTTTCAATTTTTGACTAATTCATTTTTAGTGGGTATAACATAGAATATTGTCATGTCATCATAGTTAGGGAGTTTGTACCTCTTCAAATTCTGCATTATTGAATTTTGTGCTACAAAAAAAGAGAAAAAATATGACTTTGGCATTGCGAGTCTGTCATTTGACACAGTTATTATCACTTTGGGACTCGAAATATATTATAAATTGTGAGTCTGTTGTATGCTCCATAGTCAATGGGTTAGTTTTGTTAAAATAACAATAGTTAATTAAAACGTTAGTTAAAAGTTTAACTAATGATTATATAGTAGGTAGGTTGTTTGATTCATATTTTAATTACTATTATAACATGGATAACAATGTTGCCATGTAAATTAAAGTAAATATTTTTTTTTTAAATTTATTTTGTCATGGATAATTATTTTTTTGGCAGACAATTCATACAAATGACATTTGACAATTTGTCTGTTAAATTAAAATAAAGCAAAAGATACTTTTTTATGTCAGCATTAATAATGGCGTTGTCATATATTTAATATTGGAACATATATACAACGTTTCAAAATTTTGCAATGTTGTAAACTTTCTCACTTTTTGCAATGTTTCCATTCAGTAAGTCTTTAGTACCTTGGTAGTCTGTACGATGCTTATGAAATGTTTCTTTAAAAATTATTTTATGAGTATTCTACGAGTAATTCTACATGCAAATGATTATCATTGTTGTGTATTTCCATTAGCAAAGAAACCTTAAAATTAGTAGAACTTATTTCAGAGATAACGTAATTTATATAAGAAAGGGAAAGTTTAACTTTTTACAAAATAACCAAAGAACACTTTCTTTCGCCACAAATTTCTTCATAACAATCTTATGAAACAATTGCATTTCTATTTGTGATACCCGTCACAGCATTGGGAGTTTTTCGTTAACACAAAATATGATTTACTATTCCTTCCTCATCGTCATAAATTTCAATAATGTCGAAATATCTTGTCATTTATAAAAACCTCTTGTTTCAAGGAAATTTCAATGGTAAGTTGAAAAATGACGTGAATCAGCTGATTCTACGGAATTTAATTATTGACCATCATGTTTGACCACTCTTTTGTGAGTAGTCAAAATATTTAATTTAATATTAAAATTTTAACCACTTCTTGACAGTAGGAAGTTGTATGATCCACCATTGAGATAACGATGGATCATACGACTTTTATTGTCGCATTAAACTATTGTCAATTTAACCACCAAATATTGACAATTAGTTACTTTAAATATGAGTCAAATAACTGAGCCTTTAGAGGCTGGCTATTTATCATGTTACATTCCACCACAGTGAAGTCAGATGGTGAGCATTTAAGGAAAGATAGAATTAATTTGTAAAGAGCATATAGGTCTTATTCAAAGAGCTATAAAAATAATATCTAATTTTAGTCAGTGATAATAAAGTGCAACATGTCACATGCCAATACAGCATTGTCATCTTGGTTGTTTCACTTTCTTGGGACACAGTATGATGAATAGATACATCTTCACTATCACCTAACACTGTGACATCTGCACATTTGATCATTCTTTTATTTTGTCTGATGCTGTTATGCTCGTAGACCTGTCTGAGTGTTTTCCAGGAAATTTCAAGGATGTATGTCACTAGACTAATACGTGCACTAAAAAGTTCGTAGAATGGGGGAGATGGGAGGAGTGGGGTTTGCTTACCCACATAGTTGCTAATGACAGACTCATTATAAGTATTTAACTAAGTTTTAGCTTAATTTGATTATTAACCTCTGAGCTATCATCGATTAAGCAACTTATTCTGGAAAAAGTCATCGGCTATGGAGAAAATTTAATTTCAAGCTGTCATCACAAAACTGATGAAATAAGGAAAAACACTACAAGTCATATTGAATGAGATGTCATCAGTTTATGGGCACTCTTACCCTAGTAAAACCATGATTTACATTTGATATTATATTAATTATTATATTGTGATATAATTTCTCCAAACAATGCAGAGATTTGACCTGCGCTCAGGACGGCGGAACAAAGCCACCTCCTCGGATATTGTTGAAAAAGATGAGAAAGCTTGTATTGGAAGATGACTCATTAAGAAGAAACAATTGGGAGAAATGGGTTCGAGTATCTTTTATAACCATTTTAAATATTGTTCATGACCATCTCGGCATGTTAAAAGTTAGCGTAGGTTGGGTGCCAAGAATACTGACAACGCCACAAAAGCAACAACGTGTCGAGTGTTCACGTGATTTTTTGGATTTCTGTAGAGAGGATAAGAATGAAATTTTGAGCCGAACTGTTAAGTGTGATAAAGCTTGAGTTCATCATTACTAGCCTCAATCCAAGCAAGGAGGTACACATGCAGAGGTATAAAAAATGTATCCTACCCCTAAGAAATTCAAAGTGTCGCAAATGGCCGGAAGTCATATCAACATTTTTTGAGATACAAAAGGTCCTGCTCATTGACTTCAAAGATAATGGGAGAGAGTACTACATTGGTGTACTGGAGCAACTTAAAGAAGCATTGAAGGAGAAAAGATGAGAGAAATTAGTGAAAGTGTCACTGGTCTTTCATGACAGTGCACTTGTACACAAGAGCCATGTTGCGATGGTTGCCCTTCACAAGTGTGGCTTTGAAATATAGCAACACCCACCTTACAAGCCAAACTTGGTGGCCCCTTGCTACTACCATTTGTTCTCAAAAATGAAAAAGGAGCTTTGTGGAAGAACATTCAGCAAAAATGAAGAGATCAATTCTGCAATGTCAGCTTATTTTCAAGATATAGAGAAAACATTTTTATTTAGTGTATAAATACACTAATTGAGAGATCTGAGAAACGTGTTTTTGACCTTCCATCCACTTTAGATAACTTTGCATGCTAATAACATGATATCACCATTTATCCAATAGTTTTTCACACGTTACTAATGTGACATCACTGGACGGCACTGTGTTAAGATTCACAATTTGTGTTAAATATGTTTCAAATAAAGTCAGATATTGGCTAACCTGTAAAATTTAAAATATTTTCTCTGTAAATCAAACTTTACGGCAATCTTGTTCCTATTGGAATTGGATAATTTATTGTAGATTATGTTTATCCCTTTTTTATGATGACATTCTTTTGTTTTACTTTGTCTTATTTCCAACAAAAGGTATTATTCTATAACAATTCAAAATCCCATTAATGTGTACTAGCCAACAGTTTAAACTTGCATAAGGTTTAAAACTATACTATCACAAAGTATATTCTTTAATTCCGATGTTGTTATATTAAATTACATTTGAAATAAATTAAGAAATAAAGTTAACTAAAGGTGCAATAAATCTGAATTCAATTAATATAGTAACTCAGTCCTATATTAACTCTCTGAGTAATTTTTAACTATCTTTAGAGTCTTTATTCCTTTGCATCATGAATCCATTGCAAATAGAATGGAGGTCAGAACAACTTTTTTTTCTAAAATATTTCTGTACATTTCTATCATTGTTACTTCAGTAATTTTTATTAAATCGTCCACATCATTTCTAGGGAAGCAATCTTCAACCATTACAAAATCACTGTCTGCTTCACTATTGGCATTGTGTCCTTCAACATCTATTCTTCAGCACTTCGTTGAAATAAATGTGCCATTTTGAACCAAGTAGTTCGAACTTGAATTTGTCAGTACAAAGAAATTTTTTAAATGTTCTGATCAATCATAATGGTTTAAAACCCACTTAAGCCGTTTCCTCTTTTTTTGATGACTAATAGTCTTCGAATAGCAACATTTCCGGATAAGCTGACACTCCTTTACCATCTGTTTACTGTAATTATAGAAACCAAATTATAGAAACGGTTATGTGTGGGATTGTTTTTATTTTGCACAAATGCTGTAAGTCGCCTATATTGCTAACTGATTTTTTTATAAATTGATAATCACTTTTGTTCACGATTTTAGACCAATCAGTCTTGTTGAAACAATGTATAGCTCGATGTATACAAGCTTTACATAACTTTAATTATATTGTAGCTTTAATTATAGTGTGGGTGTGATTATATTTGTTTCATTATTAATTTCGAAAACTATTTTTGAGGTTAATGCATATTTCTTAAGATAATGAACTGAAAATGAAACAAGTCACAATAAAAAATATATTTAACCCCTCGAGAGTGCAGGCCACTTTTACGTAGCAATGGTGTGTGCTCCATATAGATAAAATAATCTATAGCAACGAAAGTATTGATTTTCTTGTAATTAAATTTTATGTAGATAAAGAAAAAATGTAAATACATCATATTCGAAGCATTTGTAACTTATGTACGTAGTTATTAGTGTGGAAAATAATGAATATAATATAAAAGAATTCCCTGTTTTTGAAAGAAATATTATAAAGGAAATCTTTACAAAATGCATTATTTGTTATTACCCTAAAAAGTATAAGGAATTATTAAATGTAAAATGAAAATGTAAAAAATTGCTCACCGTAATAAAAATTAATGTTATATTTAACAAATATACATATATACATACATATATATGTATATATATATATATATATATATATATATATATATATATATATATATTTATATCATTATCTTATTCTAAAATAAAAATATATACATTTGAACGGCGCAAGCGTTACTTATAAGCAACGCACTCGAGGGTTAAAGAAACATTTGTTAAAGATAAAAAATTATTTTATTTTGTATTAAGCACAATATTACAACACTAGTGTCATTAGACTTATAAAATAAAAGTTGCACAGAGATATTGAGAGATGGTTATTTTCATGATTTTCAACCGACGTGTATCTTGCACGAATTCTACAGAAACATCAGCAAAAGCACCCTGCTTTTGCTGATGTTTACAATTTCTCATAAACGAAAAGCGGTATATGTGTACTTTTTTTGCATCCTCTCAATATTTGATAAAGCAATCCACTCGAAGGGCACATTTGCTATTGTGGTAGAATGACACCCGTTTTTTTCAATGCTTTTGAAACTTTCTTTTCAGATTTTCCAGGCTAAACATCTGATTGTCTTTAAGCTGGAATAGCAATTCAGTTATAAATGTATTCAAAATATGCATACAACACTCATATTTTCTTCCTAATTTATTTATATTGTTTACAAAACACGGAAATCGTAAAAGTTAAAAGATGAAAGACAAATTTATAATTAAGGAAATATCTGTGGCTGTAATAATATAACAGTGATATGTTAAATAAAACAAAGAAATACCTGAAACACATTAAGACTCAATAACGAGCTAGAAAAACTTTACATAAAGAAGAAAATGTGATAACAGCGGCCTCAGACTATACCACTATATCTTATTTCTTCCACCCCAATTTATTTCATCTGCGCCAAGAAATATTCTCCAACGATATACATTTTTTTCACGTGCGTACATTTGCCACCGTGATGTTGTGAAACATTCCCCATTTTTACATTTATTTGCTTTATCCAACACTTTAGGGGTGTGTTTAATGTATAATGTAATTTAAAGGTTCTTGATTGATTAGTAACTTGTTTAATGGTGATTCAAATTACTGTGTTTGTTTTATTCTTTAATGTTTGTACTACATTTTAAAATCATTGCTTTTGTGATATTTGTGCATGTCCAAAGTTTTAAGCCAGTCTGGTGTGGGGTTTTTAGAAATGAATAGATAAATAAATAAATATATATATATATATATATATATATATATATATATATATATATATATAATATTTAAATTAGAGTGAACTTTCACCTGTAATTTTTTAGAATAAATTTTGTCAAAATTGAAATATATAAATGCTGTCTTTCTGCTCGGGCTAAACTCAAAAACAACGAAAGTAATTTTTATTGTACACACCAAAGACTATTTTTTAAAACCTTTTACTAAACTTGATAATGGTTTTTTATCTATTGTTATTTCTTGTAATAAAAATAAAAATTGTTAATTGTACATAGCCCTTTCCAAATCTCTCTATTTTTAATCACTCTCATACCATGTTCGTGTTGTCTGAATTCTTTTTTAAGGGACTGAAACTGAACATGGCCTAACAATTACTTCCAACCTCCTGTAATCATAGCTTAATTATTAAATTCATTAAAGTAATGAAACAAGCTAATGTTTAGGTAACAAATGATTATTTTGAATGTTAACACTATAGAAAATGTGATTATAATATTTTGAATTTATGGTTGTTTTTATCTTTAAATCCCACTGTCTTCAATCTGAATTGTTTTGAAGTTTAGATTTTTTTCTATTCATCCACTTCATCAGATTTGATAAATTTTGACTATGTAACGTATGATATAGATGTCTTGCTTGCTGTATAGATGTCTTGCTTAACAGACCCGCAAGCAATCCTGAAATTGATCATAAAGTCAGCCGTAAATCGCTCTATTCAATGTGCTATGTGTGTATGAATTAACTGACGTATTTTGTAGAATACAACACAAAACGTTTCTACATAAACACATCAACCCACCACCGGTTTTGGCACGTAGCCAGGTACCAAACTCAACAAGTCACATTGGCAAGGTGCCAACATACACGACGTACGACATAACAAAACTGCAAGCTGTCATTGCTTAGATGTTATCTAGTCTCACAACACTCTCCGAGAGCTTGTCCCATTTGTTTAAAACTATAATTCGATCGATTAGTGCGTCGAATCAAACGTTAAGTGTTCGCGCCGTTGAAGCGATGTTTACAATCGACGGTCTATTATGGATGACGGTAATTTGCGTTTGTGCGGGAGGGAGTTGTCGATCGAGACGTAAACTGTAAAGTTGTGCTCCTTGTGTGCGTGTGGTTTGTCAACTTGAAATATTTTTTAAGTGCTTTTTCATTTTATGTTTTTTATTTAGTTTATGCATTTCCATTCTCTTAAGTGATATGATATAATAGCTAGGCTTGCTGATCCGGGAATATAGTGTCAGTTGGGACGGCTCCAAACCTTTGTGTTGTAGTGACTTGTTTTGTATTCAACTCTTTTTGTTAAAATTGTGTACGCTGTTTGAATTCCGCTTTTTACACCATTTTAATGAGTGATTATGTCATAATCAGTGTTGCCACATGCTCTTTTTGTTTCTGCTGTGTGTATGTTTACTTTTAGTTTGACTTATTGATAATTGGCCTTGGAAGAAAAGAGCAGGATAAAATCATTTTTTGTGTTTATATTTTTCTTTTACAACTATGTATCATTCTTAATATAGATTTTAATGGATAATAATAGTACAAAGAACAAAGTTAAGGCTGGTTTTATATTATGATCGTGAAATATGTATGTACATTTTTTTGTGTAGATTAAAAAAAAGAAAATATCTGTACTCTCTTAGTTGCACTAGCATTTTTAGAGCTTATCTGGGATATTAGTGTTGTTAGGTTTTCCATTTTATTTTATGTAATTTGAATGTACTGTTACTGTTTCTAAGACATCTAGTAATGATTGCAAATAACTATGAAATAATGGAATTCCTAACACAAATCCGATTGTGATTAATTTATGCCTTAGTAGTAGCTGTAGTCACTTTTTAATTTGGAAGTAGATTTTGTCAAATTGCTAATATTATGTTAAAACAAAATAATTTATTAAATGTTCTATGTTCCTCTGTAGGTTAATTGTATGAAAGTGTATAGAATGTTTTTTGACATTGACTTCTATTCGCATAACAGTCAGAATGGCGTTAGCTGTTAGCTAATGCCAAATTTTTTTTCTAAGTCAGTAAAAACATGAATTGTAGTTCATGTTTTTCATATGTCCTCTTGTTAGGCGACAACACTTTTAAAAATGATTGTATCTTATCTATTTATAGTTCCTAACTATACATCATTTTATAATTTTATTAAAGTAATAAGTTAACTCATAGTTTTTAAACATTTCAACTTGATAACCACTCAAAATGTACAGAGTAGTTTATCAAATATTTCCTCACAAATGAGTCAGTGTCGGTACTAGATTAGCCCACATATGACCCAGATCGAAATCGTCTAGAGCACCTATACGATTACCTATAGAGCACCTCATAAATGGGTCCGTGTCGGTACTAGATGTCTAGAAAAAAGTCAACTCAACGCCATTGGTAAATGAGTTTTATTATACTTTTCAAGAAGCTTGGGACGACATTTCTCTAAAAGCATGTAGTAATTTAATATAATTGATGCCGTTCTAATGTCAAATAATGACATCCGGGAATGGCAACGACACTATTTCACTGCAGTACATTGAATTTAGTTTAAATTAGCAGTAAAGATGAGTGTCTGTCTATAATTAGACCTGTTTATGTAATTTCATATTTTTCTTAATTTGTGTCTAGTTAGTCATCTAGTCATCAAACAGTATGCAAGATTAGCTATGTGTTAAGTTTCCATAAAATAAATACTTTTATTTACAATGGTAGTGTACTTTCATATCAACTATTTAGTTGACTATGACTGTAAATGCGTACATCTTTCAATAATTTCTTATTCAGAGATGAAACACTACAAAGTTTACCGATACTTGACAGAATGAAAGAAAGGTTAGTTAGCTTTTACATCACTATTGGAACATGGAATATATCACGTATAGAATTGGTGTCAGGTGAAACTAATATTATATATATATATATATATATATTTATGTATACATATATATGTACGTATATATATATATATATATATATATATATATATATATATATATATATATATATATTGTTACAATTATTCAATAATGCCACCTAAGACTCTGGTCTTTTAGTGAATATACAGAGTGCTAATAGTAGTTCGGATACTGGGATAGGAATGGGTTTCTCATTCGCTTTTCCTGTCAATGATATCGATTCAAATGAGGGGTTTTTTATAGATCTTACTATTTTATAAACATTGGTTTAAAGAACTTACAGTTTAATTTATTATAACACCAGATATTCTAGTTTAAGTAGTATTTGGACCCTAGGCTATTGATTGAGTACTGAACAAGCTGGCTTGCAGTGATTATGCAACATTTTTCTGGTATTTAGAGGGTGTCAGTCACAAGTATATATATAAATTGATTGTATTCTGAAAATGGGATAACTTTAGTGACGTCCTAAGTCACTAATGGTTTTTACATGTCTATTTTTTGTGTTTGTGTGGTATTCTTTAATATTGTATTACATTCACAAGTTTAGTCTAGACTAATTCTTCTTGTTAGACTTCTCCATTATTGCTGTTAAGTTTGGATAAACGGTGATGATGCACTTGCATGCTTTGAATGCTTTAATAATTATTTTTCCACAGATATTCAACTCCATCGCAAATGCTAATTTTTATTTGAGAATTTTGAAGTTATGTTTAATATTTTTATCTTTGAGTAACTAACTTTGTCTTTTCGCATGCTTATATTGTAAGGAAATGGCTAACAAAATATGTCTCTATAAATATATATATATCTTGTTTCCTTATTATAGTTATAATATAAAATGACAATCTTTTAATATATAATTTAGAGGAAATGTTTGGAAATTATGAACTTCTACAAAAGGACAAACATTTTTGAAATTGATTTAATAAAAAGGTAATCCATTATCACTGTTATTAATTTGTTATAATCATATTATGTTTATCAATAAGTATATTTAATAATTTTTTAGTAGATAAGTGGTATAAATGTTTATCCATTGTATCGTTACAGACGTAGTGGAGAATGGTCCGGTCCCGAACACGCAGTCTGTACACCATCCGCCCAGTCAACACCATCAGCCGGTGCAACAACAACAGGTTCTGCTCTATGGCTTCTTTAAATTGATACTTTAAAATATACACTTATGTGTACATTACATTATTAGGAGTGTTTTCTGTTGTGTTGTCGACAGCAGCTCAACTATTCACTATCCAATTTACCGAATAATGAAATGCTTAAATTGATTAAAAGATTCTTATTTAACAGGTTGTTATAGTTTTTTAGATAATGTAATTTGTAACAACTTTTTTCTTTGTTTACATAAAAGTTTTGAACAGATGATGTTAGATTTGCCTTAAGTTCCAGAAAGGATATTTCCACGGTGGTTGCACTATGAGGCTAATAATTTATTAAGTATGCTATAAATGAAATAGGTACATCCATAAAAATACTAGGTATTTAATGTTTTTTTTTGTGATATTCTTATGTTGTTGTTATAAATACATTCAATTAACTTTGAATAAATCCGTAAATTATTTAAACTATAAAGAGACATGCATGCGGAGATTATTTTATTGTACAATTGTTCTTGGAGTTGCATCTTACAAGGTTTCTATAGATTCATTTCAGTCTTTCATACAAATTCTTATCAATATCTTCGTGTACATAATAAAACAGCAACGGTAAAAATATTTGCTTTAACCGTTTTAGTGCCATTGTTTTTTGTTTTTGATGTCATTTATCTTTGTATCGAAAAAAAACTGTATCTCTTCCAAAAATTATTCAATTTTAATAATATTTTCCTGGATCCTTTTTATATTGAAATTACTAATAATATTATAATTTGAACTTTATGTAACACGTAGAAAGATAAAAAATTAACTATGTGTGCGAGCGATCTCCCATACCGCGCACTAAACAGCAACTGATTTCGAGAGCGCCATCGCGCTCGTGGCAATTTTAGTTAGTATGTGCACGAGCGTGAGGGCGCTCGTCGGCACTCAAACGGTTAAAGATATTTGCATAAAAAATTAGTTTGCGGACTATAAATAAAATAAAATGGAAAAATTTACTGTTCTATAAATTTGCAATATTTCTACATACATTATGCAAAACTGTGTTTGCTTGTTTGTACTTGAATGATGCAAAAACTAATGAACATATTTATATTTAGAATATTGTACTGTTTAAGGTTTCAGAAGTAAATGAAGGTATCTCAATGTTGGCTTTGAAAAATTAAGCAATGTGAAAAAATATTAGTCCATATACATAATTTAATTGCTTAAAATTACTTTGAAGCAAACCTGTTCTTTGTATATATGCAGGCTAAAACACTGTCGGTGGTACTTTAAAAATGTCAAATTTCTTAAGATCGAATATCGCAAAATATTATCCTCTACTGATTAAGGTTTACTTCTACTGAGAGTAGTAAGGAATTACTAAATGTTTGTACATATTTTTTATTGCTTGTAAACCATGTCAATTAATTTATTTAATATTAAGTGATATGTTATTGTCATGAGATAGAAAATAATTGATATAACTTACAGGTAACGACTTCATCAGCATCCAACAACAGCAGTAGCAGTGAACCGACTCCCGCACCACCTACCAACAATAATGGTTCGCCACCGCCGCCGCCGCCGGCGCCTACGCTCAACGGCCCAGCTGTGCCGCACCGTGCGCCCACGCCTCCGCAGAGTGCGTCCTCGCTGAAAAGTATGGCGCAGGAGGCAGTACAGCGGGCGGGTCTAGAGGCACCACCCGCGCCGTCGGATGTGGTGCGAGCGCCTCCCGTCACCGCTGAGGCGCACATACCTCCACTGCTGGGGGTGGCGCCGCTCGGGCCCGCACCCCTGCATAAGGTAAGTGAAAGTGGTAAAATATTTGTTTGAAGTTGTTTACACTTTGTTGTCAATTTTAGGTACCTGATCATTTGGGAATGTTCAGGGAAAATTCTGTTAAAATCTGTTTACTAGCTTTTATGTGATAAGGTAATGAGGTAAGCAATTGAAGCATTTTTTGGTTGGTAATCTGAAGAGGTCGACAAGTAGAAAACAGCTTCCTTGTGATAGCGTGGTGATCTTTTATGTTATCCAGTATTTTGAGCATATCAACAGGAAAACTTTTCTGAAAATCGTTATGACAAACAGACAAAAGAGCTGAAAATTCATTTTTTGTTAAACAAAAATAAATTAACTCTTAAAGGCTGCATGGGTCCATACAGGCCTGAGTGAAATCATATTTTGTTGCGTCCGTCCCCTACAGCCTGCACATTCTCTCCGCCTCCAATAATATCCACGTATCTTAGAGAATATCCAGCAGTCAGTAGTGATAGATGGTTGCGTTTGTCTTTTGTTCCCGACTTACCAGCTGGGTCTGCATGAATCAAGTATAACTCTTAATCACCTACAAATAGTTAAAGGTAAGCCATAAACACGTTCAATGTTTATTAAATTGTAATTATTTTTCGTTTCAGTTAAATATTAATTGTATTAAGTACAATTTCTTTAATTTCTAATTGAATATATCTAGTAATTTAGGTATATAATTATTTTTTACTTGCAGACGGTAATTTATGTCGCACACAATCTTGCATCAAGAAGACCGTAGCAAAGAAAACAATGCTAAATCAGTTTAGTTTATGTAACAATTATCATTTCAATTAATATGTCCTTTTATAAAAGAATAACCTTTATTTTATACCCGAAGTACTTATTTGAAAAATATAATCGATGATGTGATCTTTCAACATGAAACCATACACAATAAATAGTGGAATTTAGTCGACTTAGTTAATATAGAAGATAATGTAGAAACTGATCCAAGCAATTGTCTTTAATATAAAGACAATTTTACAAAAAATTAACAATAAGCTGTGCACGATTAGAGAGTCATTTCATATCTTATATATGTACTAAAGATTATCAATGGTTACTACATTCCTATTTCAATAAGAGTTGATTCGATTTATAAAATGTACTAAATATTGCTATAAATAAGAAAAAAACAATACGATATTCCAAATTTTTATATTTTTCGTATAATATTGTGAAATATAAGTTAATTAAAAACCAGTCTTGAAAGAAATTCAAAACTTGATTGAAAAATAAGCCAGTTGTAAGCTTCTAAATTTGATGATACGGATAGAGTTGGGTATATCCCTGTCTCTTTTCTTCTCATAGAATATAATGTGCAATATTAAAAATGACCTCACAACACAGTATTGCCGTCCTTCTCTAAAGTTTAAATTTAAACTTATAACTCGGTCAATTTTTAAGCTTATTAAAAAAATTTTCACTCTTCATCAGCTTGTACCTTGAAATTATGATTATTGAAATAAAAAAAATTTAGTCAAATACCCAATTACGTATATAACCAATTATCAAACCTTTGTAGTAGTTATAATAATTAGATTTTTAAATAATTGTTGTGTTATTTAATTTTTTTTATAAATCTTCATTACATTACCAAAATTAGTAGTTATAACTGAACCTCTTTAAAATTTCTTCTATAATTACAATCATGTAAGCCAGAGGTATAAAAAAATAATACTAAATCTGTAAAATTGAACAATTTTTATTCAATTGAATACTGTGAAAACTCTTGTTCAAAATAAGTACCATAGAAATTATTCAGATGTTTTTTTATTAGATGTTTAACTTATCGTATTTCTTACGTAATCAGCATAGTCCTTTTTTAATTTCATTGCACATATTTATTGTAAATGAAAAAATTCATGTTTTTTTGTGTTTGACTGCAGGAACACCAGCTGCAATTCCAAATGATGGAGGCTGCCTTCTACCATATGCCGCACCCTTCCGACTCGGAGCGCACACGAGCCTACCTCCCACGCAACCTTTGCCAGACGCCTCTCTACTACAACCAGGTAACTTTTTATAGAATTTAGCTCTGAACACATCTCGACGGTAAATTTATTTTTGTTCCAAAAATTGTAAATGTTTTTGAATGTTTCTTTTTAGCAGAAGAACTTAGTAAAACTTGCACTAAAATATGAACTTTTTGTGTAAATTTACGAGTGCTGTTCAAAAAGTAATGATAATAGTAATCCTGAGGGAAAATGTGTTGCGAAAGGTGGCAACACTGCATTAAATTGTGTAATCTATCTTTTGAGCAATCTATAATAATCAGTTTCAAGTTGATTGATGCACTGAGTGGACGTATGTGATAATTCATATAGCGTATGTTAGATATACGCCTAGCATATCCATATGGATAAGTTAAGGCAACGTTGTAACGTTAAATTTTTTGTTGACACTTGTGAAGAAACAAAAAGATGTGTATGAATTACTAAGTAAAGTGTATGGTGAAGAGGTTATGAACCAGGTGACCTTCTACAAGTGGTATAAAGCGTTCGAGGAGGGTAGAGAGAGCATCACCGACGAGTCACACGAAGGGCACCCTTCAATGTCAAAGAATTCTGCTGCCATGATTGTCTACGATGAATTATGTTAGAGAGCTTGCCGCACAGCTAGACATTTGAGTTGGCAGTGCATTTTTGTTTTTCCATGATGATTGGGCCATGCGACGCATGTCTTGCAGATGGGTGCTGCGCCTGCCCACTCACACCAGAACAAATGCAACATTGTGTCTCAGAGTGTCAAGATTTGTTATGGCAGTTCGGGGGAGAAGCAAACAAAGAAATAAATTGAATAATAATCGTAGATGAATCTTGGGTGTATCATTACGATTCGGAACTGAAACAACAAAGTCATTAAATGGAAAAGGGCGACGTCGCCAACCCAAAAAAAGCAAAGATGAGTAGCAGCGCTGGTAAGATTATGACGATAATTTTTGATTCCGAGGGTTTTTTGTACCAACATGTTGCTCCTCAAGGCCAGATGGTCACAGCAGATTATTATCAATCGGTTTTGATCACGATGTTGTGCCATTTTAAGAAAAAACATCGCTCACAGTCTAGTGGATTTTTTGAATGCTCGCGGCATCGTAACTGTACCCCACCCACCATACAGTCCAGATTTAGCTCCTTGCGACTTCTGGCTGTTCACCAAAGTCAACTTTGCACTCGGGGGACGGAAGTTCAAGCCCAATCTTGAGGTCATCAAAGCTGTGGAGGCGCATGGCAAGGAGCTCGAGAAAGATGGTCTGGCATTCGTTTTTAGAAAGTGGCAGGAAAGGTCGCAAAAGTGTATTCAAATCGAGGGGGGGTTCCTTTGAAAAAGGACATTTAGATTTAGAAAATTGAATAAATATTTTTTTGTACAGCGTTTTTATCATTATTTTTTGTACAGCCCTCATATTAAGATGTGTACAGTTGTTGAGTAAAAAGTGGAAATAGTTTGACGACAAATAACAGACATGTTACAAAGTATGCAGAATGTGTTAAAAATATTGGCAGTATTAGTACCAAAGGACATATAAACTGGCGAAAGTAGATGAAAAAAAAAGAATTATTTAACAACTAGGTATCCAAATCTTTTGTAATTTTAGGTTGTGTTTTTTGAAGACCTTATTTTCAGTGATTTGTAATTACTCACGTAAGTTAATAAATTAATTGCATTTAATTATTGAAAAGAGTAGTCATTATTCAAAGAATCCCATAATGTAAAAAATTTGTAAAACTTTGTTTAGTTTGCACAAGATATGTATTTGAAACGACAGAGATTTATTTTCCATTATCAGTTTTTCAGCTGCGGTCGTTTTTAACTCTGCATTGCTTTATGTGTGTAAAGAGCATACATTGCTTTCAGCCTGTACAAATCTATCACCGGCATTCTTTAATTCAGTACTTGGGGATGACATCATTTGGTTTTTTTCAATTCACAATTTTAAAATAATAGGTGTTGTGTAATAGTTCTTCTATGGGTTCTAGTTAATTTGCTACGTATGTTTCATTGCCGTTTTTTGCAGTTTACTTTTTACCTGAATTTTTTGTTGCTTTAGTTTGCTTAGGTATTGTTTTATTATGTCTTCACGATTCTTTTATAAACTTACCTTACCTATTTCCATCCTCGAGACATAAAACAGGCAGCCTGATATATGAAAATTGTCTAGTTCTTAACCTTGAGCATACTTCCAGTCTCCGAACTTATATGAAATATCTAATGTATAAACTTTTTATCTTTATTGTTTAATTGTATATACAGATAAATTAATAATTAGAAGCATGTTTTAAGCTGAAAAATTAACTTTTATTGCAGTCATGCAAACATTCACATCAAAACTCTTTGTCACGTGATACATAAATTCCATGAACGTAGCCCCAAACATCCAATTATATTGAAAAGGGAAGATTCTATCTCTTTCTCAAATATTGTCATTCTATACTGACACATAAATATTGTTTACGGAATTCATTTTATAGGATCAACGCTATCTTCTTCAAACAATTACTTCAATTTGGCCACGTATTTGAATATTATAATCTGTGTTCTGCATTTTGACATCATGCATTCTGATTGGTAGACAATTTGCGTTTCGGCTTTTAACTGCAAATTTTAAAATATCGACATCAGTCAAATACCCTATTGTCAATATTTTGATAAACAATTGATCATCAATGATTTTGACTATCTTACATCAATGGTGGCTACAAACCACCAATAAAATTATTTGAGACTGCATCCAAATGTTTGATGCGGACATTGTTCAATAACAGGTGCTGTTACCACACTCTGATACCGTGGAGTTCTTCCAGCGTCTGTCGACGGAGACGCTGTTCTTTGTGTTCTACTACATGGAGGGCACGAAAGCGCAGTACCTGGCCGCCAAGGCGCTCAAAAAGCAGAGCTGGAGGTTCCACACCAAATACATGATGTGGTTCCAGCGTCACGAGGAACCAAAGGTTATAAACGAGGAGTATGAGCAGGTAATCTGATATTTGGATGAAAACTATTTTTTTATGTGACAAATAGCTCCAGAGAGCTCAAAGCTTTGTATGTAACACATCATATTGATAATTGTTAAGGCTGTCAAATAGGGGTTTTTGGATTATACTTTAATACTTTTTTTGACAGATGCCATAGAGAATGAACAAAAACACTCACTTTCTCACCTCCAGCATTTGCTATGGGCTAGTAGAACCGAGATCTGTATCTAACTTGATATTGTATTTTTAAGAGTATGAATTTATCAGTAGTGAAAAGAAGTCGTCGAAAGTGCGTCTCTAACCTTACACAAATAGAATGTAATTAGAAAAAAAAATTTGGTATTTTTGGAATATAATTTACAATTAGGAAAGAGTAAAAAATAAAATTCAATATGTGATCATAATACCTAGAAAAAAAAGCTATATTTATAAATATGCATATATTATATTTTAATATATGAGGAATTGTTAATATTCTTGTAGAAAAATAAAAATAACAATAAAACTTAATGAAATATATAATTATAATAAATTCTGGAAAAATAATATAAGTTGCTTTTAAATGTGATATTCACTGACACCAGTTCCGTGTTTTGTGAAAATGAATGTTCTTTTGTCTCCTCTCTTTTTGAGTTTAACATGGATTTTTTTTACAATCCTGTCAGGTCTTCTAGTTTCATAGATTAGTATGTTACATCTGTGTACAGTGGGTACAATGGGACATATTCTTTACTTTGTTTCATCGTGATGACTCAAAGAGTATCGTAGAAATAGAATTTACTAATCATAATTAAAAACAACCTCACTTTTTCTAAAAAAAATACAAAGTTGTGTCGGCAGTGTTTACATTTCAAATTAAACTAAACATGTTGATAGCAGTGCATTTCTATAATAAGGACTCGTCGTTTGATCCATAGTCAATAAGTTATTTTTGTTATAATGACCATTATTTATGTAACAACAGTTAGTTAGAGATTTACCCATTAGATATTTCACATATATGTTGGTTAATTCAGATTTTGACTATTGTTAAACGAAACAATAGTTAAAATTATTGCCATAGAAATTAATGAGGAAATATTTAATTTTGTACAGGGGAATATTTTCGGCTGACAACACTCAGTGTTGCAAATGTCATTTGATATTTTCTCTTCAAATTTACAACTTAACGAAAATTTTCGTGTCTTAAATTTTCTCATTTTTTATTCTTTGTTTTTATTATAAATACATACGACCGAAGATAATATGCATTCAACAAGTAAGTATGATTACACGAATATTATTGCTTAATGTTTGCTAGAAATTTAATTTACTTGAATTGTATTTTATTATGTAAATAAATTATCACGTTTTACTTTCTGTGTAAATCCAGTAATTTAAAAAAGAAAAAATAGACCAGTTCATGGAATTGATTAACAAATATAAAATAGTTTAGAGAAAAACTGACCACACTAGCGTGGCACAACACATGGTTTGGAACATTTAACGGATCAATTTAATGAAGGTCCTTCACTTTACAGAGACTTACAGAGTCCCGAGACAAAAAGGAGAAGTATGAGACCGGAAGTGCGGACCTTCACCTCCTAAGTCTTCCGCTTCAAGCGAGTGGCTTGATGATATATTAACATATTCAATATATAACCTGTCTCCAGTTTATAATAGTGATGCGGGTCAAGGTATGCCAAGTTAAATTATCACATTTGCATGTAAATAATGAAGGATGTAAATCTATTAACTATCTTATATTTTTAACTGAACCTGGAGTTAAAACTGATGGCTTCATTGTATCAGTAGAGATATTGACTTGGATTTTAATCTGTTATTTTTAACCTCAAATAATTTGTGTTTATTAACAATTTTTTATATTTAAAATGAAAGTTAAAAAATTAAATGTAGACATTAAATTTAAAATTGACTTAAATATTATTATGAATCACTTATTTATTGATATTTTCAGATAATAAGCTTGAACATATAGTTGAAGGCTTGCATAAAATACCAGCATTTGCACCATGGCATTTGCAACATTGGCACCGTGAGTATACAAATGTTATATGAATTACTTCTCTCGCAGATAGTTGCTATATTTTATAAAAAGATATGTTGTCTTCTTTATTCAACTTTCAATTTGTTGTTTACAATGTATGTGTATTTATTTTACCCCCGTGACTCATCTGAAGTTTGGCACAATGCTTAGTGAGAATAACGTTTGATTGTCAGTTCTTTTAAGTTGAAAATACACTATTATGAATATCAAGCAATACACTAATATGAATGTTTAGCTTTGTCTCTGGGTATTTACATATATATTTGAGTTACATTTGTGTTTTTAGATATGTATAACTCAATAAATTTATTAAAATTTAAATTTTATTACACCTTTAAGAATAACCTGATTATGAGAATAATATAGATTATGGAACCTAAAATATAACATTAGGTTTTGCCACTTTTGAAATAGGTTATTTGACAACAATACCACAATTCAGGGTCATCCTATTAGATTATAACGTAAATAATCGTATTTCATTTCATTTTCGGAAAAATAAGTTTATATTTTGTAAAAAAAACGTAAACAAATCATAATATTTTTTTAAATTCAGTCATCGTCGCAAACACCCCGTTATTGGTTAAAAGTCAGATGACGTCGCACACAATTAAACAAACCGATTGTAGTCACTGTCTTTAACTTTTTAATTTATGGTCCTTTTTTTTTAATATATAACTATCACACTTTAGATTTAGTAATTTTTTTTTTATAATATTACTTCATTGCGTAGTGTAGGTTACATAAAAAGAAATACAGTACAAATGATATATTTAACTGAAATTATTTCCAATCCTGACTAACGTATTATATAAAATTATTTAATTTCCATGCAAAGTGTATTTTTAAAAAAAAAATTAGTTAAAAATATTTAGAATGAATAAGCAAAAAGACCTAAAGAACCTAAAAAATGTCAAGCCGGATCATCAGCAGAACGTCCATATTTCCATACGCTATTAATTTTCAGTGATTATGTATATTTTGTATATGAAAATAAATAATATATCTCTTTACCAGGCCTGCTGTTTATGTTTACTGGCGTGTGACGTCACGTGTCAAAAAACTGTGTTTTTAGCGCGAGTTTGGCAATTTAAACTTTAAAAGTGATTTTAAACGAAAAATACGAGATATATCCTGGATATATAAATGTAGTGTGCTTATAATGCAATACAGAACTATTTAGAACAGTTTTATAATATTAGTCAAATAGCCTATTGTGTGCAAAATAGTGTTACGTAAAGTAAATTTTTGTAGCTTTTTGTATATGGGGTTCAGATCATAGATATTAGTGTATATTTTCATAAATCATCATTTTATAAAATAAAGAGCTAAATATATATAATTTAAGTTGTTTTTATAGAAGATAGATTTAGATCATGGAGCACAGTAGAACCTTTAATACATTTTTTTGCAGCATACGATTTTTGAAGTTGGACCCTTAAAAGGTTTTACTAAAAACAAAAAAAAATATAAATTTCATATTTTTTTGAAATGCTTTTTGGAGACCAAGTCTATCAAACACGTTTTCTACTTTATGGACTCTCTTATGATAAAAATGTTAGTAAACCAGAGGATATATATTTTATACCTCTAAAACTTATAGGTTTCAAGAAAGAAAAGAAATATTTTGTAAATTTACAAACTACTGCTACTAACAATTTTAATAACAAATTTCATTGTTTGTTTCAGATGCAAATAAAAGGAACTGTCAGTTTATAGCTTTACAAACAAGAAAAATAATTATTCCTTTAAGTGATGAAAAGGTGGAATATAACAAATTGAATTGTTTAAAAAGAGTTTGTTGTAACTGAATGTGCAGAGGAACGCAGAACTTCATCAAAAAGACTTGGAATTAATATTACGAAAAAAAAACTTTAAATTGAAATTGGCAAAAAAAATTGCAAAATTGAATTAATAACCAATTTATATTTTTGATTTTATATCTTCCGTTATTAAAAAAATTGAATTTTACAAACACATAAATTATTTTTATTAATATATAAAAATTTATGTCTAATTCCACAGTTATTGGTTTTCAGCAGAGACTAGTATTATCATGTATATCTTTCGTCACTGACATTCTGGATGTTTATCGTATATACTTGTTACGTTAAAATCTCCTCTCTTAAATCCTAGATCTGATCTAATAAATTGTTATTAAGGCATTGGCCTTAAAGAGACTTTGATTATTTCATGCATACAACTGCCAATGAATATTAGAGAATTGGCAGCATTATATAATCATATTTAATATTTTTAAGTCAAATTATATTCTACCGTATAAGATATACCTTATGTATGCTTGTGTATTGCATGATTGCGAAAGACTTGATCACTGTGATGACTTGTCGGTGAAGGTATACCGCTAGGTTCTTCAATAATCTCTATATTTTTGCTGGATTTTGTTTCCTTGCTTAAGGAGAATCGTCTCCTCACACCAAAAGTCTTTTCTACAATAGTCTGCATTTTTTTGACTATCATAGTGAAGTCGCTGAGAAGCTGAAGTCTACTAGAAAGGTAAGTAAGAAAGATTTCAAAGCGTAACCGCTACTGTCCAGGAAATAACAATTGCAACAATTCTTTCAAAAAAAGTTTGTAAAATATTTTTTTTTATAGTGCTGGTCTTAAAAATAGTCGGAGTCGTCGTCAATTGTTGTGATATCCGAAGATTTACACAACCCAGCATATAGAAAACACTTTTTGATCGTATCCGGAGTCACTCGAGCCCATGCTGTAGTTACCGTTTCAATGGCATCTAAAAGATTAACGGAAAATGGCCCTGCCGTTTTTTCGATGTCCTCCCATTATTTTCTGTACTAAAATCTTCCGATAATGACTTTTGAGGGTTTTAATTATCCCTTGATCAGTTGGTTGAATCACTGATGTAGTGTTTGGTGGTAAAAATGCCAGTTTTATGGTGGTCAGTTTCTCAATTTTAGGATGAGCTGGGCAATTGTCAATAAATAAAACGATTTTTTTTTTTTGGGAATGGGAGTCCCATTTGCGTAGAGCTTTTTCGAAAATCTCTGAAGTCATCCAGGCCTTTTTATTTGCTTCGTAATCAACTGGCAAAGATTTAACATTTTTGAAATACCTGGGTTTTTTTTACCTTGCCTATGATAATCGTTTTCTTTTTTCCCCTGCCATACTTGATGAAACAAGCACGGTGATTCTATCTTTTGATCATTTTCCACCTACGCACTTTTCCCCTTTAAATTTCAAGGTTTTTTCAGGAGTTAACTTAAAAAACAAACCTGTCTCACCTGAGTTCCATATTTGGCTATCAGCGTCATCTTCAGTCAATTTTGGGAAAACTGTTTTTAGCCAGTTGTCACAGTCACTTTGCGATACACTAGCGGCTTCTCCACAAACTTTGCCTACTACAATATCATGTCGTTGCCGAAATCGGTATATCCATCTCTCAGAACACTCAAAATCCATTTTTCCAAACAGTCTGGCAAAATGATTAGCCAATTCTTGCAGCAGACGACCTCTCAAAGGTACATTGCGGATTCTTTGAACTTTGAATCACACTAGAAGGGCATTTTCGACATCTTGATGCGTCGGTTTATGGTTTTTCTTAATTTTCAAGGATTTTGATTCAAAGCATTCTAATATTTTATCACATTTTTCTACATTGTAGATATTGTTCAATGGGAAACGTATTCTTTGCACAAATCAGTATTGTTTTTACCATTTTTCAATTTTGAAATGGTTTCCGCCTTTTCTTTAACAGTGAATGAGCGTCTAGGAGTCGTACTTATTCAAAAGTTTACTAAACACAGTTGCTACTCAGAATATCACTTTGTAACTGAATCATTTTAACTCCGAATCGTACACGCTTACCTACTATTAAACAAAAGGTAGAAGTCACCACAGTTGCTGACCATCTGTGTGGATGTAAACAAAAAATAAGAAAGCTCTTTGTGTCTTTGGCGGCCAAGTTCTGTCGTAATATCTGCATGGGATTTCTAGGAATTTGTTACAAATGACTCGTTAAAAACAGTCGCTACACCCGAACTCGGCGTTATATCCGAAGACGCTATAGGCGCTTGAACTGTATTAAAGTATGCTTTAAATTCAATAGACTTAGATTTAACGTTGCATAGAAAAGTGGTTGCTATAGCCAAGGTCGTAATAAATGAAATCCACTGTTATAAATAATTTTTGTAATAATTTTTGATTTACCGGAAATTTTATTTTTCCTTTCATTGCCAAGTCATAAAATGCTTTCTTTCACCATTCTATACCGACCAATAAAATCAACGTTTCCTTAAAGTTCCATTTGAGACGCTCATGACTGGAAAGTTTTTGGTAGGTAAACCAAAAACTTAAATAAAATATAATCTAATTATTTCTTCATCTGATGATTTTACAATATTTAATTATGTGCCACTTTTCGTTTGAAAGAAATCTGAAATACCAAGTTGGCAAGTGACGTGCATCACAGCTGTTATTACAGAATATAACCAGCCGTCATCTTGTTTGAGCACCATGAGTAGTCAAAGTACATAACTAATTCATGAGTAGTCAAAATACATAACTAATTAAAATTTTAACCACTAGTTGAGATAATGATGGATCATACAACCTCCTGCAGTCACATTTAACTATTTGTCAATTTAACCACTGAATTTTGACAATTACTTTAACTATGGATCAAACAACGGAACCTAAAAGTCTTCTAAGAGGTGTATTCGGCCATATTTATACAATGTTCCGATTATAAGAATGAATATACACTTCAGAATGAAATAATGAAATACAGAGAGATTATAGACAGTCAGATAGAATTCTACTTTCTAATGGGGTTATGTATAAAAATAATTGCACTCGGACAAAATTAAAATTTTAATTACATAGTTTCTAAATCTGATGGAAAATACAGAAATATGTAAAAATGGAAGGAAGATTTTGTCAGCCGATTAGTAATTAATAATTGTTTTGTATTTTTTCAGGGTACCTATATTTATTTCGACTATGAGAAGTGGGGCCAACGGAAGAAGGAGGGCTTCACGTTTGAGTACAAGTACTTAGAGGACAGAGACTTGAATTAGCGCGCTCATTCCCATCAATCATTTCCATGTGGGACGCAAGTCAGCCCACGAGTGATATTGTATAGATCATCATTTTTTTGTTTTGTTTTGTATGAGGCGGTGACGAGGAACGCGACTTTATGATGCGCGGAGCGTTTGATACGTTTTTCAGTACATTGTGAAGTGAAACTATTGTTGAATTGAGTTGAGTTCGTAACGGGAAAACGATGGAGCGTGGAATGTAGTTTGTAACGGAGGCGACGTTGCGCACACAGCGCTGGAAGTAAACGACAAACGGATTTACAATTGTTACAAGACTATCATCATTTGGGTGGCACCAAACATAATAATAGACTATATAAACGCAATTAATTTCAAATTTCTTCTGTTAATCATTCTGAGAAACTTCTTTTGAGTACCTAATTACAGACGGACACGCAAATGCAGACATACGACAAAACGTTCATACACATTTGTCGGCATACACAAGATATTTAAAGCAATCTATAATGGCAGCTCCAAATATGACAATACATTAGTAACACAAGAAATATTTCAAGTCCGCCTATGTCTTGAAATATATGTTTATTAAATTTGTGTTCAATAAAGAAAATTTTTTATTATGGTTTTTCCCATTTATTGTGTGTAAAAATCTATTTACAAATTTTCAATATTTGTTTTTCATTTTTTAAAATATGAACAGAAGAATCTTTGTATCATTTGTGATTTTTAAATTCACTAGTTGTCAGTTGGGGCCTATTTTTGAAATCATAAGCAGATCGCAACTTGTGACGTATAGTTCATAGCCAGTCTACCTCGGAAAGTGATATTATACAAGATAGAAAGGCCTTAAAAATATAAATAATCGTAGATTTAAATTAAATATTATTCTAGCTAGCGAGCCTCAATTTCAAAGAATATCTCGTGTATACCGACATATTTTTCAATATAGTCGCAATATACCTACTTCTGTTTACTAGAGTTATACGCTAACAGCTAAGTGCCGTTGCTACTATTGTGATGAACTATGGATACATAGGTTATTTAATTGTTTTTATTTATTTTGTAATCTGCCTCGGTGAGTTGTAGTGCTCGCTTTATGGGTAAATCGCTATTGTGATGTAAATAAAGCATGAAAGTTGTCATGTCAATCAATAGTAATGAAAAAATTAAACAATAAAAATGCCTGATGATTCTAATTCATAAAAGGGAACTAAAAACAAATGAACATTGAACAAACTAGTATTGAACAAATAAGTACATACATTTTTTTATGTCTATTGTGATAATGCAGCATTCGGCGCATCGAGGCAACAGGCGTAGACGCCCGACAGATAGTTGCTCTTGTCTGATTGGTTGTTATTTAATTATTAAATATTATTTATTATATATTTTTAACAGCGGCGATACGATTAGAGGCTTCCAATGGAAATAGGTTTAATTTGAATAGGAAGAGAAAAGTGACAATGTTTTTGAAAGATTGATGTGTTTTTAATGTTTGTTTTTTTAACCGAACGAATGTTTAATAAAATGGTTTTATATAGTGTGAAAAAAATGCGTATGCCACGTAGGCTTAAAATCACTTTGTTTTTTAGTCATTTTTATAATACCTGTGCAAACTTTGAACCGAATTAAATAATTGATTTTAGATATCTTGATTATAGTATAGAATTCAACTTGTACAAATAATTAAAAGTGAAATGCGTTGTTTTATTACCATTGCAACGTTAATTATGACACAGAGAATGTGTTACAATACTGACAAGGGTTGATATTAGTAATTGACGCTAGATTCTTTGTGTTAAGAAAATATAAAGGAAATAAAAAAATTTATGATCACTGCCCATTTTATATAAAATGTGAGTTAAAAAAAGAAGATATGTTAAAAAAGTTATTTGTAATAGAGATATGTTATATTTATATACTATATTATATTATAAATAGAAATGTTTTAATGTATTTGTACATAATAATATATAAGTGTTGTTCTCATGTCTTGAAAGGCTTGCGTCAGTTTGTAACACTATTTGTGACGACCGGACGCATTTGTTTTGATTATTTAGTTAATAAATTTTCATTTTAATAGTTACGACAAAACAGTACAAATAGTTTGAAGTAGTAAAATTTAAATAACGGCGACATTGTGTTGCCAGTATACAAAATTGTCAATTCCAAAATGTAAATAAGAAGTAAGATGTATTATGTTAGAGTTTAAAATGATGTGATTAATCTGGTAAAAAATTGTGATTGTAAATTTTGTATCGAGTCCATTTGAAAATAAAAATATTTGTTGTTTTAATCTACAAAAAGATTGGTGAATTACATCAAACACATCACATGTTGCTACATCAAATAGGATTTATACTTATAGCAAGTTCTTAAGGCTCCAAGATATGGCCGACATTACTTATGGATCTCTTTCTAGTCCCCATTTAATGCTTAACTAAATTTAATGAGGAATTGTTGTTAATTTTGTTAAATTTAAATTACCATTAACTAAATTGTAAGGCGGTCAATGCAAGAGTTTCAAGTTTTTAAAGTATGTCAAACGTTTTCTTTTCCCTCGAACCTGTGACTGAAGTTCTGGTTCTTTTCTTGTGCATGCCCTCTTTTCAACTGGATCCTCTTTACTTTGTATAAAATTTGTAAATTCTTTTCAAACATATCCATCCGTATGTGCAATTTACATTTGGGTTTTCATAGTAATATTAAGTCAGTTTTTATTATTTGATTTCATTGCTTTATTGTAATATCTATTTGACTACGCCATTTTATGCATCTTTGTGTAAATTAAAAGAATATAGACTGAAAATCTATTTAGTAAGCTAATTTAAATTTTTCAGAACCCTAAATTATTTTAAAAAATTTAGATTCATAAGCGCGATGAATGTATTGTTATCATTATTAAAAGTAACAGTGGCATAGACTGAAATTCTTGCATTGATCATAAAAAAGTATGTTTCTAGTTTACGCCAAAGTATCTAATGAACGTTTCTATTTTAATTGCCTTTGTTAATTGTTTCATCGTCTTGCATATATTGCCACCGCATTGATGTCACAAGCCACAAATTTATTTTATATCTTCATGATTAAATTGAAAACTGTTGATTAAATTTTAAACTGAGCTAACATGGTAAGTATGTGTTGTGATCAATTGCTGCACGTCGTTTAGTGTGTAATAAGTAATGGAAACTCGCCAGACGTACGTAGGAGATGGCATTCGATGCAAAAACGACAATGTACTGTGGATAAGCTGTTAAAGGAGGCGTGATGGTCGCTGTTTACGATTCCATAAATTAAATTGTTCCTCAAAGCGATACAACCTGCACGCCATCGTTAATAGCTACGTGATTTTTGCGAAAGTTTCCGTTTTAAGGAGGTTTTTGCGAGCATCATTTGAGAATGTAGAGTATACTTAAAATGGTATTTTTATATATACAAATGTATGTTAAAGTTAAGCGTTTTTGTATCGATTCTGTCCAGGTGCGCAGACGAACTGGTTTCGAGTGATATTTTCATAGTTTGTAAAGCCTCTAATCGTGTCTGCCTTTTTACACAACTGCTAACTATCTGTCGGGACAATAATGGGTAGAGGCGGCATGGAGCTGCTCACAATAGGATTAACAGAGCGAAATAGTATTGTTTTTAAGTGTGATGATTATAAATAAATAATAACAGTTAGTGAAATCGTCCCGTTTATTGCATTGTAGTAATATAGGACATCGCTGTAAGGTGTTTCGTTGTTGCGGCGACACTGGGCCTTAGTACAAAATGGCGGATTGCGTCTCGCCACGTTATGCAAAAAGTAAATAAAATGAAAAAATAATAATCCACTGTTGATAGTTTTCACTTTTGTAAAAAGTTTATCGAGTAAAGAAAAAAAAAATGGTAAAGTAATAATTTAAAAAAATTATCTGTACAGTTCTATTTGTATAGAAATAATAAATAACGATTTAAAAATTATTCTTGAAGTTTTATTCTGGTTTTCTCCCAGGTTTCACTGTACAAAAGGGTCTCTTTTAATAATTATGAAAGTGAACCCGTAATTAGCCTGCAATGAAAGAAAATGAGGTAGATTTGTTTGAATATGCAAGCGAGACTACTCTTAAATTGCACCAAGGTTATATCTTTTCATTGTTTGTGGCTGTGTTTAGCAACACTGGTAATCTTTGAAAATGTTGATTTGACTTTGAAATTTCTTTTACTATTGGAAATTTTGTACGTTTTTTCTAAACTTCTTTATGTACTGCTGTTAGGGAAGATGTGAATCAGCTTTAATGGAAATTTGATAGTACGTCTATAAGCAATAAATAGAGCATAGGTAAACAATGAGTAGGACCATTTGTTTTATTTATTCATTTCACACCTTCTGGTTGAAAACAACTTAAAAATTGTAACTTTTAGGAAACGACATTTATAATCATAGCATTTAGCTAGTTTTATAAATAACTGACAGGGAAACTAAAATATGTATTTTTGCATATTTACTAGTATATTGTGATTTACAGGTTATGAAAAATGCTTTTCAATTCCAATAATTTAATCTTGTATATTGAATTAAATCTATTTTATTCTGAAGATGAGATTTATTGGTCGTAATAAAATGGAATGATGCATTTATAAGTTGTTTTTGCTGTGTAACCATGTCTGATTCGATATTATTATGGGATGCATGAAATAATTGACAATATTTATGTTCTAATCTGCGCAAAACAAATGGGGGAATACTAGGTAATACTGCTAAATAAGTACATAAAAACAATGCAGTTATGTATGCAGCAGGAACATTTACACAAATTATTTGTCCCCATAAATGGGAAGTGTTTAGTCATCTTAAATAAAGGTGCAACATTAATTTTTCATTTTTAGTTTTTCAGTATTCATTTTTAATTTTTATTTCAAAATTTATCTTGTGTTTATATTAAAACAATGCGAGAAAATAGACTAAACTTGTTTCGAAAATCAGAAAATATTCGCGAATATGGGTACTAATACGAATACTGAGTGCAAGTTTTGACTAATTTCTCAACAAGCAATTATTTTTAGCAATACTGGTTTAATCTTTGACCCTTTAAATGCAAGACTATAAAGTGAAAAAGATAAATCATTGTTCATAATATGTAAGAGAAGAGGCATATCAGTAAGGTTGGTTATATACACTGATTTTAATAAAAACAGGATTGACTTATTCATAATAATTTTCCACTTGACAAACTTTTTATTATGTCAAATTGTTTGTATCAAATATTTAAAATTTTGCATAATAACATAATTTTTTAGTTCAATTTCAAGTGAGCTACATAACTAATTTCTACATAAAAGTTCATTCTTAGTTTTTTATTGACAACCTTTTTTTACCTTTTATACTTTGACCAACTTTTGCTATTCAGTTAGTAGTAGCGAATAGGGTACATATACTTGAAAATTTTTAGATATTTGCTAAAATAAAAGTAAATAAATCTTATATCCATGCTGCTTGCCTCACTTTCTTGTGAAATGTAAGTCTGCGTGTTTTGTGATGCCACTGTAAAATTGTATTGTTTTACTTTATTGTTGGGTTCATAAAGTATTTGTAGTTCTCGTAAAGTACAAGTCATTGAAAGACATTTCTTATCTTTCGTGACTTTGAATCAATTTTGATTAAACTGCAGTTTATTTTTTTGGTGATTTTAATGTTTTTGAAGAATATTAAGGAAGATTTAGTTAGAATTTTTCATTTATACTTTGCTTTACATGAGTTTTGTAAGCAAGTTTTAAACTTTTAAATTAATCTGGTGTCATCGTGGTAGAAATTTGTTATACTGACGTTCAGGTCAATATTTCAATGTATTTTTGAATTTTTCAAGAGACCATTGTTATATTTGGAAGTGGAAAATATTTAGATATGCACATTCTAAAAATTAAATAACATGAAACCTCATTCACAATTAAATGAAACTACGTGATGTAGTATTACTTCTAGTTTATTTAAATTCTTTACCACGCTCAGCAAAGATCTTTGCTAATAGCCCACCTGAAGATGTTGTAATACAAGACCACAACCAAGGTTAGGTTGTGGTAAAGAATTTAAAGAAAGTAGACACACACATATATATAGATATATATATTTATATATATATATATATATATATATGTAAATATATATATATATATATATATATATATATATGTATATATATGTGTATGTATATATATATATATATATATATATGGATCTATATATGATGCATGAAAGTCCCATCAATGACAGCAATCACTTTTCTTTATACTTTCAAGGTCTGCAAAATAGTAGGTAAACTTAATAAACTTTTAAATACAAAATTAATTGCCAGTAGTCCTAGATCACTATGACTGAAAGATTTGTAGGGGCACGAATGGTATGCTGATTGTGAAGTAACGTGCACAAACGTTGTGCCAACAACGGTGCAGGAAATGCTAACTTGCAGTTTCCCCTGCCACCTTTTTTGTAAAGCAAAACTACATGAGCTTGTTTATATATTATAAGCATAATTTTTGTTAAGAGAGCGTTCCATGTAATTGTGGGGGAATCATGTTGGAGTTGTTCCAATGTAACTAAATTTTTGTTTTCCAATGTCGTTCCAATTGTCCAAATGGGTTTGTTGCAACGTGACTAACTTTTTGAGGCTTACATGGTAAAAGCACTCCTCCAGTATTCTACAAGTAGTGGAAATTTTTGGTATGTTATGAGGGGCACTGTCTATGGTATATTATGAGGGGCAAGACAATGACTGCAAACACTAAGGCTGGAAAAATTGTATCTGACAAACATCAGTACATCATCAGACAGAAATGCTTGTTTAGTCATAGTTACAGATGAAAATTGTACGGGGTTGTGATGAAATATAAAAGTATACCATACTCACAAACCCTCTCAGCACCAAAACCGTACAAAGGAAATTTTCATTATTATATTAATCTCATCATTAAGTTAAATTTTCAATTAATTAATTTACTACAAGTTAAATTTTCACTATTATATTAATATCTTTTGTTTTGGGTTTCAGTATTCTTGTCTATCTGTATATATATTCTTCCCAAATATTTGAAAGTTTTAAGTTATAAAAAATTATTTACGCATATCAAAAGTAATATTTATTTACTTTTATGTCTATTTGTCTAGTCTAAAAACTAATGCACCAACTTTGTAGTATTTTTGTCATTGTGCTGGGTTTCAGTTATAAAAAGAAAATATGTTTTTTAACAGGAAAAACCCACCTCAATGACGAGGATTGAAAAACAAATTCGAAACAAAATTTGTAATTTGTCATAGCTTAGTACTTTTGTCCTAAATGTGTTTCACATATATTAGAATTTCCCTTTTGAAGCATGTTCATATGTTGATTTTCATGAGGGCTTTAGGTAAAATATTGTTTTTTTTTTTTGAAGTGAATACGTCTTTAAATTTGCTTCCATAGTGGGAGGCAATTCAGAAAACTTGATGATAACAAAATCAGGGGATATAGTTTGGCATTGCAGCTACGTAACTGTCATTTACATTACACCACTCGATAGTTAAAGGATCAAAGAATTTCTTACGTTGAGTGGGGACTTTGACGCATAGCGAATAAGAGGGGTATGTGCCGCCATTTTGAAGTTGTTTTCCGACATTACATCATTTCCATTTAGTATAAATTTTGACTCAGAGAAGCTGCGATGCTCGTTTGCGTTTAAATTGACAGCTCTCATCAAGATTTATTGATTGAGTGTATAAAACATTAGTGTGGAATGGTTATGGTGAATACGTATGGTGTTAAAGTTAAAAATTAAGAAAACCTAATACAATATTCTCGTAAAGAAGCAAATCAAAATATAGAAATGGTATACGGTTGAAATGAGTTTCTCAAGGGCAATCCAGTGATATTCATAAAACACCGTATGATAGAGCGGTGCCGAGAATGTAAAAAATATTACTTTTTAATGTAAAAAATATTACTTTTACCATTATGATTAAGAAAAATAAAATCATCACAAATGATTAAATACCAGAATCAGACTAACTTAATAACCTTTTCTTTTTGCTTCGCTGTGCTATAATTTATGATTCCCGAGCAGTAAGATTTTGTGATCATGAATAAATTAGTTAATTAGCATTTCAAAAGGAGCAAAACGTATGTGACTTAAATACTAAAGGAGTGTATTGAAAAACATGTCATAGGCTTACTCAATTGTTTATTAAAATTATATCTCTCGATAGCATAGTAGACAGTTTTCCTTCAAACTATCTGCGTTTCCCTCCAAACTTTCCACCTTTTCCACCCTTCACTCCTTTTCCATTCTTTATCCTCTTCCTAAAACCACTAGCTTCTTCAGTGTCATCATCAGAAACATCGCCTGTGGTTCTCTTCTTGCCTTTACCCTTCTTGTCTTCCAATTCCTTCACCTCCTGTGGAATAGAAGAATTATAGAGCTTATTATTTGTTTCCAAATTTGGTCAATGAGTTGCGGGGAAAAATTTTAAATTGATGAAAGATCCCAAAGTCCACAATTCTATTAATTTTTAGACCTTCCCTCGTATTACATTGTAAGATTTATTAAAAAGCTATTTTAAAAAGGTGAACATCCATTTTAATGAAGGGTGAAAATTTGTAACCCTTGCGATGCTGTGCTAAGTCTTTACTCTTTACTCCACCTACGTATGAGATGGCATACAGCAGACTTCATTTATCTTCATCTTCTTATGCCTATCTTTCATTACACATAACTTGATTTTCAACTTACAATTTTAGTCAACCGTTGAGCTTCTCCAACCCTTTCCTGTAGCACCATCACTTCGGTCTCCTCGGTTTTGTAGAGGGGCAGCTGCTTACCTATAAGCTGCTCTATTCGCTGGTACAATTCCACATCATACTGTAAATGAGAAATTTACTTCTATTGCAACTGATTTTGATCATATTTGGGGGAACTAGTTAGAAATTATTAATAATATTCAAATTGTTTTACACTTCGGTAAAAGTTTTTGAAAATTATCTAGGGCATTAAAACAGGCGAATACTATAAGAACAAAAATCTGGGGATTAACTAGTAATAAAGTTTGCACCTCCTTATAAAGTTTGTATGTTGTCTCAGAACTTGAGTAGTTATTATGGTTTTTTTTTTGGAAACTGTATAAGTGATGCAAGTTGACAAATTTACAGCTAAAATTGTATGCTTATAAAGTTCGATCATTTTACATATCAAGTAATACAAAAAGTATTGCTAATATTTTCATTATGGCGCATCAACTCCATTTACTAATATAATCCTCCCCTCTCTTATTCCTCCTTCATTTAATTATGGCCCATGCACTCTTGGGCTTTTTCTTTAGAATTTCATTATAAGATAAACTTTCATGTAAGCAAAACAGGAGTTTCCTTTCAACGGTTTGATGCAAATCCGACTAATTTGAAGGAATTTTCACATTTAACCAAACATACGATGATTTGCTTGCATTAGGCATTATTATCGTTTAAATCTGGTCAAATCTTGCTGTGCTGAACATCTTCAATCTAATAAAGGAATCTATGTATTATTAGATTGAAGATCCTCAATCTCATATAATACATAGAAAATGAACTTATAGATAATCCCAATGCGCATTATGATAACTGTTTTCTAAGAGAATGTATTCAGTCACATCACGTTGGGGAAAGTACTTATTATAGTTATACTTTAATAGATCACACTCGACCTGAAAGAGCCAGCAATCTACAGAACGATTGTTCGTGCTTGATTGGTAGTTGAGCTCACATTATATCAATTGTGTGGTATCTTGAATATAGGGGCATCATCCTTTTGAATTGCCTGTGATGTTCCTCAATAATGTTATTATTGACGAAAATGCTTAATTTATTGATAAATTCTGTAGAAACTAAATGTGAATTAGTAACTTGAGTGGTACTCGGTTGCGTTTTAGCCCTGTTTTTATAGGTCATACATATGCTAATATTTGCAAGAGATTCAATCTTCTAAGCTATCAGAAAAGCTGTTGTCGATTGAATAAGGGCCTAGCACATCTATGATATATTCGTCTGTGCTAACGATAATAAATGTTTTAAGCTTTAACATAAACTTTCCCATTCGTGGAGTTGTGAATATAAGAATTTTTGAGGAGGCAAATAAAAAAATGTTTACACACCTGTGAGACAAAAGTAATAGCCTTCCCAGCTCTGCCTGCCCTGGCAGTGCGGCCGACTCGGTGAATGTAGTCCTTACTGTGCATTGGAATGTCAAAATTCAAAACCACATCCACGTGCGGTATGTCCAAACCTCTGTAAAATTGTTAATAGCTTATTAAATTGTTTCGATAGGTTATTGCCAGTCGTAATTTTAATTTCTTTTTAGAAATTATTTCACAAACCAACATCTACGGTTGTGTCCGAATTGTTTTATTTTTTAATATCTTCCTGTGTAATTGTAATGATATTTAAAATTGTCATTTTTTTAATTTACATTACTACTTTAATTTTGATTATGAAACAAATTATATTTTTTGCTAAATATGCATCGAAGCAATTTTGCAATTTGTTTTATAAACTATCAAAATTATCTCTGATGAGCTTAATTTTCAATATTATCATTGAACATTGCATTGGAAACATTAAACTCAATTAATTATATAAACATTTAATTGAGAAGTTGTAACGTTTTATATTTGAACAAAAGAGCTTCTAAAGACTGTTCTTCACATATTTGAATACCCCGTTATGTTTATAGCATCAATGTTATGTTTAATTAATTACAATATTTTTGGACACGTATTTATCTCTAAGCCATGGACCCACTGGAAGAGGTTTTATTAAAATAGAGCTATTAAAAACTATTAAAAAGGTAGGGTTTTCCTTACTCTAAAGGTAGTACGAATTATAAGTGTCGCACTAATAAAATATGTATCATCGGTTGTAGTGATTGAGTGACTGGCATCTTCTGTAGCTAACGATCTGCATAATTGAAAAATTGTTTAAATTGCAAATCGGAACCACCTTGTAAGAAAAAAGGATCCCAAAGAGGCACTATTACATGAGGCATGTAAACACTATTCTAATATAATACTTGTCATGAGTGTACTTTGTTTGAGGGGAGTGCAGGTATACGGTATAATAGACATGCACAAAACAGTACATCAAAAGGTAATGTAACATCACTCATTATTTCTGAAGAAGTAATGTTATTTCATAACATCACTCGTCACCTCAAATATTACTCGACATGATGCATGATATGTATCACTTTTTATGAAATATTACTCTGTATCAACAAATGAAATAAGTTATTTTGAATGGAATATTAGGTACATGATTGAAGGCACCTTATCGAGTGATTTTGAGTGCAAATTGTGATACTGGCGTAATGTATACATCGTAAGAATAAAAAAATCTGATGTAATAAGTTGAGGTTCCTTCATACTTAGGCCCCAATATAGATAGATAATAAATTTTGACAATTTAAATTTGTTTTTAAAACAGTTCCCAAAACATCTATTTAAATTCTTATTTTCAATTTCCTAATACAGTTGCCTATTTGTAATATATGTATGTAATCAAATAAAACTATATGATGTAGTATTATTTCTACTTTCTTTAAGTTCTTTACCACGACTTAGGTTTAGTACCACGAAATACAACGAAACCTAGGTTTCCCTTAATTTTATAGAATTTCTATAAAATTAACACCAAATATATTCAATATGTATGTAACTAAACTAATACAATTAAACAAAGTTGACACGTAGTAATTTTCTCAATCATTCCAAATATGACGCTTCAAAGTGTGAATACAATAAACAATTTTCGAATTACTTTGTTTACTTGAACTTATCCAGCCACATTTTGGCGCCATACACGCACCATACTAGCGAGATATGTAAAAAGAAAAATGAATCGTACTTCACAGCTCATACGTTTCAAATTCTAAATGTTCGAACCTACTCGCTCATTCTAAGTCTTCTGTCTCTTTCGCGTAACGCGCACGGTCAGCTGATTCAATCACATCGCATTACATTGCGAGTCATGCATCATCTCATCACATGTAATATATACGTACAGAAACGACGCTAATCGAACTTTCTCTAATCGAAGTGATTAAAAGTCTCGCGTAATGTGTAATGTCGCATCACCTCTCCGAGTGATATTACCGTTGTAATATTACATGCATCATCTATCCATGTCTAATGTACAATATGAGGGTACTTTTATAAGTCAGTAACTTTTACAACAAATCTAATTCAGTATTCTCATTAAACATTTTTGTCTAAATTCTGCATTATATGTTATTTTTGTATGCAGTGTGAAATTAAGCACATAGGGAGTCTTGTCGTTACAACAGAGAAAAGTGAATCCCAAGTGTTGATTAAGTATTATTACTTTTATTTTTTTATGCAGAAAAACCAACACATAAAGAATTATGCAGCACTCCTCCATTTCAAGGAATGATTCATAAGTGATTTAGTAAATTTCATTATGATGCAACTAGCACAAGTGATGCAAGCACCCAGAATGGCTGATTAAAATTACTACTGAAAGTGCTAACAAAGTGCATGATATTCTATTGAAAGACCGTTGAACCAATATTAACCAACAACCTGTAAGACAGCCAACATTGTGTACATATTGAACATTTTTGTATCTGACAGTCGACCAGTGACAATATCGTGTAAGAATTTCTCAGCAATGGTTGGACATGTTTAAGCGCAACATAAGTGACTTTTTTCATCAATACATCATAATACATGAGACATGTACTCATCACTATACATGGATCCGAATAATGATCAAAACAGGGAACTTTGGCTGATGAACACGCTCCAAGGTAAATACTTGTTTTATAGGCTAGCAAAATAGCCACTGTTTTCTGTGATTTCTAAGGTATAATTTATATTGATTATTTAGGGAAGGATAAAGCCACAACTGGGGTATATTATGCTTCATTGTAGGACAAATTTGATGGTATATTGAAGGAGAGATGACCACATTAGTGACAAAAAAAGTTCTCTTTCATAACGATAATGAAATCTCGCTAGGGACATTGTAGGTTGAATTAGATTGAAGTTGTAAGGTGCTGAAAAATAAAATAAATTTTGCAATAAGCTATTTTTCATTTGAAAACCACTGATTTATCCAATAACTATCAATGTAGAATTTATAAGTATATAGGCTTGTCATGGCCTAATTAGAGCTTCTCATCCCTTAAAAAATACTTGCAACTTGAGGAACATGTTAGTGAAACCAGCACAATAGTTTCCGGACTCCGGGCTGTTGGCTATTCGAAATAGTGGTTACACAGTAATTGTATACATTTAATTAGAACAAATAAAACCTTAATTCTTCAAAATAGAAGGAGGACCAGCCCACATAGTATTATCGAATCCTATTTGAATTATTTTTGCTTAAATGCCTTATCTTTTTACTAAGGTATTAGCACTAGAGTATATTTTTAGGTGTAAGCTAGGTTTTGCTCATGGTTTCGCACAAGTTTTATTTTTGGTAGTAGTTTTTCTCAAGTCATAATTTTTTTATCTCAAAAGTACGCTTGACCAGGATAAGAATGACATCCCTTAGCCTGAATAATGTCTTCAATTCAAGTGGCTTCAACCAGGATAAAAGTATCTTAAATCTTAGTTCTAAGTTTGCTTTTACTGCTTGAGCATGTGAATCACTAATGATTTAATGACAAGTTCCTTATGGAATATGTGAACAATAAGTGTTCTAGCTTTTAATCTTTCCTTTAAGAATTTTCAATGAAAATTTAATTCAAATCGGTTTAGTAATTTTTCTTGGTCTAGAGTCCAGACCATTACATCAAATAAACAGGCAAAAAACATGGACAAATAAATCCTTCCTTAAGATATATTGACCTAAATTTTAATTTGAAGTACTAGGATTATTCCAATGAAATTTCCATTCAAATTATTTCAGTATTTACTAACTACTCAGTATTATATTTCAGTATTTACTTACTAACTTTGAACAAATAGATGGATATTCTAAAATATATTTTAAGTTTGGAGAAGCTGAATTAGCATATTCCACTAAAAATTCTGAAAACATTAAAGACATTTTTTTTCAAAAATATCTTTAATGTTTTCAAAAATATCACACCTCTGTTATATTTTTATGAATAGATTAAATAAATGCCGTCTCTTGAAACTTTTTCTCGTTTGGAGTTGAAGAGGATATGAGGAATTAGCTTGACTTGTTCCAATGGATTAACGGAAAACTTTTAACTACAACTTCCTATCATGAATTGTGGTAAAGATTGGGTCTTTTCTCTTAAAGATATTTTTCTATTTATAATATAGCTTAAGTAGATATTAAATATAACTTTATAAGAATAATGGAGTTCTGTTTGATGTTATAAATTTGGAACTCTAAAAAACAATTTTAAAGACTGAATATCTCACGATGTTTCGACAAGACGGATATTTATTTCAAAATAATAATATGGAACGCAATTGATTTTTTGGTCACATTATCTATAATTAATCCATTTTCTTTAATATACTTTGATCTATTTTGTATATTTATCCAAGAGTATGAATCAACTCCTTTGGATACAGAATACCAGTTATTTTCTTTAAACGCTATCATTAACAAATGTAAAATTTTAACATCTCACCTGGAAGCCACATCGGTACATATAAGTATAGAGCGACTCTTTGCCTTGAACTTATTGAGTGCAGCGAGACGCTTGTTTTGCGACATTTGACCGTGTAGAGGGACCGCTGCTAATCCCAGGTGACGAAGCAGAAGTGCCGTACGCAAGGTATTGCTGCACGTTGAACAGAATATTATGAATGAGTTTCCTGACATCTCGTTCAGTATGTGAACTAAATAAACGTCCTGGAATGAAAAAGCAGTTATTACGATATTATGTTTAGATGTTTTAACATTTACTGCTCAGGAATTCCGGTTATTCTTATTTATTTATATTATATATTTTATTTTATATCTGTATTATTTTAGAATTATAATAGGTGGTATCATGTCTAAAGACAAATGAAATTTTAAATGAATCACCAACATGTTTATAAACAGTAATCTCCTTTCGATTTCTGTTTAAAATGTTATATAAATTACAATTAATTTTATATACGATTTCATTGTTTAAAGTGCAGTTAGTACAAGATGGTATTTTATAGCATAGAAGTTTTTGCAGAGACTAGCAGTATATATATATATATAGATATTTATAATACAATGTTGCATGAATGTCTGTAAATGGAAGAAAAATTGTACTTACAAAAAATAGGTAATAAAGGCTATGAACTATTTTGTAATGTGTTGTAGGTTTTTATCTCCATTTACCACTTAAGATTAAAATTAAATCCTTTTAACCTTCAACGCTCTTCAGTTTTTGCCGATGCTCGAAAGTTTATTGTGTAACTCATAAAAGAAAACTAACATACAAACAGAGCAAATAAGTTAAATAACAAAGGTTATGATTTATTGTTACTAAAATAATATATTTAACTGAATGTATTTTAGTAGATATTAAATATAACTTTATAAGAATAATGGAGTCCTGTTTGATACTATAAATTTGGTCACGATGTTTTAATAAGACGGATATTTACTACAAAATAATAATATTGAACGCAATTTTTTTGGTCACATTATCTATAATTAATCCATTTTCTTTCATATACCTTCAAAAATTTATTCAATCTATTTCGTATATTTAAAAAACTAATTGACAGCATTACGTTGTTTAGAACCTTCTTACATGAGAAATAAATAGAAAGAATATAAACTAGTGTAGATTTGTAACATCAGAGCAAGTAGTCAAAAATTTAAACAATAATACGAAATCAACTCCTAACGCTGTTAGATCATAAGTTATTGATTTGATAATATATTTCTTTCCTTCGTTAGAAATAAGTAAATAGAAAAAGAAGTAAAGGGTACAGTTATAATGCATATAATTTCTCGCCAACTTTCTTGTTAATATTCTCGTGTAATGCCACGATAAAATCTAATTTGTGTTTAAATGTATCATTTAATTTGATTGTGGACTTATAAAATATTTCGCTATTATTATCGCTTAGTATTTACGGAATAAAAAGTGATGATCAGACAACATAGTTGTATCTATGTTGTCTGATAATCAATAGTTCCTCATAATTATTTTTATAGAGGCTTCAACTGATATGCTTATATTATATATTATTGACCAGTGATACAGATTGATAGTCAATCCAATGTGAAGTACACTGATATAACATTGCATTGAATTAATTTTGAAAAGTCATATTATACTTTGGAAAACTATTTTTGGCAATCAGTTATATGAACAAGGATGCCCAAACAAACACTATGCCTGTTTGGTCACAGATGCACTATGCCTGAATGATATGCCTTAACATACAGACATAGCGTATATTTTAATACATTTTTTAATGAACACGGAAAACATTTAAAAAAATATCTTACTAACCTTAAACTTGACAGGAATAAATATGTAGTATTGCTGTAACTTTTCGACCGTTTGGTACTTGGTAGAGACTTCAACCTTAACCGGGTCTTGCAACGAGGCACGCTGCAACTTCTGCACTTTTTTTGTCATGGTGGCGGAGAATAGGTATGTCCTACGCTCGCGTGGTATCACACGCAAGATCTTGTCTACTTCTACTTCGAAATCCATATTCAGTATTCTGTCTGCTTCGTCCATTACCTATGATGAGAGGAAAGGAAAAAAATTGAATTTAAAACATTTGTCATTGAAATATAATACATGTTTCAATAACTATTAATTTTTCTATTTACAGACTTTAATCTACTCTGCTTTTTTAAAATTTTCTTTTCAGATTGGCAATGTATATGCCAGTACAACAATATTTGTGTTAGAATTTAAAAAGATTACCCACGAGCAAGTAATTATATTTTTATTATAGGTACATTGAATAAAAATGATTAATATACATAAATAACGTTGACCATGTTATCAATATACTGATATACATTATTTGGATGAATGGAAATGGGCGTTAACATTTTTCTTCAGTAGTACATTTACTGTTTATTTAAACAATTAGCAAGTAACTGGACTAGATATCTAAAGAACCTGCTATAAAGACAAACGTAATTAATTAACATTTTCAATTGATCACTTGTTTATATATATGTATACACATGTCTAAAATTTTTTAAATACTTACCAAATATTTAAGCGCTCTCAAATTAAATCCTTTAGTATTCTCGAGGTGATCGACCAGCCTACCCGGCGTTGCTATGATTATATGGGGTTTTTTGGAAAGAACCAATGCCTGTGTTACCATGTCCATACCGCCAACTATGACTGCACATTTCACCCCTATACTCGCACCTAAAAAAACATATAGCAATCATTTATATTTATGTATCATAGAGTTCATTAATGAAGACAAGAATTAAAGGATATCCATAACGAGCATGACGACAGTTTTGATGCAGAAGATTATATGGATTATCTTATAATAAAACCGAGACTTGAAGGGACACTTTAGAAATGAAACCACTAGGAAATATGACTGGAAAGATCAAAAAAAATTAAGTAATGTAACTAAAGCAGTTTCATTGGCAAAAACAAGTAACTGATAATGCAATTATTAAATCTCACCAAATAGTTAAGTGAAAATTAAATTTAACTTCTGAGGTATTTAAGATAGCTAATTTAATTCAACATGTAAAAGTTAAATGTAAATCATGACAAATAAACTCAGAACAAAGAAGTACATACATTAGTGTTAAAAAATATTAAAGCAATAATTGCAAGTATGAGTTAAACAATGTTTATAGCTTTATCTATATAATTGGGTATTTGACTAAATTTTTTTTATTTCATTATTCATAACTTCAAGGTACAAGCTGATGAAGAGTGAAAAATTTTTTTAATAATCTTAAAAATTTACCGAGTTATAAAAGTTTAAATTTAACCTTTAGAGAAGGACGGCAATGCTGTGCTGTGAGGTCATTTTTAATATTGCACATTATATTCTATGAGAAGAAAAGAGACAGGGATATACCCAACTCTATACGTATCATCAAATTTAGAAGCTTACAACTGGCTTATTTTTCAATCAATTTTTGAATTTTTTTCAAGACTGGTTTTTAATTAACTTATATTTCACAATATTGTATGAAAAATATCAAAATTTAGAATGAGTCAACTACCGTATTAAGAATATTTTTTATTTGGAAGCAACTTAGATAGCAAAACTATCGACAACATTTAAATGGGATTAATTATATAATTAAAGTGTTTGAAATTAAAAAAAAGATAAACGATAAATAAACCATGTGCAAATCCCATGCTAGTTACTACAATGCTGTAAACATATCATAAAAATTCAGCTTAGCATATGGCATAGAAATATATTCAATGTATTATTTAAGCATAAACATACTTTGAAATTGATTTTACAGACAAAATTGAATTCACTGAAAATTATATGAGTGCACTCGTATATATAATAGCATAACTTTAAAATAAATGTGCATAACTCGATTATTACAAAATGTTGATATTGTAAAACTGTAAAATGTAAATTACCACTGCGCATGAAAGTGGAAATGAAGAAGTCGAAATAATTACTAGTAGAATAGAATTTGAAGATAAACAGACAAGATTTATAGTAGCAAGAAGTTTACTCTTAATAATTTTTTATAAACATCTTCATGTTGTGTTTTACAATAGTCACCGCATGGCATGTAAACACTAATTATTCTCTACTTCAGTTTAATAGAAAAAGAGAAAGCAAGAAAGTGTTAGTTTCTCATGGACGTACCTAATGCTTCAAATTGTTCGGAAATTTGAAAAGCCAGTTCTCTTGTAGGAGTAAGTACTAAGGCAAAATATCTCTGAGGATGCTCTAATAATGCTTGCAAAATCGGAAGTGCAAAAGCGCCCGTTTTGCCCGAGCCTGTCTCAGCGAGCCCTATTATATCTTTTCCTTGCAGTGCGACTGGAATTGCTTCTCTCTGAATTTTGGAGGGTGTTTTCCATTTCAGTTCCTCGCATGCTTCGCATAATGTATCCACTAGGCCCTAAAAACATAATTTTTCAACTTAAAACAAATTCAAAGTTAAAGAAAAATATTATACTGAAAATTTTTAAATAGCTGAAATATAAAAATGGAAATTTAAATTTTTTTCATACGTGATTCTACTTTGATAACCAACAATACAAATTGAATGGAAAATTGATTATTGAAGTCTAATTCAAACGTGTGTCCTTAGACCATTCTGTCTGTTTATCTATTGACCTTAAAATACAAAATATTGAACCAATTGTGGACTACTTTTTATTATTATAAATGAAATTTTTTTTTTGATAATGATGATAAAGATTCGTTTCATCTCATTAAAACCATAAATATGTAGGAAAGGGCCAACTTCGGTAACAAGAACAAGTGAGTATGTTTGATTTGCCGATAAAAGAATTGATATGTAAATGGGTGCCAAGTTCTATTAAAGTTCCTAAAAAGTATCATTTTTATATTAAAAATTATAAATAAATAACATGTGGTCAGTGTGTGTCCTTTTTTCTTTGCTCAACTTGGCTTCCACACTGCCGCATCCCTACATCTTTGTATTAGAATTACTTCAATATTTTTGAATGAAATGAAATTTATAAAAAATATTGTTTTGGACATTTATAATGACCACACATGATTTCATTCGGTAAAAAATCAATTAAGTTTGAAAAATGTCTACACATTTTTATTTTTTTTAGGGTTCTGTATTTAAAAGGTAAAAATAGGACTCTTATGGTAAGGCTTTGGTGTCTGTACGTCCTTATATTACAACCATTTTCCTCAGCAACTACTATTGCTATAAACTTGAGATTTGACATGGTTGTAGAATTTGCTTGTCTGTCCGCATCAACCTCTAGTGAAAGAATTCTGGTAATATTTTTATTTAAAATAGGTTTCCAAATGAAGGGTTGCAATTTAAAAATAGAGGAACATTAGCAAATGGAGTATCCTCTGAATGGACTTTGTTCACAGATTCTAATATTATTTTCCTTTAAATTTTAAGCTGCACTGTTTTTTACATATTACCCAAAAGATGCGAAAAAAATTTCCAATTTATCTTCGAAGTTGGCATATCCAGTATTCTGACAATATCATATAATTTTCTTTTATATATTAAAAGAAAAATAGAACGAAATTCCATAAATTTGTAGGTTTTGAGAAACAAAAATTGTTAATTATTGTTCCTTTTCTGACTCCTTCATTTCTAGACAATCAAAATTAAATATGCATACATTGACTAAGGTTAAACTAATATTTCGTAGCATCATGTGCACTCTATATAATATTATTATTATTATAATACTATTTATAGTTATCATAATACCGTCTTTCCACCAGAGAAGCGGACTTTCTTTCCTTGGCAAAAAAACATTTTTCATGCAATATCTTCGTCTGCATTGTCACTCACTACCGGATTGTCTATTTGTGGTGCCTGATTATTTTGAACGAAACCTCGCATCCTGGTTAAATCATGCTTAATCATATCTTACGCTTGATTATAAGAGATATCGTCATCACTAAACGCGTTCCTTTTGAATTATGGATCTAATGCTGAAGCCTGTGATAATATGGGATGATAATCAACTTTATGGATTTTGTTATTCATAGCATTTAAAAGTTTCTTCGGACAAGATTATGGCAAGGGATGTTGACATTTCCCTTTTTAATCGCCTTAAGTGAGTAATTATGCCATGAGAAGTGACCATTATTTTTGATACAGTCACTTCCTTTTTTTTACTCATCTCCGTTGTTACTTGATAAACAGGTTTTAAAATGTTTACAATGTCTGGCAGACTATTCTACTCGTCTGCTGTTAGAGATGCCACGGGATTATGCAGAAGTCCCAATGCAGCTTCAATCGGTTCCTGAATTCTATGAAGCCTTTCTATCATATTGCGTGTAGAGTTCCATCTAGTAATGATCTCATTTTTTAATTTAATTGGGACTCGATTAGGACAGAGCTGTTTTGCACACAATTTAATTTTTCTGTAGCTAAGGCATTTCGATGGAAATGTTCGACTATTTTTATTACTTTAATTAATAGTACCTGTAATTTAACAGACCTGAGGGAATTTTGATATTTGATGTATGTGCAACACACGCTAAATGATCTTATCCTGTATTATGCGCAGCAGCTTTCATGTTAACCACATTGTCTGTAACAATAACATGGATCTTATCATAAATTTCTCTGGCTATTTGTTTAAGTTCAGCGCTAATGTTCACTGCAGTGTAATGGTCGCTGTATTTTAAACATAAAAGGCCAGTACACATGTCCCACGAATGTGAGATGAAATGGGTCGTTTCGGCTATCTAACTTTCTACAACACGTGATGTCCAACTGTCTATTGTTAAAGTCACGTATTACGCAAGTTTTAGCTCTGATTTTAAATTTAAAACAATGTCATACAACCTTGAAAATAATGTGTTACTAACATATTTTCTAATCAGCATCATGTATGTTTGCACCACGAAATTCATAAGTTCCTTAAAATCAAAATCTTCGGCTATAGAAAAAGACTGCATGTCTTTTACGATCATTTTCAATAGACAATCCGTAATTTGTTTTTACCGGTTATCTGTAACTGGATGCAAAATGTAGATTCCAATAGCGCGTTGCTGTTTAACCTATGGAACACGTGTTGTAGTGGAAGCAATTTTTTGAAAATTTATGGAGTCAGAGGTCGTTGGTTTCGGCTTTGGTAAACTATTTATTTTTACATTATGTGTGATGATGACTGATTTGTATTTGACTCCAAAACTTTTTGATTGCCAAGCTAGGGACTAATATTTATATTAAAAAAGCTGGGTCACATGCTGGGCGATGTTTGGACATTAGATGCTTCTTTAAATTTGAAGTTGAACCCCTTTTACTGAATATATAGTTTTACATAAATCACATTTTGCTTTTCCGTCCCTTTCAGAACTAAAATATAGCCACATATTTCTCTCTTCTTGGATCTATCCATCTTCAGGATATAATGGAACTCACACAACAGATATAGACATTAGATTAATAAGAATAGAATGTTTAACGTTCAAAAAAATTTCAAGATTACTATATATAAAACAAATATCTTTTAAAATTATAAAAACAATAACTAGTCAATCTTCGCTACTTCAGTTAATCATTTACACTTTTTTAGATTATGTCTTTACACTTAAAACAATAAATTTAAAGAAAAAGTATTCCCGGCAAACTATTTTTTAACAACAGTTTATTCGAAAATACACCTACTCACACTCTATTCGCCACTCTTGATAATCCCTGTACTATGTACTATATAATACTAACAGGAGTCACAAGCACAATAAAATAAGACAATGAAGTTATATATGCAATTAACACGAATACCGAATCACAGTTTGTCTAACCGACTACCGTGTAATAGTCCCGATCGATTGTGCAGTGTGCTGTGACTTTGTATATTTATAATACTTTGTATTTTCATACGGCAGTAAGTAATGGATGAATATTACCGATTCGAAACAAATGAAAGTAACAATTCGCTAGTACGAAGAATAGCCGTGAATACTCATACGAAAGTAACGAATACATACGATCCGACACATCTCTAGCACCGGCTGCCTGTAAGCACACCCCGTGATCGAATAAAGAATCCGAATACAAACAGATGCATAAGGACAAACGTCGTTGCCGGCTGTCGTACGCAAAGCGATTTTTCGGATTATGTTGGATATTTAAATGCGACTTGATTTTTTAATTGAGTTGTATCTTGCTGCAATCTCACAAATTAATTGGTGTTATGACAAAATTGAAATAAAAAGAAAACAAGGTAGATTTATACATAAGATAATACAGATATTAAAAATACACAAATTTAGTGTAATACCACCATCAAGTAAACAATTATCATTAAATACTTTCCGGTAGAATATTAAATTATTTATTTGACGACCACCTCAATATCAGGTGTAACCTCAAAACACGTGGATTCAGTGTAAATATTTACCAAATCTTTAAAAGAAACGTCTTCAGCTTGTTGGTCTTTCAGCGCTGTTTCACTTTGAGTCTCAACGTCTTCTAATGCACTGTTATTTTCTTCGTCTTCAGACATTTTGTTTTAAATGAAGGAAAGAATGAATTCGAGGGTTTTCCAAATATTGTTCAGTTTGCTCGAGAAGTGTCATTTAGTGACAGAGCTTCAGTAGTGTTGCCAACAATGTCGAATCAACTTATTAAATGAAAATAGGATAATAAGGAATATAATTTAGATACAAATTGATATTTATAAAGGTAAAAATAAGATTTGGTTTATATATTGACTTGGTTTATATATTAAGTTAAAATATGTATTCAGTTAATCGAACAATCGGCCTGCAACTACGACGTAGCAACGTAAGCTCTGTATATAATTTTCAATGAAAAAGTAAAAGTTGCCATATTTTTTATTTGTCAGCGAGCATATACTGTAGCATAGATATTTTCTATGCTGTAGATATGGGTACGTTCAACATCTACTGGTACTGTATAGTAAGTAGTTCCATTAGGCGATCGCAACGCTCTAAACCAGCCATACTCAAAATGCGGCCCGCGGTCCGCTAGCGGTTCGTGGGCAGTTATGATCAGATGTGGCCCGTGTGGCCACCACTGAGTTGGAAAGAAATTATTTTTTATTTCTTTTTTCATCGAGAATCGAGGGTTCACATATTGGATAATTTTTCAATACGATTACCGCGTCGAATCGACCAGATTGATCAAATTATTCATTGATCAATTATTCAAACCGTGAATAGAGTTAGTCTTTAAACACAATGTTTTGACGTTTTTTGCCATATGATTTTCTACTAATACGAAGATATCTTCCAGGGATCTTAGGTAAGAAAATTTGTTTGTAAACGCACTAACTAATTGATTAACGAATTTAGTAAGTATTATAATAAATGTTTGTCGAATATAAGTATTCTATTCAAGTTTATTGAAAGTTGATAAGTTTTTGAAGTCATTATTATAAATTTCTTCTGTGTAAAACTTTAGTTTGTTTTCAAATGTCAATATTTTTTTAGTCATTTGAGTTATTACCTTATTTTCTCCTTGTAATTGAGTATTCATATAGTTGAATTTGTTAGTTATGTCACATAGAAAAGCTATCCACCATTCACCATCATTTATTGTAGCATACTATTTCTATTTTCGATCAAGAATAACACGATTTCATGACGAAGTTCTAAAAATCTCTCCAATACTTTTCGACGGCTTGATCAACGAACAAATGTATGTAAAAGAACGTCACTCTACTGAAAATTCAGTTCCTCCAGTAAAGATTTGAATTTACGGTGATTGAGTTCACGTGCTTTTATGAAATTAATAATATTTACTAACGTATTTATAATTAAATCCAAACTCTCATTAGGAACCCACGCACATAGGTTTTCTCAGTGAAGTATGCAATGTATGTACGCTATTTTCTCCATAGCTATAGCTATTTTGATATACTTCTGTGAAGCAAATTTTTCAGTAAAGCAAACCATTTTCTTTACCAGTCATCGACGGGCAGCCATCCGTACAAATGGATATTAATTTTTCAAATTTAATGCCATGGCTTTCAAAAAAACTCTTTATTGCCTGCAAAAATCTTTGCCACGAGTCTGACCTTTCATAGGAATCATTGTAAAAATCTCTTCATAGACTTCAAAATTTTACATGGAGTATCGAACAAATACTACACATTGAGCAGTTGAAGAAAGGGCCGAACTCGAGCCTAACTGAAATATTGACATTTTTTATGTTTGTTGTAATTTATTAAAACAAATTCTCGGACATAGTTTCGATTTGCCGTACACATGTGGAATCAGACAATTACAGTTTTTTTATTTCACCAACTTCTCAAATAAAGACTCGGAAGCTATTAGCATACGTTTTTTCACCATTTCCGCATCGCAAGCAGGTAGCATATTTCAAAAATGCCTTCATGACTGTTTCTTCTTGTGCGATCGTTACAGCCATAACATTTTGTTGTTGGTACAAAGATTGCTTCAAATGTCTCAACTTGTCAGGTCTCAAAGATGATCGAACAGGGAAATTTTCATTGAATGATTTATGTTTGGTTTGGAAATGACGCATAACATTATACTTTTTCGTAACAATGCTTTCTCTACATATAAGACACAATAAACCAGAGTTGTTCGCTTCAACAAAAAAATCGTCTACCCAATTTTGTAGAAAATGTCGATTTTCGTCAGTTAATTTACGTTTTTGTTTGATATCATTTTCGCCATATTAATACGATTTTAATTTTTAAATTAAAAATGTAATTAATTACGCACATACGTTCCGTACAAAGCAAATCAAGCAAATGTAACAAAATGGCTTCCCGGCATGTGCCGGGCGACGATAGAAAAACATCACGTGATTTGCGCTGCATTCCGAATCGCTATAACACCGCTCACGGTGCAGCGACGTAATCCGTTTGTCCGGAATTGATTACGATGGCACCACCGTAACAGAGTTTGTCATGTGTGCTCGCGCCCTTATTCAAAAGCGTCTACTATGGAACTTTTGCTACTGTTTCGAATGCTCGATAGCAAGTGTTTGTATGGAATTATAGCACTGTTGAGAATATTTAGATGGCGCTGAAACAGTTTTCCATGCAAAATAGTTTGCTATCGAGCGTACAATATTACAGCAAACAGTCTTCCAGTTAGTGAAGACTCAGTGGCTCAGTTATTGTTTAGAATTTGGATGTATGGCCCTATCAAAAAAATATAAGTATCGTTGTTCAAAACGCTCACTGCATCCTTCAATTTGGCGACTGCGGTCGTTGTGGTCGTGATTAGAACGTTATTATTGATGTCATCAGTCACGATCACTTTAGGCCAACACATACTGTTACTACTGCGTGTTGTAGTCGGTGGTGTTCAATTCCATGCCGACTCGCATATCGAAGTGTTTGAAAATTAACAATAGTCAGGGAATCACTTTATGCAGTTCTGAGATGTATCTAATAGAAGTAAAGATTACACCAGAAAATGTGAAACGTGCAAATTATCATATTATTTTTACAGAAATTCAATTACATTTAAAATTACATTAAGTATAAATAATTATCTAATGATTAATACATAACAAAAAATACAACGATATAATCTCTTTATTTTTGTTCAATACCCGAATTCCCGAATACGCATTTTCATGACCCGTTCCGCTTGGACTGATGGTTGCAATGTTGATAAACTAGTGGAGTGTATACGATCACGGTCGTAGGTAGGAGCGTTGCGGGCGGCTAGTGGAACGTACTCATTGTAATAAGTGAGTGACATCGACTCAAAAATATTCGCAGGCTCGTTATATTCTTTGATTCCTTAGCTTCCTGATTCTCTAGATCAGGCAACTTACGCTTGATTTGGAGAGATCAGGATCGGATGTCGTGTTCATGGATTCTTAGTCACTGTGATATAGTAGGTAATGAAATAGTCGACGCAAAAGCTCGATTCGCTGTCATGAATGGGGATTCATGTCTCACTATTAATTTCATTGAAGATCTCCTTCCTCTAACTCGTTTCTGCATGGCATCTCACTGGTATAGGGCGTGGGAAGGATCATCCCAGATCACAGGATGTTTCCAAATCCAATCTTTTATAACCTCAAAACCTTTGTTCCCAAATTTCACTTTGTGGTATCTCACATGCGATTGGGTCATTGTTCTGTTCCTGCCCATTTGGCTAGACTGCGTGTAAGAGAATATCCAATTTGCGACTGTGGGTCTGAAGAAGATGATATAAATCATTTCATTTTACATGTCCATTAAGTAATAGATTTCCTTCGTTATTATTAAAATATAAAATTCAAATACGATCACTTTTATCTATTGTTTCTAGAGTTGCATAGTCTTTTTTTCCACACTCGACATTGGCAAGGGTTCTCTATGGAGAATACGTTCCACTAGCCGCTCGCAACGCTCGCGTCCGCGATCGCGATCATATCTATTCCACTTGCTTGTCAACGTTGTGACTGTCAGTCCAAGTGAAACGAAATAGGAAAAATGCGTGTTTGTAACTACGAGTAAATTGCAGATATGGGAAGAAAATTGAGAGATTATAAAGATTTTTTAAAAATTAAAAATTATATTTATTACGTTAGATATTAATTTAGACTTACAGTAATTATAAAAGAGCAATTTAATTTCTATATATTAATAAATAGACAATAATTTAAACTTACAGTAACTGCAAAAGTGCTATTTAATTTCTATAAAAATTTGATGATTGTAAGTTATGCGTCTTTTGGTGTTATCTTTATTTCCATTAGGTAAATTTCAAAACTGCGTAAGGTGATTCTCTCCGTCATTGTTTTAATCGTCAAAGGTTTAATAAATTTATTTACGTAAATTTCATGTATAAATGTGTCAAAGTCAAATTGACAGATAAACGACCGCAACGATTCATCTCGATATGTGGGTCGTCCCGGTCGTGAACAATGACGCTATCAATGACGTTTTGATCAAGACCGCAACGACCGCGCTCGCCAAGTAGAACGAGGCAGTGAGCGTTTTATGCGTTGCGATCGCCTAGTGGAACGCACTCGGAGAGAACGAACGCGGCACAGAACAGAAATGTAGAAACGAGAAATGTGTTTGTTTTGACCATAGATAATAAAAAAGTATAACAGAGTGACATTTTGTTTGAATACCGGTTAAGATTTTATAGCTTATTTAGGTCAAATATAATATTAGTATTGTAATATGGCAAAACATCACCCTGATCTTATATTCTGTCGCAAACAACCTGGTGTTGGTAAGTATTATATTAGGAATTTTTATAACCTCAATTTCATAATTTGCATGTTATTTTATCTATATTTCGCTTCCTATGTAATTATTGTTTATTTCAGCTATTGGCAGATTATGTGAGAAGTGTGATGGCAAATGTGTAATTTGTGACTCGTACGTGCGGCCGTGCACCTTGGTGAGGATATGCGACGAATGTAACTACGGTTCGTATCAGGGGCGGTGTGTCATATGTGGCGGCCCCGGTGTTTCTGATGCTTATTATTGCAAGGAGTGTACAATACAGGAAAAGGATGTATGTATAAATCAATATTTTCTTTTCATTTCTGTCATATATTTCTAATCCTCGGTAGGAATTTGCGATGTTTGCAAAATGTTTATGGTAATTCATCTAATTATATATTGACAACATCTTATTATACATCTTATTACAGACAGATGATGATGACGAAGCCTCAGATTGCTTTTATATTCCAAACCACCTCATTAATGCCACGAGGAAAATATTTTTGATGGAAAACACATATATCGATATTTATTGCGATGCAAGTAGTTTTGCAAAATTTTAAATGTTCCATTTTTTTATAGACAGTATATTGTACAAAATTATTAAAGTTCCCCACAATATTTTTTTGCTGTCAGTAGTGGCAATCGACAACTGATAAAAGTCTGCTGTTAAACTGGAAAACTATTTGGGAAGAGGCATTGAACACAAAATACACATATTCTACATTATTAGTAAGTTGTCCACAGTCGTTGCCCCTATTAATGTGGCATATCTGAAGACATATTTCCTACTAATATTATAGAATAAATAGTCTAGGGACATAGAGCATTATATGAGCTAATCTGTTGAACTAATCGGTTGACCTGTTACCTGATATACCAGATCTTTTTCTAGGAGCTTGAACTTCATGAGCTCAAACATTTTTTCTGACACAATGTCTGTCGTACCCATTCCATTAAGCTAATGTCATTTTCTTTTATATACAAAAGCGACTCCGATATTTTAGGTTGTCATCTTTCAGTATCAATTTTTTTTCTATGATAAAGTTCCTTGTTATATAGAAAATATAGTGAAGAATTGCAAATCGTTAAATCCTTGCTTTGACAAATAGTCATAGACGTGCACTTTATCGGGTTTTTAACGGTTCACTGGATGAATCTATTAGAGTAGGTAGACCAGTTATGATTAGTGGAAGAACATGCTCAAAAAGAAACTCTGTGTAAAAAAATTACATTGTCCCAATTTTCTTTCACCCAAGTGTGACTTTTTTAACACCTTTTTTGGGCGATGCAGTTTTTTCTCCGTGCTAAGGGATTTTACTTCATGAGCCAGTAAATGTCTTTCGACACGTCCCTTTTTATGCAAAACTGTCTATACACCACGTGATGATAGACTGGGATTCTCCTTAATTACCTGTAAAATTAATTTGTTTTTTTTATTATTATTTATTCTATATTAATGTAAGATTATTTTAACGAATTACTTATAAACTTCTTCAATATTTTCACATATTTGGCAGCAGCTCCATACCATTTTTCGTTCCTTTCAGTTTAAAAAACCCAAACATGATTTCGTAACACAATGTGTGGCCAAGGGTGAATGACAATTGAGGCTTTCAATACAAAGTACCTTGGGGGAAGGGTTCGGCTAACTACTGAGGTTTGAACTAAATTGTACCTCTCGTTAAACCGAAGTACGGTTTACTGGAATCCACACAAAAATTAGCCATATATATTTTTATACACACTTTTGTCAAACAGAAATTCTATGGACATAATTATATGATGCTGCAAAAATTGTAAACAAGGCAAAAAAGTTTCCATAATATTTTTTGATTAGTTTCAACAGTAGAGTTTAGAATCTAAAGTTCTTTCCCATTTAAAACAATGGTCAATTCCCAAAATAAAAATACGAAACTTAATAAATAAATTAAAATGCTGTTTTTTTTGCTTTTATTATTTCTATATGTGTGTGCAAGTATATATGTTGATTATTGTCAGTATGTTGTATTTTAATGAAAATATACTTACTACAGATACTTTAGAATTTATACGGATTGTTTTATAGTGATTCGTCACCGTGTTGAAAAGTGAAAAAAATAAAATTTCAATGAGTATGCCAGTTTTGCATGAAGTAGTCTAGTGTGAAGAAGTGGTCTAGGAAATTATTTTCAACTTTCCTTGAGCAATTCCAGATCAAAAGATTTGCTAATTAATTGTATTATAATGGAGGAAAAATGTTTAATTTTATATTATATGATTTTTTAGAAAATATTCTACAGATTGCCTATTTGTCATGAAGTCTGTTTGGTGTTGAGCCTCATCTAATCTGTGTTGCAGCACGCCATGACTTATGCAGATATTTTTTTATTTGGTCTTTATTTACGTAAGCTAAAAAAGTAATTGGATAAGTTATTTCTTCTCTGCAACCTCAAAAGTAAGGAACCATGCAAATTAAAGATAGAATTTAAAAATATTTCTAGAAATTATGTAAAAAACTCTTTCATATTACATAAAACTGCAATTTTTTAAATAAATTTTAACATATTCATTATTAAATAAATTTTTTCGTTCTTTTTTTCAGAGGGATGGTTGTCCAAAGATTGTCAACTTAGGAAGTTCAAAGACTGATTTGTTCTACGAACGAAAGAAATATGGATTTAAACGACAATGACAAGTTGTTAGTGTAAATTAGATATTTTTAATATACATGAACTTTTAATATTAAGGATTGTGTTGAGTGAATATGGTGAATTGGTTTTGCTTTGACGTATAAAGTGAAATAAATAATTTTATTATTTTGCTTATCAATAAAAAAAATTGTCAAATTTTGTGAAATATAATTTATAAATCTTTTATACATTTGCAACTTAGCTATACACATAAATGGTACTATTCACATAAAATTATATTAAATATACATATTATAATCGTAAAACATAAAAAAAAGTGGCTACGGGGAGTGCTCATATATACGAAATAAAATTTTTCACTAAAAATTAAATATAGAATATCACTGACTTACGAAAGAGACAGAGAGTAAAAGAAAGCAAATATATAAAAGAGATAGTCATAAATATGACAATTATAATAATGCCTAACCAAATTTACAGCAGGTGCGAATGAGATAGTTTCGCCGTAAGTATATAAGGATTGGAACTTTTCAAACGTAACCGACACAAGTCATCTTGGTGTTCCTGTACTTGCATATGTTATATTTGCTATCTCACTTTTGTCTTCTAGGTACACAATTTGAAGTAGATGAAAAAGAAATATGGCAAAAAATGTAGTATTATTTCAATGTAATTACAAATTATATTGAATTTATTTGGCGTTTATTTTGTAGAAATTCATTATTCACAATTGTAATACAACGAAAACTAGGTCGTGGTAAAGAACTTAAATAAAGTAGAAATAATACTACATCACAGTTTCATTTAATTGTGTACAAATTATATATTTTTCATAGATGTTTATTGGGGGTAGCCTTGTGATTAAAACACTTTCTTGTAACCTAGGTGTGCATAATGTTAATTTCAATAAAATTATGCAGTAAGTGCAAACAATAACATGCTACGGGTCGTAAATGACATCTGAATGACAGCTAGGAAAACATAAGGTAATTAACTTGTTTTTTGAGGACCACTTTTAGCACACTAACGGCACGTTTATTGAAAATCAATTTATTGTAATTTTGCTGTTTCATAAAGGACACGTATAGTCATTTATGTTTGGGATAAAAAAATAATACAGACGAAATATACACATTTTGTTGTTTATTAAATTAATAAAATATTTAAATTTACAAATCGCTAACATACTATAATAAAATACATATCTACTTGCAGTGCTTTTTTTCTCAAAGATTTTATTTTTCGACATAAATATTACATGTAATTGGAATTTTGGAAAAAAGTGTTTAGGCACAATTCTGTCCTAGATCAGAATTAAAAGTTCTGTAGGTCAATTCTACACAGTCTGAGTAATATGGTTGTTTACAAAGAATTGCTTGGAGTACACTTTTACTCTCGTTTTTCTAAAAATTCTAGTTTGTAATTTGAAAAATATTAAATTAACATTTTTCATCAAATTATTGTAAAATATATAAATTTTTTTAGCACTGAAAAAGTTTGAAGAATATACATTATTTCAGAATTTAGTTTTCCCTTTTTCTTTATTTTTTTACATTAAAAATTTTTCAGAATTTAGTTTTATTCATTTTCCATTTCTATTAGGCATTTCCCTTTTTTTACATTAAAAATTTTTCATAATCATAAATTACATAAACACAGCTCTTAAAAAGTTTGGGAACCACTCTATAAACAATAAAGTTTTATTAATACTATTGAATATCAATGATTTCTTTCTCACACAACGTCTTTGTCACACAATGACACACAACGTCAATATCAACATTGTAACTTAACAATACCATAATGAATATGACGTTACTATAACTTTCAAAGTATAATGAGATTAAATTATTAAAGACGAAGTTTTGTAAATGTTAGAAATATTTGACGATGTTAGTGTTTGAAAAGTTATGAAGAAATTTGTTGCATTGTTATTGTTTTCTTTGGGAAACATTTGTTTTTCATCAAGATTACAAATTATTGGAAAAGTATTAGTTTTCAACAAGATTATGAATATTCTAGACATTAGGCAAGTTTGTGCTGATACACTAAGTGAATATAAGCATTTATTGAAGGAAATGAAAGTGCTCATAAACTAGAATTGATGGGGTCACCATAATGCAAACTGGTTCCCAGTATTACGTTTGAAATGTAGAGCGCCATAGTTTCAATAGTTACCACAAGCCGCACTGCATAGTCAAGTAGCTTACTAAGTTTTTGATAATTGGTTAGAATATGTGATATCGGTACTGTATTTATGTTAATACAAACAATCCCTAGTTGTGTCAAAAAGTAAAATGAATGTGTAAGAGTTTGTCCGTCAATGTATTTACACAATAAACTATTCTGTTATGTGTCTAGATATAATCTTTCTTCATGTCAATGTTATAATAAAGTTACGACGAGGATAAAACAGAGTGTGTGGCATATACACTGTTGTACTGTGAGTATTTTTTACTATGTAAATGGTACAATTATATTTGTATCGACATTGAATCAAACTTACAAGGTATATTGGCCACTATGACCTCTGTTTTGCAAGAGAACAATGAAATCCTTTAGGTTATGAAGTTGAGTCCAGCATCTCAATGAAACGACAATTTTGTATTAAATTTTGAATATTATGATGAACTAAACGAAACTTTTCCTCAGTACCGTAGATGGCTCGAGAATTGGTTTAATTTGAAGGGCATCCAAAATAACAAGGATCTTTGGATCAAAGAACTCACTTCACATGGGTCCTCATTTGCATGGCGTGTTGTGCTCACTCATTGTCCACGCAAACATTATGTATGACGTATTTACTAGTGAACATCATGAAATCAAGCTAGTGAATATTTTGTCCCACTAAATGTAATGTTACAACAACACTGATTTTTCTTAAGAATGCTAAAAGATGGCAAATCTATCGGTCAACACACAGCTGAATTACGTGAACCAGCGTCCACTTGTAAATTTGAATAGGAATCCAAGAAAAATGTCTCAAACATCTTGAGGGCTCAATTTATTCGTAGAACAAGTGAAAATAACATTCGTAAAAAAACTGTTGCAGTTTTCAGAAACAATATTTGACAGACTAATTGAATAGGGCTCAGGATATGAAGGTGCAAAAATAGATTACCGAGAAATTATCAAGAATTGTCAAGTCAATTATCAACTTCTTCAAATATGACAATCGTATTTCTCACACTCGATCACGCTTACAAGACAGAGGGGTAGCCAGTCATCTTTCATCATCATTCAGCCATTCACTGTCACAGATGCGTCGAAACCTCTGACACAATTTCAAGTCCCTCGGGTATTAAAAAAATTTTCTACACTATTTGAAAAATAATCACACACAAACAATTGTCGTCCCTTATGATAAATTAAAATGTGGTTTTTGTTCAAAGTCTGGCCATGTGTTGAATGTATATTTGTCTTTAGTAAATGAGAATCTGGAAAACAGCTGTGACTGCTGGTTTACCACTTAAATGATAGTAGGTGTGAATAAAATCTATGATAATTTGTGTCCTAACTGTTCTCGAAATATGCTGCAAAATTCTACATGACTTCAACAACATGACTTGGCTATGCCTTGATACACTAAAACAACATTTGGCTATGGCATAGTTTCAATCAAGTATTAGGGCTATGTTTCAAAAGAATTATTATTGTTGGTACCCGACCACCTTAGCCTAGTTTTAGGTGGTTATGGATTAGGCGAATAAATTATGACTCGAAACATCTGGCTTTGTTAAAATCTAACTCAGCTGTTATCACATCAGTGAATTCAGTGCTAAAATGGCCCCTCCCGACCGCCCGGTTAATCTTGATCAATCGCAGACATTTTCAAATAAAAAGTAGGATGCTTTTCAAACTTTACATGCTTCTTAAAACTGAATAAGAATGTGAAGCCCATTTGCCTTAAAGCCAGGGACGTTGCATTGGCTCTAAATAATCCGTTCAATAGAAACGGGTTGTTTAGAGCAAATGTAACGTCGTCGAACGATGCCGTTCAAAAGAAATTGGATGAATTAATCTCCAATGACATTATTTACCAAATGAATACTGGAGATCACACTTAGTCTCCACATCTAAACCCATGATGAGGTCATAAATGATCTTCGAAATGTTAGTGTCCCTGTATGTTTGACTTATATAAGGCCTATCTACGTGTACAAGTCGACAAAGAAAGTTCAATAACCCAAACTATGTTGACACATTGAGGAATTTTCACTATGAAATGTCTTTAGTTTTGGGGTCAAATCGGTTACTTTAGAATTTCATTTGATTTTAGACCAAATATTATTCAGTCTAAAAGGAGCGACAGCATATTTTGATGACATCATCGTCTATGGATCATGCAGAAAAGAATGTTCCACAAATCTTGTTAGCTGTCTAATCGATCTTCACTGAGATCAACTGAGAAAAATGTAAGTTTTTCAATGCATCTATCTTGATCACATCATCGAATACAATAAAGTATAGAAATATCCTCAAAAGTCAGTGTGAGAATTTATGCATCCCATCCAAGTGTCGGTGGCCTGAGGAGCTTCTTGGGTTTTTTGGTTTTATTATGCAAAGTTCATTCTGAACCTTTCTTCGGAGATATAGCATCGAGTTTCCTTTCCAGACCCGCTAACTCAAAACAACCCAAGAAGCAACCAACCAGTTGAGAACACACTCATTTTGAGAGCACCCAGCCAGCCAAACTTAGTAACCATTCCTGTAACCCAGCGCCGTCCTGCTGATGAGAAAAAGTTTAGTTACACCTGAACCCGCAACACCTCTTGTCAGTAAGTTACCTATTAAGAGCATTTATATTGACCACCAGCTTATTTGAAGGATTATGTAAGTGATGAATCTTGATTGCAGACTACTTGTATTTCTAGAATAAACACTTAAAAATATCAAAATTTCTGTAATTGTTTTAATTAGTTTAAGTCAAATGAGTGAACCCATAATGATTATAAATCCTTCTCAAATTCATTTAGATATAAATTTTCTTCTTTCATAAATCTTGGACATTTTTTATAGCGTGGAATTATAGTATTCCACTATTATGTTTTAAATATAGCACGCATTAGTTTCAATAGTTGCTACAAGCATAGTCGAGTAGCTTAGTTAGTTGATAATAATTGGTTAGGTTAGGTTAGGCAAACAATCACTGATTGTGTAAAAAGGTAAAATAAATAAGTTGAATTCATCCGTCAATGTATTTACAAAATAAACTATTCTCTATTCTGTGCCAGGGTGTCATTCTTTCTCCCTGTCAATGTTACAACACAAACTGAACCCCGAAAGCTAAAAAAATGCCTCCTGCGAATCAACAGAGAGCAGAGAGCTTGGAATTCAGTAATCAACGATGTTTCAATCATCTCTCAGAATTTTAGAATCTGTCAAGCAATTGTCAGTGCCCATGTGTTCAATTACGTGAAAAATATTTACATTTTATAAATTTCTGATCGCTTGATAAATGAGATTTTTGTTCTTTGTAGATGACTTAAATATAATTTTATCAAATTTGATTAGTTATTTCCAAAGCTTGTATCAAGGTTTCTGCGTACTCGTGAAGGACGATAAATGTTCAATTTGCTTCCATCCTTATTTTATATCAGCTTATAGCAAAACAAGATTTACACTTAAATTTTTGAGATGTACAAGAAATATTTTTTATCTGTACAACATTGGCTTTTAGGTTATGATTTTATTTAATTGGTTTAAAAGTAAAGCACATACATGTAGCACTTGTGATAAAAGGCAGTGATAGATTAACATAAGAGTGACAGAAAAGTATATATAGAAATAGGCTTCATATTATTTGTTGCACAATATACTGTTTGTGCCCTTTTTCAATTTATCTTTTTATATAAAATACAACACTTTATACGGTTTGCAATATTACTAAGTTCTTAAATGAAATGAACGAGATTAGTAAAACATCAGTAAGATTAAGTAAGACAAGATAGTTATAAAACATAGATAAAAAAGGTTTAAAAGAAGTCATTCACATTGATTCTAAAATTTTAATATTTGCCTATCATGCATTTTGTGAGAATCAATTAAACTGGACACATTCATAACTTATAGGTGTTTGGGGTTTCCAGGATTGCTCCGGAAATGTAAAGAATTGCGATACTTCTTAAAAATTGTCTTTATTGGCATTTTTCGTGAACCATATATGTCTTGGCTGCATTACTGTTTTTTTAGCTTGATCAATGTAAAGGTTGGAATTGGATAATCGCAAATCAAATCAAGGCATAATTTCAAATTCAAATAAAATGTGAAGAGTACCAGAATTTAATAGTCGCTGTTAAATAATCCCAATGGCAATAAATTGATTAAAATAATTAAATAAAACATGATCATTGTAAACTAAATATAGTCAACACATTACCAGAGTGAAGCTCCCAAGTGCATTTAGATAGGATTAATTATCAAAAGTAAATCTTTTTTGCCAATATTAGTAGTAACTTTTAATAATTTGGATGAAACGACTGTTTTTGTGTTAAATTATATATCATTACTTAACGAGTCTATAACTTGTTAAAATTTTTATTTTATATTTGGTAGTTAGTACACTTTTTATATATTTTTATTTATCTGAATCTTATCTGATCTGGTCAAACTAATTATTTTTCTTAAACTATTAATAGTTATAGTATGTCGATTTTTATAGTGCAGTGTAAATAAAAAGGAATAAATAATGCTATTTCAATTAGGTTTTGTTTTTAACTTTTTTTTGAATTCTACGTTTGCATTCTGTAATAGAAATGTCCCAGAGAAAGCGATTTTACATATGGCAACTCTAATTACACATGATAATAGATATACAAATAGAGACTAAAATCTTCCTTAGTGTGCTACCAATACTTCAACAATATTTCAAGGAAAAAAAAGGGCTGAGTTATAAGAACTCGTTAAAGGCAATTATACTTTTATGTCAACTAATTGCAAAGACAAAAATGTTACTTAATTTAGCTTAATGAAATATGTTTATGAGAAGAGAAACAAATTTTTTAAGCAAATAAAAACATTTATGTCCAATGTTATACATAAATCTGAAATTTTTTTTGTTTGTCTATGTATTACTTTTAACTCCGCAAACAACTAATGAATCACTATGAGTGGCATGCATATAGTTTGTATGGTGAACTATTAAATTAGCTGTTACCAGTAGTTTCCCTTGCTTGGAATGCGTAATATATTTTGATGTTATTCAATTATATCTAAACAGCAGAATAGATTTTCATAAAATTTCATATACGCGGCTGGGAATAGATGTCGGACAAAGAAAGACACTATTTGTTGGTTATAAAGGATTAAGTTGTCGCTGAAATAAAATGTAACGCACTCCCTTTTCTAATTGAGTGCAAAAAAATATTACACATAACTCTTTTTAACACACCCAATAGTTGCCCGGAGTTCCAGGGTTTACTTGCAGTGGTGAATATCTTCGCAGCTGTTCGCGGGTTATTCCCCCGAGCAGCGCTGAACAATGTGCGTAAGTATTGTGTGTACGAAAAAGATGACAAATAATTATGAATATTATTTTCAATTTTCTGAAATAAGTCAACATTTAAATTTTATTTTAACGACAACAATTTTTCAGTCAAGGAATAACGTCTTTCATTGTACGACACTTATTTCGGGACACCGTGTTTAGTAGATGTAGTTCATGATTTGCATTAACTTTTAACTTCAGTAATGCATAATTCTCGTAGCACAAAACTCAATGTTTTTATTTAATAATAAGAATTTTGCAATTATTGAACAGAAACTATATTATTATACCACACATAAAAAGATATTAAATCTATTGTTTGTATGCCTTGAGAGCTCAGAATGTGTGTAAATCCTGCAATAAAATATTTCTTAAGTGGAAAATATACACTTTGCTTAATATAGCTTTTGATTCTGGCTTTATGTTTGTGGATTTTTTTTTAAATATTGAATATATTTGACGTTAATTTTGTAGAAATTCATTATTCACAATTAAATGAAACTACGTGATGTAGTATTATATTTAAAGTTAAAGAAAGTAGAAATAATACTACATCATGTAGTTTCATTTAATTGTGATTTTTTTTTAGTAAAACCTTAATAAAAATCCGTACAGGCGAACGCAATAAAGAAACGATATTAACACATATTTTGACTTCTTGAAAATTGTATTAAGCAAGTTTTTTTTCATGTCTAATTTACATTTCAAATTATGTATAATTCTTAAGCAACATTGATAAAAGAAAGTAAAATTTAATAAGACTTTTTCGTATAAAGTAATATTTATATGCAGTCACAAAGTAAACATTTAAAAAGTACATTAATAAACAAAAATATTTAAAAAGAAATTGATTGGCAATGATTGTAGCAGATATAATATATTGAAAAAAATAGTAAATGAAATATAATTTAAATAAAAAAAAACAAAAATCTGTCCTAGGTGACTTTAATAAGAGATTTAATAGACTTCCCTTCAGTGAGTTTAGTTTCTCTGATGTGAAAAATTGCTCATAAAGATTTAATTTATTTTTCTATATTTGTGACAATGGATACAAATCTTATGTTTAAATCAAGAAATATATAATACACATTTATATTTAATATAACTGACATCTTAAACAGAGTGACAAAAACATATTTTAAGTAATTCTCTTTCAGGAAAAAAGAACTGCATATGACCTAGACATTTCTTAGATAATTAAAAAAGATATTCAGCTTGAATTGCTGACGACACTGTTGGATTCACTGGATCCATTTGGGTTGGTCCAAATGTCTGTGGTGATTGGGCCGTCGACTGGGCTGGGCATGGAGGCGATTGTTTCAGCATACGTAGGTCTTGCTGGGATTATCGGAGAACGGCAACATACTCTGCAAAGGAGAAATCATGAAATGATAATATTTTTACTGTTACCAATAAAGATTTAAGAGATTCATAAGAACGCTATCTATACATTATATGCACTTATATAACATTTATCTATATCATTAATCTATCTTCTGTGTGGTGTGACTTTATTTACATGGAAATATTTACTTAAGTAAGTATACTAAATAGACTAGATAAATGATACTAGAATTATTTTTATTTGCTGTTTGCTGCTTGTTCTAGGATTGGTAGTAAATTAACTATGGTTCATCCAGTTCTCAATTGCAACTGAAAATGTTGCCAGCGAGATGTATCTACAAAATGATGAAATTTTAAAAATTATTGATCTGTCGTGTCAAAATGATGATTTACATTAAGATGTTTGCATATGTTGTGCTTATGTAGGTTTGGTTTTTTGTTGATCACATAAAATCAATTGCATTTTTTATACTTGTTATATTTTACACCACTAATAAGAATAATGCCCATACCAACATGTGCGAACATCCTTGGTGGTATAACTTTCGTGAGATGAAATATTCATAATTTTTTTATTCTTACAGGAAAAATGAGTTATAAAATCTTAACTCCAGATAGCATAGTGTGTTTGGAAACAATAAATTTTTACACAGAATAATATCCTTTTATTAATAGAAAGAAACAAACAGGTTTTTAATTCATTCGAGGTCTAATTAATTGTTTGTTTTCATGGAACTCTGCATTTGAAATAACTGGCATTTTTACTATTCTAGGGTATTTGTTTTGCGTTTTATGTTGAATTTATTGTTTATTTTTTATACTCGTAATTATGCCTTCATATTTTTACCCTTTTAGTTCCAATCACTAATCATTAATATTTGTAGTGAAATGTATTTAATAATTAAATTGTTTGTGGGTTATTTCACTACTTAAAATTATGGTTCACAACATATTTATTTAAAAAGGAAAAATGTTTGCAGATTGTTGTTATTTATCTCTTAAACACAAACTATAACAAATTTAAGATAAATTATTTATTCTAAAAAAGATGAAAATATGAAACAATAGACTTAACACCCAATCGATATGGTTTTAAAAATATATTTTTTATTAAATAACATTAACCTTTTAAACGTGGATGTTGGCTGTGTAGTCATGCCACATGCAACACCAACGTCATCCTTCTTGAGGGTGACCAAAGGGAAATATAAACAATTTCCAAGTATCTCAATTGTGGTCTGAGTGAAGTAATCACTTGGAATATTATTTTTTGAAAAGGTTTATAAGGATTCTATATAACACCAATGATTGTAACCTAGTATTTATGATCTCAATAATAACATAGGAATAAGGGCTCGAGTTCATTTCATTTTTGGTTGACCTGCTCTCGGACTACAGTTATAAACTGTAGTCTGGGAGTGACATGTAGCTACATGTTGTGAAACTTATTTGTATTACAAACAAATTTTTATAAAGCGCACTATGACTATACAACCATTTTGAGTGCACTATGACTTTACAACCATTTTGAGTGCAATATGACCATACAACCATTTGTTATCCTTCGTATACATTTTTCTATACATGTACCACATGAGTAGGAAAATATATATATTGAATACATACATGAATACCACATTGTAAAAATGTCTAAGTTACAATTAATGTATTTTGTTCATCCATAAATAATTAAATACTTATATATGGTTGAACAGAATACACTCAAAGTATTGATTTTGTGACAAAACATACATTGGACCATAGTTGTATATTTTGAGTATACATACGAATTTACATCTTCAAGTTTTTTTAGCAGACGTTCATTTTCTCTGCACACAAGTTCTTGATCACGCAGTATAATATCACGTAAGTTGAAGAGCTCTGCATTCTCCTGTCTCAGCGCCTGATTCTCAATCATATACAGCTTGACCAACTCTGCTAGCTCTGTTGCCTTTAATTCAGCCAGTTTTTCTAGTTCTACCTGTGGTGGCGTTTGTATAACTCTGCGTTCTGAAATTGCAAGGATGTAGCATAATGGACATTAAGCTCTCTCTTACCAGATCAAAGTAAGTTGGTTAATTGTGTGTTTTATGAGTTATAAACTATATTATTTATTATAAGGATTAATTTAGACAATAAGTTTAATTTTTTATTACATGTGCTTTGTTAAGCCCTCTTTAAAAAATTCTTTTCAGTTCAGTTATTTGCAATGATTCGTAAATTATATTATTCACATTAACATCTATAAAACAATTGTTTGAAGAGACACTTAAATTTAAAGTGTGTAATAAATAGGCTTGAAGCCAAAAATGTGGGTGGGTTTGAATTGTAATAAAGGTTAGCCATCCATGATTTTGCTATACAAAACTAATGGAAATTGAGCAACTGATGTATAGAAATATAGTGTGCGTTATTTTGGTTGCTAAAGTCCATTACATTATACTATGAAAATATATTTAAGGTTTAAACAAGCCTATAAAGGTTAAGTAATGCTATGTTTAACTTATAGGTAACAACTAAATTACCGATAGAAATATGTATATACACCATGTTACTAGCAGCGATTTTCCTGACAGTTTGAATGATCTTCTGCTTTAAGGTACATTTAACTTCTTTGGTTCCTCTATTGGAAGAGGTGTAATATAGAAAATACGTTTTGGTCCAGATAAAATTTAAAGTCTCTTTTGACTGACCTGGTGGTTACACCTCTAGACTAAAATACTAACAATTATATAGAAATAAATTAACATCAAATACTGTAACTACAAGTGGCACGTCACTACAAGTGGCTTTCAACTGATACACAGAAGATCTAGAGACAAAAGCAATTAACAAAATTGATGCCAGCTAACAATACTCTCACCAATTGCAGAAATGAGCGACTGTCAAAAACTGAATTTTTGCTCAGATATGAGGACGAGACTTTCAGCTCTTTGAATTTCTGAAATAACACAGAAATTTTGCCAAACGTAAAATTAAATTGTAAGTTTTTGGAAGAATTCAAAACTTTATATTGATCTGTTGGCATAGCTACCTTTCTGTAATCCTTAATTTGTTCAGTCAAACAATCTTGCATGCATTTGTTTAAAGTAAACATAGAATTTAAAGAAAAAAACAAGCCTAGAATGGTTTTAGAAATTGTACTCATTGACAATCAATGTTTATTATATTTGATATTCTTTTCACAAATTTTTTTTGCTATTCTTTGAAACATGCATATGTTTAAAGTAAACATAGAATTTAAAAAGAAACTAGCCTAGTATGGTTTTAGAAATTGTAATCATTGACAATCAATGTTTATATTTGATATTCTTAAAAAAATTTTTGCTATTGCAAATAAATCTGCTTTTACTTGTGAGATTTTCGCAATGGGAAAACTTTATTAAGACTTAATAATATAACAATTGCTTAATATAGTTTGTCCCTTTTCTTACATCCTTTGATTTAAAATATAGTCAGCCTTTGAAATTATGGCACAGTTGCATTGTGCTTGTACTCAAAACAAAACAATAAATAATGGACTAATATGAGACAAAGTTACAAAATTTAATTCATTAAAATTCAAATTTTTCATCAATAAAATTGCATTTTGGATGATAATTTTGCTAGAGAATTGGAAATTACATCATTAAAATTACAAAGTTTCTAATTTATGAAATATTGTATGCATTCAAATAATACTTTTTAATTATGTAATGTTACTGGGCAATAAGCCAAAGGTGCTGAAAATAAATATGATAGTGTTAACATGTGGGTGATACAATTTCCATTGACTGTGAATGCTCACCATAAAAGCCTGGCTCAGTAATACCATCTCCGGGAAATTGTAAAGCAGCTTTTAAATGATCGTTTTCTTCTTGAAGCACGTTCAGTTCTCTTCTCAGGCTTAGAATGAGAGCATCTCTTGCATCCTTAATTTATGGAATAAACACTTTTTATTATTACACATTATTCTAAAGTACGGGAAGGCCTAGCCACTTGTTGATGGAAAACAATTTAAAAGAAAATATATATGGAAATTTAAGCATTTGAAGTAAAATGTCTAAACTAATTTTTTTTATAAATTAGCAAAATAATTTTTACGTACAAATTCTGTTTTCATTATTTTGTTTGAATTTATTTATTGAGGGCGAGACATGAATGAAAACAGGTTGTGAATAGAAGAAAAATAGAGCGAGTGAAACGAAGAGATATATTTTTACAAGATTTTTAAAAGCGTTTATAGTCATTGCGTTTCTGATGCTGGGCTCCAAAGAATTCCATAACTCGGTAGCATAAATAGGGAAGGGATATTCATAATAAATGGACCACATGCAGCAGGCAGTTTACTGGTTGTAAACTTGTGCTATGGATAGATAAATCCACTGAGCTAAGAAAGTCTATGGGATTGCTTGATTTTTTAATTATAAATAAAGAATATTTTATTAACTAATAACCATATTTTCATACTCTATAAATGATTTTTGGATAACTGAAGTAGAAAACAACTTTTAATTATAAAATATATTTTTCTCTATGCCGTAATTTTTTTCATATTGGTTTTCATACCATTATCACTCCACTTGGCAAGTATACACATAACACTCCACTGTTATATAATGCACATTATTACAACATTACTTCCATTATGTTACCTATACATTGTTACTTATGTTCATTGCTTCTATGTGATAAGAATTTTCACATCAAAAATTTTATTATATATGTGTATATCGTCCTCAACAAGCAAACATAATAAGAGGAGCTCATTTCTCTTTTTAAATAATGATATTTTACTTTACTCATTTTTGTTAAAATTAATTAATTGTCAATATAATAATCACCATCATTGTTGTTAAACAATAGGTTGTCTTCATCATCAAAGTTTTTTTCGCGTAAGGCATTGCTGAGTCATGTAAACAAACAATAATCAGTGAGTGTAAGGTCTGGGAAATATGGCAGGTGGGGGATCTGTGTCCAACCAAAATCCAAAACTTTAAGGTGGGTTTGTTTGGCTATATGAGGACGAGCTTTATCATGGAAACAAATATTTTGTCATGTTGAAGATGTTTACGCTGGAGTTCCTGCTTCAGATGATCAAGTTGCTAACAGTAGACTGCTGCGGTCTTAGTGGTATTATTTTAAAGAAATTCCCATAATATTACACCTCGAACATCCCACCAGCAAGTGCAGCATAACTTTTTTTTGTTCAACCCCTTTTTCGGTGTCGGTTTACCAGTTTCACACGATCCTAACCATTGGCGTTTCTGGTTATGATTAATACAGGGAACCAATTTTTCATCTCTGGTAGTAGATAATTTAACCAACGAATAGATTTCGGAGCGGTGGTAAAGCTGATCCGGGCTTAGTTCATGTGGTACCATATTTCAGGCTTTTTTCCAAGTGGTGTAAATGATTCTCTATAGTTCAACAGGAGCACACGAGCTCGGTTGCTAGCCAGTGTGTCGTTAATAGGATATCCTCTTCAATTAACAATTTTAAACTGTCGCTATCCAATTCTACCGGTCGACCAGAGCATGGTTGATCAATCAGGGAATAATCACTACTGCGAAACCGCTGGAGCTATCGTTTTGCAGTAGCTTCAGATATTGCTTCAGGAGCTACGCGTTGGCATATGTTACGCATAGCTTCAGCAGCAGAGTGACCAGATTGGTATTAGTAGAGTAGACAGTGTCTCACATACGTCTTTTTGTCGTCCATATTTTATGTGTGAGTGCAGCGTTTTAGTTACTACTGAATCAGTGAGAGAGCATGCCGTATCCTTTATATATCTTCGATCATGGAAGCTTCTAGAACCTTCCCATATTTTCTAGATAATTTTCGAAAAAACACTCATTGCTTTTCAGTCAACCCAATATTTTTTTACAGTCTAGGATTATTTATGAGTTCGTAAGTCAAATTAGAATATTTTCTTTTTTATTTAAAAACATAACATTAATCATTATATTGGAAAGATTCAAGCAGAAAACTTAAATTATTTAGAATTTGATCACCATTTTTAAATTTTTGTTCATGATATGATATATAGATAACTAATTTGAATTAACTGTGAGTTGAATTTTAGAGAATTTAAAACATTTCGAATTATGAAAAATATCAAACAGTCCATAATAATATAAGAGCAAGATTACCATTTTCACAACAGGTTTCGTTTTAATTTTTTTGGCTCTTGCCGCATAGCGTAGCGTGTTGATGGTTTCACAAGCATTCGACTTTGATGGTGAAATGCAGGCAATCTGAAATTAAAATGTTGCTTTAAATTTCAAATTTTATAAATATTTATTTTCTTTAGTGAGTGATAAAACTGCCAAAAGTAAGATATATTCTTGTATACTACTTTTGTATGGTTTTAGAGCTTTACTCTCTTTCCTAGTTGTTCCACTTTACGCTGTTTTTATTATTTCTAAAGGGATCTATCTACAAGTAATGAAAAAAGAGATTAGATATATCCATTGACTATGAGACAGTATTTACTATTGTGGTAGGAAGAGTATACATTATACATTTAATGTATTGACATGTAAGTGCAATGTAACACTATGATATTATCATTTGGTAAGCCCTTCAGTTTCCTCGTTTTTTGACATATGTTTAGAAATCAAATTAAGACAAAAATGTTTGCTTTGAGCTAATACGGAAAATTTATTGAATAGTTCAAAATTGGTGATCAAGCATTTTACAACACATGTAAATAATGAGGTATCTTATTATTAAACATGAGGAAGCAATTAGTGGTAAATGATTTTTAATTCCAAAACCTTTGTACACTGAATTTCAGGTCCATGTTGCCAATTTTTGATTCCAATTGTAATTTTATATCAATATTTATTTTTGAATCGTAATTTATGAAATGCTGTTTTCCCTGTCTATCTGTCCATTTGTTTGAATTGTTTGTATAATGTTGGTAGTTAATAAATTGTTTTAAATCAACCCTCAAATAGATGTCAATAAACTTTATTTTCATGTGTTATTTTCTTATCATTTCTAGTATTATTATTTTTCAGTTTAACATCATCGTCAACTGACAGGCCATAAAGAGTGAGTTATGCAGCAGGCATAGTGTATGGAGTAAAGCAATTTAACGTAATTTTTTTATTAATATTTTCAACAAAATTACCTGTAGTAATCTTCATGTCATGGAATGACATTTCATGGAAATGTATGAAGGTCATGGAAATAACATCGAAGGAATAAGTTGAAAAATATCGTCAAATGAGAATTATGTAGAATAAACGTTGCTAAAATTATTCACAATAAATCTTGCTAGGCCCAATAATAAATTTACTTATCAAAATTCTAATTACTAACCATCAAAGTAACCCCATTGCCAGCCAGACTATCTGCTAGTAGCTTTGTGAGTTTGCTGTCGCGGTAAGGTATGTGCTGACCTTTCCTCTTTTGGTCACTCAACGAGGCAATGCAGTATCCTAGAAGTTATTTTGGACATTAAGCATCATTGTGTATAAAAATGTCATGAAGTGAATGTCATGTGCTGTTCTAACATCTTTCTGTATAAAAATATCATGAAGCAAATGTCATATCGATACCTTAGAGGACAATTGTGCTATGCCTTTTTTTTAATAGACCTTTTATTAATTTAATGCCCTGGTTAAAATGATATGAAATTACTACTGCAATTATGGAAAGCATAAGATCGCTGCCAGTTAAGAAAACAAGTGATAACACTAAATGAGTTGCAATACATGAGTACTGCAAGATGTAAAATTTCTTTGGTTTTCAAAAAGTAGTACACTGAGGTCATAGCACAATTGTTCTCCAAAATATGTAATATGTAGTTCTAACAACATGAACTGAATGTCAAATGTCATGAACTGAATGTCATATGCATGTTCGTTATGCATATGCTCGTCAATGAGCAGTTCTATGTACAAGAAAAGTAAACATCTATTTAACGAGTGACATGCACGGTTTTCAGGATCAAAGATTTTGTCCTTAATTTACAACAGTAAAAATTAATTTGTAATATTAGGGGGAAAAGTAGTGTTAGACCTCGGTGATGCATATTCAGCTTGGGGATATGTGTGTATAAAAAGCTGAGTTAATGCTGATAGCGTATGACCAGGTGTGTGAGGCTGGTATGTGGATGCGTACAATTACTGTTCAATTGTCCTACGTCCACGCTATTACTAAATTGCCACGGTGGACTAGTAATAGGCTCATCTCATGAGTCATTCTTCCTGGGCAATACTGCGGTCTTTATGATCTTCACACAGTAATGTCTACCTCATGACTGCATTAGCTAAGTGTGGTGGATGAACGTGAGTTGTTGGCACCTTAAAACCAAAATCTAGCTAAGGGAGACAATCCCAATAAAAACCTATGTATAACCTGAAAGGGCTACCCTAGACCTTAACCTGTAGTTATGTCTCACGGGAATGGGTGCCTGAGTTTCACCACTTGGGATACGAGAATGGTAACCTCTATAATAAAAAAACCCAGTCCCACCCTGGTGTAGTACGTGCCAAGAGGATGAGTGACTGCTGGGTTAGTCCAGCCATTAGCGATCAACCTCGATGGAACAGGCAACCCGTTGTTGAACATAGCCTCTTTAGAATGGGCGTCACCCAGAGAGCGACCTGTCATTTCGACCCTACTTGTGAAAACATCATGAATGTGATGATAATCAAATATAACCATCTACTACACAAAAAACCCTAGGCCAAGAGGTCTTCCATAAGGGAATGCTTTTTGCAAGTCCTAGAGCCAACTCATTTAGTGGCACGACAATTCCCAACTCTGACAAAATAATCCCAATCGGACACCAATGGACACCTAAAGTTCTAATAATCAGGATCTAAGCAATGAATAAAAACCTGGGAATATCTCATGGTCAGAAGCAACTAGATGTAATAAGCAGCTACCAAGTCCAGAAGACTCTGTGTGGAATAAAAAACAATCAAGAATTAACTACTGGCTAAGTGCTCCAGTGCCAACATCTAATAGCTCTTCAGTCATAGTAGAGCAACAAACAAACACAACCGAAATCAATGAAAAGCAAGCCAAATTTCCTCCAGTATTTGTAGACAAGGTTACCAATATCCAACCTCTAGCACAGCTGTTAAATAACACTGTGAAATATGAAATTATGGTCCTTCAAGAAGATGAAGTTACATACATCTTGAACATAAAAGATTGGACATTCAAAGAACCACTCCCCATGTTCTTCATAGACCTGAAAATTGCTCTTAGTAATAAAAATATTTATAATATTAGAAGCCTATTCCACTGCTGCGATACCTTTGAAGCACCTCGATCCAAACATGAAATTCCACAATACGCTAATTGCTAATGATATGGGCACACACGCAGATACAGCCACCTTCAACCAAGATGTGTGAAATGCATAGAATGCCACTTGATAATGAATTGTTCCAGAAAGGTACACTCTGACCGAGTTAAATGTGTCCTCTGTGAGGGGAATCATCCAGCAAACTATAAAGGATGTATAGTCTATAAGGAGCTATAAAAAAATCAAATGTCCCCCACTTCGACAAAAAAGATAACTGCACAAGATTTGAAACCGGTCACAAGCTGAGCAACAAAAGTATCTTATGCTGACGCAATAAAAACAAACCCTGAGAGCACATCCAACACAATAAAATATGAACACCCAGAAAAATGAGGAACTAAACGTAAGAAATCAATTAAAAAAATGCTTCAGGGCATCATGAACCAAAGGATGACTATAACTAAAATATTAACTGAACTCATGTCCGAAATTGTCTCAAGTTCACGTCATTAAAATTGGTTTATGGAACGTCGATCGGCTGTCACAACACTCAAAAGAGTTAAAATATTTTTTTATCAACTATAACATTGACATAATGCTTTTACCGGAAACTCACTTTACAGATAAAAGGCATCGTATCATTAAAAATTATAGCATCTATCATACAAACTGTCTTAAGACCAAAAGTCACGGAGCATCTGCTGGACTCATAAAAACCAAAATCAGATACTACCAATCTACATCTTACTGCCATAAGCTAATCCAAGCAAGAAGTATAGTAGCCAATCACATTCATGGCATCTTTACTCTAACGGCTTTGTCTTGTTCACCCAAACATACTATTAAAAAAATAATTTCGTCATTTTGTTAAAATCTCTGGGTAATGGTTTCGTAGCTGGAGGTGATTTTAATGCATAAAATACATTTGCTACAGTTACTGCATACAGTTCTGTGGTTATCCAAAATTAGCTGAGTGAAAAAAGGAGTCTCTGGAAACAATGGCAAAAATACAGGTACCCTGCACTGAAAAACCTCCCGAACCCGATAAAGGAATAAAAGCGGGCCCTAGAGTGGTGAATGAAAAATGAGAGCGTCCAACTCTATCTATCATGTTTGGATGCAACTGCTTTCACAGGGTCTTACTATGAAAAGCAACAAGAAAACTCAAGCAACCCATGGTCGCATACCCGCCTCTTCTAAAAACAGATGGTAGTTGGGCTCTTAGTGAGTCTGAAAAAGCTAAAACATTTGCTGAACATCTCGCTGAAGTCGTCAAACCACATCCATATGAGGTCACACCTGAACATATGTGTTAGATTCTTAACTTCCTGAGAGAAGAACCTACTGGAGATGAGTTGGAAATAAAGAGCTTTACAAGCAAGGAAGTACTACAAGTTATTAAAAAATCTAACTGCAAAAAAGTACTAGATTACGATCTTATCACAAGAACGATCCTATGTGAACTCCTTGAATGACGTCCCTATACAATGCCATTCTTAGGATAAAGTTCTTCCCATACAAGAGGAAAGTTGGTAACATTATCATGATTCCCAAGTCAGAGAAACAATACAATGACCCCAAACCTTATAGACCTATCAGTCTACTGCCAATACCAACGAAAATCTTTGAGACTAATAATCTGAAGGATACTACCAATTACCAAGAACAAATACTTCATATCTGATCATCAATTTAATGATTTTCAACATTACCATGGAATCATTGACCAAGTCCACAGACTTATGATTAAAACTCATCAATGTTTTGAAGCAAAAGAGTATTGCACTGCTGTATTTCTTGATATCTCTCAAGCTTTCGATATGGTATGGCACGACGGTCTTCTAAACAAAATCGAAAAGGAACTACCCTACCGATTCTACCATATTTTAAAATACTTTTTAACATATAGCTACTTCATGGTAAAAGGCAACAAGACTGTGACGAAACTCTCTACTGCTCTAGCAAGAGTACCCCAAGGAAGTGTGTTGGGCCCAATTCTGTATTTACTCTTCACTGTAGAAAGCACTGTCAGAATAATAAATAAATCCACCGATATAACATTTACAACTCGCAGAGATACCTGGCCCACCTGTAACGTTGAGGTCCCATAATCTGAGAGCGTTAAATACCTTGGTCTTCATCTTGACAGAGGATTAACTTAGCAAAAACATACATTCACTAAAAAAAAGCAACTCGTACTACAGCTGCGAAAACTAAATTAGCTAATGGGGCGTAAATCCAAACTTACATTTGAAAACAAATTCCTCACATACAAAACCATTCAAAAACCTATATGGACTTATGGACTATAGGGTAAAGTGTCATACTCCAATATAGAAATTTTCCAAAGATACCAAAACAAGATACTCCATACTGTGACCAATGTGCCTTGGTTTGTTCCGAATGAGGTGCTTCACAACAATTTAAAAATTCACACATTAAAAAAGAAGCTACTAAGTACTCCAAAAAGTATGAAGAAAGGCTGAAAAGGCACCCAAATCCCTTGGCTAAAAACCTAATGAATCCGAGACCAGAACCACCAAGATTGAGGGGAAGAATTTCTCAAGACCTACTTAACTCTACGGAGTAAATCGGAAGTGTGGTTGTGACGTAGGTCACAACTCTAGCAAGCCTTTTTTCAAATCCTGCTACATATTATTAAATGTCTTCAAGGACTGCTCGTAATATTAAAACTGTGACATCAAAAAATAAAATTAATAAAATTATGGAATTTTTCTTTCTTATAAGTATAAAAAGAAACAAATCTAAGACTAAGCTAAATCATCCCATGTTGAAATTGTTCTCGGAGAAGAAACAACATATCTATCATCGTGTCATCTCACAAACTATTAATATTAAAGTCTTTTATTAAAGAAAGTCCTCTCAACTTAAATTATAATCATTAGGTATAGATTTAAAAGTATCAAAATGTAAATTTTAAACTCCCGAAAATCTTCTAAGATGAAAAAACTTCATTTTTGTTTAGTATATTAGCATCCACGAGTCTCAAACTACATAAGTGGGCGTACGAACGCAGGTCAGTTCTCAAGTAATTGCATGTGTGACAGGAGTCTCAGGAGTCCAAGACTTAAAGTCCCAGGAGAACTCGTATACTAATCATGTTCTGCATGGAACGAGAAAAATGAGCGATATGTCTATATTACAAGACATAATAAGATCGGAAGCCTTCATGAGACGACATAAGCATGTAGTAAAATAATATGTTGGAAAACAGATACCTATTTCGTTGTTCAACATGTAAAATTTAGTTTTACGCCATATCGTATATTAAGTGACTAGGTGTTTTTTTTTTAATAATTCACTGATGACAATTGGTAATAGAAATGGAAATTAAAATCATATAGGTATTTTTAAAAATATTTTATGTTTTCAAAAAAAATCAAAATTTTACGATTAAAAAACTAATTGATAAATTACTAACCTAGTACCATAAGGCTCTTATTAATATTATTAGCCTCTTCTAAAGTGGCTCCACTGCTCAGCGTCCTTTTTGTCATCTCACTGCCAGCCAAGTCTACGAAATTGATCTTACCGTGTCTTGCTACAGTACCGTCTTCGGCACGCTCACTCCTCACACGGACCGTCAACACTGTGTGTGAGCGAGATGACTTTTCATTCATGGCATGTGAACCCACAGCGCGGTTACGCATACCTGTCAGTATTAAATAGTAATATTAAATAATATCATAGAAATGCAAAGAATTCATAGAAATTCTTTAATAAGAAATATTCGATTTGAAAATCACTACCTTGTGACACTGTGATTTTGTATTTTTCTATTGTTAAAATTTATTAATTAACCAAAATCTCAGGAAAATAATATCACTCTATATAGCAACTATAAAAGTTCAAACAGCCGAAGTCCTTGCGTGTCAAACAGTTTTATTGCTTTAATTAGTCATGAAAATCATGTTGTATTTATATCACTTCAATTACATATCTAAGTGTATGTTGTAATGTAAATGGGTACATTTCTAAGTGTATGTTGTAATGTAAATGGGTACATTTCTACGTGTACGTCGTAATGTAAATGGGTACATTTCTAAATGTATGTTGTAATGTAAATGGGTACATTTCTAAGTGTATGTTGTAATGTAAATGGGTACATTTCTACGTGTATGTTGTAATGTAAATGGGTACATTTCTAAGCGTATGTTGTAATGTAAATGGGTACATTTCTAAGTGTATGTTGTAATGTAAATGGGTACATTTCTACGTGTATGTTGTAATGTAAATGGGTACATTTCTAAGTGTATGTTGTAATGTAAATGGGTACATTTCTAAGTGTATGTTGTAATGTAAATGGGTACATTTGTACGTGTATGCTGTAATGTAAATGGGTACATTTCTAAGTGTTTGTTGTAATGCAAATGGGTTCATTTCTACGTGTATGTTGTAATGTAAATGGGTACATTTCTAAGTGTATGTTGTAATGTAAATGGGTATATTTCTACGTGTATGTTGTAATGTAAATGGGTATATTTCTACGTGTATGTTGTAATGTAAATGGGTACATTTCCAAGTGTATGTTGTAATGTAAATGGGTACATTTCTACGTGTATATTGTAATGTAAATGGGTACATTTCTAAGTGTATGTTGTAATGTAAATGGGTACATTTCTACGTGTATGTTGTAATGTAAATGGGTACATTTCTACGTGTATGTTGTAATGTAAATGGGTACATTTCTAAGTGTATGTTGTAATGTAAATGGGTACATTTCTAAGTGTATGTTGTAATGTAAATGGGTACATTTCTACGTGTATGTTGTAATGTAAATGGGTACATTTCTAAGTGTATGTTGTAATGTAAATGGGTAAATTTCTAAGTGTATGTTGTAATGTAAATGGGTACATTTCTAAGTGTATGTTGTAATGTAAATGGGTACATTTCTAAGTGTATGTTGTAATGTAAATGGGTACATTTCTAAGTGTATGTTGTAATGTAAATGGGTACATTTCTAAGTGTATGTTGTAATGTAAATGGGTACATTTCTAAGTGTATGTTGTAATGTAAATGGGTACATTTCTAAGTGTATGTTGTAATGTAAATGGGTACATTTCTAAGTATATGTTGTAATGTAAATAGGTACATTTCGAAGTGTATGTTTTAGTGTAAATGGGTAGATGTATGCAATACCATGTAGACATTCTTTTTCTCGTTTAAAATATATATGTTAAATAATCTGTCCTGTTCTTTCACTTTAGCTTAAGATCCTCGGCAACTCATGACCTCATATTACAATTTGAAAATCTCCTCATCTTTCCCATACAAATAATAAAGATCTCTTTTTATGAATGTTTATTTACAGTGTATCAACTTCGGTTTTGATATACAAAGTTCATCATTAATATATAGTTTCAAGGATCATCTCAAGAAGTTATACCTTTTATAATTCTATACTACCTTCGACATTTTTCTTTTTCTTCTATATCAAATTTCTAGTAGTTGTAGTTGAATAATAATAGCACTAAATGAATGAATTAAGGGGTTTGCGAGACGAGCTGCCTAGACGAGGAAAATATTTCATTTCGTATAATATCTAAATATAACTTTGAATTTGGGGATCTAAATCTTTATACTATAACATTTTGAAAACAATTATAACAGTTTATAGAATTTTTCTACAACAGTTTTCGGCATATTCGGCAGTAGTCAGGTTAATAATATAGATTTGTATGATAAATGTAATGTTCTCTATACATTTTTTTGTAATTCTTTGAATCATAAAAAGTTAAGAATAAATTTGTTTTTTATTGTAACTTTAGGCCATTTGTTACCAGCAATTTCGTGATACACTGATTTGCATCATTATTCTATTTTCCATTGAATGTGGCAACAATTTAAAACATATTCTCGGTACATTCTTAATTTTTTTGTAATAACAAATTTTGAAAATCCAAAATTATTGTACCAACAATTTTGTTTTGCAATGTGCTAATTTTTCTGAAATACAAAATACATTTTCATATTCTGAATTTTAAATCAGTAATTGATAGAATATATACAAAACAACCTTATGTTTTTGTTTGTATCCTCAAAAGAGCATAATGTTTGTATAATAATGATTGAAGTATTAGAAATAAATATACTTAGACTTGTGCATGACGAGGCAAAGGAATTCATATTAGTTTAAGATTTATCCAAAGAAATATATCAAATAAGTACATAAATTACCTTCTTCGAGAACAGCAAATAAATCATCTAACTCTTCACAATCCACCATAAAGAGATTTTCTACATAGAAACCCCGTTGTTGTTTTGACCACCGCACTTGCAGTGGTTTTCTGCTAGTCCCGGGATTCAGTAAGTCGATGACCTGAATCAAAAATAAGTTTAATTCACATTTTTTGAAAAAAACAAATAAATATGTGTGCCATCAAAATGTTGAGGTATGGATTAGTACCTAAATAAGTGCAGTAACAACTGTGCATGTTGCTGCTAAATTTCATATTATTTATCCAAACTTAAGTGGGATAAGGATTTGGCGAATAAGTATAATTTTATGAATGAGGTAAGTTAACATACCTATATGTTTTTGGAGGTATCAAGACTTATCAACAGTTGTTCTATATATAATATAAAATGATGTAATATTATTATTGCATGTCTGTGTGAGAAGAAAGCCATATTTGACATTTTCTCTCATTTCCGTAAAATTCTAATAAATATAAAGACACTCAAATTGCTCTATTTATACACAAAAACAATGTTGTCTTCAAATAATAATAATTCAATACCCTAAAAACCCCTTCAATACCCCGTAAAACTGTGGTAGCTATTAGAATCTTTTACTAAGAATTAATCTTCTATAACACTTTTCCCGATAGTATGAAACCATTTAAATTTCTAGACTTTCCGTCTACTTGTCCCTTATATTTTTCTCAGTTTCAACTTTTATTAAAATACAAAATTCTGTATTTTGTTTTGAAATTATTTATTACTACTATAATTTATTTTCTTGCTGATTTATAGTTTCCTGAACTCTTTACAGTTTCCTAAAAAACCAATCTTTCCAGTGTTAAGTCTGTGACAATTTTTTATATATATAGAACTTTATAAATAGAAAATTAAACCGCAATATTTATAAACATACAATTTTGTATTAAATAATGATATTTAGAAGGAAGTGGAAAAAATGTGTTCGTAACTACCTTTTCATTGTATATTTCCAGATACGATGCCTTTAATACAAAATTGCAGTCTGTCCTCATACGTAACAACCTGAAGAGGTACACAAATGAGCGTACGATAAGACCATGATCTTCCTGATGTGGGCTGGCATTGCTTTCAATCTGTAGATTGATGTATTTAGATCTTAATAAACAAAGTTTTTGGCTCTATTACTTATAATAATCTTAATATTGTTTGCTTCATTTAAATATTTAAAAGAAAAAAAAGTATCAGAAGTAGTGCTTTTCTAAGTTTTACACTAAACGACTGTGATGGTATGCATGGAAGGAATCATGACCAAAAACTCATTTTATTCAATTACCAATATATTTGACATTACAATGAGCGAATGTCCATGAATTTGTAGTAAAAGTACAAATTAAATTAATTAATGTTAATGGTTTATGGTTAAGCTTAAGCCAATTTTGGTTTGATCTAAACAATTTTTGAATACATATTCAGGTTAGTTATACAATATAAATTAACATTGACCAAATAATTTTTATTTCGTTATTAATATATTAATGCAGAGTAACTTTTTTTATCCTTATAATATATTAATGCAGAGTAATTTTTTTTGTTCTTGTAATATAATATATTAACGCAGAGTAATTTTTTTTGTTACTTACATAACCTTTTAAATTACAAATTCATAATTTTATATGAACAAAAATTGCATTATTGAATATAGTTTCAATAATTATTAAATTTAAAAAAATATAATGCTTTTATCCTATTTTTAATAAAAAGAGGATTAAATCGCTTCATGGCTTTCACCTTATAATCATATAAAATGATTTTTAGATGAATTAGTTGCTTGAAAAACTACCTGTTAATATTTATGAATCATTAATATCTTATTAGTTAACATGATTTATAATCAACGCTGTAAATTATATTAATATTTGGTAACACAATCACTATTTGGTCCAATCCCGTTTAGGTATAGGCATAGAATAAAGAGTACTCCAGAAGGCGAGAACACCCGCAAGTGTGTCCAAAAAACTACGCATAAAATGCGTAGTATCAACGCGGCTGTCAGTGCAATTTAAGACACAGCTCTGAAAGGTTACGTGACAATATAGTTTAAAATGCCGGCTTGTGCTATTCCCACCTGCAAAAATATCACTGGACTGCAAAAGAAACAAATGGGGATTACTTTCATACGTAAAAACTATTACTTAATTTCATTTTCAATTAACTATGCAATTTTAAAATATCGAAGTGGATTGTTATCAACAGAAGCGCGCCATTTTTATTGGTGTTGTCACCTCTTAAAAAAGTGTTTACCCAAATTAAAACATCTTAATTGCTCGATACTGAAAAATGTAAAATTTATGTGTAAAAAAATTGGGATACGGAAAATGTCGTTGGAGAATTGAATTCCCGTTATCGTATTAAATTTTAGAATATTTTACGTATTGTGTATGTAATCACTATATGTAGGATTACGACAAGAAACACATGTTACATTCATTCATTTCCGCCGTCTTCTTTAATTTATTCAAAATGCGAACCGATTTTGTTTAAAATATGAAGAAATTTTATCACGACATTGAATGCTAATTAATATAAATAATTGTTTCGTCCTATTTTGAATTTCTTTAGTATGAGATCGAATATTTTGAAACTTTTATTATGGGCTTTTTCACATTTCTTTTTACTTTAAGACACTAAGATAATTGTTTTCTTTTTGTATTAAAAGTGTTAAGTGATGAATAAAATGGTAAAATGTGACAAAATTTTTAAATAATTTTAATCTAAATACTTTGGCTATTGGTTGTGGTCAGAATAAACATTTTAGAAATTTAACACGGCGGCCTTAATAATACTTCATATAAGCCAAGCCATGACCATATAAATTGATGCAAATCTGAATCCTACTGCTGCAAGCAAATATATTTATATGCGTCGATTTCCTGAAGTCCGTGGGTAAATTTATTATGTTGGTAACACCGTGCGTGTTGGGGGAGGGCACTAGTAGGCGGAGCGCGGTGCCCCCTCCACCGATTTTTGGCTTCATCGCGACCGCGAAGTGATTTGTGCGTATGCGCCTTCTGGATTACTTTATATTCTAAGGGTATAGGTATGCTAGTTCGTAAAGGTATAGTAGTTAGTAGAGATTCACGAGTCACGAGTTCACGAGATCAAAATGTGTCAGTACACTAATGATGTACTGATACATTTTGATTTCATGTGAGCGAGTGATAGATATGGTTATAACATATGAGCTATATCTTTTATATCTCTCACTCACGGGTGAGAGATATAAAAGGCATAGCTCATATGTTATGATCATACCTATCACTCGCTCACATGAAATCAAAATGTATCAGTATGTCATTAGTTCTGGAGTGATCGGCGTCTTTTTTGTTTTACCAAATCAATCATTTCACTTACTTGTTTCGTCGTGAAGATAGATATAAACGTATGTTTTGACGTTACATGCATTTTAATTTAAATTTTTTTAAATATTCCAATCTATTCCAATTTATCTAATTATCACTAAAGTTATTTTATGTATAATTTGAATCTAGGTTGACAGTCCTAAATCCTAAACCTGCTAAGTATTAAACACAATCAAGTGGATACTCATGTAGAATTGATTTTCAAACAATAATGCATAATGTTCGGTCATTACTTTTTAGTACGATCATTGTTCAACGTATGCATGTTGAACAATGGTCGTACTAAATAATTTCGTTAATAACGCAATAAATAATTTCGTTAATAACTCGAGTACTGATCTACTGAGCTAAACATATAAATGAGCGATATATATATATTTCCGATTAAATGATATACATCCCTCTTTTCTTTTCACTAATACATTTTGCGCACCTCTTGTAGTTAGTAAAAATTAATGAATAGGTTGAAAAAAATAGTCTTGAACTCTATGCGCAGGCAAATTGGCGCGTAAACAAAAGCTGTCAGCTATCGGCGCACACACGCACGCGTACAAACATTCCTGAGTAAATACGGCGCTAACGACTTTCCAAAACAGCCTAGTAACTAGTAACCGACATTATTAGACAAATGGAATTGGTGATCATAGACGCATGGCTACGCGCCTTTGTTTTACACGAGTTCGCCCATGCGTGAAGAATATTGCTATTTCCATGCATTAAGTGCTTACGTCACATCCATATTTGATCAAATAGAAATAAAACATTTTCTATCGAGAATCTTCAGACACAATTATGTTGGACATAGAATTTTTAAGCCGACTTCCAAAAGGATGAAGTTTTGAATTGGATTGCATCTCTATTTTAATGTAACGTAACGCATATTTCTGGCTTTTATAAATCGATATAAATGATTTTTATTAGACGGGTATAACTCAATAAATGGCCCCTATTTGGAGGAGATCTAATGATGCACTTTGAAAATGGACAACAGAATTCCTGTACGGAGTCACTTATGCAATTTTTGTAATAAAACTCAATTAACGAATTATATATTTATTGCAAATGTCCTTACCTATTTATTGCAATTATATATTTACATCAAAGTCATAAAATTATGTTTACTTATTTAGGTACTAATTGAGATCACTTTGAATCACTCTGGCTCGGTAATTTGGTTATAATAATCATTTAAAAAATGTTCTTTTGCCCCCATTGTCTTCACAATGGTGGTCATCATTTTGGAATTAGTGGTCAAACATAACCTTGCACATGCCACAGATTTAACCCCTTGCATACAGTGCATTCTCCATGAGCCCAAAGCCCACACGAAGTTCACCTGTGCCACATTTCGTTGTTTTGCCCAAATTCTCCGCGAATAAGGGAAGTGTTTCCCGGGTCGTCTACATCATCATTTTCATCGTCCTGACACAAGTTATCAGTATCCACATCTAATACCGAAGTTTCGTTGGTTTATCGGAGAACTCGCCTCTTTGCTTTTTCTGGACCTTCTGCACACTGTTTTATCCCTTGTCTTTCCCCTTTTCTTTTATGGATTTTTTTCTCTTTTTATTTTCCTCTTCTATTAAGCTCTCTTTGATTGGGGTTGGAGTTAAAATCATGGAATGCTGCTTCTTTCGACCTTGTTTTGTGAAGAGGGTAGGTGTTTTGATGGACATATTTATGAAGTTTGTTCTCGTTTCTGCTTGAGATGTTGATGTAACCGCTGGTTCAGGATTTGACAAATGAACTTAAGCAACTGTAATGTCATTTGGTGCTTGTAAAGAAATATCGCAATCTTAAATAACTACTGATTCAGATTGAAGAATTTCTGATGCTAAGAATTCTTCTTTTGTAAATACATTAGGTTTCTTTTGTAAACACATTAGGCCGCTATAAATCCAGACTTTTCCTTTCTGATACAGAAAATACTAGAATATATTTTATTCAACATAGATGTGAGGTCATAAGGACTTATTTTTTCAGCAACATGGCTATTTAAAAAAAGGTTACACTCTCTTTATGGACGGCTTTAAGATGCCCAAAAAACGAAATGTCCAATGGCTGCATGCGGTGGGAGGTGTGAGTGGGCAAAGATAATATATGAATAATGTTGCTTTTAAAGTGATTATAAATATTAAAAATGGGACCAGTATAATGATCTAGCATTAACAAGACAAGCCCATCTGTAGATGGTTTTGCATTATTTGTAAATTGTTGGAACCCTTGAAAAAAAAAAGATATTCGTTGATCTACCTATTATCAAAGCACCTATAAATAGCTCTAGGTGGGCCATCTTTTTCGAGAAGAGGTGATAACCTCTACCCAGGAAAGATAAACATTGATGAAATGTAGGCACCAATTGCGCTCGTGGCACAAAGCAAGGTAACCATTCTTCTTCTCCCAACTGGTTATAGATCCCAGTTTATTTTTGTCCTTTCGCAGCAAATGTTTTACCTGGTTCTTGTGCAGTTGAGATTCCAATTTTACCACAATTATGTATGTTTTTAGAAACGAATTTATGCTTTTCCATTAGCTCTTCTATAAGCGTATAGAGGAACGTAACATCAGTTTTATTAAAAACAGTAATTCTGTTTATACTTGTGGCTTCTGGCTTCCTTTCTGTTCAAAAATATTTCTAACCAATCAAATCGTGTAATTTATGTAAAATTATTGAAATTATTGGTAGAACCTAAACTTTCGGTATATTCAAATGCTACTTTTTTATCTGATTAACGGTACATCCATAGAATATTTTTGACATGTTATTTCTTTTTTTTTTCTTTAGGAGTGAATATAGTTTTTCTTCTCAAACGTGGGATCGACTAAAATTTCTTGCTATATCTTTTCTGTAGAGTTGAAAATGGAACACCTATTGATTTAGGCCCTTTTGTAATAGAATAATTATTTTCCTTCATGAGCTTCACAGCTTTTCCTAACATTTCCTAACGTAATGTGGTCAACTCAAAATGAATATCAAACCATCATTGTAAATACAAACTTAGACTAAAAATTCTCCAAATAGTTCTCGTAATAATTAGTCACTTACCTTCGTTTATCGTAATGTGCAATTATTTCGAAATGTTGCGAAAACTAAACACACTCATCACTCGCGAACGCGCTGAGCTAACTGTGTTAGCAGGTCAACAGGTTGGCGGGGTGTAAAGAGTGAGACGATGGGATGTGATGTTCGCGTGCGCGTATCATGTTTATTTGTTTAGATGTATGTGTGTGACCACCATTGTCCACTAACCATGATTGCCCACTTTTCCCCAATTTCCTTTTATTGCTATATTATTTGTTATTCATTTGTTGTGTTGTGCACGTTTTTGTTGACTAATAAATCATAGCACCAGCTGGACCACGGTCTGATGTTTTCGTCAGTGAAACTCTAACGATAACGTGTCACTCGTTATTAAAAGCATTTTATTAAAGCTTCATTAAAGCTTTCATTATTTAGAATCCTTTTCGTACGAGTTCTTATTTGTGAAAGCCTATATTCACGCTGCTCAGCATTCTACTTGAAATATTTATTTCATTCCTTTTCCTATTTTTTTTAAACGAATGCAAATTTCATTATAATGGTGATAATACTCAATACTTTTAGAAACCTTATCACATTTTTATGTATGTTTCTTACAAATTTCTTCTTTACAACAAAGCCTTCTGCTTTCTAATAGTTCTAATTATAAATAAAATTATTTCGCATTCAACAAATTTAATTCGAAAAGGATGTTCGTTACCGGGCTATCTTTTATGTGAAATTATTAAAAAAAATATGAATCCATGTAGACGGATAAAAGATAACAAAGTATAACTGAGAAAATCATTGCAATCTTTTAATACTCCTGTAATAAACAGAGAGCCCCTGTTGTAAACACGATTGGTTCGCGTCGTAAACACGATTGGTTGACTTACCAGTCCAGGTGGCCCTGTCAAAGTATGTGTCTTTCCACTTCCTGTCTGTCCGTAGCAAAAGGCTGTGCAGGAGAACCCATCTACTGCCATCTCTAGTAGCCGCTTTATTCCCGAGTACTCCAATATGTCCTCCTGTTGGAGAGGAAAATAAGTCTCAATTATTAGTATGAGTAACGACTATTGCTCATAATGTTTATTTATAGCATCTATTCAAGTACGGAAACGCTACCAAAAATATACTACGTTTGCCTGTTTGACTGTTTACGGGATACATTCTAAATTTCTCAGCGACTGCACTGAAAGAAAAGAAAAAAAACCATGGATTATTGTTTAACATTTTGAAGCGGGGTAAAAGATGGTATTTTCTATTACGTAGGATGAAAGGTACAATCAAATTTTGACCTGTCCTCATGGAAACGTCAAACTATGTATTACACCATTTTTAAAATTTGAAGGTAAAATGAATCGAAATAACTTTTCAACAAATTTTGTGCTGCCCTCATGGAAATACTTAGAAATTCTGTATTATAGTAGTTTAAGAAAAATTGTAAATTTCCTAAAAATGTTTTGATAAGTTTTTCATATATCGAATAAAATGCATTGACAAAGTCCGCTCGTTGCATACTTCACTCATCATATATTTCGATATTTTTTAATTTTACTACTCAAGAGAAAAATCGTGTATCGGTTTTTCAACAATGATTTATTTTTAATTTCATTGTGGCGCTTTTGAACGACCAGTCACATTGGCGTGTCTTTGATAAAATTCTATGAAATACATGAAAGCGGTTCTAACTTGAGGTGGAACCAAAGTAGATTGGTATGTAGGCTTAAATCGATATTAGCGGCTAATAGTCGACGAGTTCTAAATTAAGGTATTTTATTATTATCGACTATCAACTATGGGACCTGCAGCCTAGTCAGAAATTGAGGAAACATTTTTCTATTTACCTGAGTAGCCGCTGGCTCAAAGACGACATTATAGGAGAAGAGTTTCTGCTTCTGTCCGGGGAGTCTTGTGTCGCAAATGATCTGTCCGTATCCTGGGAACTCCACGATTTGGTGCTCGGCCGATTTCCTTTCCTTATCGTTTGGCGGTCGCACCCTGCAACAACAATATGCTATTATATGACGGGAAGGAGAACCTATTAATAGAGCTATAAGAATTCTTGACAAGTTAAACAAGGAAAATCTTCGTGGTTTTTCCTTTAGTGTTCCTTTTTTTCTAATTCACCATCCCTTTTTTCTGCATAGTATTTAAACGAGGAACCTTTATAATTCCTTACGTCTCATGGTCCGTCCATATATCCCAGCTGCACACCTTCAAAAGTTCCAGTTTATTAACAAGTAGAGGCATTATATAGAATCCACAATTCATATGTAGCAAAATACCTACTAAAAGAATTAACGTGCCTAATACATGTGAAGCGACGACTAATTTTTTTGCGCAATCCATCGAGTGGTTTTCCACAAAAAGTATCATTGCACAGGTCGTTTAAAATGAAATTGAATTTCCATTTACATCTTGTAAGGATAAATAGATTAAATATTTGTTCTTATACTGAGGAAAGTAAATTATTGGTAAAAAGTTAAAATAATGTCTACGTCAAATTATTAAAATAATAAAATATTATATTGCGGCATCATAACGAATTGATAAATGTCAAGTGCGTTACGTAGTGATGTTCTTGACTGGTAACAAAATAACCGGGTGCCTAAATTATTCGAAGAAAGTTTGCTAAATGGCACAGTTCATCGATTACCTTCAATAAAATTCACTACGGGCAAATTCTCGGAATAGAAATATTAAGGTGTTTTGGGTGCAATGTCTCTAATTACCCCAAAACTATTAGAAATATGAGTCATATAAACATATCGGTTAGAAAAAAGTAAATGAAGTCTATTTCTTATTAAAAACCAAAATATATTATTATAGTTTAGGATTTACAACGATTTTATGATGATAATAACACAAAAATCCAACTGTAGGTCTCTATTTGACACCGTTTACTTGGGGTAACGTGTTAAAAATACTTGTATTGTTAACAAATTAATGGTAACCTGTTTATGATAGAGTTAATTTTAATGCCAAAAAGATAGGGTCACTGTCTAGGGGTCGCAAGGGTACATTCGTAGCTTAGGCAAAACATGAGTGAATGCGCAACGTTAGTGACTGTTTCTTACAAAGGTTAGATGAATTACAAGACGAACTCTTTTTTTCTTCTTCTTTCATTCCTACCGACGACCAATACATTGATATGGGTAGCGCGCGGTTCTGAACCTTGTTGATTATTTTCTTCTACATTTGACGATCTTTCGTGACGGTTTTGGCTTCTTTCGAAATCAAACGTTGATTTTGGAGATCAAGGCCAATGTCACTAATTAACATCTTTTTAGGTGCTGTGCGTTGAATTTTTCAGGAGGCCGGTTTTTCCGCCAGAGAAGATTGCCACGGTGGGCGATTATTGGCTGATTCTCACAGTCCGGTTGAATCTACTTGTTCCCGATGCGGTCGCGTTGCTACACTCCAAGGATATATAGAAGGCAATACATTTGAAAGACTTCGAGATTTTCCTGATCTAAATTTAACAAACTCCAGGTTTCAGATCCTTAAAGAATGATAGGCAGGATATGTGTTTGGACTAAGTAGAGTTTGGTCTTGAGGATTATATTGCCTCCTTTTCAAATGGACTATTGGAGGGGGGCATACCTGTCGGCTCAAATGGTTGCTGCCGAGCTCTAACCTGTTGTGGTCGAGCTAATCCTGTCATGGATCTTGTTTGTAGCCACCACTATCTTCTCCTGCATCAATGATCCGATGTATTTGAATTTCTGATTAGACTTATATCAATTGGGTTTCTTTGAGGTGGATGAATGTTTTTGACATATCTGCAGATACTACATTGGTTTTATTCGTTTTTATCCTCAAGCAATGAGACTGGGAGTTGCTGGAGATCCGATATAGCATGTTCATGGTTTGAGCATCGCAATCGGCAACTATTACGCTATTATTGGCATTAGGTTAGGAGATCCTTTGCATCGTATTTTACATCTCATTTTTCATCAAATACTTTCCGTATGATTGTGTCAGTAATACTATTGAAGAGGAGAGGCGAGTCGACGGTGGTGAACTCCTGTTTTAAATGGGAACTCCTTCAAAAGTTCGTTTCCAATTTGAAAATTACTTATTGAACCATAGTTATTAGCCTAGATAACGTAGACTTGCTTCGGAGATTCAATGTATGTGTTAAGCTTCTAGAGTTTTTCATAAAGCCGGCCACAGAACGCATTCGAACATTGATTTAAAATCGATAAAGACGATGACAGTCCATTTTCCATATCAGGTTGTTCCCTCAATGAATTGGCGAAGCGCAAAAATTTGGCTGGTACATCCTTGGTTCGGTCGGAAGCCACGTTGCTCTCCATGCTTCTCGACTGGCCTGTCCTAGATGATTTTGGAGGGGGATTGGATGATTTTAATGAAAAAATTCCTAACAACTGCAAGAAGACTAACTCCCTGATAATTCTTGCATTCGCAGTTATCACCTTTCCTGAATAATAGGATGAACCGTTTTCCAAGCCGAAGGGATTTGCTCTCTTCTCCAGGTGTTGATGATGGGTTTTATGGCTTCGACGCGAATTTGGTCTATCCAAGGTGTTTTTCCATTCTTCAGTGACCTGATCGCCCGTTTGACTTCTTCCAAAGATGGTTCCTCCGGCAAGAACGGTACTTATAATGCAGGGATCGATGGGTCGTGATTATACATATAGCATACATACTTGAAAGAATTTCTTCCTCCGTTCTGGATGCTCGCGCTGGTTGAATGACCGTAGGAAACTTCTGTAGGCGTTCTTTATGTCATTGATTTGTTTTGTCGTTCCGCTGAGCTATCAGATATTTTGGTATAATGGCGGAAATTATGAGACAAATTTATCGGTTCACAATAACAAAAATCATAATCTAACGTATACGACTTCAAAATAATGTTTCTCTATATATTGTCAGGTGGAAATAAAAATTATAAATTGCACAAATTATTTATGAAACATGGTATTATATTTGTCTATATATATATATATATAAATATACATATACATATATATATATATATATATATATATATATATATATAAATATATATATACATATATATAGGCAGATATGAAAAAATTGTTCTCCGAAACAGCTAAAAAGTGACTAATTTTAACAGCTTGGACGGAAAATGTCTTATTTATAACATTTATTTAAAATTATATATTAGCCGCCCAGAAGTTACCGGACGTATCCAAATCAGTACATATATTGCCAATAAATCAACACCTCTTTAGAAAATGCTTTAATATAAAAAAAATTATGAGAGTAATTCGTACATTGTGTCGAATTTTTGATTAATTAATGAAGGAAAATGGGAATTACTTTTAATTTTCATTGGTAATTTTTTTCTTTCGTATTGAATATTTTCTTGTAGTCGGCTGTCCATTTCAATAAAAACATTTTTTTTCGAATAATTCAATATATTTTGATAAACCGATAAATTTGTCTCATAAATATTTTTTTCGATTCATTCTTATCCACCGCTTTTTTTATATTTGTTGCCGTATCGTTCCAATATGCTTTGCGGTCTGATTTAATTTTTGGCTGCACTTTTCTGCTGAGTCGATGATACCGTTCGAAGTCAACATTCTTTATTTTTTTCCATTTGTCCACCAATTCCAGGCACTATAATCCACGGCTGAGTTCGCCAATAATTCGGAAGACATTAATCGCTGTGCAGTCTCGCAAAATTTTCCGAGAATTGTTTTTCTTCTTTCTCCAGGTCATCTGGAGACTCGATAGCAGTGAATCGGTTTGATAAGGTGAGCTGGAAATTATGCAATACAAACTAAACAACCACAACTCAACGATCAGTACAAAAGTGATAGTGATAACTCACATGCCTATAAATTTTTTTACAGATCCCCTTTACCACCTCGAAACATAATTTAAGTTATTTTATGTATAATTTATAATTTTCAGTTAACAAACCACTATTATGTGTGAATTTCAAGGTCCTATCTTATTTCGTTTAAAAGTTATGAGACTCTGAGGGACAGACATAGAGACGGACGGACGGGTAGACGGTATACAACGTTGCTACAATAATACGGAATCCTATTCAGATTCTTGGGTTACTAAACTCAAAAACCGTCTATGTAAATATGGAACACGCCTAAAGTAGGGATCCATAAGTGCCTATGTCTTGAAAATGTTGACGCAAATTGACCAAAATAATTTTATATGAAATTATAACTGCAGAAAGAATAGACACTCTAAGGAAGTAATAGAGGCTGTGACAGATGGCTGGATCGATGAAAATGTCAAAATATAATTTTTATTGTCTGTGGAAGGAGTCCTTGTTTCACAACAGAATACTAAAAATTATGAACGAGTCCATTAACGATAATGGGGATAATAGCAGCAATGATGCAGTACATGTTACACAGACGCCATTACAACGCAATGTTATAAACAACACTGCATACAGAGAGAATGAAAAGAATACAATTATAAATATTAAAATACAGAAACACTAGATGAAGTCGAGATAATGCAAGCACCGAAACAAATAGACATTATTGAACCAGATACTGTCCCATTATTACAAGAAATAGAAGATATTTTCAAGAAAATGGTTATAACATATATACAAAGGTACTGATTCCTCAAAAAATTTTCATAAACTCTTTCAAAAGCTACCTTAAAAAATATACATTGTCTATAAAGGCTTTTATTTTCCGTAAACACTTTTAATAGATATCTCAACATTTCCTAATTAAACTCGCTTTATTATCTGTCTTTACTTTATTTCCTTCAAGCGTCCTCCTCCTTCGTTATTCTTGTTTTCTTCCTATCGTCCTTTCGCGTTTTTTGTTTTCTATTACATTCAATTCAAGACTTTTTTCGTCTAAATGTTTTTTTTATTAAAATTATTGTTTTTTACCTAAAATTTTTTAAAATTTTTTTTTTGCCAATGTATTTTTTTGCAGTATATCTCGATACTGATTTTTAAAAATTAATTTTTCTCATAGAATTTGTTCTTGTAATGTTACGTCTGCCTTATGTATGTGCTACATTAAAGATGCTATAAATAAATACATTTTGATTCAGCTGTTTATTACTATTGTGTTTTAAACGTTTTTGGTTACATATTATACAATACCTGGGGCAAAGAAAGACTCAAAGTTTGCGACATTACTAAATAAACAATTAAATTTTACGATTGTTTTGCAAGCCATAAAATTTTATTGTTAATTATGAATAAGATGAACAGACGAAGGTTGGTCCTATCTGATGATGATATTAATACTAGCAGTGTTACCACTCGAATGTTCATTCTCATAAAGTTGTTTAGGGATTTTGACGCAGTATTTTTCAGGCTCCAAGCAAAATGTCTATCTATTAGCAATTAAGTTTTGTCCGTTTATCAATCTATCTATATACGTCATAACAGCAAACTGCTAAAATAATTAACCTAACATTTAGAATACATTTAAATGTAAAAATAGTTTTTGTACGCGGAAGAAATTTGAAATAGCAAATAAATTTAGCACTTTTTTCATGAAATGTTCCTAATAACATTACATAAAAAAGTGCTAAATTTATAATTTATTAAATCAAAATTGGAAGATACATTTTGTAATGGTTATTATGCTTGTAATGGATATTTATATATTATCACGCAACAAACATATGATAAGTTCGAACGTAGAGAATATATAATTTATACAATAAAAAATTTAAGAAAAAGACTTTTTTTATGTCAGTTTAGTGTTTTTGCAACAACATTGGTACATATTTCCCCGCGTTAAATTTTGTCTTCACCATTGAAACGGAACAACTGTATCATTTGTTGTATAATTTACTATTGTTTAGAATTCTGTATTTCCAAAGTTAAAATAGAATTCTTATGCCGAAATCTCTTACATATGATGCATCTCTTTGATCGCGTAGTGTTAAAATAAAATTTTAAAAATTTGACAGCAAAAATATTTATGCCTTTATGTAACAATTTTTATTTTCATGTACAATTCAATAATTTAAACATTAATAAAAATGTATGCACTTAAAAATAATTTTGATTTGTATTGATAGAGTATCCGATGAAAATTAAGGAAAAATATAGAAAAGGCGCAAAATATTTGACAAAATAAAAAATGTGTCTGGCTCTGGCACCTGAGAGTGCAAAAGAAGCCGATGAAAACGGGCACATATTTAAAAAAGTCGTTCTTTTTACATTATAAAAATCTCTGAATTGTTTGATACAATTCCCCGATTGAAAACATAATATAAAACCAAAAGATCATCTGCATAAAAACGCATGTATTATGTATTTAATGTTTCAAGAAATAAAAATATAAGATAAGAAATAAAATATCTGCAAAAATCGAACAAATGCATGATAACTTTTAAGAAACATTTACAAAAAAAATAATCAATAATGATTGTTTTTTTCATCAGTGACGTTATATGCTCTGTGCTGACATTCGTTCTGTATTGTCAAAATGAATGTCTCTTGAGCTCTTTCGAATTTTACGTGGTTTTCGATTTTACGTACCCTGCTGGGCCTGCAAGTTTCCTGGACTAGTGTCTTACTTCTGCATATAAAGATCACAATGGGATACAGTATAGTAATATAGATACATAATGCACTTTGCTTCATCTTGCCGATTCAAAGAGTTCTGTAGAAATAGCATTTACAAACTATTAGGAAAAATAACCTGATTTTTTATGAAAAATACAATACGTCTTATTTTTCTATTACTGATTTAAATAAGACTTCTAAGGGACTTATTTTTACATTTTCTCTGTTAAAAATTGCTATTTTTGTTTTCGTAACACTTGGGACCAACACTATTTGGACTCTGCCGGTCGCCTTTATGTACAATGTTAGTCTGGACGAATTGGATATTGAAAGTCTGGACTTTTTTTATATTTTTTCGCTAATTTTCATCAGATATTCTATGAGTATGATTTAAACATTTCCGCCGTCAACTAAATTAACAAAACAAAATTTTCACCTGACGACGACAGTGATATTGTCCTCGTCGAGCTGGAGTGTGGAGTTGGAGGCGCGCACTGTGCTGTCATCGAGGCTGGCCACACGGCTGCTGCTCGCTGATCTGCAAGGAGAAGAGGGTTATTTTAATAATTTGGTCATTATTTTTCTGTAAAACATTCAAATATAGACCAGTTGTTTATTTCAAAGCACATATAATTTTATGCATTCACGAATAATTTTCAACTGATATACCGATTCAAATATATTTTTTTGAGCTCCGTAGTGAAACAAAGAACATTAATAATATCCTTATATTCACCCGTTTGTCACATCCTCGCTTAAAAATACAGATTTCATATATACCATGCTCTTGTTAGAGCTGTTTGGAATTGAATATAAGGTATTTCAACTGTATTTCCCCTTTTGAAAAGGTTAACAGTAATTTCTGGGGTTTGTTGAAAAAATTGTCAATTAATATTTCCGCTTAAATCAAAAATACTTATTTATATGATTTTCTAACTAGTTTGTCCCAAAGTCTCGAAAGTCCTTTAAATTAGTTTTTGTTAGTTTAGTTTAGCTTGTACTATGAAAAAATGCTCAAGTGGGGTGAATATAATGTGCACGGGTAAAATGATTTACACCAACAAATAAAACAGAGAAACATTTTATGCAGCGGACCAACACATGTATTTCTTTTCTTCTATCAAAATAGGTGTGTTTAACGAATTGTTGGTTCCATAAGAGATAAAACCGACATTAAATACAGATAGAACTGACTCTACGAGGGTCCAGTACAATCTCACATTTCTCACATTCAGTACATTCCATAAAGTTTAAGCGTACTTAGTGGGTTTATTAAAAATATTAATATCGTCCATCACCGAAAGTTTAAGCGTACGTAGCATGTTTATTAAAAATATTAATATCGTTCATCACCATAAAGTTTAAGCGTACGTAGTATATTTATTACAAATATTAATATTAATAATATCGTGCAATTCTAAAAAAAACTACAAAAATTTGAATTATGCCATAATTTTGCAGTTTAGGTAGATATGGAAAATGTGGATAGAGAGAAATCTATTTTAACTGAAATTTCCAGTAGTCTTTTGGAACTATGTTGTATAATATTTTTAAAAAAATATATGTTTGAAATCCTTTTAATTGATATTTGCCTCCTAAAAATAAATTATACCAAACAAAAATATCCTCTGAAATTCTGAAGCCATGTATTTTTATGTTATAAATATTCTGAAACATACGAGGCAAAAAATTCCATATTTCATACCAAATTTCTATGTCTTTATTAATGAATTCGAATTAACGTTGAACCATCTTAAAGACTCTTCCCCTAGCATTTATTAATATCATTTAATGTTCAACTCAAGCTACATTCCAAAGTCATGGAACTCCTAAATGATAATTGTCATCCTCAATATAAAGATCCCAATGTACGTTTGTCCTACAGGTCCATAGCCCTACAGGTCCATAGCCCTATTTTGCTAAAACAAAAAATCTCCAAACGACTGACCAGAATTGATGCAAGTGGTTTGCAGAATATGATTCTATTTTCTTCAAATTATTTTCTTAAAGCTAAAAGTGCGGTGGGTAATCTCGGCGTCCTGACCACCAACATCTGATGTGATCTTATGTATCGACGAAAGTACCTCGCAACTGTCTTCTTAGCCCTTTTTTAATTTTTTAATAATGTAAATCTTCTAATTTCAGGAAAAATTTTCATGATCTTGATTCCAGTTAAGACTATAAATTTCCTCTTCATCTCAAAGATCAATTCATGCGGAAAACACCTAGAACTCTACTTTAAGTTGGGGCCCTAAAAACTGTTTGGGAACAATTCTACCAAAAGCTCGGTTCTAAGTCCTTTACTTTTCAATAATTACGCTGATAATCTGCCTATATGTATATTTCTGATAAGTCAAAAAGTTTGTCAAAATGCTTTAAACTTTGTCATTCTTAATTTAAATAAATGGGAAAATTCTGACGATGTGGATATGTTCCTTTCCAAGAGTGTTGTGAAGATCTTCACTGGAGGATGAACAACTATGCCTATAATATTTCCTATAACTCTTACTCGATCGACTTTTTAATACCAAATATCTTGATATATAAATATATATATATATATATATATATATATATATATATATGTATATATGTATATATGTATATATATATACATATATATATATGTATATATGTATATATGTGTATATATATATATATATATATATATATATATATATATATATATTTATATATCACAAGGACTATGGGTTATCCCTCCTTGAACCCTCATTCAAAACCAATTCCACTAAATTTACCTGCGTACAGTTTCTCAGAGTATCATAGTGGATGAAATAAAATCAAGTCCTATAAATGCCTTAGAAGTAGGATACGTTTACATCTCCTGTGGCATTGCCTAGATGATCATTATCTACTGAAGGTATCTAGGGTTTCCATATTCCCAAAACCGACCTTTCTCTTTAGATTTATTTAAATGACCCTTATTAGCATTTCAAGACTCATCTTCTACTCATTGTTAACCCTCAAATCTAACAAAGGTTCAAATCCCACTCAAACCTACTTTATAGAAATTCCTCATTTCTCCCACATAGTTTTCCATTTGACTCAGTAATACACAGGACAAATCTTTTGGAGTTGTTAAAGAGTGCACAAATTCTATTCCGCTATTCAATTTCATTTTAAATAATTATTGGATGGATGGGACGCGAATATTAACAGACGTATGAAAGATGCTGAAACACGACTATATTGGTGAATTTCTTACCGCACCGACATGGCCATCTGCCCCCTATTCGGCTTATTTTCGTCTCCCAAAGGAATATTTATTGTTTTCCGGGGAACACTGAGCTATTGTGCAGGACTTGACTCACTGTGGCGTAATAAGTAATAATATAGTCAATTCGAAGGCTCGCCTCGCAACCACGAACGGAGATTCACATTTATCTCACAATTTCATTGAGGATCTTATAAAACCTTAAATCATCAACTGTACTTAATTAACATTGATATAGAGTTTCCTTTTTCCTTTTTTATTCTTTAATCATGTGGCAGTTCGTCTCAGATCACGGCAGGAAGGTACTTTCAGGTCCAACCAACTATATACTCAAAACCTTGCCTATCAAAATACATATTTTCTCGAGGGGAAACCTCGTCGGTCTTTTGTATGCGTTTGTAACATCGATTCTTACTCATGTGGCCAGGATGCGTATAAGAGATTCTTCAATCTGTGACTGCGGCGAAGAGGGGGGAAGGAAGGGGGGGGGGGTGTGTAGACGCAGGACTATCTTAATCACATTTGCATGCCCATTAAATAATAAATTTCTTTTGTTTATTTAGAAATTATTAAAGTACAAAATTACTTATTAAAATTATATCCTTTTTATCATTTGCCAACAAAAACCCAACGATTTAAAAACTAATTATAAAACATTTAAGAAAGAAAGATGTTGCAATCTAGGAATTCACATATGTATGTATGTATACTTTTATATTCGTTTGTTTATGTTTGTTTTCTGCTCCTTTATATATCGTAGTGGTTTTTATATTATATTTTGATACGTTTTTTGAATTTATATTTTCTTTTTTTTCAATTGTATTTTATTTCATATTTAATTTTTGATTTACTCTATAGTTTATATATTTGTTTGCAATCAAGCAACAATGAGGGGCATCCAGGAAATTATTTTGTTAATATTACCTAACATCATCTTTTTAATTTGACATTGGCAAAGGTTTTCTGTCTAAAAAAAGAACGCCATGAAATAAGAAAAAAAATATCTATAGCGGCTAATCATAAAATAATATAATTCTTAATTACGTTCATTTAATGAGGTTTTATAAATAAAATAAATTTTCATGTTGATAAAGAGCCCACATCTCCTTTGGTTATAAAGAATAGTGAAGAAAAGTTTTTTTAATCTTAGTGAATTTGATTAAAATAATAAATAACATTTTATGACATTCTTGCTAATGGTATAACAGTATGACGTTATATTGCCTACATTTGTATGACGTTATATTGCCTACATTTGTTAACAGTATGACGTTATATTGCCTACATTTGTATGACGTTATATTGCCTACATTTGTTAACAGTATGACGTTATATTGCCTACATTTGTATGACGTTATATTGCCTACATTTGTTAACAGTATGACGTTATATTGCCTACATTTGTATGACGTTATATCGTCTACATTTGTTAACAGTATGACGTTATATTGCCTACATTTAACAGTATGATATTATATTGCCTACATTTAACAGTATGATATTATATTGCCTACATTTAACAGCATGACGTTAACAGTATGACGTTATATTGCCTAGTATAACAGTATGACGTTATATTTTCTACATTTGTTTTACTTATTACCATTATTACGTAGGTCCGTGGCTCTCCGCTTAATTATTTTTTAATATACTAATTCTGCCCATTAAACGTGAAGTGCCCTGTGCCGTTATAATAACCAATTAGTATCATACCTAGTAATTTGTTTTATCGACGCGAATGTATGTAATCCATTTTCCAAGTTAAAATATTTAAAGTAATTGTTTCTAAATTGGTTTGGCCATGTTTACTAGCTGATACAGAATAATGGGATATTGTGTATTGAAATATTTCGATTACATAATTAAAGCATCATTAAAGATCAGTAGTTAACTGACGTAACTTTTAGGTTTCTTATTCATTGCAAGGAAAAAAACGTCGTCTACAATACACATAATAAAAAATAAAACTATGCGGTTGGAGGACCCCCATCAGGAACCAAGTTCCTTACATTAGTTTTTTAACTCTGAACGTGATTTAATATATAGATTTCTATTGATTATATTAGTGTATTTTTGTCAGAGCAGCCCTCTTTTATTCAACTCTCTCTCTCTCTCTCTCTAATTTGTATATTTTATATTATTTATTAAAAAAAAATTAAATATAAAATAGTGAATTATAAATTACATATAAAAAAATTCTAAATAAGAAAAAAAACGATAACAAAATATTTAAAATTAATAAATTACAATAATTTGCCAGCATATTCAGTTATTTTCATTGTTAATTAAACTTTATTTAGATTGTTTGATGAAACAAAAAAAATAAATTTTCAGAATAATACAATTTCATGTTAAAATTAATTTTAAATATAATTCAATTAAAAATTAAAATTTAAGAATTTTAAAATTAAAATATTTTTATTTTAATTATTTCAAAATTGAATTAAATTTGAAATTAATTTTAACATTAAATTTTATTATGCTACCAATTAATTTTTTCTTATCTTATTGTTTTATTTTTTTTTCATTAAATCATTCAAACTAAATTATTTTTATTTTAATTATTTCAAAAATAAATTAAATCAATTAAATTTAAAGTTGATTTTAAGTTTAAATTTGATTACCTTAAAAATTAAAATTTCATTATTTATATTTTTTTAAGGTTAGTTATTCAAATTTTTTTAATAAATTAATTAAATTTTAAATTACTTTTTCGAAGTAAAATTAGTTATATTAAAAATTAAAATTTATTCATTTCTTTTATTTTATTTTAAATTTAAATATTAAAAAAAATTAAAGAAATATAATGAATTGTTAAATTTACTGAAACAAGTTTAATTAATTAATGAAAATAAATGAATTTGCCGAAATTTATAAATTTTTAATGTTTAGTAAATGATATAGCAATAATTTATAATTTATAATGAAAAGAAATACATACCGAATTGGAAACGGTCTGGCAGATGATTGGTTTTCAATAGAAAGCCAGTAGAATAAAATAAAAATTTTAAAAAATTTACACCTGTTTAGAATTGAGGTTATACAGCTGACCGTGCACAATGCTTGCTGCTCGAATGTTGATACTCGTACGAACACACACACATACAACCGTATATGCAAAAAAGAGACGGAGAGAAAGAGATGGAAAGGTTTTTTGTTGATTTTTACTTACTTTCTGCCAGTTCGCTCTACACGGCTGTAAGCCGCGTAAACTTCGTTCCAATAAATAAAATAATAATTCGATTATGATAAAGCTCTTTGAAGATTCTTTCTAGGCTGCTCAAGAATCTCAATATCGTTCTTCTCTTGTCCTTATGTACGTCTATCTGTTTGTTTTCATGATTGTGTCAAATTTATTGAAGCAAAACTTGAAATTTAGAATATGGCTACGGCATAATCACACTTTTGATATGGCAATAGATTAAAAGTCTCAAGTTTTACAAAATGGCCATTTGGTTGGAAGATTTTTTGAAACTCAAACTTTTATTGCATCAAATTAAATACTAAATGTCAGGATATCAAAAATACACCTTTATCGAACTATTTTTTTTTCAATTTACCTCTGAATATGTGTGAATTGTTTGAATTTTGTTTTATTTTCTAAAGTGCTTTGGATAAAATTATGAAAACAATTGGACAATGATTTTAAAATAATGATCTATCAATTGAAGATGATCTTGTAAAAGATTTTTGTAACTATCTGTCTGTGTGATTGTGTTCGAATCGTTAAAGCTTATTGATATCATTTCACATATATGCGTTACTAGCTGTGTTCCGTAGTTTCATCTTCGTAGAATTATCTCAATTGTGATGCTCGCCACCTCTGCGGCCACTAAGTCCCTCCCTTTCGTTCGTATATTATTTTTTAATTAGTAGAATATGGCTATTAATATTTCTTTGAACTTAAAATGCATTTTTTTAAATTTCTGTTTATCTGTTTGTCTGTTTGTCTAAGTATTATGCAAAAAATACGAGATCGATTTGAATGAAACTTACCATAATAATTCTAAGGATTCAAATTAAAATTTGGAATACCTGTTGTCCCTTTCGAAGGTATTTTAATTTACATGTTCGTCTGCTCGCCTGAGCATCACGTAAAACTACTAAATTTCTCGAATATGTTTTTAATTTACTTGTTTGTCTGTTTTTCTGAGCATAAACCAAAAACTACTGAATTTCAATTAAACTTACATTCAGATTATGTAACTGATTATTTAAAAACTTTTTGTCAAATGTTTCCTAAGGAACTTGCAATTCAATTATTAGCATTCAGGGATTAAGATTGAATTCACTGGCTTAAAATAGATGAATAGAGATTATCGAGATTTAGAAAGCGAAGTTTATTTAAGCTTTAGTTTAAGTTATTTTTATTCCGATTGATGGTACTCTTGAGATGAAAACACTGGGGCAAAACCCCCTTGCAAAAATAAAAGAATATACGTGAGCGAGGCCACGGGCTTAGTTAACTGGTAATAAAATAACTTTTAAAATAAGTTTCAGCTTTCCAATTTTTAACTCATAATACAGATGAAGGACGAAGTTGGGTTGAATTTCTCACAATGTTGTATGCCATATTCTCCTATATAAAAAATTGTCGCAAGCATAAACGTAGGTATGACCATCACGCCGGCGTATAGTGGTCTAACTGGAGATGTCGTCGATAATTATTTATAGCTCAGCGGGGAGGTGAACTTAACGGGGAGCAGAAAAGATAATCATCTGTTTCGCTCTCAATCCTTCTATCTGTACATGTTGAATAAGATACAAAATAACGAAAGAATCATTTAAATTTTGAATTATTTTTATTTCATACAGAGGAATGATAAAAAGTAGTTTTGGTTTGTACATTAGAGGATGTTTCGTAGCTATAGTGTAAGAAATGAATGCACCTATCCGATATTATTACATTATGTCTCATTAAGGTATAGTAGCAATATGGTTTCTTACTGAAAGTCGGAGCACAATTGGGTATTTGTCTAATTTTTTTTCTATTTCATTAATCATAATTGAAATTATAGTAGGTACAAGCTGATGAAGAGCGAAATTTTTTTTTAATAATCTTAAAAATTGACCGAGTTATAAAAGTTTAAAGTTAACCTTTAGAGAAGGGCGGCAATACTGTCTTGTGAGGTTATTTTTAATATTGCACATTATATTTTACGAGAGAAAAAGAGACAGGGATATACCCAACTCTAACCGTATCATTCCATTTAGAAGCCTACAACTGGCTTATTTTTCAATCAATTTTTGAATTTTTTTCAAGACTGGTTTTTAATTAACTTACATTTCACAATATTGTACGAAAAATATCAAAATTTAGAATGAGTCAACTACCGTATTGTTACTGTGCTCATTTTTTAACTTTTATTTGTTTATGGAACATTTTGTGTACGAAATACACTTAACAAATGACGCCGGGTGTGGTGTGGATCTTTAGTTTAGTGTTGTTCTTAAACGATAGTAAATTGAAACTTTGATTTTAACTTAATATTTTAAGTATAATTTACGTGTCATAATTTTTTTTTAATTAAAAGTAATTCGAAGTCTTAGTTGCATGCGTGACAATATACTTAAGCTAAGTGGCTACATCAATACGCTATGCATCATTAAATACAAATTGAATAAAATTATTATCCTTTCCTTTCAAAGTATTTCGAATTTTTTCGTTTATAACAAAAAATTGTAACAATCAACAACGTCACCTTTAAAACTCCAATCCAACGAATTCTCGTGAATCAACTGAATTCACCTTAAAACTTGATATATGTTAATTCCAAAAAGATGAAATAAATCAAGAACATAGTAGTCCTTCAAAACAAAACGGCGTTATCTCGAACCGATCATTTGTGGTGAGAAAGCTTACACGCAATGTGACTAAGTAAAATAAATTAACATAAATCTAAATGACTGATATATTAATGCGAAATGCCATGATTAATGGCCATTTCCACCATCAACATGCAGGGGTTGCGTAGAATCCTGACCTTGACACTGGCAGGCCAGTCATTAGCCGGAAGTTGCGTGCCGTAGCCAACGTCGTGTGACGAATCATTCAAATGAAGTTTCCCGCGTTCACGCCTGTCGTGATGGTATTTGGAGAAACAATTTTGTTCTATGAGTTTATGGCAAAAATTCTGCTTGTAATTCATTTCAGGTGGCCATTTTAGATATTCATTTACGTCTTTACTTTGTTTAAGAAGAGTTATCTAAAATTTAATATTGTATAGGCGTTACATAAAAAGTTGTTACGTTCTGCATGTTTCGTGTTTTAATGACTTTTGATTATGAATGATAGTTCTAGTTGCGATATAAAAACAAGGCTATCGGACCTATTTTTAAAATTTTTTTTTCTACTAAAATGAATTAATTCACTTAGAACAAAATTAAACTATTTAGGTTTCTGGTCACTTTCTAAATATTTAGATTTATATCTTAATACTTCACGCGCCTATATGTGTGTGTGTATATATATATATATATATATATATATATATATATATATATATATACATACATACATATATATATATATATATATATATATATATATAAATTTAGAACTCTATTTTATCTATATACTTTAAAAACAATAAATTTGAAGTCTGTAAATTAAAGTTACCTTCAAAATTGTATATTCGAGGACTATAAATATACAATAGAGAATCTGTCTCTCTGCTGATTCGATGTACAAACAAACAGAGTGATAGATATATCGTACAAAAAAACTATTTAATTCATTTAAAATACATGAGGTTTTTTAGTCATATTACTTAGAGTTTAGAAAAAAAACTGAGCTATGTTTTATTTAATAATACGATGTCGAAAAGTCGAATAGGAAAAAAATAGCAACGTCCTGACAACCGTGACTATTTATCATTGCTACTGACCACTGTTGGTAGTAACTAGGTAAATAAAGAAGTTTACAGGGACAAAGCTGTGAGTTAAAAGTTAGCATTACAATAATTTTAATTAAAAAATTACAGTTATTATTATTGTTAAGCAGAGGAATGAAAAAGTTAGGGGTGCGAATGCTTTCGATCGTGCAGATAAAGACCAGCCAATATTATGTGTCTTCTCTTTACATTCTGTTTCCTTTTTTTCAATTCTGGATCTTAATTTTACGGTCGAGAATGAATGAAGCTTAGAATCTCTCCTATTAAACAAAAAATATGCCATATTTGTTGTTTAGGAACGTTAAGATTTATATTCAACCCCAATACTCCAACGATTTTTATGAAATTTTGTCGATATCATTGAAATGAAACATAGAATTTCATAGAACTAAAACATATAAATTTATCCCAGAGAATTTTTTTGCGATTAAAAATAACCCCGTCAGGGGTAAGAGAGTGAAGGTACGTATATATTTACATTTATGTAGTAAGTGGATTATATTGCTTTTATCTTACAAATAACAGTCTTGATTTTAAAAGTATTTTCGGGAATCATCACCATTTTTTACTCTTTTCCCTGTTAGCGAAGACGCGGAAAAGGCAAAAATGGTAGGCGTCATTCCTGAAAATACTTTTAAAATCAAGACGATTATTTAAAAGATTAAAATGATGTAATCGACTTACTATACAAGTGTACTTATATACTTATGTTTATACATATGTACTCATGTCAAAGCTTTTCTACAATAAATCGGAAGCTTTGTCACGAGTGTTTGCTAATCTGCAAGGTGAAATAATTTTTGTAAATAATCTAGATTCGTCAAATCGTCGATATTCTCCGGTTCTGCCAGCACAGATCGCGGTCAGTCTGAGGGTTGAGGGTTCTAGTCCAAAGCCTGTATAGGAATATGGACGCATTTCTTTTCTGAACATATAGTCAATCCAGTTATTTTTATGGCGTTTTCATTTAGCAAAGTAAGAACTTAAAAATATTTGTCCTCAAGTTTTAAAATACCCTTTTGTTTGATTGAAAAAAAATTGCTTTCAGTCGTGTGTCTATCAACTAAAAGGACGGGATATAAGGACGCCAAAAAAGTTTTTTTTAAGAATTTTATGAAAGATATTTTAGAGATATTGTTGAAATATATTGTTATCACACAAAACCTGTCCCCCTCCACCCCTCCGGTTCCGAAGCTTGTAAACTGAAAATTATGAACGAAAAAAGCTTACTGCAAATTAACCACCTAAAGCTTATACAGGTTGTCCAGTGGCAGATTTCAATGTTTGAAAAATTGTAAAAAAAAACTACACCTCTAATACAAAGGAGGTTTATTTTAACTTTATAACAATAAATGCGGATTTCATTTTTTAAAAACCACGTTTTCCAAATGGCGGCCATCGAGTCTGACACACTCTTCGAGTCTAGCACGCATGTTTTCAAAAACGCGCTTGCAGAGTGACTGGGGTATCCTACTCGAAACCTCGGCTACCTCGGTTCCAATATTTTCTTTAAGTTGTGTCACAGTGCTCGGATTTGTTTTGTAAACAACGGATTTTAAGTATCCCTATAAGAAAAAGTCACATGGGCTTAAATCGGGTGACCTAGGTGGTCACGGTACGGTACCGTTTCGGGATATGTTTTTTTCTGGAAATAACTGCCGCACTGCATTCATGGACACATTAGCAGTGTGAGCTGTGGCCCCGTCCTGCTGGAACCATGTGTTTTGGTTGAAAGATGGACTATTCTGTAGTTCTACTCTGAAAAAGTCATTTAACATCTGAGCATATCTCTCCGAATTCACAGTTACAGTTTGGCCACGTTGATTTTCAAAGAAATAAAGCCCTATGATTGCAGATGCAGACATGGCACACCAGATTGTTACTTTAGGCTTATGTAAAGGTTCTTGATGCATTTGTCTTAGGTTGTGGACATCCCAGTAACGAAAGTTCTGCTTATTCACATATCCTCCAATGTGAAAGTGAGCTTCGTCACTAAAGAATATGTTGCCCATCCGGGTAGCAGTACGAAATCTCAACAACATCACCTCCGCGTAAGTTTTTCTTAATTCAAAGTCGGAATCGTGTAAATCTTGAACAATTTGAATTTTATATGGATGGAACTTAAGCTTTTTTCGCATTATTACCTGTAAAGTTGATTTCGGAATTCCCAATATCGATGAACGTGTACGCAGTGATAAACGGGGATTTTCAACGACAGAAACCATAATCCGTAGCTACCAATGGTGTAGGTCCTGGCCTATTTAATGTTGATCCTGTAGCTCTGAACCTTGCTACCCATGACTGAATGAGGTTGATCGATGGTCCATCACGTAATCGACGAATACTGTAACGATTATTAAATCGACGGCGTGCTACAGACAGCGAAAATCCACTTGAAATGTATGCCTCGACGGCAAAAGCGCGGTGCTCTCCACTCCACTGTTCCATGGCTACTAAAACATCCGCACCGCTTGCGCTTCTAACGACGCCCCCCGCGCCCCTCTTATGTGTTGCGTTCAGAAACTATGTTTGTTCAAACTTTGAAATCTGCCACAATCTGACACCTGTATAAAAATTATAGAGATGACGCTAAATGGAATATATCACAATATTATTACACATGTGAACAATTTTGCTTGGCAATTATTGACAAAGGGAAAAATAAATATTATTATTAGTAAATAATATAATAGAAATGCATTTGTGTGTTTACGAAATTCTACTTCTATTTAACTTACTTATTCTAATTCCGCTTCTACTTAAGATGTTTTTTTTCAACAACCACAATGTGCTATAAGGCTGATGTTTTCAGCAAGACTTCAAATTATGTTATTTTCACAGGACGGCGTGACGCCATGTCGTTTTTAAGAAACTAGAGAAGTCATAGAAAATGGGGTAAATTGGGCGATTTTTGAAAAGTGTTTAAAATAATTCTAAATGTATCTGATTAATCCACGATCATGATATTTTGCCGAAAAACGTGTTTTAAGCTGATAAAAATTTACTTTTATTGCAATTTTAAGCTGATAAAAATTTACTTTTATTGCAGTTTAAGCTGATAAAAATTTACTTTTATTGCAGTTTAAGCTGATAAAAATTTACTTTTATTGTAGTTTAAGCTGATAAAAATTTACTTTTATTGCAGTTTAAGCTGATAAAAATTTACTTTTATTGCAGTCGCAACAACACCTAGTCACGAATTGCGTAAATTACATGGCATAACGCACAGACACAAATAATTAAATTGAAAAGATGAATTTCTGTCTCTTTCACACACATCGTCTTTTTATAGTGACAAATTAATATTATTTCTGGAATTAATACTTCTGGGATCGCTCTATCTTACTCATAAATAACTTGAAGTTCTCTCTAAATGAAAATATTGAAGAGATATATTTATTGCGTTGGTGCAAATATAAATGCGCATTCAAGACTAAATATTGGCTCAACCAATTTGGAATATAAAATATTTAGAAGGCTCACATGATCTGAATAATATGGTGTGTTTGTTTTCATTGTTGTCGTGTCGGTTCTGGTGCCGTGTTGGTATCGTCCTGTTCATGCGAATAGTATAAACGTCTAAAACACAGATCTAAAAACACAGTTCCGTTGTATCTATATTTGCAAAAGCTCTTCTTAGCCGCGCAGTGTTGTTTTTCCATATTTTTATATTAAATTTTACCCGCATAAATAGGATATACCTAGGTGATCGTCGTCGTTTCTAAACCTTCTGCTCTATCGATCTTGATGATAATAATAACAAAAACAGTTCAGGAATATTCTTTACAAAAGCTGAAAATCCGAATCCTTGCGTTAATACAGTAATCATTCTTAAAATACATATGTTTTATAGTCAGTAATTTTGGTATGATAATGTACGAATTATTTCTAATTCGGCAACAATCGAAACAAATTCGAAATTATGAAAGTCTATCTGAAGATATGAGATCTTCAGAATTGATTTCTAGTGAGTTTTCTAAATTGCATCAATCACTTTTGTTAATTTTGCATGATCGCGCCACGTGTCCACTCGGAATATTGCCAGAATAATATGTATAATGGGACAGCACTATTTTGTGTCATTATTGTAATCATCGCTCTAGCGATGTATAAAATTGTCTATGACTTTTTCCTCGAACCCGAAAATTATTATGCTTGCGTTCGGAATTTTAAATGAATATCTTTTGCAAGCCATTAAATAAAGAAAATACGAAACTATAATAATTTTTGTATTATTTAGTCATTTTGACATATAAGGTACATAAGTAGAATATACGGAATGGAAATTTGCATAGATTTTAATTTACTTTTCCAGCTTGCTTTGACAACCGGTTTATTCGAATCTGTTCAGTACAATTTGAGATGTTTAGTTATGATATAAACGTGTAGAAGGATATCGCTATTTCATAAATAAACAGAACCAGTAGACTGGGAATGCGATTCAGCATCGAGACCGTAGCAAAGAAAACATAAAAATGAATTGTTGTATTTTACGTCTAAATCTTCTTCCCTTGTTTTTTCTATTCATAATGGGCAAGTAAATATCAGACATAATATTACTTATATAAAAAAATACCATAGTCCAACATATATTTTTAAGTGAGAAATTTTAATTTGATAAACTAGTATCGCGTTCAATCTCCAATTAAAATCAATTTCGCTCAAATGTCAGATCGATTCTATTCAAAATAATTTTACTGGCAACACTAGTCAGGAAATGTCATTTAATGAGTTGACAGGTTAAAATTACTGATGAACGAACATTGTGGATGGCATTAAAATGAAGCGAGGTATGATTTTATAAAAAATATATTTTACTTATTCACTACTGCGTGACAGTGGAATGAGTATTTTATAACATTTGGTGAATACAAATAACACCTTTCATTTTTAGACGTCTTAGGGATAAGATTTAATGGATGTTAAGCACAAGTGTCACTATAAACATATGAAATGGTCTACTTATTAATACGAAAACACATGGCGCGGGAAAAAGGGAAAGTGAAGGACCATGTACTTTTTTCCTAAAATAAGAGAAAAGTATTTATACGCAATTTTTTTATTTCTTAACCGTTGCTTTACTGATACTGGCAAGTCGTTCAACAAAATTATATTTGCAGACTTTTTTATAATGAAGACAAAGTTAGCTATTAAATTTTTTTTATTGAACTATCTTTGTACTAGATATATTTTTGGGGTTCCGTACCTCAATACGCTTATAAGATTAATTGTGTGTCTGGCCACTTGTTTGTCACAGAAATCATTTATTTAGACTTGAAATTTTGAATAGTGATAAAATATATTGAATAGTATTTATCTCATATATTGTTAGTGTTAGTAATAATTTTAGGGAAATTTTAATTATAGGGAAATTTTAATTATAGGGAAAATTATAGGGAAATTTTAGAGGGAAAAATGAAGTACTCAACATTTTGTTTCAATTTCATTTGTCGTGTGGGGTATCAATTGAAAGGTTGAGTTTTAACAATTCCAAAGTAATTTTTTTCAATGTTTCGCTCAAGATAGCTCTAGATTTATTGCTGAGAATGTAAAACAAATTATGTACACCTCTCCCCGTATGCTAAATTGCTGAAGTTAAAATAATGAAAAAAAAACAGGTTCTCAGGAGTTATGAAATTTAAGTAAACTTACTTAAAGTTATGAAATTTAAGTAAGTTTACTTAAATTTCATAACTTCTGAGAAATTGTTAGATAATCGGTACAGCAACATTTTCTTCGGGTTCCTCTCGAAAATATAAGACAAAAATAATACATAACATTTTTTATTAGAGTCCTTATTGCGGAGAAATAATTTATTTTTCAATAATAATTTTTTTTATTTTTAATATTTTCTCAACCATAATTACATTTAAACGTTTCATTATCGTAAACAAAACCTCCACGTAACAAAAAACTTAAAAACCCCAAATTATTACTACAATAGATTTTTCTTTCTGCGAAATGATACTAGTGTCGTTCACAGTTCAAGGCCGAATAAGGTGTTAGGCGCGTTGCATCGTATATGGCTTTGATAATGCCACGCGGAGTCCGGTATGCATATGATGTAGGATGTTCAACCCTTACGGTAATGCATAACGAGAACGGAATAATATATGAAAAAAATAACAGTTTTATTTTGTGCTCAGAAATTCATAGAAAGAGTTTTATATTCCATTTGAACAACACTGATATATTTACATGATGAAAAATAATATTAATATTTGTTAATTTATTTATTTATATATTCTTTGGAAGGCCATGTCCAACTTACATGTTTACCCAAAGCATCTAGGGACTAATATGTAAGTTGCAAAATGTAATAAACAATAGAGAATAAGAAAGGAACAGGCAGCAATTCGAAACATCACTCTAACTAGCAGTCAATCCTGACCTACCAAGCGACACCATAACCATATTCTAGAAATTAATTGGAGCAGAAAAAGTATCAAGAATGGGCGTATCTTCTAATACTGTGTGGAAAAATGCACGTCCACGAATGATGGTGAACCCTGGATATAAATGAGCGACCGAGGCACTTGAAATATACTATGTCATTGCCCTCTCATGTAACAGTCACGGATATAGAGTGCTGATAAACTCAAGATCAAAAGGTTATTAATGTAATAATTCAATAATTTAAAAAAATGCATTATTAAAAGTAATTCGCATCACAATTGAAGGCAATTACATCCGATAGCGGCTGTTATAAAATTTTATGAGAATAAACAACTATAAAATTAAACCGAAATAAATAATTATAAAATTTTGGAGGAACAAAATACCCATACATATTGTAATACAAAAACGTATTGATCTTTTTGAAGTAAAACTTCTTTACGCACGCTTGACTTGGTGAGTAAGCTGGTGAATGCGTGAAGAGAGCGTTACGAAAAGTGTGATCGGGCGAGGCGAACGGCAGTTGAGAGGGAGATATAAGTTAGTGAAGAGAGAGAGAGTTATGTTTCGTATATTACTGTAGGGACTAGAGAGAGAGGTGCGAGTACACATTTTCTTTCTCTCTTTCTCTCATAGCCAGTTATGTTTCGTATATCTAAGAAACAGTGCAAGCCTATTGTCTGTAAGACACTGTAGGAGCGAGAGAGAGCAGTGCGCGCGCACATTTTCTTTCTTCCTCTCATAGCCAGCGCATGAAATATATATATATATATATATATATATATATATATATATATATATATATATATATGCGAGTTTGCTAGTGTTACGCGAACGGTGATTTTTTTATTATTTTGTAATTTCATTTCGTTCTTGAACAATTATATAAATTATTATTTTGTTCAATACATTAAATATTCTACGTTTAAAGTGAATAAAATTGTAAATTCATTTAAAGTTCATATTTTGTGAATTTGAAGTTTTACTTCAGTTGTGTGGTCTTTTTTCGCACACTCGTTTTTTATTATTTTCTTCAGCATGAGGATATGAGCAGCTTTATACGGAGACCAGGTGATTGCATTCGTTCCAAGTATACTACGGACTAGAGAATGCACGATACGATCGATGTCATGTAAATAGTTTCATCGAAATAATATAAACACTTAAAGGTTTATTGTGTTTAAGTATCCATGGGACCTTCATGGTGCGATATTTGTTCGTTCTTAATAGGTTATTTATTTTGCGACAGACCACTAAAGTTGGGAAGGGAAACAGATATTGGTTGTAAGTAGAATCGATCCATCTTTATGGTGTAGAGTTTTTTTTTAATGTCAGCAATTTATTCAATAAATTATTGAGTGTTACCAAATAAAAAAAACAAACAAGTGCCTGTTGGAACACGAACAATGGTCCTGCAGTTTTTAACATATCTTGAAATGGTTCATTGTAGTTAACCGAAATAATTTTATTTCAAACTTCTAATCAAAAGCAAGTGTGGAATATTTTCTAATCTATGTTTGACATATGGAGGAAGTGAAATATTGTGAGTCATTTTAAATTCTAATAAATTTTATTTTAAAACTCCATCCGATTGTATCATTTTTGAAAGGATGCCGGTAAAATGATAGTCTTTACTTCATCTATTTGTTTTGGCAGTGAGTGAGAGAGCGACAGATTCAAAATATATTTGTTTAAAATTGCTATATTTCAATCAATATATATTTGTTTAAAATTGCTATATTTCAATCAAAATATATTTGTTTAAAATTGCTATATTTCAATCAAAATATATTTGTTTAAAATTGCTATATTTCAATCAAAATATATTTGTTTAAAATTGCTATATTTCAATCAAAATATATTTGTTTAAAATTGCTATATTTCAATCAAAATATATTTGTTTAAAATTGCTATATTTCAATCAAAAGATATTTGTTTAATATTGCTATATTTCAATCAAAATATATTTGTTTAAAATTGCTATATTTCAATCAAAATATATTTGTTTAAAATTGCTATATTTCAATCACATCCATGTGAAAAATCTATTTAAAAATTTCACAGTTCGAAAACCGCAGGAACTGTGAGGATATATGTATATATATATATATATATATATATATATATATATATATATATACATATACATATACATATACATATACATATACATATACATATACATATACATATACATATACATATACATATACATATACATATACATATACATATACATATACATATACATATACATATCCATATACATATACATATACATATACATATACATATACATATACATATATATATATATATATATATATATATATATATATATATATATATATATGACAAAGTAATCATAAAAAAATAATTGACAAGTTTCCAGTGATAAAAATCATGATATGTACATGTCCGGTTATTGAATAAGACTCAAACAAATATATTCTGTGGTAGAAAAGTGCAGCTATAATACCACTATGATTTCATTTATCTCATTAACGTGAGCACAAAAATAAAAATGTTTCACTTAAACAAATATATGCCGACCTCAACGCGCAAAACACAAATAACGTCTTTAGAACCGTTGATATATTTACAAACGTATTTGGCAAATAAATTTACCATTCTTACAAAATGCTATCAATATATCAAAACAGATGTCAAAGAAGAAAAATTATATACATCTCTAATATACAATAAGTGAAAGAATATATATCGGCAATTAAATCGGACAAAGAACCGTTTTTTAAACAATACCTAGTCGATGACTATAACGGGATGTTTATTTTAAGTGAATAGTTAATATTATTCAAGGCACGCATAAATTAACGACAATTTATACATTAACGGTAGCCATAAAACAATTACGTAATTAAAACAGGAAAAACAAGAGCAAAAAGCTTTAAGAGCAATATATTGTTGCCATTTATCGACAAAACTAAAAAACTAGTTTATAAAACTAGTTTTCGACAAAACTAATGTATTGTTTAAAGTTTTTCATGGACGCGGGCAGATGTCATGTCACTGCGCTGCGTCTTGAGCGAGCTGATCAGTAATTAAATACAATTATAATTTATTACATATATATATATATATATATATATATATATATATATATATATGTATATATATATATATATATATATGTAAAAACTGAATGAAAAACAAAAGAATGGGTTTTGTAATTTTTGTCCATTTGTCTGCTTGTCTGTCTCCGTTTATTTGCTCCCGTATTACACAAGAACAACTAACGAAATTTCGACGTAGTTTTCACTGGTAAACTCTACTAGGTCTGGTGTTACACCTCTATATAAAATGAAGGTTTAAACTTTGTGTGTCTGTTATGCGGTATGTTGGGATGATCGCAGGTCATACGGCCTGTGGTGTCGCGACGCACCGCGGGGATCCGGGTTCAATTCCCGGCCGTTCATCGAGCGGGGTTGGATTGGTGTTCTGGTTGATTGTAAGAGATTGCTTTCGTAGCAATAAGTCCGCCATATGTATCAAGGAGATACAATAAATAATATCAAGTAGATAAATAAATATTTTGCCAATATTTATAATAAATAATTGCGGGTATAAAGGATAAGTAGCAGAATGCATTAAACAATTTTGTCGTCTTTTTGTCTATTTAAATGTTTGTGCAACGTTAAAAGGACTGACCCAATTCAAACGAAGTTAAGAAGAACGTAAGGCTTAACTTAGAGTAACATAGTTTTTCTTTCCCCGCAATTATTCAGTCAGAAAGTACGGAAATTTAATATTTAAAAAAATTCGTTTACATAGAATTATGACAGCAGCAATAAAGTAGTAGCTACTCGACGCGTAGTAATTACGCAAAAATATGGAATGTCTATGTACATAAATAGATGGCGCTACGTTTAATTTAAAAAGCGCAATTAAGTTTTTCGTATTGGCGAAATGGGCTTAGCCAGAGATGAAATGTGGAGAGGTGCGGGAGGATAAATGCTTTAGTAACGAATTCAAATATGAGCCAACGCATGAGAATAGACATTGTTGTTGGTCGTATGTTGTTTGAATATTTTGTCAATATTTGTAATTTAATAGTTATGTGGGTTTAGTGTTAGGTTGTATAAAATTAAATAGAATAAATTGGTTGTCACGTATTTTATCGTTTATATATAAAAGTACAGAATTGGCCTGTCTCTACAATAGAGGTATTTCCGAAAAAAATGATTTAGGCGAACATAGCAAAAGTAATAAAACGTGAAATTTTTTTTTTTATTTTTTTATTACGGGTATTTGTTTATTACGGAAGTTTTTATTGGGTGATTCTTTTGGCTCTGGGGTTAAAATCGACTAATTAAAAAGAAGATATTATAATTAGAAATTTCGATATATTGCCCTTATTTAAAAATGTTTACGTTTATAATTATTATAATGAATAGCATAAAGTGTATTAATCTTACAATTAATTTAACTAAATTTTTAAAGGTCCACGCGAATAAAGTCAGGGGTAAAACTAGTTTAAAATAAAATATAAAAATCCCATCTTAAGCTGCATGATTAAAAAAATCCAAAAAAAATTTTTTGAAAACCCGTCCCATATTTTTGCCTAATTTAGTTAGAGTTTATGAATTAGCAAAACTATATCTAATTACGCATAAAGTTAACGCCAAAGAACAGGTATGACCAGACTATGGATTAGTAAATAATACTGTAATGATTTCCTCTTAACGTTTTTAGAAAACGGAGGCAAAAAAGTTGAAAAGGAAAAACAAGAAAATTTAGTATTATGATACATTATTTCCGGTTCACAATTGCCAATAATATACTGAATAAATTAACAGTCTTCTTTAATATCTCGCTACTTAATCGACAATTTTTTTATTTTCGAAATTAAAATTCACGTTTCAAATTCATCGATGTAGCAAAAATCATTTCAAATATTGAAGATCCATTGGCTTTCATTTATGTAAACTTTGGACAACAATTCAGTAAGGAATGATGAGTTTTAATCTATCTTAATTAGAACAATGACTTAGTAAGGAAGGATGAATATTACTATCTTAATTTTAGTTTAAGTTTAGTCTATCTTAAATTATCTATTTGAAATTCTTAATTTTAGTTTAAATTTAGTATATTTTAAATTAGTTGAACTTCTTAATTTTAGTTTACATTTAGTCTATCTTAATTTTAGTTGAAACTTTAAAAATAAAATTTTGATATTAAATATAAAAACCCTTTACAACAATGTAAATCTAAAATGTTTTTCTCAGACTGTTTTTTGTATTGTTAACAATATTAGGAGCACTACACCTGAGGGAAATGAGGATTGGCGTATAATGAAACTTAAGAGGTAAAAATCCATTTACAATGTTTAATTCGCTTCGTTAAAATTTATATATATATATATATATATATATATATATATATATATACATACATATTAACATTTTATTTTAGCTTTTTTAGGGTTTCATAGCAAAACACGGAACCCTTATATTTTCGTCAAGTTCGTGTTAGTCCGTTTATCATATTCTCCTAATTTCTACAGTTTTGCATCTAAGTGCATGCATTTTTACAAGTATATGCTTCAGATAAATATCTCATTTAATATGTAGCAAAGACTTTTTTCCTATTCCTTAAGTTAGCTCCCCTTATTGTGAAGGGAGGGGGGGGAGGGTGAATGAAAAAAGGGTGTGCCATCGCAGGGGAAGTATCGTCAGAAAGGTATTTTATAAATAAAGTTAAGTTCCATTTAAAACTTAATTTTTTAGGCCCGTTTACGAAGTGTTAAGCTTAAAATTCGTTTTGCAATATGTGTTCCCAACCTTCTCTTTCCAAACGAGACTACATGATAATCTGAAAAGAATTCCGAAAATAACTTTTTATTGAGTATTTTCTAGTTACGAGTAATCCATAATCCAACGTTATTTAGTTTTAGAACTAACCCTTAAATACGCAGACGGAGATCATTGAAAGATTGAGCTTCCTAGTGTCGATAAGATAAATCAAAATTAATGATTAAAATATACTTTACAATAAATTAACCAATTATCAGGGTATCAGAACCCTTAATCAGTTATCATAGACCTTTATGGGCGCATACGAGTACGGCATAAGAATTTTATACAATAGGTATAGTTTTTTTGTGAAATTATTCCGAAACTAAACTTTAAGCTGGTTCAATACGCATTTGACAGATATTATTAAAATTACATATTATTTTTTAATATTACTTCTCCTTCCTAATCCAATACACGTTTCCTTATTTGCAAAGAGTCATTTTGAATATAGTATATAATAATGCCTTAGAACAAATAAGACCCAGTGAATTTGAGATTAGATTAGAGGATTATCGAAATTTTAAAAGGTGTTGATGGTGTCACGAAGGATGCGTGTAATTAATTAAAGGAGGTTGACATGTTTTCACTCTATCATTCTAAGTAAACTTCTATTTGCATTAAAATGATTTTATTTAAGTGTTCAAAGATGATTTTATTTAAGTGTTCAAGAAAACTTCTATTTGATTTAAGTGTTCAAGAAAACTTCTAATGATTTTATTTAAGTGTTCAAAGATTATTTTATTTAAGTGTTCAAGAAAACTTATATTTGCATTAAAATCATTTTATTTAAGTATTCAAGGAAACTTCTATTTGCATTAAAATGATTTTATTTAAGTGTTCAACAAAAAAATTTAATTTAATTATTTTATTTTCTTTCCCAGGTGGCTGAATTTAATTTAATATTATGTTAAATGTTCTTCGTAGTTCAGTTTTTACGTAAAAGATAGGCGTTTAATGATTTTTTCTGACAAACACGACTCTTCAGTATGTCGGTCCGTCTGTCTTAGAAACTATGAGACCTAGAAACAAATTCAAACTCAAATTTGGTAAATATTTTTTTAATCGGTATATTTTCTATTAACTAGATGATTCTATTAACTAGATTCTATTATATTAATTAGGAGAGGCTAATTTATTTAGCACATAAATATTTTTTTTCTAATTTTATACATCATATGGTTTGTTATGACGAATACAAAAATATTTTGTTATGATTTTAAAATATATATTGTATTTAAAAATATATTCTGAAAAATATGAGAAAATCGAACCCCCTTATTTCCGAAACTAATGAACCAAAAATCATGAAAAAAGGGAGTTTGTAAAATATGACTAGAAGATTATTTAAAAACTGTAATGATTATCTTAGATCTTATAATATTTTAATTAAGCACCACGTTTTAAGCCTGTAAAAGTATAACAGGCAATATATTTAGGTTGTGAAATATTAATAATAAAAGTAAATATTTTTATAGAAATACAATGTGCCATTAAGTGTTTATAAGTGGCTAAATGTTTAGGGGACCAAAGGCTGCTTTAAGTGGCTAAAGGTTTTCGTAGTGCGAGTTCTACTCGTACTTGACTGGTCTTTTTTGTAAACTTATTAATGTCAGAATAATACTTATCCGAAATATTTGATGTTAAATTTAGGGGCCCTTATATACCACATGTACTTTATAGGTTTTGAGTATTTACGAGTTATCCACTGCCCATTTGGTTATAATTAGCAAATCGGTTTATAATTAGCTAGGCCATTCGTGACATCGATACAAATCGAAAAAGACCTTCAACTTGAAAACTGTGGGTGGTCAGGATGAGAGTATCCTTACCGATCGCACGTCACCAATTCCATCAATATTTTATCTGCGCTATTACGCAGCGTCAACTCCAACGAGACACGCTTCATTAAACAGTCCAGAATAACACGCGACCTCATTACATATTGAAATTGTAATTACAGTAAAATTATCGTAGATAGTATTGTTATAAAACTTTCATAGGGAATATTTGATAATGACCTTGTCGACAGCTTGACGGTCGAATTGTTAAAAAGACAAGGCTGTATCGATTCTTAGAGAACGAGGAACTTTCAGGTCTAACTTTATTTTTCAATGTCGCACGCGTGAGACGCACCAGGTGCTTCGAGGGAATCGAAGGTTTCAGCATTTAGCTTGCTCAGTGTCTCTTTTATTAGGCATAGTTTAGAAGTTCCGTTACGGTCTCTTTAATCAACAAAAAGTTGTTTAAAACAATAAGTGCCATGTCTATGGTTAAAAATAATAGAGAATTTTCAGAAATTAAACATGTCATACACACTGCTACAATTTTTTAAATAATATGCATGTTAGTTAATATTCTCAAAAATTGAAACAAAAATAAAGAAAAGAAAACAAAATTTCGATATAATCTTTGTGTGTGGACGATATATTTGTAATGTTTTCAGTCTATGAGATGGCACACTTTTGACAATTAAAACGAAAGGGGGGGGTTCCAATATATTATTACATGCCTTTCTTCGGGTAAACTTATAAAACAAATATTCTGCCTTTGAATATCATAAATGGTCTGTCACTATGCCAAATTTTAAGTTTCTTCTTCAAATGGTTTCTGAGAAAAATGATATAGACATTTATCAATAATAAAATGTCCAACTTAAATTATTTCTGGGTAAACTTATAAAACAAATATTCTGCCTTTGAATATCATAAATGGTCTATTACTATGCCGAATTTTAAGTTTCTTCTTCAAATGGTTTTTGAGAAAAATGATGCAGACAATTTTCAATAACAAAATGTCCAACTTTGAGAAAAAAATCTTTACCACCATGTCAGATTTTAAATTTCTACATCAAATGATTTTTGGAAGAATGGATGCGATATACAGATGGTCAGACATGAGAGTGGCTTTTTAATGGTTTTTTTTATTTTTCTTTTGCTGTACGGAAATCACAAAATGAACTTACAGTCCAAACTCAAAACACTTTTATTGCTAGTACTTTACATTTGAAGAAAATATGAAAATTTTGCGAAGAAAACTTAGAATGATCTTGCTTCATGAACTTCGTTTATGGTGAAAAGTGAACGAAGCAATACGCAATATATTCCAAAACGATGGATGTAGGTTTTTCCTTTAATGAAACAACCAGGTTTGATTTCAAAAATTCAAAGAAGGAAATCTATCCAATAATCTCCATCTTCCTACATTAAATATAGAAAAATTAATAACCCTTATTGAAACAGATCCCAGGTTAAGTCCGCGCTATCTGTTATACCACCTCAGTATAACTGATTTAAGATAGCCGGTTTCTAGAAATAACCATAAAATGAGAAATTATCAGTTCGCAAATTGTCGCATCGAAGGAGTCTAATAATTATTCCCAAATTACAAATACTTAAGTATTCCCTAAACTACTAATACTTAAGTATTTACTTACCCTTCGAATTTTACTTACATTTACATTAACATATCATTATTTTATAAACAACTTTTAAGTTATTACGTAAGATTAAAGACTGTTTCATTAATGAGAACACAAAAAATATTAATAGAATAACAAATATGATTTAAAAAAAAACTAAATTTTAATTACCCCTTTCAAAAATTAATTGAAGACGCGTTTCTTGTCTTTTATTTCTATTCTTATTTAAGTTTTATAATCAACTAAACCTTGGTGTCAGAATGTTGATAATTACAAAGTTTTATAGCTTTTTCATTAGACGATTGTTTAAGCAAGGTCTGATAGTAAATCCTAATCGGTCTTTAATCCTTGATCGCCACAAAAAACTTATTAAATCCTTATTTTGTTGGTTAAAAAACATTTTAACAAGAATTGAAAGAATATATTATAACTTTTTCATTAAACGATTTTTTAATCCTAGTTTTATAGTGAATACTAATTAGCCTTTAACCCTTGATCGCCACAAAAAATTTATTAAATTCATGTTTTGTTTGTTAAAAATACTTTAACAAGAATTTAAAGAATATATAGCTTTTTCGTTAGATGATTGTTGAATCCAGGTCTGATAGTAAATAATAATTGACCTTTAACCCTCGATCGCCACAAAAAACTTATTAAATCTATATTTTGTTTGGTTAAAAACACTTTAAGAAAAATTTAAAGAATATGTTATGGCTTTTTCTTGGTTAACTTAGGTCTGATAGTAAATACTAATTGGCCTTTAATCCTTGACCACAACAAAAAACTTATTAAATCCATATTTTGTTGTGTAAAAACGACTAGGCTACAACAATCATAGCCTTTTCTGTGTTATATAATGCCTGTGGTTGGGCGATCAATCTTTGAAAACGTCTATCAACATGTTAACACACAGTTCATTGCCTTGCAGTTTTACGCAGATTCTGAACAGTTGTAGAAATAATAGTCTATAGATGAAGTGATATACGGTTTTCAGTTAAATAAAAGATTGAATATAAAAATTACTATAACTTGGAAAACATTTTTCTGGCGACAGTGTGATTTGAAAACGTCTTTTTTTATCAATTATCACAGTATAAACTTTTTGCCGTGACTTTGTTCACATGAACAACGTTAATACACACTATGTGTAAATGAAGGCCATAATTTGTCTATGTTTTCTAATATTTTCAAAATCCGTTTGCTTTCAGCAGTAATATTGTGATCGAGTTATAAAACGGAGAAAATTGTGTATGCTATCTCACGGAAACTACACTCGGGTCTGGGAATGGTACGCATAGTACGAGTTGATAAACCCTAAAATCAAACTTATAAAATTAAGTTAAACCTTAAGAACTTCATAAAAGACTAAAAAACTTAATTATTTTATTATAAAAGACGGTCGCTTGCTCTCAGGAACAACTTCAGAATTATATAAATGTAATCCGGACTATAATCTATTCATGAGCCAAATTTCGTGTAGACTCGTTCCGAAATAACGAAGTTATATAGCAACAAATATTCATCCATTCATCCGTACATCCATCGATCCAAACATCCTAACAAATATCCATCCATCCAAATATCCATCTATCCATACTTACTAATTTATAATATTAGTACGAGAAAATACTATTAACTGCAGCCATATGTACACAAAACTATTTTTCCAGCTAGCTGAAAGGACTTCATTATTTTCTTTTTAGGAGACAACAATTTAAAGACTCTCATTATACTTGACTTGGATTATATAATTAAGTCATATGTATGCTATATTTCTTTGAGAATTACTAAAATAATTCTATGTTAAATTACCATTTGATTATTAAACTAGTTCTAAAGCATTTTAAATGTATTAACCGCCGTATTCTATTGATAGAAAGTGATATTAGCCAGATGCGAGGTTCGCTCGGATTCGCTCTACGAGGCTTCCCTACTTTTATTATTTATAACTACATTGATACACCAGATAAATATTCTAGAATTTAAAGAGTATTTTTTTAGGTATATGATCTACTTATAAATGTGACTTATAGTTAATCGCGACAAATAAAACAAGTTCAACTGTTGCAAAGAGAGTTCAATTGTTGTCTATGTCTCATAAAATTGTTAATTTAGGTTAATCAAAATAATTTTAATTGAGAGTCTTAATCAAACGTTAGAATTTTTTTATATTTTTGAAACTTGTGGTTGAACGATGGGAATGAGTTGTGAAATAAGATGACATTGTGCGACTCTCTGAAGTCGTTCAGAAAGATAATTAAAAATTATTAAATATTTCACAACTGGGATTTAAGAATAAAAAATCGTAAATGAGACCTTCCTTTTATTTTAAAAGACCAATTAATTATAAACGATTCGATGAGACGCACGATAAACTTGATTGGTCAGGACCAATTTGAAACGTATTTGTTTACATTAAATTTTTTAAATATTTTGCTACATACTCCAAATAAAATATCTACTTGTGAAAATTCATACGACCTATGTTCAATTTATGTCCTCTTAATAATATAAACTATGAGACTGTGACAGGCAAACGGACGTACGCCAATTACGAAATTATAAATGTTCCTTACTTCATTAAGGGATACTAAAAAAAGAAAAAATTAGGTTTGCTTTATTTGTAATTGACAGATATTATTGAATATATTTGGCGTTAATTTTGTAGAAATTCATTATTGAAAATTAAATGAAACTACGTGATGTAGTATTTCATTTAGAAACTACGTGATGTAGAAACTACGTGGTAAAGAACTTTATTTAAGTTCTTTACCACGACCTAGGTTTCGTTGTATTACAACATCTTCAGGTATATGTTATGACAGATGATAATAATTGGTAAATAAAACTAAAACATAGGATATTTTTTCCTTCAATACAAACCAGAGATCTCAGTGTATCACTTGGTAGTGTTATTAAAATATATCTTCCAATAAAATAGATCTAAAAATGGAAATTTTGAAGATCTTTCATATCGTTATGCATAGTTCAGAATCTCAAAACGAAAAACAGAAGATCATTCAACGTGTTCGTTTTTTCGCCTACCTAAGGATTTTTTCTCAGAATTCGCTTGATAGCATTAACTCACGAATATCTCAATTATTTTTGAATAACTAACCCTAATTTTTTTTATTAGTTCTGAATAAAAGGTTCTAGTATTTTCTGAATATTCCCTTGAAATAAAATTATATATCAATTTAAACAGGATTTTAAGTTTGAGACCTAATTCTTGAATGACAGAGCACATGTAAAATTTAGACCTCCATTTTATTCCGATTAAGAGCTAAAAACTTTCTTACAGACAGACTGAAGACAGCCTTTTCATAACAGGGTTCCTTTCGAACTGTTTGCATACGGAATCATAATAACTTAAAAATCAAGAAACCATTCCAAAATGAAAAATGTTCCAACGGAACTTCGGTATTGTTCATGTCATGGTTATTTCATGTGTCAGATTAAATATTTGTGTCAAAATATTTCATTAAATTCATATAAAATAAATCACAAATTCATATTAAAATTAAGTTTTATATTGCGTTATGACGATTGTTATTCCGGTTGTCTATGAAAAAGTTCATAGACAATAAAATTAACACTAGAGTTGAATATTTTCATTCCGTCAATTTATAAACGGCAATCTTTATAATTCATCGTTTATTCTAAAACGTAGTTATGTGAACTTTCTTACTGAAAATGGTAACTTTAACCAGTAATTGGAATAACGGTACGGTGATTGAATTACTAGTCTATACATACTGAGATTAATTAAGGAAAAATACGCTTCTGGTCACGAGACGGAGGGTAAAGGAAGTTATTCATTATTCATTGTGGTCGGGTTCAATCGACATGGCCCGTCAGGTCGGTGGCTCTTAAGTGGTCTTACACGTGAAGGTCGAGCGGCCAGCCCGGGTAAGGTAATTGATTTGCTAAATCAATTAACGTAAGGCTTACTTTTTCATTGGTTAACGAGATTGTGAATTATTCTTATTCAGTTGCGGTAGCTCTAATTAAAGAATTAAATAAAATCGGCTAGTTTGTGTAAACGGATTAGCCTGTCTGTTTAAGTTTATCTCGAAAGATGTTGCTATGAACAATATTGTTTATTATAACAAATAGCCATTGTTTCTTTACTTAATCCATACCGTCATTTATTTATTTGTTCATTAATTTAAGTTATGTGTGTATAAACAAATAATATTACCAAGCATTTACATAAGCAAATGTTGAAATTCGTTACAGAATTCCAAATTGAAATAAGAGTCTTGCTGACAACTAAAGAATGCCGCGAAAAGAGTTGCCGCTTTTATTTAATTAAAAAAAAAAAAATAGCAGAATGTCGAATTATAATAATCAAAAATCGATATCTTTCCATATCTATTATATTTGAGTAATTTCATAATTTGAATTAAGAACAATGTTCGCACAATAAAAACATAATTGGATCCAATAGTGCATCAAATTAACAGTCTTTTTTCTGTAGTAAGATAGGGTAACCATACTAAATTTCAGAAAACTAGAAGTGGTAAGGTAAACGCTCCAGACATTTCGTTTGTGATTGCGGACACTTAATGCATTATTAAAGTAAATAATAATTAATCTAATGTTGCTCATGTAGTGGCTTTATATAAGCTATATTAAAACGAAACAGTTAAGGGTTTAATTTAAATTATTCAAGTTAATTTTGTCGTAATCAAATATTATTTTACCTTACTGATAATTAATGATGTTATAATGTTACATTCATTGCATAAATATTAAAATATTTTTTTTTTGTTTCTATTTCACGTTCTTTATTAAAACTCAGAAAATTAAATCGACAGGTATAATAACATCTATCAATCTGTCTGTAATCATCTCATTAGTAACCAACTTCAAAAGTTAAAACTAGTTTTTGGTGCCACACATATCTTATTATGTTATTAATGTCAATATTTATGAATTTTAGTCACTGTAACTTATATTTTAATTTTTTTTAATTCCAAAGACGATAGGATTTAAAAATTCAAGAGACAATTTCTGATTTTAGTTCATTTATTTCGTTAGTCAATGTGTGTGTAATGTGTTAATAATAGAAAGTCGCTTTCTATAAAACTACATACATGTTTAAAAAATCCCCCCTCGCGACAGTCCTTGGCGCTTTTGAAGAGGATAGTGTCCGGTGAAAACAGAACAGGTGGCCAAAGTTTTTTAAAGTAAATTTTTAAAGTAAATTTTTAAAGTAAATTTATAGGGTGTCATTTTTTTTATATGTAAGTTATAAAGGCACTATGGTATACCATGTTTTCGTTTAATTTAAAGAGGTGTAAACAGTATTTTTATTGCAACAATGTCACTTGTAATATTTCATCTATGTATGATTATTTACCAGGAAAATATGGAATGTTTACCAAACCCGTAACATAAATTTATATTTGACCTGTGAATTACCGAATCAAATGGAAAACTATAGAGGGCGAGTGAGGAATTTAAATAAACTGGATGTCAGCGACCTCTATAGCGTTAGGTAAAAATATAATATAAAGTGCTTAGTTTTTAATTTCTCGGTCTAGAAATATATCCGACGCCAGTGAGGCCAATGACGTCATGAGCATTGAGTGAAGTTATGTTTTCCAATTGTATTGCGTACGATCTTGCTAGACACAGTCGGATTATTGGAATAACTCTCAGATACGGATGCATTTTTAAACAAACTTTCTTGTAGTACGCACACTTTGATCTATTAAATTTACCGAACGCTAAGTAGGAAAAGAATGTAACGATTTTTTTGTAATTTTTATTGTTTTTTTTTTTATTTTTAAACATTCCGCAAGTCCTTTATAGAATTTTGTCTAATATGATTTTTTTAATCAAGTTTTCTGATTGCAGTTCAGTTAGTCACTTTTCAATTGTTTATGTATACGTAAAGGGTTCTTAAAAAACAAGAGTCTTTTAAGTGTATGATATAATTGAATAAATATTGTGTTCTATGCTATCAACCTAACCCCTCCCCGCATTTAAATTATTAATAAATCATGCATTCTCGCCATGTGTTATACTGCCTTCGACTTTGGACAAAGACTGAAACAAATTAAACATTTTGAAGAACGTTGAGGGCAAAAGTTGTCCCTTGAATCGTGAAAAATATTTTTCCTTGAAAAACTAAGGAAATAATTTTTAATTCCTGATAATTTTGGTTCTGTCTATGCCTAATTCTCAATGTTCACGACACGAAGGTCAGAAGGTGGTCTACCGCCAACCATGGCGGTAGATTCTGACCTTCGTGTCATGAACATTGAGAATGATTTCTTTTAAATTTTTCTGAGCAATATTTTTGATTACAAGAAGGGGGGGGGGGGTGTGTGGCAGTAATTTTCAAGCGTTTTTCCCGAAATACTTTTAAAGAAATTCATAATAAAACACATCATATATATTGTTGAATTCGTCCGTCAATGAGTTTTAATTAGACACTTTACACGATTTCTTTGAATTTTTTCTGGTTCCCAATTACAGCTAAAAATAAGCCCAGAATCAAAATAGCTCCTATGCTACACATATGAAGAAGTTTATTACATGTTTTTTTTAAATATTCACAATTAAATGAAACTACGTGATGTAGCATTATTTCTACTTTCTTTAAATTCTTTACCACAACCTAGGTTTCGTTGTATTACAACATTTCAGGTGGGCAATTAGCAAAGATCTTTGCTGCCACCTGAAGATGTTGTAATATAACGAAACCTAGATCGTGGTAAAGAACTTAAAGAAAGTAGAAATAATACTACATCACGTAGTTTCATTTAATTGAGAATAATGAATTTCTACAAAATTAACCCCAAATATATTCAATATTTAAATATTCTGCTACTAATTGAGATCTCCGTCTAAAGGATTTACTCGCAAAGTTCTATGTAAATACATCTAGAACTATAGAAACTGTGACAGACGGACGGATATAGCGAAGTTATTAGGATATTTTGTTCCTCACTTTCGCTTGAACGCCAATAAAAAAAACAAAATCAAATGAACGTATACGCACGCAGTACACAAATAAAGTAAGCACTATAAAACAATGCTAATGGTTTGACATAATGGCATGCGACCATTACATAACATTATTATTCATTTGTCAAAGAATTTGTTTGGTTTTCCTGATGATGTTTTGAATATTCCAGTCATTACAACATCGATGACACATTTTATAACTGAGTAGTTCTGTACCGTAAAATGGTGCCGCTTAAGACCTTAGCAAAATTAAGCTATTTACGACACCTATCTGTAAATGATAGGATGTGACTTACGTACCTATATATACAGACGTCTATACCAGAGTATGACAAAGAGTGTGTCATACTCTGGTATAGACGTCTATACCAGAGTATGATAAAGAGTGTGTACTGTATATTTGTATAGAGCGTGTAACAATGAGCTTGTAAATTACTCGTACTAGTGTATACAATTTTGTATATTTCAAGTGTAAATCAGAAAAAAAACGATTTATTTTTCACTGAAGCCACCACTTTGACAGTGAGTTTTCTCAGAAACGGTTGAGACTTTTCATTTTGTTTTTGAATATTTTCTATTCAGTTTTACGTACAGAGTCACTTGTATAAATAATAGACAAGTTCGCTGTTGAATTCTTTATATGACTTGCACATAAATATGGTTATCAAGCGATTTGGGTGGTAGAAACAAATTTAAAGTATCTGCCAATTATTTTCGAATCAATGTTTAGTTTTATTTTTTTTTCTATTTCAATAGATTTCCATAAAAGTTTGTTTCTAAGGTTTTTATTATATTAAGATAGTATCTTTATTGTATTCAGATAGTCTGTCGGTTTGTTATCAGTAAAAAGTTTAAACATTTACTCTGTTTCCTTTTTTACTGACGGTAAAATTTTATGAGCGCTAAAATATAAAAAAAACTTAAACCCGTCAAAGGTATTGTTATTTATAATACCTCGTAACCTCTATAAGGAGAGAAGCAAGTACATAAACAGCTAAATTTACTCCTGTCAGCTACGGGGTTAAATATTGCTCATTGAGACTTTATTTTCTTTATATAGAAATGTGGGACTTCTAAATGACTTAAAACAAATTTGTATTATCTTTAATAACTCATTTACCGATGATTTCGTTAAAATGGCATTTCTTTTACCCGCCCCCTTCGGATATTCATGCAAGTACAGGATTAAAAAAATGTCTAAGTGATATATAGTAACCAAAACTTCGCAATGTTTGAATCTAGAAAAAAATCTTAGATGAAAATATAGATATAAAAACATCTTAGATATCTGAAATTGTGTAATGAACAGTTTCTGCTGAAATCATGGAATAACAGTTAAGAGAAAACAGCTACATTTTGTTGCGAATGAAACTAGGAATCAAGGCGTTCAATTAAAAAAGTAATATACACATATGCTAGTATCTACTGAATACATATACGGATATACCAACGAATATTTTAAAGGGAAGGCACTATTGAAACTACAAGCACTAGGAAAGTGCCATAACTGCAACTCCGAAGTGTGATTCCTTTAGTCGTGTGATTATTTAATATTTTTTCATAAAGCGATAAAAATAATTAAATTCCTTTTTCGTTAAAAATTTAAAAACCTTCGATAAAATTCTCGGGACAATTCTGAGTATTACTGTATGATATTTGACTATATTCTTTTATTACTAAAATCGAATAAGTAGTACCATTAAAAGCGGTTAAAATAAATACATCGTACCTAGGACTTTCCACTGCAAAGTTATAATGACCTAAAAACTGACCAACTACGATTCCCGCGAAAACGCTCCATACAAAAAACATGGCTTATGACGTCACTGGCCTGTTATTTAGCATTCATTATAAGGGAGTTTATAAATATTTTAGTATGTCGTTAAATATTGCGTTTAAGTTATGTATTGCGCAGTATAATTTTCTATTTTTTTTTGTGTGGAAACTAAATTCATAATAACTTTTTTCAATTTAAAGAAAAAGAAATTGACACGTTGTCCTATTTAGAAGTTTCAATTGATTGTTTGTTACATGCATTATTTTTTTAAGTTTTTTTTTAAACCTACTCTGTAGTTTAAAAACATTATTACAAAAAATATCGACATCAGTCAAATACTCTATTAAATTGCATGCATACGGGATACGGGATTGCTTTACGCATAGGCGCTCTCTCTCTCTCTCTTCCTTCTCAGTTATATATATATCAATGTTCTGTTAGTCAAATTAGTTCTGTTTAGTCAATGTTTTGTACCCCACTCCTCTATGCTTAGTGGTAATAGTAAAACGTGTAACGTGTAAGAATCAAAATTTCGTAACAGTAAGTCTTCAACACGTTTAAAGAAGCTACATTTTAAAAGTAAAGAAAGAAGTATCCGCAAAAGATAAATCTCCGGAGAATACGTAAATTGCTTTATATATTTAATAGAGAGGTTTAAATTATATGAAGTGTTGCTTATAAAAACTTAATTGAAATATGAATGAGACAGGTAGCCCCGGACACATCTTTATTATTTACATGAAGTTACACTCTGCCTCTACACAGACTTTCGTACGATTTGTACACGCAAGGGTAAGTGCAGTGCGGTGGAGCGTAATCAATCAGCCCTACTTACATAGGTATACTTTACGAGAGCTTGTTGACTTGTCATAAATAATAATTGTGCAGTGAAAAATCAATAACTGCACTGACGATAGCCGCAATTGATATGTATGACGCAAACATTTTATATTTCGTGAAAATTTCTTATCTTTGTCTCTAATTTGCCTTAATTTCATTGTTTAAGGCGACAAATCTCGAATGTTCTAGAATTTTTGTCGGAAATTACCTAGAATCAAATATACTAGAAAAACTGGGGGTATATGTATAGACTAAGTGTGTGAATAGAAGAGTAAGTTGTTTTTTGGGTTAAAATCTTGTTCTTTTATAATCCTTGTTGAATGACGTTTGAAATATTGTTTCTCTTTGATCATCTTTTCATCTTTGGACTCTCTGTTGCTGCTCTTGTATTAGTTAATTAGATTAAAGCCTATTTCTAAATGGTTAATTCATAAATTAATTTTAATTATCTAAAAGAGAACAACGTGACTTGTAATGGCAAATTATAATGGCATTGAATTTTAAACGCTGTACATTATTTTTTGACTTCAAAAATATTTTTTCTTTAATTGATAATCTTATATCATATTAATATTTGTCTATTTATTACGAACATAATTCATGTTTCATTACAAGATTATATGAATAAAGTTCACATTATTTGTTATAAATTATAACTAATATTTCACATAGAGTATCCGAATGTACGTATAGAAAATAAATTAGTTTTAAATAAATCGCATATAGCCAAGAAAGTACATGTCAAACGCGAGGTTTTTTAAGTCATAATTTTTTTTCAATTAATAGTTTTTTTTAAATTAACTTGTGTTAAATTTTTATCACTTTTTATTTACGGATTAAAAAAAATATGTGAAACCGACGCGATGTCCGTGTATTGCGGTTTCTTCGCATACATTTGATAAATTTAATATTTTGACGTCATTGAGAAACAACAAAAGAAAATATTCTAATTTTGAGGAACCTGAGAAAAAAAATTCATAAGTGGTACAAAACAAAAACCGAAACCCTTTTTAAGATCGCTTAAGTGTAAGTCAGCCTCTCTGTGACAAACTTAAAATTTGGTATAGTAATAGATTATATCAACCCGCAGCATATTTAGAAGTTAATAGTTGGTAGCACTGTAAACTATTCATTTTAGGGGGCAAATTAATTACACAACATTTTTTTAGTATTGTATATCGCTTGGTTATCGTTTGCTAATTATAACGAACTCAAAATTATTGTTTTTCAGAATATTAAATGGTGTACACTCAGACAGACACAATATGTCCAAAAAAGTTTATTCAGCTTCTCCGTATTGACAAAACTACTGATCCGAATATCATAAAAAATGTAGGATTGGTGGAATCTGACTAAATTTATTAATCTACTAAATTTCTTAGTTTTTTTTATACATCAAAAATGTATAGTAATCATCCCAGTTTACAGTCTTACAGTTTTCAAGAAATTTATAATATGTTTATGTCCGTGCAAGGTATACTAGCAATATATATTAAAACGATGGAACAAAATATTAACATTAACAATTAATTTAGTAGAAACTCTCTTTCGAATAGACGAACACAAAATGCGAATGTTCGTTGCGTATTGATCTACGAGCATATAGGAGCACCCCACTATGCCATATATGAATTTTATATATTGTCTATTCTGGAGAACTCCTAAATTGCTGTTTATGATTGACGTATTCGGAGTAAATATGTTTTATATGTAATTATTACTATCTCACACTAGTGATCTGCAATGTTTCGATGAATACGACAGTGAACAAGAGTATTTTTAGGATAAAATTTATTTAGTCAGATCGCTAAAAAACCGCACGTAATTTCTACCTATGATTTATGTATTTGGAGTGAATATGCTTCTATATATAATTATTACTATCTCCCGCTAGGGATCTGTAAGATTTCGATGAATGCGAAAATGAGCAAAAATATTTTTACGATAACTTCATTTAACCAGATCGCTAAGAAACCGTATGTAATTGCTGCCTATGATTGACGTATTCGGAGTGAATATGTTTTTTATGTAATTATTACAATCTCAACCTAGTGATTTGCAATATTTCGTTGAATACGAAAATGAACAAGAATATATTAATCAAATCGCTAAAATATCGTACATTCCCGGATCTTCTGCTAATTTCTTGAAAATAAAAAAATAGGTCCATTTTCTGGAAAAATAATAAATAAACAAAAAAAAATAAAAAAAAGGGATAAATAAACCGAAAGACTAAGTAAAGAATACAGTGTGTACAAACAGCTTTCATTCCGAGTAATATTATAAATCCAAAAGTTGATCTATTTGTATTTTTGTTTGTTACGTAATAACTGTGCAAACAATTAATGAATCGCTATCAAATTTGGTATGAGTATTGATTATGGCACAGAGTAACACCTAGGCTATGTGTGGAATCATAAACGTGGAATACTCAGTCTGTAAAACGTGTGTTTTGATATTTCTTAATAACATCTAAACTATTGAATTTATTTATTTCTACAAAATTAACGCCAAATCTGCATTAACACCTGAAGATGTTGTAATACAACGAAACCTAGGTCGTGGTAAATAACTTAAAGAAAGTAGAAATGATACATCACGTATGTTCATTTAATTGTGAACATCTAAACTGTTGGACAGATTCTTAGAAAATTGACCTGCGTATAGTTTACAGTACAAATTAACATATAGGCTACTTCTTTACATAGTATTAAAACAAAGTCGCTTCCCGCGTATGTCTGTTCCTCTGTATGCTTAGTTCTTTTAAACTCTCTTCTTAGCCATGCACTGTTGACAGAGTGGTCGTGATCATGGTTCGTTTTCACTATCGTTTAGATAATTTCTTCCGGATTCTTTATAGGTACAATACAAGCATGTTATATTTCCAAAAAATATAAAAAAGTCAAAGTTTCGTAAAAAAATATAATTTTGGGCGCTTCCATTGCTAACGCTGACTAAACTTTACGAGATATATCAAAATGTTGTACTGTGGAATTGTGTATTTTAAAAATATCTACAAAAATATCGCTCCACAATTACACCACATTAGTACCACCTACATTGCACCCGTGCGAAACCGGTACGGGTCGCTAGTTTTAACTAGTATGATTCCTGAATACTGAAATTCGGTATCATTTACTAAATAAAAATTTAGTGTGACAGTACGTCAATAAATGGCTCAACGTGTATTTAAACAGCTGACATATACTGACTGCCTAAAACCGGCATCTAAATTCCACATGGGGGATATTTTATAATACTTTTAGGTACATTAACCCATATTTAAAAAAAGTGTACGATTCTAAAATATACAAATATTTACACATCAATCGTGAAACGTCCGGTGTCGCATATTTAAACGTTTTTTTTGTCATTACTTTAGGCATACTCGTTTTTAATTACCTTTAACTTACTATTGAATAGAATTAAAGACAAATATAGTCATCTCAAAACCGGTCAGGCTGGAATCCGATCTCCACATTGACGTTTCTGCATTCGATTCCGTTTTATTGTTAACATATCGCGTGTGATTAAAGTAATATTTTAATTATGACCATATCTGTTTCGCATTCGCTTTAAACAAATATAATTTGTAACAGTTTATGGTAAATCGTTATATAAAAGAAATACCTCATGTTCATAATCGGGAGGCTTTTCAAAATGGCACTGAAAACGATTGCTCGTTACATCCTTAATAAATTGGTAAACACGACTGCTATGTATGTTGTTTCCAAACTTGACAAAATTGGAGCTCAAAACCGACTATTCCATAATTTTGGTACTGTTTATAGCCCAGTTCTGTTATTTACAGTAAAAGCAGTCCAATATCTACTGAAAATATCCTGAAATGCCACTATTTATTGTACATGTGCATCACTACTGTAGCAGATATGCAGCTTTTCTGTAGTAGTGGAAATGTTACCTTAAAAATATTAATTCCCGATTAGAGAATTTACCAGAACTAAACTAGATTAGGAAACCAATAGCGAAACAAGCATAGTTCGCAACATAATGATGACCCAAAATGGTAACCGATGGATAATATTTAAAATTTAGTTTCACCTAATATAACAAAAAAAATTATTAAAAAGCTTGTAATGGGGTTCTAAATCCTAAACCTTATATAAATAGCATTATTTTCTTGACGTGTTATAGAAGTTGTGATTCTAAAGGAGTTATTGTGATGACGGCAATAGATATGCTAGAGATGTGCAAATTGTAGCTATACTGTAGTATGCTAGATATGTCATTACATAGACTGTGAGAAAGGTAAGACCTACCTGTAAAGACTGGATCCCGAACCGTAGGTTTTGAAACCATTCGCCTGGTTACCGATGGCCGGCAGCATCTGATAGCTGGTGCCTTTAACGACGCCATTTCTTTGCTGCTCTGTGCTTTTCGTCTTCCGATTCTCCTGGTTGTACTTTTGCGCCGGCCTCGATAAGCCCAACAGACTTTCCGCCGACTTGGAGATATTCTTGTAACCTGTTGAGGGGACCTTGACGGGTCTGGTAGCCTTCGTGGGGCTCGGCTGCTGGTGGAACACCATGAGTTTAGGTGACGATTTTGGTGCGCGGTACACAGGCGAATATTGTAGTGCCATTTTGTTTGAGCGATTCAGTCATTTTGTCGTTTTCGGGATACACTTAAGAGATTGTTTGTTCGCTTTTAATTAACACTTTGCACACTAATTGGAGTCTTATAAAATACACTTCAGTATTTAATCGTAATTAATTAATGAAAATATTTTTTCGTCTGCAAACAGAAAAAGCTTTAATATATTTGTGGTAAAAAAGGTTTAGAAGTTCGTTTGAATGTTGACAAAAAACCTGGACAGTATGACTTGCACTACTAGAGTTCCGTACACATTTAGGTATTTACTGGTACGTAACATTCCTATTAAATTACATACAAAATTTTAATTTTTTAGAATATTGCCTATTATTTCTTTCACAGCCTCATACTTAAAAAAAAAAAATTTATGTGATATAACTACAAATTAACGATTTTCAGATTTTTCCTTTACTTGTGCTGTAAGATTTTGCTTGTTGCCAAATTTCATGACCTTGGTCAAAGGGAAGTATCCTATAGGTTTTGATTTACTTGCGAGTTTCAAAAAATGCGGCATAATAGGCTCTATTTTTATGGTTCTTTTTGATTGCGTTGACTTAGAAGCTTGATTTTTACAGCTTCAAGGGACCGAATGTATAAGTATTTGATACTAATTTCAATTTGATACCCCCCCGCGTTCCTGAGAAAAAGGGTCTTGACATACTGACAGACAGACAACAAAGTGATAACGGGTCCTTTTTTCGTTTTGAGGTACGAAACCCTAAAAACGACATCATTCATCATCGAATCAGAGTTCCAGACAATATTGCTGATGAACAGCAATACATTCCGGAACTCTGTTCCCTGTTATACCATAAATCAAGTATTTATATACACCATCGGATCGAAATTAACTCTGAGCTACTTTCTGTCAGCTTAACCGGCACTCTTTATTTCAAGATCATGGTTTTCATTACTTTCTATCTACCTGTCTATAGCTTCAGATCGTTTTCTATCGAAGCGAAATAAGAAATTATGACAGTGTCTCCATTCATGCTGGAACTGCACCACAAAAGGGTTTCGCTTTCACGGGACACGATGTTGAGTAGGGTTGACCCCTTCACTACCGTTAAGTGTAATGATTTCTGGCGATTTTCTCACGTCTTATTGCAGTTCTAGCTGTATAAGTAGGTTGTAATATCGATGTTATGTTATCATTCTATTCGTGATAAAATAAAATAATACCTAGTTATAATCTATTACCTATTTAACCTGGCTATAAAGACTATTTTGATGGTGAATCATTTATAATTTTTGTGTAAGAAAATACACAAAGTTGTAATCTAATTTTTATTTAATTATTAAATCCTAAAGCAGAAAGGGGGTCGTTATGAGGCTTAAATATCGCCGTAAAATAAATACATAGTTTTTCAAGTAGATTTTTGGATTTATGGCTATTTAAGCTTAATGAGAATGATCAAGATTTGATGATATCATGACATGAGATTTCCAAGTAGAGTACTTGGAAATCATAAAAATATTGGACAGTTCCGTGTACAAAATAGAAAAAGAATGTGGTTTTTGGAGATTTGTTATTTGAAGCCAAGTGCAGTTTTTATTTGCTTTAGGTTTGAAAGAAATCCACATTTTTCTGACGCAATGACCATTTTTCTGTACTTTTACGAAGCTCCGTTGACTTCAATGTTACCAATAAACAGATATATAGTAGCAAAAGTTGAAAGTAAAACTACGAATACATTACTTGAGTTTTGCTTCGCTATTTAAATCTGGACAGGCACCGAGTTTATTTCAACGTTAAAATTGATATTTAAATAACCAATTAAAAACTGAAAAACACTGAATTTTTTTCCAGACAAAATAATTTACTTCAAAAATAACTATTTGCAAATTATAAAGTAGACTTGTAAAGGAATCTTTTAGCAACATTACCAGTTACCATGCAGAAAATTACTCTAGTTTCGCCTGGGACAACAGTGGTATTGTCAGCTTAAATCTTTTAGGCAAGATTCGTTGATGACCTCCAAACTAAACATAAATGTAATCTCCAAAGACGAAGTACATTGTTGCTCCATATATCTTAAACATTCACTTAAACATCAACATCACAGTGGTAATTCTAAGAATACCTTTCTCGGATAATTGCCCATATACCACTTCTATGCAATTAAGGTACAGTTATCCCGTAACGATATAACGTTTGGTAGGTCATCATTAATTATCCTGCTGAAAAATATGGTGCAAGAACGTTGTAGTTTAGCCACTTTCTCCTAAAGCGCCTCGCCACTGTGCAGTAGCTTACTTCCAAATATGTTCCATCGAAAACGTAATATAGCGTTTTTCTAACTTAACAACATTAGATTTTTATCACACTTAATCCATCGGTTATTGTTCTCAAATTCTTAACGCTAAACTTGTTTTAGTGTTTGCCTAGTCCAATTCCGTTTGATTTAAACTATTCATCACACTCTTTATTTTATGTGACTATGGAATGTGAAAGAGATTATATTTCTCGCTCACTCTGCATGTATGCCTATTGCGAGATTTTAGTGTATGTTTTTCACATTTACATTATAAATTTAGCTGGCTGGTTACCATTTTTAACTGCAGAATCCTTGACATTTAAAAACAAAAAAGATTAGAAGTTCGTTTGAATGTAATATTGGTAAAAAAACTTGTCAAGTACGAGCGGAACTCGCACTACGAGGGTTCTGTACATATTTAGGCATTTACAAACATTTAATAGTAGGTAACATTCCTATTAATTTACTTACGAAATTTAAATTTTGTCTTGTCCTTTACATATTACATACGAAATTTAAATTATGTCTTTGCATTTTTAAGGGTAGAAATATATCAGGATGATATCTTTAATTATAAGATAAAGTAACTGGATGAATAGCAAATAACACGATATGGCTATGGCACCTTGATAAAGCTGCAGGTAGAGTGGCTCCCTGCTCGTGATAATTTTAAAACCACTCCCAAATATTTCTTGTTGCTGTAAAATGCCACAACAGAGATTTAAGTGCACTGTTAGACGCCAAGTGTCCTTACAATACTCAATGAATTTATGAAAATGACATTTTTACCCAAATGTAGTCTAATTAGTCAGTACTGTAGTATCTTTAGAGATAAACAAGGCCCAACGTTCATCTTATAAGGAAGTAAACTGCTTTAATGAATAAGCTTCAATAATAATGTCGTATCTGATTACACGTAAAGGTTTTAATTTTTTTCTCCAGCCTCTACTGGCTTTTTTAGCTAAATTGACAGTATATTTTGCATAAATAACAGTTATTTCATTATCATTAAATATATCATGGACAAATTTGGGTGGCACGGCTAGTAACGTATTCATATATTTGGTGCTAACTGGCCTCTAAAATATTTGAAAACTTTTCTCATTAAAAGTTTCATATCTCACAATTAAATGAAACAACGTGATGTAGTATTATTTCCACTTTCTTTAAGTTCTTTACCCCGACCTAGGTTTCGTTGTATTACAACATCTTCAGGTGGGCAATTAGCAAATATAAAGTTTCAAATTTCATATCTGTTTATAGGTAATATAATTTTAAATTGATTATTATCCGCCTAGATAGCAATGTATAAAGTAAGTCATATCATACTGTCATCCTGTTTTACAAAAAGCAAATATTAAGCTGCATTAAATTATTTTTTAAACGTCCTTTATTGGATATTTTATACGTCCTTTATGTGATACAATCTTAATATACAATTAGTTAATTATCGTTGATGAAATGTACTCGGTTTTATTTTCAAGTAAGTCGTGTGTGGGTTTTACTGTACCAATGTTCAGCTCCCAGATAAATAAAGTTTATTTATGAAGTTAATTCATGAGGTTTAACACGTTTTAACCTTCTCATTTCGCTGCATTAAATGCGTAATTTATGAAAAAGTCAACCCAATCCTATTTATGCCATTAATTCAATAAAACGAAATCATAACATCATATATTACCTACAGTATTTACAGAAAGATATTAAAAACGAATTAGGCTTTGTCTTTTTTAAACGACCCTCTTTGATCGCCAAATAATTACAGTCCTATAAAACATCAATCACCTAAATCAATCGCATATAAATAGTTCTGACATTGTCCTAGTTGCAGGAAGTACGCAATTTCATGATCGAAGGATGGAAATTCATTTAAGTATATTTTGAACGAATATTAACCTTGAAGTTAATCGTGTTGACGTCAGTTTTTATTTATTTTTTTTTTAATTTCGAGGGCCGCATAGTTGTTCGAAATCGTTACATAATTATCTAATATGAGAATATAGACATTTTTTTCATATATTTGTATTTCCAACCATGCTAATCGATATAGATTATAGAATTTCCTACTACGGCAATAGATAAATTGTAGCTGTCTAAATACAAATTGTTAAGTGACATATTTCCCTAAACTTTATTATGTTCGAGGAAAAGTCATATTTATTATTATTATATATTATTTTATTATTATTATATATTATTGCTTTTTATATATTATTATACTTTGCCGCTTTTTATATATTATGGAAGAGGAACTCGCATGTAGGTATACATGCGAGTTCCTCAACTATCTGTATACTTGCCCAGTATATGCATTTATAAATTTAAATAAACTGTGGCATAAAAAATATATTTATATACTCCTGCTTTTTAAAGACGAAAACTGGTCACCCTACTCATTCGTATTTTCAAAATTTATCAATATTGCTTAGCTTTTTGTATTAATAGAGCACTATATGAATAAATACTTATTGGTTAGTGAAGATTTTGACCTGCTATGCGATTGAAGAGAAGAAGAAAATATTGTGTCTGCTCAAAAAATGAAAGTCGAATCGTAAATCTAATTGAGCATAGAGACTTGAAATTTAAAAAAATGTTCGCCGCATGGCTTCGCTTCAATCTTACTCAATCATTCGATCGATCTGGTGAGATTTTGTCCTTTGGAATTTTTTATAAATATTTTCAGAATTTTTGCTTTTTCTTCCTAATTTCAAAAGTTATGATAGGGTTCTATAAAAACCTGTCAAGCAGAGTGCAACTTGCACTAAGAGTATAGAGATATCTAAAAATTTAATGGTATCTAATATTCCTGTTAAACTATTTGCAAAATTTTTATTTTTTAAATCGAAAATATATTGCTTATAGGTTTTGATTTATTTACGATTGTCAAAAAATGCGGCATAAGTGGCCGTTTTTCTTTATTGTGCTAACTTAGAATCTCGATTTTTTTCAGCTCCAAGGGACCGTAGAGTAGACCTAAGTATTTGGTATTAACTTGTTACCTAAACGCGTTCCTAAGAAAAAGGGTCTTGCCAGATAAAGAGACAGACGGACAATGAAGTGATCATATAAGGGTTCCTTTTTTCCTTTTGAGGTACGGAACCTTAAAAATAATAATTCAACGATTCAATACTATTTTCTTCAAACGTTCTATACTGTTAGTACTTTAGAAGCCAAATAATATGCGTTTTACCGGTAAAATCCCCCTATTTCCTCTTATAAAACTTAATTATGCGTTTCCATACAGATTAAGTGTAGCAGTACTGACACACCCCGACACTCCATACAAGCGAACAGATTTAATCGCCGATCGTGCGAGTTGGCGCTATACGTCAGCAACATAGCTGTTTCTCTTTCTAACTATAGCGTCGTTCGAATGACTGTCTCGATGGCACGCTAGCGCAATAACTTTATTATTATCTAATTGTAAAAATGTAATTATATGAATAAATATTTACACTATACATTTAATTGTGCGAAAGTGATTTGATAATAATAAAATGTACTATAAAAATAATATTTTTGACTTGATTAGATTTGCTTCACGAGAAAGATATCTCAATAGACAATATAATGATCCTTGTTCGTTTTCCAAACACATCGCGTTCAAACAAAACAATGACTTTTAAGAACAATTTGAAATTTAAAACTGCTCACTGACATGTTTGTTGATACAAAATTACAGGTACTGATCAAGTAAATTGGAGATACAAAACAAAATTATTTACAACAAACAAAAAAAGGGAAACAAAACAATCTCCTATCCATAGTGATTTTATTGTTTTCTAAGAAATCGTACACAGCGTAATAACGGACCGTAATATTGAATTATTATGAATAGTTATCAATTAAGACTGAATTACACAAGTTAAACTCAATCATACATCGCAAAATTGAACCAATACACAAGCGCACACAGCAAGCGGCAACCTAGGAACGCGTACCCTTGATCGCACTCGTTATCTGCGGGTGACGTTAAATTGGCGGGAGAGGTGAGTGTCGCTTCTTTACACAGTAATAGTTTATATTCTTTGGTACTGCAATGCAATGAGTACGATTTGTGGGCGTGATAATACAGATACTTATACATTACCAAGAAAGGTCTGTTAAGTACGATTAGAGTTCACACTAGGAATTTTCCGTACCCCCACATTAACCTTATCACTGTAGCCAATATTTCAATATATTGCCTAATACATATTTCATAAGAGATGTAACTTGATTGTCTATATCACTTCAGTTAATAAAGAAAATTGACCTGAATAATTTTTCAATGTAGTGTTTACTAAATTTCGCTATAATGACTTTTTTCATATTTTCCATATGCTTAAATCGAAAGTTAGATTAGGCGGAGTTAGATTTAGGGGGACAATACTTGACCTTTTGAATACTAACATCTCGCCAAAGAGAAACCGTATTAAAAAAACGTACGTAAAATTTTAATTTTTTTCTAAAACACCTTTCTTATGACACCCCACGCATTTATAATGTTTTGTTGAAACTTTGTTTAAACAAAACATTATAAATGAAATTAATTAACAAAAGTATCACAACATAATGTGGCATTATTTGGTCCAAAAACTATTTTCAATAATACCCGTTAAAGCTAATGAAAAACTCTTCAATAGCACTAATTTGAAATACTTTCTTCTAAAATTCTTCATTTCATATTCTTTGATGCGAAAGAGGACGCCCATGATTCCTCCCGATGACAATATATCCTGGACATTACGTTTCGCTTCACTCGTAGCCTTGTCGATGGTCTTTGATTCCGCCAACACAATTCACCACCAGGTCTACTTCCGACGACCACTTTCCTTTTCTCTCGAAGGTTCCTAAAATCTAAGCCTGTTTAGAAATATAGGCGGATTTCTTTATTATAGTAAGATTAATTTGGTTTTACTTGCGGTATTACCTTTTATTTGACACTCGATGGAAACTTCCGTGCATAGTTCTAATAGTTTTCGCTAAAGATCTTCTCTGGCCAGAATATTAAGAATATATATCTAAGCCAGCTATTGGCAGTAACTTGAAATATCCGGGTGAGGATTCCACACATCATTGTGCTAAATAATTTGCTATTATTGCAGTGGCATATCTTAGAGCAAAATTTGATCATTCTCTATAGATTGCCACTTGAAACTGAATATCTCCCGAATGATGGGACGTCATACCGGTAGGTATAGAGCACCCCTATTCCATATAGGTGGGTAGAGAGCATTCCTATGCCTGTCTACAAGTAAGCAATTGATTTTTGTGTAATAAGGAATATTATAAAATGTAAATCGATTATTACCGACTGTTAAAAGGGAATTTCGAGAACTATCTCCAATGTGACCTTCGTAACAAAGAAATTATACATAACGTGTCGTTACGACACGCGAGTCTAGTAAACAATGAGTGCTCTGTGTGCGTGTTGGTAAATATCGATGAATTGCGCACCATTAGCGGCTACCACCCACATCGTTAGTTAGTTATGACACGCGGTTCACCGCGTTCTGAACCGTTCGTGTCAGGTTTGCTTTATTTCAGATAATAGGTAATATGAAATGACTGGACATCGGCGGTGCGGTGTAACATGCTAATGACGGGAAATCGGAGAAAACTGGTTTGATGCATGCAAACTGCACGCAAACTTGTTTTAAATATTTATAAATCTATTAAGCTGATAAAAAAAGGAAAGGTGTTTTAGAAAATGACATTATGCCACGCAAAATAGCTCAACAACGAAAATATGTTGCAAGTCTGTTAATGTGGACAAAGAAATAAGACATGAATGTTTGTTAATGGACATGTCTGTTAAAGGACAAAAAATAAGACGTGTATTGTATGTGATATGTCCGTTAATGGACATGTTCGTCAATGGACAAAAAAAATAAGACATGTCTTGTTTGTGATATGTCCGTTAAACAAAAAAACAAGACGTGTATGTCCATTAACGGACAAAAAATAAGACGTGTCTTGTTTGAATAGCCCTCCATTTGTGACAATTTCTCGTCGTTTAACCCAATCTTTGTTTACACATAATTAGTAATCAAGACTCACATTTGCTACGACTAGGAAGAATTAGCTCTCTGTTTCTTATTTCAAATATACATTAATATGGACGCTTTTCGGCTTTTATTTCTACTGGTGACCCATCCCGTCTTTGCACACGTGAAACAATTAATTTTGACAAATTTTTCGTAATGATAAATAATATTATATTTCCACTTTATTACTATTTTATAATAATAGCTTCGTGTTGTTTCATTATAAAGTACTTTATGTACGAGTACCATGCATCTTGCACGACCAGCAGAGTCTGCTGGTCGTGCACAATGGATAGTGTGTAAACGTGTAAATATTCCTCGACGAAATGACCTAATTAGATTCGATAACGGATAACGGTATCTAAAGCCGTTGAGTAGTTTTTGAGAATATCTCGGACAAAGAGAAAGATATAGCTAGCAACTTCATTTGATATAATATTATAAATATATAATTCTCGAGAACATTAATGGGAGAGACAGATTTTGATGTTTCTTCGTTTTTTTCTAATTCTGTTTTAGTTTTTGAGGAAAATGTGAAAACGCTAAAGTTTTATTTTAATTTTAAATAAACTAAAGAAATTAAATGGTGTCGTTTGAAAAATAATTTTTTTTATTAAATTATCTAGTAGTAGCTATCTATAGTATCTATAGAAGTTGATAGCTATATTAATCTGCTTGAATATATTTCCTCTATGAGTTGTTTATTATCAGCATATTTATCCTGTTTAAGTAAAAGAAAAAAATTCTGAAGTAAAGAAATATTTTTTCTTTTGTTTCAGGTAAAATTCGTCTCGAAGTTTTAATTGCGTTAAACGAATGATTGCGATATTTCAAAAATCACTCAACTGATTTATTTACTATTTTGTACATTTCTTCAAGAGGCACAAACTTTGTTGTTAGCCGACGGATATTTCTACCCCAGAATTTGTTTAATAAAAACCACCAGTTTCTACTTTAAGCGACCAAAAACGAACATAAAAAAATCACAATTTTTAATTTAAACGACAGCCATTTTGGGTTAAATCGAAAAACTTTTAAAAAACCGACCCGTCAACGGCAAAAGAATGCCACAAATTATAAGTATTGCTTTTTTATTTCACCGCAAAATCTGGTAACATATTTTTTTAAAATGTCCCAACATAAAGTAACACTTTTTTTATATGTCCCAAAAATAAAATAAAACCCTTTGATTAATGCTAAATAGATATGATCCCGTAAGTACCTTCGACCTAGATAGTGGTGATATAATAATTTTTTTCCATTCCAGTTTGGAAAATGTAGAGCCACGTGGCTGAGGCTTGAATGAATTAATTGCTATAATTATCTTGATAAAATTACTAAGTCACCGGATACAAGGTCAATTGCCATCATTTAATTTAACTGCTTACTTTAAACATTAATTCGGGGGTTTCCCTTGTGAACCTGATTATTTGGTACTTGTTATTATAGCACCGGTTTATGGAAATAGGAGGTAAATTATTTGGTACCTATAATTACTAGTGTATAGATATAGGAATAAATTTTTAAAATGAAAAAAAATTACTTAAAAAGAATTAAAATTAACACAACGAAAATTAAAAAAAATAAGTTACATTTGAAAAATCCATAATATAAAATTTTTTAGTTCTAGATGTATAGTTATAACCCTTAATGATTCTGAAAGCGTCCACGGAATTCAGCCAATTCTATTTATTTCAGATGCCCATTAATCCTGATCATAGCTTTCTGTTTTATTTCAGGTCTCGCTAATGCTGTTTACATCTACGAGTACATAAAGTTTCTTTGGATACTCGCACTTCCCAAGGGAAGAGGAAGACAAAAAATGTATAATTTTGTAAACATCATAATCACGATAATTACTGGCAATAAATGAGTCGCAATAACTTAATCTATTGAGTGGTAATCATTTAATCCATTGGGACATAATCACTTGATCCATTGAGCGGTTATTACTTAATCCATTGAGGGCGCATGTGCTTTACCAACGGTTGCATCCGATTGCCAACGGTTGGCATCAGGTGTAAATAGGATCTCTAATTTTTTAATTAAATTGCTTCTAAAACTACGTAGATCAGGGTGATAGTTAGCAATGCTACTCTTAGCATTTAATAGTTCAAAGGCAAATATATTTCCTTGAACACGACAACATTACCAGTATTACCGTAGCTTTTATGAGGAAGTGTCCACGACAAGATTACCATTATTACAATAGCTTTTCTGAGGAAAATATGTTTTGCAATTGCAATCTTTTCTGCAAATGCTAGCAAGAAACTAAAATAAAACATAATTCTTGTGGGTCATTGCCGGTATTTAGATAATATTAATGTGACTACAGTTGTATTACGCTACTGGAGAAATGAGGGGAACCCTACATTACCTGGTAAATATTTTCTTATTATTCAGAGTTTACAGGGTACTAGCCTTTTTAGTGGTAACCGGAAAATTTAAGAACTTTTTTTTAAAATGAATACACATAGATTTCAATCAGGCCAGTATGTAGTTACAAGATAAGTATTATTTTGTACATAATTTGCTAGATCTGACTTTTTTCAGATTTGCTGTGGGGCAGTGAAGTGCGCGAATGCGAAGGTAATGATGAAGTGAAATAACTTTATTAAATCATGAATTTGGCACGTTATATAGTACGTGTCCCACTACTTACAGAAATTGAATTAGTAGCAACGCATTAAGTTTTCGTGTGCAAATATAATATTTTTTAATGTTTATATTCGTTCTTCTGCTCCTGTAAAAGATAACTTAATTATTATATAGCCTATGTTATAATTTAGAACGTATATAAGCTATATAAATCATTCATTGAAATCTGTTGAGTCGTTTAAGCGAGAGAGATACGCTTCAAAAGCTTACAAGATGAATTCCAGGAAAAAAAGGTAGATTTACACTGTCAGCAAATGTTTGCTCTTAGACATATTTTTCATTTTTAATCTAGCAAATAAATATTACTTGTATACTGAATCTAAAATACATGAATCCTCAAAGCTATGTGCTAGGGAGTAGCCTACGCCTCACAATACAATTTCGGTACTAAATAACAATTACTCGTGTCTGATTGCGACCTTAGACAGGTTTTAATTACAGACCGCGAGTTGTGGGGACCCAATCACAGTGTTCGACTGTTAGGTACCTACTACTATATCGATTTTGTCGTAATTATCAACGGTGTTTCCATGTCTGTCCTGTCGAAACGCGATTTAAATATATGTACATATAAATTACACGCGTGATGTATTGCCATCTATGTACCAGCGTTATCAATTACCTAAATGTGTAATTGGAATATTGATAGGTACATACATAGCTGACCTTCAGGTGATGGTCAAGGATCGCTATAGGATCATTAAGTGAGCACACGTTACGTCTATTTTTATTTTATTACATCGTTTGTCTATGGCGCACTATGTCAAATTACGTAATTACCTCTATTAATTGTATTAGAAGAATTTGAATGTTAATGCCCTATTGTTGATATTATATTTAAATAATTCATATTTTTAAAATTTAGGAATTTAAAAATATGAAAAATATATTGTAAAATATATATCTAAGAGTTCCGTACCACAAAATGAAAAAGAACCATTATAAGATTACTTTTGTTGTCCATTTATCTGTCAATACGTTTTTCTTGAGGGATGGTCAGTGGTATCAAGTTGAAATTAATATTAAATACAAAGTCTATAACTCGATAGTCCACAGGGCTTAGTCCTTTGGCCTTTTTGAATTCAATTATTAACTCAACGTAATAAAAAGATATGCCCTTCAAATATCACATACTTTAATATTGACTCGCACAGATAAATCACTAAGTATATATTATATTTAGTGTTGACATAAAATCTTGAAAAGAGACTGGTGAAAATGGAAATGGCGTTACAGAAATAGAACATATTTTAAAAGAAAAATCGGTCAGCTTCAAGTTATACTTGTACAATTAGAGTTCCGTTCTGTTCGTCCCTCACTTAAATATTAATAGTAACGCACTCCAGCTGTGTGCTTAAAAGACGCACATCTGCCGCGTCACACACCGCCGACCGCACCAATGTCATGTCATATTGCGTATGTATTCAACTGTATGGGGAGCTTTCGACAAAGCCGAATTAAACATTTTGAAAAAGCTCTAAGAACAAAAGTAATAGTTACATAATAATAATAATATACAGTTATATTGTTTATAATAATTAATCCCGCTAAAATTTTTCAATTCTGATAATTTTTAATCTCAAATAATATTTTTTTTGATAATGACTTTTTGAGAAACTTCTGAGCGATTTTTGGTGATAGGGCTGGGACAGCAATTGTTAAGCTTTTTTTCCCGACAAATGTTTAATCAAATTCATAGAAAAATACACGACATATACGTATTTTTGTATTCGTGTTTCGACACCCCACACGATGACTTTGAAATTTGTTTTTCATTTTCCAAATCCCCATTTTAACCCACAGACTCAAAATTAAATTTTTTACTTCACATATATAAATGGACCACAATACTCTATCTCTGTACTAAATTAAATTAATTTAAATTTGTATCGAAATTTTACATTGAATAGTTTTCGAGAAAATTCCTGTGACAGTCGGACGGGCAGACGGACAACGAAGTGATTTCATTAGTCTTCCGTGGTGCCACGGAACAATAAAAGTTGAAATTATTCAGGATTTGGAAAATCGAACAATTCAACGATTCAAAAAATGCAAAGAATAAAATATAATGTAAGATCGTAAACCGAAAGAAAAAAGCTATTTTTTAAGATCTACATACTCGTAAAAGCGTTTATAATATATTATAGAGAAATGTTAATAGCAAATAAAAACAATCATAAAAATCTACCGAAGTATTTAATACCTTTTTAGAAATTATTCCAAAAAATAATCAATATTAATCGTTTTTAAGTATGGTAGCCATAGTATAAAGGATGGTAGCCATAGTATAATTATCGACTTACATTGACATTGGTTCTATTGTCAAAATGAATTAATGTCTTTCTCGTTTTTTTTTAATTTTACTTAGCTTTTTTTTTACGATCCTATCGGGTGGGGCTAAGTTATATAAGTACATGCAGGATACAATAGGACACATTCTGCACTTTCTTTCATCTTCCTGATTTAATAAGTTCCATAAAAATAAGATTCACAAACTATTGACGAGAAACAACCTCGATTTTTTAATGAAAAAAAGGTGTGTTGTCCGTTTTAATGTTCCTTAGGCGATATTCTTAATATTTTTTTAAGAACTTCGTCATGTTCGTATGTCATAGCATCATAACTGTCAGTTTAAGATCGATTCGGTTGAAAATTTATAAAAAGTCTAATTTGAATTATATCGACACATTAAAAAAAAGACTCATTTTTTTATAATTCGTCGAATTTGAGAATTAATTTTTTTTCACCTGTCAGGCCGGGTGTCGTGAAGATATATTTTGAAATCCAATGGAAAATGTTTGGCAAAATGTTCTGATAGGGCGTCTTTTTCGCGAAATTCGAGTTTCCAAAACGTTTTACGTAATTTTTAGGGTTCCATTGGAAAATACAATCGTCATGCTCGCCTTTCCGAGTGTCTGTCTGTCCGTCTGCCTCTTCGTATGTCGCAGCTATTTTACTCGGGATTATTTGTACTAATAGATGAAATTTGAATGGTATATGTATTCTATGGATCGCAATACAATGAAAAAGTGTAATTATGAAAAAAAAATATTAGGGGTGGCACGGGGTAACTGACGGGGTGGAAAAAAATTCAGTGCACATAGACGTCTGGGGTATCTTCAGATAGGTTTTAAAAACTACATACAGATTCTGAAATATTTTTTTTATTTAAGTCTATAGTTGGTGAAATATGGTCTTCTAAAGTCTTAAAAAGTGCGTCTTCTCTCTAACTTTTCAACTGTGTAAAATTCTAAAAAATATTAAAGTAAACTTCAACGAAAATTAGTTTTAATATGAAATGTTGTGTAGTTTTTGGGATATGGGATATTATCAGTACGGACCGCAGCAATAACTTTGTTTTTCAGTGTCTTTGAGAAATAAAATCTAATAAGTTTAAAATTACTTCGTGCACCAGAATCTTTCGTGTGCGAGACCGACTCGCACTTGGCATGTTTTTTTTATATTGATACATCGTTTGTCTATGGCGTAGAGTATGGTGCCTCAATTACGGATATGAAATAAGCAGAGCAGCGAACGTAAATCTCCTCTTTAAACATTTCATTTTCATATGTCAAAAATCCCGTGGCATCGTCGCCGTGGTGAGTTGAATTGATTACAAGGTATAGGGCCTTTGACGACGCCGCGCACCGCGGGGATCCGGGTTTGATTTTCGACCGCTCGTCGAGCGGTGGACTGGTGTCTTGGTTGGTTGTAAGAGATGTGTGCTTTTATAGCAATAAGTCCGCTATATGTATTAATTATATACATTAAAGTAAGTAAATAAATAAATAAAAATTTAAAGGATGACGGCCTCTATTATGTAATTCAATGCAAATTTATTACATTCAAGTTGCATTAATACATTAAAGATACATAGGCAATAAAGACATTTGTCTTACGCATCGGTCTTACGTCTGCGGTAGATACTATTAAAAAAAGATTCACTATGTAAATAATAAATATACTGTATATTTACCGTTTACATTGTGAAAAATAATTTAACTATTTATAGACATTTTTTCTTGTTAACTGCCACATATACCAGATTTGACTGACATCAGTGTTTTTAGCATCGCCATGTGTTTGAGGTTGCATGTGTCATGCTCACTAGGTGGCTAATGCATTTGAACATTAATGATTAACTGTGAAGCCTCTGAATGGAGTCTAGTGCAAAATGGAAGTGATCGAACAAAAATTGTAAAAAATATGGGGGTGCAAATAAATAACAAATGTAATATTAAATATATTTGGCGTTAATTTTGTAGAAATGTTTTATTCACAATTAAATGAAACTACGTGATGTAGTATTATTTCTACTTTATTTAAATTCTTTACCACGACCTAGGTTTCGTTGTATTACATCTTCAGGTGGGTTATTAGCAAAAATCTTTGCTCATGTGATGTTGTAATACAACGAAACCTAGGTCGTGGTAAAGAACTTAAAGAAAGTAGAAACAATACTACATCACGTAGTTTTATTTAATGGTAAAAAATGTAACTTAACATTTCGGTGTAGGTCAGGATGAAATATTGCCAAAGTCGGCCTAGGAGTGAAAGTATTAATACTATGTGTTATTAAATGTATAAACGTTTATAAGCAATTAAGTGTTTACGCACTATAGTGTGAGTTCTACTTCTGTTTAAACAGTTTATCTGAAGTAATTCAGTCGTTTATAAGCTAATTTTGATCCTTAATTAGTATACATATGATTTTGATCCTTAATCAGTATACATATGATTTTGATCCTTAACTAGTATACGTATGATTTTGATCTTTAATTAGTATACGTATGATTTTGATCCTTAACTAGTATACGTATGATTTTGATCTTTAATTAGTATACGTATGATTTTGATCTTTAATTAGTATACGTATGATTTTGATCTTTAATTAGTATACGTATGATTTTGATCTTTAATTAGTATACGTATGATTTTGATCTTTAATTAGTATACGTATGATTTTGATGTTTAATTAGTATACTTATGATTTTGATCCTTAACTAGTATACGTATGATTTTGCTCTTTAATTAGTATACGTATGATTTTGATATTTAATTAGTATACGTATGATTTTGATCCTTAATTAGTATACGTATGATATTGATCTTTAATTAGTATACGTATGATTTTGATCTTTAATTAGTATACGTATGATTTTGATCCTTAATTAGTATACGTATGATTTTGATCTTTAATTAGTATACGTATGATTTTGATCTTTAATTAGTATACGTATGATTTTGCTCTTTAATTAGTATACGTATGATTTTGATATTTAATTAGTATACGTATGATTTTGATGTTTAATTAGTATACTTATGATTTTGATCCTTAACTAGTATACGTATGATTTTGCTCTTTAATTAGTATACGTATGATTTTGATATTTAATTAGTATACGTATGATTTTGATCCTTAATTAGTATACGTATGATTTTGATCTTTAATTAGTATACGTATGATTTTGATCTTTAATTAGTATACGTATGATTTTGATCCTTAATTAGTATACGTATGATTTTGATCTTTAATTAGTATACGTATGATTTTGATCTTTAATTAGTATACGTATGATTTTGCTCTTTAATTAGTATACGTATGATTTTGATATTTAATTAGTATACGTATGATTTTGATCCTTAATTAGTATCCGTATGATTTTGATCCTTAATTAGTATACGTATGATTTTGATCTTTAATTAGTATACGTATGATTTTGATCTTTAATTAGTATACGTATGATTTTGATCTTTAATTAGTATACGTATGATTTTGATCTTTAATTAGTATACGTATGATTTTGATCTTTAATTAGTATACGTATGATTTTGATCCTTAACTAGTATACGTATGATTTTGCTCTTTAATTAGTATACGTATGATTTTGATCCTTAATTAGTATACGTATGATTTTGATCCTTAATTAGTATACGTATGATTTTGATCCTTAATTAGTATACGTATGATTTTGATCTTTAATTAGTATACGTATGATTTTGATCTTTAATTAGTATACGTATGATTTTGATCTTTAATTAGTATACGTATGATTTTGATCTTTAATTAGTATACGTATGATTTTGATCTTTAATTAGTATACGTATGATTTTGATTCTTAATTAGTATACGTATGATTTTGATCTTTAATTAGTATACGTATGATTTTGATTCTTAACTAGTATACGTATGATTTTGCTCTTTAATTAGTATACGTATGATTTTGATATTTAATTAGTATACGTATGATTTTGATCCTTAATTAGTATACGTATGATTTTGATCTTTAATTAGTATACGTATGATTTTGATCCTTAATTAGTATACGTATGATTTTGATCTTTAATTAGTATACGTATGATTTTGATCTTTAATTAGTGACATAGTCAATTAAACACTTCATCAACTGCGAATAATTCCCTATTATTATTGCAAACGGTCTGTCAAGATGTTGATCAGTTCGAAGAGACATCACATTATGTATTCATGCACATGACGGCTTGCGTTATGCGCCTCATGCGATATACGATGAATAATGCGCAATAGCTTGCAATGACAGTTACTGCAATCGATATTCGATAGCAAGGTCATTTGTCTAACGCTGTACTGATACTAAAAAGAAAAGCCTTTGTTTAGAAATACTGTGGGCACTCATCCACCTTCTATGACACGCCTCACAAAGGTTAAGATAGCTCTGTCACCTTAGGGTCCACTTGAATGTTTTATACGTAAAAGTAAATGTATCCTTCCTCGATAAATAATCCTACGTCAATGAAAATTGCATCAATCCATCTACTACAAATCAAATTATAGTCAGTCGACTATAATTTGATAGATGTCACTTTCAATATATATCTCTATATATATATATATATATATATATATACATATACATATATATATATATATATATATATATATATATAAATATATATATATATATATATACATATATATATATATATATATATATGATTTCTCCAAAATTAATTTTGTGATCATAACATAATTTGGTGAGAAGCGTACACCGATATACTGACCTAGCACAACTAAGTAAGTTACTATTTACGTGACTTAACTTTTTGCCCTTTTCGAATTGCCTAACCTCAGCGAATCTGAAGTCAGGGAGAAGGGTGGCTTCACGGCACATGTGTTTACAAAGAAAGTTTAAATGAAAGTGATGCCATTGTAAGCCGCGACCTGCGGGTGTAAGTTGAACCAGCGCTTCATTATTTGGCATCAGGTGAGTCGGTATTTAGGTCACCATTATCGAAATGAAACGAAGCGAATTAAATAAAATACAAAAATTTGTGTGAAGACTGTTGGCTGTTCATGTTGTTATATCTTCTAACCTCTTTTGATATCTCTTCAAAACGCGCCTGATTTGCTGAAGCATCTCGTCGTTATTCTAGCTCACCTCTATATTTTTTTTAAATTTGGTATTTAAATCAACACTATTTACAAAATTTAATTTTTTAAAACAAAAATATAGTGCCTAATATATCTTTTACAGCATATACAGATATAACTATAAATTAACAATTTTCGGACTTTTTTTCTTTAATTGTCCTATAAGACCTTGCTTCTTACCAAATTTCATGATTCTACGTCAATGAGAAGTACCCTATAGGTCTTTAAATAACAGAGGATGCATTAATGTGGAGAAAAATTAGGCACTTTGAAATTATGAATGACGGTAATAGTTTTAATAACTTGGTGGTATTGTAATCAAGAATAACGAAACGTTTACGGAAATCGAAACGAGAATGATGACAGTGAATAGGTGCTGCTAGAACTTCCAAGCGCTCCTTGTATTTCCGTTGGAGACAGGACATTTTAAGCTAAGAGTACAAGACTATTATCAAATCAGTAGACCTGAGTACTCTGATAAAAAGGGCGAGAATTTCCTCGAACTTGGAAGTGGAGAAACTTCCGCAAGATCTTTGGAATAGTGTGTGAGCATAGTTAATGGTGATTGGACAATTGTGATTGCATAATGGGTAATTGTGACCAATGTACCAATAACACAGATTAAGACGACTTGACCATGTTGAGAGAATGTACAATCTTTGAGTGCCAATAAACTCATAAACACAAAGCTAGGGAGAGTTGTTTTGTTGAATGCCAGAGTCTCGTGTGACAAGTTAGTCTTGAGACCGATTCGCACGTGGTAGAGGTACGAAAGTGAAAGCGTCTGACAGCATTGAGAAACGGTTTGCAGAAACAAATATTTGATGAGAGCGTGGCTCTGAACAGGTTGTAGCGCCACAAGAAGCAAAAGTAATATTTAAATCTGCAATTTTAATTTATGGATTTCCCATTAACGAAAGTTGTAGCAGGTACGGTTTGCTATCATCGACGGAAGTATAATACAAATAATGACAATTCTCCATTCGAAGACTAGTGTATAAAATATAGAGACTTAGTCTCTTTTTCTACAGCATCGTCACGAGAAATCTTTCGGTTAGTAATAAATACATTTAGAAATTCCGTAGAAAATTATAGATTTATAATTATATATATATATATATATATATATCTTTTTTTTTGTTTGTTAACATGTAGTCGTGAGTTTCAGAGCAAGGTAGGCCACTTTTAACCCTTTTAACTGAAATAACGTGATAGACTCTCAGTGGACGCAATTACGAGTCAGACTCCTATTTCTATTAGACTCCGAAATATTTTAAAATATGTCACATAGAGTTACATTATTGACTATGATTTTTAATATTTTATCGATAACGTTACTTATTAATATCGTCAACTTTAAGACCCAATTTATTTTATTTTATTTATATTTTTCAGTCTGTGATTCACTAATTCAAAATAATAAAATAATCACAGATGATTCATTTGGTTTCCTGGAATACTAATGGAATATTTTAGCTGTATAGTACATTCAGTACACATAAATCGTTATTTAGTACCATAGCTATAAAATTACATGGATATAGCATACAAGAGATACGACAAGCTGAGTACAAATATCTGTCATATTCCATTTAATAGACACACGAACAATATTTTTTATAAAGATGTTCAAATGAAAAAAGTAACAGACGTTAGTCTTATCGGCCGCGGAAGAAGCCGGATCATAATAGTTAATATAAATACAAGTAATTTTTTTGATGGAACTAAGCGCAAAAATTACATTTTCATAAGCTATTTTCCGTTGCTGTTTTCCACAAAAATAATTTACACTGTGTTAAAAATGTTTGTCAATAAAACATAATAATAGTATAATGCAATTTGGTAGTTTTTCACATAGTAATTGCATTATAATAATATGTCAATATATTTAAAAAACCTTTACAGAAAATATTCACAAATTAGCGTTAGTAAAATACTGTAAAAGTCTGTCCAACAATTGCTAAACGAATAACAATTTCAGTTGGAGTCTTTTGTAATAAAAGACGGAGCCAGCGAACAATAATCGATGTTTGTCGATGGTTTCCTGTTATGAGTCTTTTCGCGTTCGTCTACCTGATTATACCGTAACGTTTTAACAACTTACAAATATGCAAAACATATTTTTGACACTAAGTTTTGAGGCGTTATCGTACGAAGTATAGAACAAGAATAGAAAACTTGAAAAATTTCAACTGATTTAGATGAAAATGTTCTTTTCTCAAAACCTATCTTTCATGAAAAATCCTTCTATGATTGTATAAATTTCCCATGTAGCCTTATACTAGACTAAACGTTCTGACTTATTTTGGCAAGTTTGGTTATTTTCCCTAACTCGAGTGGATGAAATTTACGTCTTATCAACAGAACCGTCAATTGGCTTCTTGAAACATAAATTTTCAAAAAGAACCTAATATCTAATTGTAATTAAAAAGGAAAAGCCAACTACAACTATCTACTACATTAAACTGTTACTAAACATGAAGATTGACTGGAACGAATACCTGGATAAACTGTTTCTAATATGAAGTTAACAGTCAAACGTCTAATATACTCACAGAAAGTAAACTTTTCATCACTTTCTTCTAATATGTGATTAGGTCCATCAGTTTACGCTCGAAGTTTTATTTATTAGTATTTTAGTAAATATTTCAGGGTATTCATAAATACCAAATTCTCAAAAAAAATTAAATATAGCGGAAATATGACTTTGTAGAATGACAAGCCCTTAACAAAATGAAAAATGTTATTTGGAGAAGGTTCCGTAATGACACAAGAATCCTGTATGATTATGTCGAGTCCGTCTTTCCATTCTTTTGTGGATCTGTTAGAACCACACGTGCGGTTCCGGTGGAGACTTGAATTAATATAAAGTGAACAAAGTTCCCTTTCAATATATTTCTACGTAAATGTAAAGTTTTATAACACATGTAAGTTTTATATAAATTTACCAATTTTAATTTTTCAGCCCAGATTGCCAAACGTTAAATTTTAAAACGATGTAAAATGTATTCCTCAAATTCTTTTACTATACGGATTTGAAAAAAAAAACGAAAAAATTCTAGGTAGTCTTTTCAAATATAATTAAAACTTAAAAATATTATTAAAATATATTTAATTATGTTATCATTATAGGCAAATACCGAACCTTATTTTGAACGTATTCCGACACACATTTGGCATGTTTTTAGCATTACGCGTCTAAAAAAAACGGAATAGCAACTATTTAAAAAACGGAAAGCATTTTAGGGGATGAAAGAAAAACCTTTAATATCAGCAATCGTTCGGAATAACAGCGAAATTTTATAAACGAGCAATTAAATCAACAATTTTGATTATTTAAATTCTTTTCATACATATCGTTGACAAAGAAGGGAAACCTTGTAACTTACATTTATGGATGTGTCAGATACAAGGTTTCACTTATCATATATATATATACTATTCATCATAGAAGACTATGATATTAGAAGATTATTATTAGAAGATTCTGTCCGAAGGTGATCTATGAAGGGGACCATTGAAGGTGATCTATGATCGATCGTACCATCTGTCCTTTATCGTTTAACTGCTATTTGTCGTGGTAAGTAGTATTTAACTGTGCAGTTCTGGCAGTTAATAATAAAAAGATACAGTCCTTCAAGTATCACTTATTTTGAAACTGATTCACTCACTCATCCCAACTTAGAGAGTATTTCTCGTGGACGTAGAATATTGAAATTATGTACGAAGGAAGATCTTATGGCAAACATAATAATTTTTTAATCATTACTGTCTAATTATTTAAACTATAAATATATATATATATATATATATATATATATATATATATATATAAACACACATTAAGAAAAAAATTATAATATGATAATTTTTTTGGTTTTTTATTATTGTATTGGAATGAAAACTAAGCAATTTAAACCATAAAGCCTTTGTAACAACAAGCTGTTAGTTAATTTAATATAAATTTATCTTAGCTTTTAGTTAATTTTTTATAAATTTACCTTAGCTTTTAATTAATTTTATATAAATTCATCTTAGCTTTAAGTTAATTTTGCATAGATTTATCTTAAATCTATGCTTTCGTAGCTACTGAAGAAAATTGTTACAGAATTTCATTAAAGCCATGTTAAATCTTGGAATTTTAGCTTTATTTTCTTTTTTGGAGTTCCGTACCCCGAAAGGAAAAATGTAACCCGTATAAGACCCCACATGCGTCTGTCTATTTGTCACAGCCTTTTCTTCCCAAAAATCGCTCGACATAGGAACTTAAAATTTAGCGTAGTAGTAAAACACATTAACCTGTACTTATCTCAAAAGTTTAAACTCAAAAATATTAATTTGGAAATTTTAAGGGTCAAATCAAGCACTCCAAATTTTTGTTTAATTCTATCTACAGTGTGAAGTATCTTTTGACAGGGTTGATTATATAGTTCTCAAAAATATTTTTTTCATAATATTAAGTATTATATCTTCAGAGATATAGTGAAAAATATACAAAAATTGTGATTTTCTAAAAGTCTATGCATACGTTGTAAAAAAATTATGGCGATGATTCTAGATGTCACCATTTTTACACACAAAGTTTTTACACTTGTGATGAAGGCAGTATAGAATATTTATTTAATACGAGTATTTATTTAATTTTAAGGAAAAGTTAAGAACCTCTTCCTCAGATTTGAATAACTTCTTTCTATCCTAAATGTTTATTGAATTTTCTATTAAAAATAAATGAATAGAAAAAAAATTACTTCGACGTGAAATTTGCAGCTTTTGAATACCATTAAAGTATACGGCTTATGAATTCTCTTCAATAATGAAACTTAAATATTCAAACAAATCTGTCTCACGTTATTTTTAATTTGCAAAAAAATAATTGTTAAAAATAACTAGAACTCACACTATAAGGGTGCCGTATACGTTAAGGCACGATAAATATTTGAGGGTGCATAGTAGTCTTGTTAAACTATTTATAAGTATTAATATTATTTTTCATATTTAAATATAATACACAGTTTACCTTTTACAGTCCCAAAACTATCGCGAATTTCTCAAAAACTTAAATTTAGAAGCATTACTGTAGTTTTCCGATAAACTTTGGGTTAACTTCGATTAACGCTATTTTTTCATAAGTTTGTCTTTAACAATTTCGAAAGTGAGGGCCATATTTTATTCTCAACAATATTTCTAGAGATGATAAAATCCTAAAAAAACAGATTTGACTTTGATCTTTATAACCTACCCTTTCAATTTACTCAACACGAAGAAATAAAAAAAGGTTATTTCATTGGCTCGTCTAAAATGTTTACATTAATTTTTTAAGATAAATTTATAATTTCTTCATTAAACTGTTTCTAAGGAAAACAGTTGGGAAATACAGAAGATGTTAGCAATCTTATAAAAGTTCTTTTTTTTATTTTGAGATGGGTAAAGATTTTCAACCACTTTTCATTCTTCCCGATATTATGAATTTAACTGGAGTGACGGGCAACTTCAATTATTTTGGAATTTGTTACACATCAAAATTTTTATATCTATTTCTTTTCTGATGAGTACCTTTATTTGTTCGGATGCATTGATTTGGTATATCCGTTGACACCTTGAGACTAACAGTCGTTAGTGGCACTAATTGCCCTTTACTTATAAAGTTGTACTAACATTGACAAAGTTAGCATACTAGAAAGTAGACAGAAATTATTATTTCCTTACTCTAGATGTATGAGTTGATTACTTCGAGATTTTATGAAGAACCTCTTCTTCATACATTCTACATAAAATATGAATACATCAATTCGATAATTGATGTAAGTATATCTTTACTAAACGGTAAATGAAAATAGGCGAACAGTAATTACAGAATACAATTTTAGATACAAAAAATAACCGCGAAATTCTGTGTTCGTTTCATTTAATTAAACGTAATATTATTTTAATATTTATTTTTTTAATATTTCTTTTAATTACTATAAATGCAGAAATCTGAACGCCTCAAAAGTTTTTGTAGCTTAGTACATAACGTAATGGGTTATATTCGTACATAAATAACGTAATGGCATGTAACATGGAACTTCCCAGGGAAAAAATGGAAAATATTGAACAAAAATAAACAACTTAAAGAAATAGACGAAAATGTAAAAGTACATGTCATCAATTATATTCAAACATTCACTTTTTTTGGGATTAATTCATTAGTTTCAGAAGAAGTTTTCATAATATTAGTTAAGTATTGAAATACATAACTATAATATTAGATGAAATTAACATTGGCCTTGCATATTTGATTTCGAGTCGATTTTCCATTGTGTCAACATTTCATTTCAATATTTACACTATAATTTAAAAAAAAACAATTCAAATAATAGCCGAATAAAAAAATTTAAAAAAAGTTATAAATCTGCCTAATATACTTAAACCATTCAAATCTTCATGTGCAATACCGATTCTACAATATATATGGACAGTTTTGACATCCAGAAGATATACTGTCATAGAAAAATATGATAAAGAAAACGTTTTAACTACAAATTTAAATAAAAAATTGTAATAATCTTACCTATTCTGACAAAGAAATTATAAAATATTTTAATATTTTGTTAATAAAGTGTATTTAATTTTTTTATTTAAAGTCAAATACGACAAACCCTTTAGACATAGTTCTTGCTTAAATTTTTATAAAAACTTGGTTATTATAAATGTTATTTATATTTTACACACGAAATATTGTTATAAATGAATTTCTTAAAGTGAGGTATCAAAACATTCAACATTTTGCTCAAACACAATATATGAATCGATTCTCAATGTCCTTATTAAATAAAAAATAATAAATAGCTAACATTTAAATTAGCGCGGGAACGAGGCGATTAGGCGGGGAAAATGGCGACGCGCGCGTTTTCTTTCGACCCTTCACTTGTACTGGTCCGTAGGGCTGGCCAGTGATAACGGTGAGGTGAAAGCAATGTCTGACAATAATAATGAGTATAATGCGCATGAATAAGTTTGCGTCCGTGTGTGTGTGAGGTGTAACATATTGGGGGTCGAAATAAGGAGGGAATACATAGAGGTGATATCGATCATGGCGTCGGTTTTGTTGATTTGATTCAGTGCGGGGAGAACTTTTATAATAGCTCGTTAGAAGTTGTTTTTTTTCTAGCAATAATGTAAGCAACCCATGAATTATCTATTCAAGTGTTGCTTGTATTATCGCTTCTTAAGAAATTTCTTGAGCTCGCGGCGTACTCGTTGATCAAATGAAGTTTGTAATTTTTAAATATATTTTATGTGTATTTTTTATTTAATCGTTTGATAAAGGTCAAAGTCTATATGAGGAGAAATAATTAAAAACGTGGGCATGTAGTACTGGTAATTAAATAGTGATGTAAAGAAGAAAAAAATTCTCTAAATAATTATGTATTATAGGGTAGAATAGGGTTACCTATTCTGTGTAATACGCTGTCCAGATTTTTTTCTTAAATTATGTAAAGAAATCAATGTCTTATTTTTTATATATACAGGTCAAATGGATATTATAAAAATCCAGTCATATAATATCGCTGTTTTATTTAAATAATAAAAAAATTAGTTACTAAAAAGTAAACAATATGATTGAAGCACAATTTGCAAATAGAATAAGACACGCTTACATGTTACTGAACAAAGCCTAAATCGACCTTATTATCGAAAATGTAAATAACCTTAAGAATTATATCAATTTCACAACACTGTCATTACTCTGTTTGTTGTCTGTCATTTACTCTGTTTGTCTATGGTTTAAAGCAAAAAGTATAATTAACGAAATTGTGCACACATTTTAAGCGTTCACACTTGGGAGTGACTGATTTTAAAGAGATAAATTTGTTTTATTTTTTATCAAGTGTTTCCAAGAAATACTTTTTTATTTATATTTAAATGACATATGTAACTATTAAAAATTCTAAAATTAAAAACTGGCAGACGAATTGTGAATATTTTATTTTCCTCTTAAAGCTCTAAAATCCATAGAAAGGAAATATGCCTCAAGAAAATGAAACTAAATCGATTTACTAATTTGTTTAAATTCCTCACCCACTTAACTTTACATCGACTAAATTCACATACTACGTGAATGTTAGTTTCAATTATGATTTTCTATAAATGTTCTAACGTGATAAACACAGTGAATTGGTTCTCGAGAGATATATTCAAAATATTGTTTGTAGTTACGAGAACAAGTTATAAAGATACAATACATACAGTTTTTGGACATCAAAATTCAATCGCCCTTGAGTTAATTTTTAAAACTATGCAATTATGGAGGTATTTTTTAAATTAATTTCTCTCATGAACTACATGAAGCAAACACTTTTTATTAATAAAAGTTTCAAATAATGTTTTCTATTTTCAATTATTTTAATTAAAAATATCGGGTAAGTGCAAGTTATACTTGCACAATCCGTGTTCCGTACTATCAGCCCCCACTTTTCTCGTTCAGTCTGTATGTAATTCTCCATGTCATGGAATCTGAAAAAAAATTTCAGATTTTTCTGAACGATCTTTCTGGTAAAAATTATGGGCAAAAGCAAGTTTTAGGGGAAGGGAGCATGATGATGAGCTAAGGAAATAACAAAAATATAGCATAATCATTATGTTTATTATTCTTGTTTATTTATGGCATATCCGTTATTAATCGAATTACAATTTGCATATTCTTTAGAAAATCAACTTATCACATTATACGAACTTGAGGTTGGAATAAATCGACGAAATGCTCAATTATTTTTCAATATAATTGAGCATTTCGTTTCAATTTAATAAATAAAGAACGCGTACATTCCCACTCACTGTTTTTCTCGCAGTGACCGTTGATCGAGTGTGGCTTCCTATTGGCTTGTCGCTTTCTATTCGCAAACGTCTAGTTTCTTGTATGTCTGCGTGACTTCGTCTTACCTCTATACGAGGTCTCTCCGTCTTACCTCTTTTCGCGTCTCCGTCCCGACACCTACAAAAACATTTTGGGATATTTAACTCATTTATCACTATATAGAGGTATAGGGGCATGATGGGGTAGTGAGATAATATAGGGCTACATACGCATGCAAGAAAGTCAAAGATTCTGTGAGACAAAGAATTAGCCAATAAGAAACCGCATACGAACAATACTCATTGGTGCCATTACAGTCAGCAAAAGTGCGCACGTTCTGGGTTTTTAAGAAAAATTCCGACATAATCTTTCTTGAATTTTAACGTCTTCAAAAACAGATAAAGAAAAGAGTTAATCTAATACAATTAAGTGTATTCATTCTACATTATAATTACTGTTGTGGAACACATTGAAAATCACTGTAGTAACGGACGTATTTTGTAGGAATTTTATTTTGTTAAATCAAGGTTGTAGTAGATCATACGGGACATAATGGGGTATTGGTGTTTCCGAATATTAATTATTAAAACCAAAATTATTTTATTTTTCAGGTTACACATTGTGAGAGTCTATAATAAAAAAAAACAAAAGGAGACTAGTCACGACTTACAATGAAAACAGCAATAGACAACGTTTTGAGCAAAAAAGCGGTGTACAGGAAGGCAGCTTTAGTATACGGTATCCACAAACAGCATTGGAGTGTTATGTAAAGAAAATTAAACAGAGTGTGGTGATTACCCTTGGTTTACCACTGGTACTGGGCTCTACCAAATGGTTTTTTTCACGAAAGGAAAAACAAGGAATTTCAAAATAAGTAAAGCATATGGAAGAACGACTTATTGATTTAACATCGCTCGATCTTACTCGGTTGGTATACCAGTTGCCCGTAAAAAATAAAAAGAAGCACAATTTTAATCCTAATAAAAAGATGGCGGGAGTTTATTGATTAAATGGATTCTTAAATCGTAATTCGTAAATCAGAGGCTACTTCAGTAGTTCGCAAGATGAGATTCAACAGAGTTGCAATTAGAAAGTTTTCTTCTAGCTTCTCGGAACATCATATGACGAATATCAGTTGACTCCAGATAAAATCTACAACTGTGATGAAACTGGCATTTCTGTTATCTAAGAAAAGCAAGAGCAAAATAAAAGCTTTGAAGGGGAGAAAACAAGTAGGTACATTATCTTCTGCAGAACGGGGCCGAATCGTCACTCTAGAAAATTGTTTCAATTCAGCTAGAACATATATTCCTCCACTCATAATTTTCCCGAGAAAGCGTATGAAAGCCGAATTGCTAGACAATTTTCCCCCAGAAATTAATATTTCGTTCAAACAGTACCTCCAAATTTCAGGAGCTTCACCTAGCAACAGAGTGTTGCTGCATCTGTACGGCCATGTAAGTTGCACTCAAAATTTAGATGTCATTGATTTTGGACGCCAAAATAGAGTTGAAATAATTTGGTTTCCTCCTCATTGCACCCATAAATTGTAGCTTGTTGATGTTGCATTTATGAGAACTTTAAGCACCTGTTATGACCATGCTGTTTCAAATTGCTTGAGATCGCATCCAGGACGTGTGATCGCCATGTTTTAAATAAGTGAAATATTTGGACAAACGTACCTGCAATCAGTCGCGATATCCACTGCTGATAAAGGCTTCATGAAGTGTGGTATATGGCCTTTTAATCAAGATAATTTCAGTGTTACTGATTTTATAGCTGCTGAAACCATAAACATACTGCTGTCGACCTTCAGTCAATGGAGTTACAAACAGAGCCTTATTCTGGACCTGCAGTACCTGAAAGGGAACCATCTGACTCTATTAATGAAGCTCTATTTCCGCCTATTGTCCCGAAGCTCAATTACGCCTATTAAACTGTAAAATTATGACAATCAATTATCAATTAGAAAGTTCTAATGTTTCTAAGCCTCGACCAGGGAAATCTAATGTTTCTGAGTCTCAACTAAGAAAGCCCAACGTCTCTGAACCTCAACTAAGTAAGTTTAATACCTCTTAACCTCAACCGAGGAACTCCAACGCCTTTGAATCTCAACCCAGCAAGTTTAATACTTCCAAACCTCAACCAGGATGTTAACAATTTTCTGAACTTTAATTATGACGTTTCTCTGAAATTGGTTCTCCCGTCTGAGCCGCGATCTAACCTCTAGTTTTGAAATTGCTTCTTTTAATGACGTTCTCCCAATTCAGCAGTTCAAATCAACGAAAAAATAAAGGAATATCGGAGAGGTAAGACGGCGGTTATAACCTCAACTCCTTACAAAAAAGAACTTAAAGATTTAAAAGTGTCAAAGAACTTTATAGCCAAATCGGCAGAAAAATAAGATCACTATGCCATCGACTTCGAGAGTTCAAGAAGACACTGTATATTTTATTGTAACTATTTAAACCATACATGTTTGAAATCAACCGATAATTGAGTAAACTGTCAGCTCTGTATGCAATGGGTTACGGCATATGCCGGTGTGGATGATGACAGCTTAGAAGTGCTCATATATGAGTTCTGTGAAATAAAATAAGATTCCCATTAAGCCCCCAGACTCCATCATGGCCTATTTATTGTTCCCCATCTTACCGCGTATACGGATGATTTTTTATGTCTTCTTAAAAAATAATGAATATTAAAATTTTTGTTAACAATTTGGCATTCCAAAGATTATACCAATTTGTGGTTTAATAAGTAACTAATGCGCAATAAATAAAGGAAAATATTACATTCATAAATAAGGTGTATTTTTATCGTTTTCCCTTAGCGTCTCCATCATGCCCTTACTTCCCCTAAATGGCGTGTGGTTTACAGCTAAATTATTTATATCGGTATTTATTAACATACAATTATAAAAGAACTACAATCTGAAAATAATATTTAAAAAAAATTGCGTGATATTAAACATAATTTCACACTATTGACCTGTAATAATTACGACAACACATTTTTAATATCGAAGATGACGAAGGAAACTCATGATTTGCCTTGATGCATATTCGTCGATTATCAATTGCAGCCTTTTAAAATTAAAACCGTGTTATTTAGAAAGCTGAAATCGCATAATTGTAATTCACATAATTATAGACACACGTTTAAATTAATGTCCAGAAATAAAAACACATATAAAATAAATTGTATGCTATTTCCGTAAGTGAAAATGTAATGTTATATATTTAAAAAAACATTGATAAAGAGTAATAACTGAGTATATTTAATATTCATACGAGTAATGTAAAAAAATATCCGTTCAAAAATATTTAAAACTGCCCCAAATTGCTTATCCCATCCCCTCATCTCCTAAAATATCTATGGAAGAAATCTGGAAAAATTGTTGCAACTATATAATGAGGGTGACATTGAAGGTCAACTATCCAAAATCCACTACGCAATTTAATTATCTAAGTAATAAAATATAACTTTAATGTTGCTACCTTATTTGGACAGAATGTCTTTTATTACACAACTTTTTACCAAACATTCTAGTATTTTTCAAAGGCGCTCTGAGTCATTGTAATTTCATTCAAGCGAATTTCGTAATATTGTATTTCCTTAGTACAGTGCGTGTTTGTTATTCTAAAGCACATGCTTTGTGACGAAGCAACGCTGCGTTAAATAATACTAAGAAAGAAAAAACCGCCAGCCCCCCAACCAATTAATACCTTTAAACATATTCTTTTTTATTATTTTATTATTTTTTAAACCTGCCTGCCCACTCGCCTGTCCAGCGTGGCGATTATGGGCATTATTTCCAATGATATGACCATTGGGATAGGCCTATTTCCAGCAGTGGATGAAGACAAGTTGATGATGATGAATTAAAAATAACCGTCTGCAAAAGGGCAAGTCAAACAGTAAAAGTAGAGAACAAGTTTAGCTTACTAGCAATCTGTGTCTCGTAACTAGGGGTGAGGAAAGCAAGCAAGAGAGTCCTTTTATTTGCTTTAAGAAAAAAAATACTTGTATTTTTTAAAAATTAGACTACTTAACCAATATATTACAAGAAACTTAAATTTATTTATTCTTACAGTATGACTTGATTTTTTATTATTTTTTTAAATATTTCAATTATTTTTTGTTTTTGTCAAAAGTTAATGCAATTGTATTTAATTATAAACGACTTTGTGTATTATGTAATGATAGATATATAAGTGTATTAAAAGAATAATTTTTTTAATGTGATTTCTGTCCCCTGAGCTCGAGTGTAATAATTATAAACGACTATGGGAAGCGAATTTGTATATTATGTCAGGATAGTTGTATAAACGTATTAAAAGAATAATTTTTTTTAATGTGACTTCTGTCCCCTGAGCTCGAGTGTAATAATCATAAACGACTATGGGAAGCGAATTTGTATATTATGTCAGGATAGATGTATAAGCGTATTAAAAGAATAATTTTTTTTAATGTGATTTCTGTCCCCTGAGCTCGAGTGTAATAATTATAAACGACTATGGGAAGCGAATTTGTATATTATATCAGGATAGCTGTATAAGCGTATTAAAAGAATAATTTTTTTTTAATGTTATTTCTGTCCCCTGAGCTCGAGTGTAATAATTATAAACGACTATGGGAAGCGAATTTGTATATTATGTCAGTATAGATGTATAAGCGTATTAAAGTAATAATTTTTTTCAATGTGATTTCTGTCCCCTGAGGTCGCGTGTAATAATTATAAACGACTATGGGAAGCGAATTTGTGTATTATGTCAGGATAGATGTATAAGCGTATTAAAATAATAATTTTTTTCAATGTGATTTCTGTCCCCTGAGGTCGAGTGTAATAATTATAAACGACTATGGGAAGCGAATTTGTATATTATGTCAGGATAGATATATAAGCGTATTAAAATAATAATTTTTTTTAATGTGATTTCTGTCCCCTGAGGTCGAGTGTAATAATTATAAACGACTATGGGAAGCGAATTTGTATATTATATCAGGATAGATGTATAAGCGTATTAAAAGAATAATTTTTTTTTAATGTTATTTCTGTCCCCTGAGCTCGAGTGTAATAATTATAAACGACTATGGGAAGCGAATTTGTATATTACTTCAGGATAGATGTATAAGCGTATTAAAGTAATAATTTTTTTCAATGTGATTTCTGTCCCCTGAGGTCGCGTGTAATAATTATACACGCGGTTTTATTTGCCACAGGTACTTGTACCTTGTTTGACGCATATTTTTCGTAGGTTTTTTATATGAATTTCAAATTGTGCCATGACATCTTTTGTTATCAATTTCGGTAGACTTAAAAATAATTTTCAAGCGGCTCTTGACCGATTGCCTGCTTGCAGGTACCGACGATGTCGAGTCATGTTAAATTTGTATAATTGAGTCAATGTTGAAAACAAAAACGTTCACTTAATGAAATATTTATGTCTCGGTAATAAATACTTAAATAAAAATAAAAATCTTAGATTATTTTTATTTTATATTTTTGAGAGGATAAGGAAAAAAGTCTTACGATACCAATTGATCCACATTCTGTATTAAAAACTCTAACAATTATATTTGTTTAAAAAGTAAATTTTATCAAGTAATTTGGTTGAACAGTTTGAAAATAGAAAGATTATTTGATTACAATTTTTTTTATAGTTTCTTATTGTTATCTTTAATCATATTAGCACATACGTTATGTTATGTTTATACTATATATATATATATATATATATATATATATACATATATATATATATATATTATATATATATATATATATATATTAATATATATATTCTCATTTTTTGAGAAGCACACTGACTGAAATACTGGATCGATTTCATATAAATTTCACTAAAATTATGCTTGAGTTTCAGATAAGAATGTAAAATTCCTTCTGTTTTGATCAAATTTTTCTTAAAGCATTTAAAATTTAACTGTTTGTGCTCACACAGCAAGAATCGATTGTGGGGCTTTAGTAATGATGAACGGAAAATATCGCACCTATTGTTACAATTCATTTTAAAATTCAAGCTAAGACATTTATATGTATCCCAGTCAAGGGTACTTTTTATATGCCTACGTTATTATTACCCACATAAAGGCCAAAGGTTTGCAATAAAATATTTAATGTTCGCAATGACTAAGCTAGAATGACAGCGAGTAACATATAGAACTTAATAAAAATTAAGTGTTTATCATCGTTTCTTTCATTTAGCCCACCATGGGGGATACCAAACAAGGGTATGTAATTGGCGTATACTTTGTGTTTTAATTATGTGTTACAAAAAAAACCTAAAAACGAATAAATTGATTTTACGATGTATAATTGCTTTTTTTAGTAATCAAAACATTAATGGATACATAAATATTTCAAAACTGTATATTACGTATATATCAAATAAAGTGAAATTTCTTCCAAAAACTATTATTTTACCAACAATTATGGTAACAAAATGAAAAAAAAATTACAAATTTCCATTATAATAAAAAAAATAATAAAATAACAAAAGACGTTCTTGACTCTAAATGAAGAGAACAATTTTTAGGTGAATGTTGTTCGTTTCCGAACTTTCTTCATCGTCATTATTTGAGCAGCCGGTTTTTTATTCTACTGATATAAGAGAAAAAACGTTTTTTTAATAATACGCAATGTTAAAGAATTCATATATTTTTGGAGATTGCAGATTTTCTTTTAAATATTCCAAACTTTTTTCAACTTAGATGTGAAAAGAAATGACTCAATTTGAATAAGAAAAAAATAATTATAAATAGGAAAAAAACCAAATTGACTGCAAAAACTAGTGGTGAGATATAAAATATCGATTTATATCGATTTATTTCTTGTAATTTTCGGTTCGACCTGCAAATTATAGCTTGAATAAATTTTATGAGTGCTAGTCAAAATTATTTCTTTCCAGGTTTTTGTGCAGTCGGCTTTTTTTGTTTATAAATAATATTTTTTTAAATAAATTTTTACTTAAAGCTCTTCTTCGAATACCTACAAGTCTATCTGCGGAATAAATACCCTAAATATTATTTGGCTACACATATAAACACCAAAAGTCATATTCCTCAACCACGGATGCGCATCACTCCGCCGTTGCGCATCCGTGCTATCACCAATCATATTCGTGGCTGTGTCCTGCCATATTGGATTCCAACCAAAATCATATAAGCGCAACGTTTGTGAAGCCAATACGAATTTAACAACACCTCCCGCAGCATAATCCGTTTAGTCCATTACTGTAGGAGGAATAAAGAATCACATGTGCTTGCGTACATCTTAAAAACAAGTATTTCTTAGTTTGTACAGTCGGGTAAAGAGTCTGCAACATTTTGTTTAACAGATAGATCTGTTGAACTGTAACGACAATGAAATTAACAACTCAATCACAAAACTTCATGGAAGAACGCAATGCACTGGGTCCCATTGTTTGAGAGCAGCTGCTTTGTGTGAAGTACAAAAAGCATACATTGGACAAGTTTTGTTTTAACTCTGGAATCTTTGTATCACCAAATATAACTAGAATAATAAAATTTTAGTGTCTATCTGCACAGTGTTATTTGTGTCGACGTTAAGATGATTACATGATTTAAAGGTGAAATCTACACTTTTTAGAATAGTCAGGCTCTTTTATTTAAAGTTTGTGAAAAGTCCTCGAAACTATTAGCTTTTTTTTTTTAAAAGAAGCTGCTTTAGCTACTAATAAAATAAAGTCTTGGAGAAGTAAGTTGCACTTTGCTTCATCAACATTGGATAGGTAGAAGCTAAGACATAATTTGACTTGGAAACTGAAATAATTTAAATTAAACGCTCGCATTGTGAATAGAAACCCTTGTATATAGAAGCCTCCCGCGCTTCCCTTTAGCTTACACAGCGTGAACGGATGTCGGAATATGACGTGTGCTTTATCACCGGTTTATTGTTCATGGAATTCGTTTTGTTTTGTCATTTACTTAATGTAATTATTTATAGTTACTTTAGCTTGGTTCAACGTCGTTTTTTTTTAATTATACCTATATAATTCAAGGCATTTTACAGATTTATTCTACAGGTATGTAGTAAATATTTGAGAAACGTATTGGAAAAACCGGATTTGTTTATGATCATCATCGGGTTACTGATTCATTTTTTACATCATCTTTCTCTTAAAAGTTACTATCTTAATGCGTAAACGCATTTAATAATCCTTTGAAATTCTCCTGACCATTAGATTATTTTGTTGTCATTTTTAACTTATTTGTAGACTTATTTTGGGCAGGTTGTTCTGTGCTTTGACGTGACAATAAATAAATTGTGAGGTCAAACTTTGACCAAAGCACACTTGCACCTAAGAACTGAATATTTTTCTTATATTTCACTTTATGTAGAATGTTCACAAGTAAGCTCGAACAATTTATTTATTTTAACAGAAAACAAAAAAATTAGCAACGTAGTTTATAAAAAAGTAATTACGTAATTAGTAAATTTTCAGTAAATCTAATTCTATTTCAGTCAGTAATTCTTAAATTTCGGTTCAGTGCACCGATAAATATCGAAATTCACATGAGCAAAAGCCACTGGATAATAACAATTTGACGATACAAATTTTGTTATACTTTGTATACGAGGGACTACACAACGAGGATATGACACTAAAGGAGGTTTGGAATTTTTATTAAAATATGTCTGTAATTAACATATTAATTTTAAAATTAATGTTACAGTAAGATAGATAGGTAGTTATTTAACTGAGAAAAGGAATAAGTGACCACTCATAATACTCAAAGACAACAATCAAGATTAAACAGTGACATTGTGTCTAACTACCAGTAATCATGGAAGCAACAGTTACGTTAATTCAGTAACGTCTATTAAGGCCGAAAGTACCGAGGAATCAGTGGACAAAAATTAGTTCAACTTAGTATCGAAGAAATGGTATGCTAGTATTTCCATAATTCTAGAATATAACGCATCTTTTACATGATTCATTAGCCCAAATAAGGTTATCTTGTTTATTTTTTTGCATGTTAACGTCACAACCCGCATACTCCTTGGTAATGTTTTTTATCTATGCCCGCACTTGTTATTGCGAAAATAATGCTGGAAACAGAGAATATTTTAATTTTGATGCGTAATAAAAGTTTCCACTCGTTATGTGGTTAATATTTAACTTTTTATTGCTAACGTTTATAACTAGTATTCATAAATGTCACTACTATACGTACTAATATTGAGTTTTTTCGGTGGCTTTAACGGCGCTGGCGAATTTCGTTCCTATTTATAACTTATGCTGGATAAATTGTTTTATTGTGTCAAATAAATTTGGCAAACTTGTTTTTCTATGTTAAAATACTTAATTCCACATATATATTATAATATTTAATTTTTATTAATGCTAACGTTCTTTACACGTATTCCTGGTATGTGGTTGATACTTTAAGATTGTCAATTTTTACTCGAAATTTTATAATACATATTACGATTAGATAAGTACTGTTACGTAGGTTTTATAGAATTCGTACTAAAACAACTGCACATTTTCATCTATGAAAGCTAAAATAATTTAGTTAACTAACACAATATTTACAACACGAAGTGTCAAAACAAAATATCACCATGGTAACGAAAACATTCAACAGTCACCTTCTTTTGTTAATTGAGCAATACCATATTCCCTTGTGGCGTAACTCAGGTTGCAATTTCATTATTATTTGACGTAATTGTCATCGAATAAAACACGCTTGTAGATAAAAAAAAATAAGAAGAAAATGGTGAAAAAAATTTCTGAAGACGAGAAAATAAGGAGTAAACTAATATTTGCGGTTACTGTACCAGAGCATATGATTGCAGTTACGACAATACTCGTATGTATAGAATTTACCACTTTTATATGTGGTAGTTGCATCAACCAGTTGTAAAGAGCATCAGGTGCCTCTCTAGCCATATATTAGATAAACCTACTTCGAGGTGTGTTTTGTTTCTGAGTAAAATTTCTTCAAGCGAGATATGGGTCGAACTTGGCACACATAAAAATGCAGTATTCTACTTTGTCTTGTTTTTTATTAAGAGAAAAAAAAACAATTATTTCGTTATAAATTTTCGAAAGTGTGATATTTTTCATTTTAAAAAGAAAATGGTCAGAAATATAGTTTTGTTTTTACTATCCTTTTTACTGATATTTCATTACGTTTTTTTTAAATTATTTGGTTTCATATCAAATATCTGCTTCAATTTGACTTTTTATAATAATTGTTACTTTTCACCATTACGCCATAATTTTCTCTTTTAAGATATTCTAGTTCTTATACCTGCATTTGACTGCATCTTTTTGGATTGTATCAAGATCAAGGGCTAAGCGTTAGAGCCTAAAATCTTAAAAAAAAATTAAAACGTATTTTCTCCACAATAAAGGAAAAAATAAAAAAAATTAGTAGGAAGGGTGATTATTTCATTTCAAATGAACTTATGTATTGTAAATTTATTTATAGTAAACTTTGTGAAACACTGTGCGACGTCAAACCAGTTGTGTAAAGAATAAAGTTCTTATTTAGTTGTTTCATCGCAGGTAGCTTCTGACAGGCTAAATATAAATATTATTACTGAAGGTAAGTAGCTACGAGGCCGGTCAGTACTTGAATGACCACAAGCCATGTCGTGTTATCATATCTAACATTACCTAGTGAAGTCAATCTGCTTTTTCACGTAATTTTTAGGTTCTGTACTTGAACAGGCAAAAATGTAGCAAGAAAGGTCATACGGAAATTTTAGAATGGGCCGATAAAATACTAAACATTTTTGTTTTTTTGTTTTCAATTTAATATGTGAATTGTAAGAGCGACTAAAAAGTATTCAACAATTTTGATGTTGATGAATATGTCCACAAAAATCGCATTCTCCCTCTTTCATTTCCGGAACTGAGAAAAACAAAGTTATGAAAAAAAAACAACGAGTTTATCTAAAGTTTAGTGGAAAACTAATCCGATGTCTATAATTTCACACTTTTTCAAAAATTTTCAATATTTCGATGTATCGAGAAAAGTAAGTAGTCGGCATATTAAGTGACCTCACATGCACAAGGAAAATACCCAAATTTTATGTTCACACTATAATTATTATTGATGCAAAGTTGTCACTTTAAAGTTGCTAGATATCCAAAAATATGCCATCGGTATTTTTTGCTGCTCACCTAATTAATCATTTTGTACATCTTTTTATAGGTTTCCATATAATATTATTGCCAATCATGCGATTCGCAATAATATTCTTTTTTTAAGAAAATTTACAACTAACTTCTGATCCAATTATGATATGAACATGACATTTTGGGATTTTCTTTATAAATATGAAATCACATTTCATGATAATTGGTTATAGTTAGTTAGAATATTTGCCAAAATTGTCTTTATTTCCTATGGAAATCCTTAGACTAATATATACACAGTGAAAAGTAATATTATTATTTTGAATAGTTGGATGGAAATACTATATACCCTATATTTGTTATGTATATCGGAAGTCTCGTAGTGCGAGTTCTACTCATACTAGACGAAGTTTTTAGAATATAATTAATCATCACTAGCTTTTCATTACAACCAATCTGCATGGAATGTGTATTTCCACTCCAAGTGTAAGCGCAGTTTCTGATGCTGAAAATAATTTATTTTTCCTTTTTTATCACGTACATTAGTATTATAAACTACTTGTTACCAGAAATTCATCCGCGTAAAAATACTTTATGACCGAAATTGATATACAGTAGGTGGAATTTTGTAGATGGTGTACATGACTTTAGCATATTTTAAGCTGGAAGCAAAGGCACGTATAGAAGTTATATTGAAAGATATACTATCTTATAATAGCTACATTAAATTACGAGGGAAGTTAAAGGACAGCAACTTATGGACAAGAATAACTAGTCATTGAAACTTCAACGTTTATGTTTTTATCATAAGACCGTAAAATCGTTTATGTTTTCATCGTAAGACCGTAAAATCGTTTATGTTTTCATCGTAAGACCGTAAGATCGTTTATGTTTTCATCGTAAGACCGTAAGGTCGTTTATGTTTCCATCATAAGACCATATGATCGTTTATGTTTTCATCATTTTTTTATAAGCAAAGCAGCAGCGGCGCCCTTTAGAGGCGTTGTAACAAAGGTTTTCAAGGTTTCGTAGAAAAACTAGGAAATCTTATAGTTTTACCATGACCATCTATCCATCTGTATGTCAAAGTTGTTTTACTCACATATGATTAGTTCTATGAAGTTGAAATTCGGTGTATTTATAATACCTAAAAGTTATGAATTAAAATCCTTAAAAATAAACGTCGTAAGGGTGATGTAAAGTTGAGATTATTTTTTAATTATTCTTATACCTTATTATGTAGTGTATCGTTGGATAAGTCTCTCAAAAATATTGGGAGGTATCCCGTGAAAACTTCTTCGGTACGGAGATCTGTTTACAAAATATTAAGTTTAAATGTGGTCATTTGTCTTAGAGTTATGTGTCACCGTCTCCTACTGGATAAAACGTAATTTTTATATGTACGATGCTAGTATATATAAGGCATATTGACGGTATTTTGACGATGCTAGTATATAAGGCAATAAAAAAGAAAATTATCACAGCTAAGTAGGTTTAACTAGGTTATGAGCAATAGTGGAACAACTTATGACATATAGTCGGTAAAAAGTTCTTTTCAATAAACCGGAACAACTTTATATTTCCAAATGTATATTTATTATATCTGTAAAATATATATTAGGTAATAAATTGATATATTTTTATGATGAGAAATAAAATCAATGGTCCTAAATACTTTAATAGAAATGGTACGTACGCTTAAATGGTTATGCCCAAGTGAGCGCGGATTGCTTGCGGTGCGAGTTATAGTCATACTTAATTTTTTTTATTATTCCTCAAGGACTATGTGTCCTTCAGGAGTGGAAATGAATATATATGTTATCCATATTACGTTTCATTCGTGTACTACTATCAAAAGGATCAGTTCATCAAACAAAAAACCTAGTATATCAATAATTTTACTTAAAGTTGGCTATGCATGTATTATCGCGAACATTCCCATATTTTCTAGATAATTTTCGAAAAAACGCTCATTTCTTTTTAGCCAACCTAATATTAAATGGGTATGTAATTAAAACCAATCCAGTTATGAATAGTATTAAGATATTTTGTATTAAGTTGTTTTTAACCTTTTCTATAATTTTTTTTCTAAAAATTCTACGTAAAGCAACAATAAGAAATAAAAAATTAGTGAAAATTCTCTGGATTTCCTTTAACAATGATTCTCCTTCACATTAACTGGAACCATTTTCTCTTTAACATATACTGCTATGTGAAGTGTAGATGTTATAAACAATAATGGCGCTTAATATTCTAATAAAGTTGGCCTATGGCTGACGTATTTAGGTAATGTATTCCCAGAATGTATTTACTGGGGTTAAGAAACTATCATACTTTGAGCTATTTCTTAGATATGTGATGTGTGATGTAAATAACAAATTAATTCGTTTAATTAATTAATTTAGTGATATTTCAATAGATGACAGTATGTATTGTTTATTTATCAGACAGGTTACATAATATAATATTACATATTTTCGTATATCTTGTAAGGTTTTCTAATTGATCTCTTTGCTATTTGACGACCCAAAGGGAGAAATTGATAATTAACTCATAATAAGACGGTGTTAAACAAAAAAAAACTTGTATTGCCAAAGTTTTAAACGTTTATCCGTAAATATAAATAATAAATTTACATCCTGGCAACACTGAATGATACCGATGGTATTTTTAAGATTCTGTATCTTATAAAGAAAAAACGGTACCTTAATAAGATCACTTGTTTGTCGTTGATACGTCTGACACAGTGAATTTTTTTGAGATAAATAGTAACATAGGTTTCAATATTTAAAATTATAAATAATACATAGGTTTCAATATTTAAAATTTGGAAAATATTTGCTATAAATTAATTAGAAAGCAAAGTTTTTGAGGTCGAACAATTTTTTCGAACATGTATAGTCAGAAATAAATTTTTTGATGGTATTCAAAGTAATTAAAAAAATATTTTTTTTATTTTATGAATAAATTTCTGATAATTTCTTAGCAACATAGTGTAAAAATGATTGCCGCCCCCTTTATATTTCCGAAATTATTAAAGTGAACTTTTTATATAAAGTTAATGGTGTTAGAAAAACAAGTATAACTTACAATAAAGCTAAAACGACTGATACATGGAGAAGCCCATTTTTCCGATAACTCCGGAGTCTGTTTGTATACAAAATTTCGTTCATGTTCGTTATGCTTCTTGGATGCGATATATTAAGATAGAAAAAAAAATAATTGCTCGATGGGACCTATATTATCTAAGGATATATAAAACAGTCTTTATGATGCTCAAAGTTATGAGAGGCAGGACTTTTCCAAAACACCTTTGAAAACGTGTATCTAGAACATTAGCAGAAAATTTATTTTCATAAGTTTTTTAGAATTCATGTTTATTTAAATGAACAAATGCAATTTTCGGAGGCCGTTAAGAAATATGTATTATAATATCTCAATATTATTAATTCAAAGCTGTATAACATGTCTCATGGTGCGAAATTAAATATGAGCTAGACAATTCGCACTTGTACGTTTCGGAAATGTCAAATAGCTTTAGCAAACAATCTAAAATGGTAAATGGAACATCCTTCCCTTCAACGTGATCAATACAGCCACGATTCTAAGAATTGGCACCTGCTGAAGTGCTAATCAAAGAAGACGTGTGAAACAATACAAGTTAACTGTGATATAATAAAAAAACATACATTCATACTTACGTTTTGCGATAAAATAAATGCAGCGTGACTGTGATGGTACTGGTTTTGTTAGTAATCTATGGATAAATTCGATGTAATATTTATTCAGTTTCAAATTCCTTCTGGAATAACTATAAAGATCCAATACCCTGTTAACACCGTAAATACGTATATCCTGTTAACTGCCATAAAGACACGTACTGCCGTGATCAGTTATAAAACGAAAACCCCTTACCAATAGCTATGAAGGACGGATATCACTAAATAGTCTATGAAGAGGCAGACTCGTCAGCCTACATAGATTTCAGTTTTTGGTAGACTTTAAATGGCAACAGAAATTATAGACTCGGTCTAAATGTAATATTATAAGAATTAAGCTATTTTGAAGAGTAGAAATAGTGAGAACAGGAAAATATTGTTATTTTTCATATGCTTGTTAGGTCGCAGCACCTGGTATAGAAATATTTGTAAAATAATAAATTTCAATAAATGTATTTTTAAATATTTAATATATTTGGCGTTAATTTTGTAGAAATTCATTATTCACAATTAAATGAAACTACGTGATGTAGTATTATTTCTATTTTCTTTAAGTTCTTTACCACGACCTAGGTTTCGTTGTATTACAACATCTTCAGGTGGGATATTAGCAAAGATCTTTGCTAGTGAATCTTTGCTAATATCCCACCTGAAGATGTAATACAACGAAACCTAGGTCGTGGTAAAGAAATTAAAGAAAGTAGAAATAATACTACATCACGTAGTTTCATTTAATTGTGTATTTTTAAATATTTATAAAAAAGACAGGTAATTTGAAACGGTTATATTAATATAATAAACAGTAAAGTTTTGTTTTATTTTTCTCTCAACATTTTTTTTATGACGTCAATGAGTCGTAATTATCGAATTATTAGCAGAAAACTTATGGAATTCAGTGCAGGGATCGAATTCCGTAAATATATAAACAGTTACAGATTATACTGCAGTGAATTTGAAGAAAGTTGTAAGTGTTGACAATTGAAGCTGTTATTAAATTGATCGATTTAAATTTTAAAAAAATCTGAAGAACGATGGAAAATACGTGTCCAATACATAAATTTGATTTATTGCGTCATTGTTCTCAGAAAGCAAAATCGTATTTTGTGAAAATAGATCGCAAATGAAATGAGTGGAAGTTATTCATCTAAAATATCTTCTTCTGAGGAGAGTTCTTAAAGGTAATATGTTCTATACAGAGTAATTCACATAGCTATGTCAGTAAATTTATGGTCTAGGGTTATTCTCTTAAAATTTATTCAGTTTCATATTTCAAAATACACAACATCGTATGGAAATAAATTTTTTTGCCTAATTCTAGACAAAGTATTCAAAAGTGTTTTTGAAAAATCCTGCCTTTCATAACTTTGTATATGTACCACCTATAATCTGGAGCATTATACTTACCCCCTATAATCTGGAGCATTATATCGCCATAGATCAGATATTCCTCATTGAGCGATTTTTCTCACTTACTTTATCGCATCCAAAGAAAACGACGGATATAAATGAAGTTTGTATGCAAACAGATTTAAATAATTTTCACCGTTTAAATAATTTTCATGGTATATGGTGAAATCCCAATCCTTTTTCGCACGTTGGCGTCTGCATATCGTAAAACACTATAGTTAAAATTTATGAATATTTATCATTTCGCTGTGAACGAAAAAATATATAACACTATGTACAAACGTATGTTATACATTAAATTAATGAATGAACTCGCGTCCGTATATGCATGTCAACAATCATTTTCACAATTTCCACACGCCCATTACAATAATATACCCCAAAAATTTCCCTTATTAAACACTCAAAAGCTAACTACATAATTCGATACCCCAAAAAGATTTTCCTTTTACCAAACGCGGCAACCTTAAACGGAACGACGGATCCGTGCCAAATGATTTCGAGGTTCACGCGCAGTTCGCCGAATACTCCCCGACGGTCTCCGCCGGGTCGCTGACTGGGGTCGTTGTGGTGCTGAACCCTGATACGTGGCCCGACCACGCTCTCTTAAACGATTAATATAATGCCTCATTTCTTGAACGATTGAAGAAAATTGCTTGTAATATTAATGCTGTACATTTGGAGAACACGCTATAGCACAGAGAACACGCTACATCATAGATGCAATCAAAAGAAATGTGGGATTAAAACACATATATTTAATACATTATACAAATCAGAATGCAAAAAGAAAATTCTATTGATTTTATAGCTATCACATGACAAAGGTTTAGAGAGATGAGAATTTATCGCAAAAGTGCTAAAAATCACTTCCATTGACCTGGAAGTTGTTCTCTGCAGCTAAGTTGTTAGTGTGCAGTGTCCGACAGTGCAGTTTGGAACAATAATATACAATAAATTATAACAACACTGAATGATTTCACTCATTATTCATATACAATATCTTCTTCTGAAAGGAGAATTCTCAAAGAAGAATATATTGAGTAATTCACATAGCTATGTCAGGTTAAACTATGGTATTTATGATACTAATATTACAATCGATTATAACAACATCGAATGATTTCCAATGCAATTGTAATGATTCGTTTTGTTTACATACTGAGGTAAAATGGGCCATACCTTAAGGCAAAATGCTGAAGCAAAGTCTACGAATAGGGAAAGTGTTTTGGATATTCAATGAATTAATAAGGATCAACTCAATTATCGTGCAGAGACATTTACACAACTTGATGTTTTCGACGTACGGTCGACTGATGGAACTACCTTGTGGTAGTTCCATCAGTCGATGTGTGTGTTGATGTGTGTGCAGAATGATTTGTTGCAGTCAGCTTCGAAATTTGGAAATTTAACACTGTCTAAAAAGTCCACAACACAGCAAAAATTTCTTTATATATGATAATGCCCTCCTGTAAATTGTAAGTTATTCGTTTAAAATTATTGGAGCTGAATTGAGAAATTATTCCATATCCACCTTATTTACCAGACAGGCGTCGCCGATTTTAGTCTATTTAGGACATTATTTACCACTATGATTTTTGTTAAAAAAAATCAATGATGAAAACCATCTGCAAGAGTTTATTGACGCACTTTTCAATTTAAATTTACAAATTTCTATTTTGATGCTCTCCGTTCTCTGCCAAATAGAGGGGAATGGCTAGTCGATAATGATGGTGTACTGATTAGTTGCAATCAACTAAAAAAAAGTTACAATTTTTTATTCCTTATTTTTATTTTCTTTGAAGCGCTCAGATCAATTTGGTTATTCACTTTCGATCATTTATTAGCCAAACCAATATTATCGGAGGATACAAGCAATACTTTAAAAAAAATTGTATCAAGGACGTCTCTTGGAGGGAGTTAAAACTGAAACAACTTTTTTTTGACATACTATATATATTTTTTCCAGCGTTCCGCGAAAATGCTGGACTTGTTTTAGTAACATTTTCAGTATAGATTACATATTTAGTCTCTATGGAATATTTTTAAAGGGAATCGAACTTGAATTATCGTTGCTAGTCAGCTTAAAGCTTAAGTGACTTTATAAGTTATTTTTATCCTGCTTAAAGGTAGTTTAAAATGGGAACCGGATGTTAAAATAACTTAACTAACATTCTATACAAAGCTCTTCGAAAGTCGATTCAGTTTTTGTTTTTATTCTGTATTTGATCTAAATACCTATCAAATATATGTTTCAATTGTTTATTATCCAAGAATAACTAGCACATTAGTAAAAAAATTGCGTGAGCGGAATTGCGCGTAGAAGCAATTTTTTTTATAAAGTTTAAATTTATTTTTAAGGGATTAATTACACATGTAATTGCTAAATTATTAATGTCAAAATTAAACCATTTACGCCGCATGGTCTTTGAGAAAATGAGCTGTGATAGACGAACGGGCGGGTAGATGGGTGGACGTACAGAACGTGGAGTTCATTCTATAAGCGTTACGTCTTTACAGTTTTGGTAAGTACGTTAGTTATGAGTAGTTTGCAATAATACAAACTTACACATAAAGTTAGTCTACGAAGAGCGTTTTTACAGTATTTCTTCTTAAAAAAATGAAATCAAATGTTATGCCGCATTCTATATAATTTCATACACATTTATTATAGTTACCATAAGGGTCACAAGGAGCGTAGAAATATTTGTTAATTAATTTCTGTTATAGTATGCAGGTCTGCTAAATTTGACGATGCCAATTGGAGAATACTGGTATTTTAATATTCCGTAGCAACATTGGATAAAGACGGAACACTTTTAGAATTATCAGTATCTATTTTATTGTGTTCTAATATTTTTGGAGACAATTGCAAACATTATGCATAAAGATTTAAATTTATAATTTGGGGGAAATTTTTTGAGATGAAATAGAGGTAAAACAGTTTTATTGTTCAAAGTCATTTTGATATATTTAATAAAAGCTTATTGAATCTATTTGGATAAATAATGAAATTATTTAAAAAAAAATTCCTAGATAACGTAGTATTATTGATCATGTTGTATCAAAATAGACCTTTTCCTCATTTGATACAAATATGGATAATAGACAAAATAGACCTTTATTTTGATACAATATGATCAGTACTACATTATCTGGGAATGTTTAGATAAAAATAAATAAATGTTTACATAATTTCCTGATATTAAAAGACATATAAAACATTGTAAGCATTTTTTACAGAATTCTTAGCCATAATTTTTTTTAAACAAGCATTTCACAGTATCGTACACCTGCTATGGACTTCACGGATACTGCGATACATCTCTAAGGGTGAAGTGAAGAACAATTTATCATTTTATTATATATATATATATATATATATATATATATATATATATATATATATATATATATTATAATTTTTCATTTAATGATATAATATTAGATTAGCGACATTGAAGACTCATTTAGTAACAGTAGTAAAAAGTATTTTTGGTCTACCTTTATATTTTGAAGTACCCCTGATATGATTTAGTTTAAAAATATATTACAAGTTTTTACTTGGGGCATTCTTTGTGTGGGTTTTCGATTAAGACGGTGACATTTGTCTCTAGCCCAATGACACCATCGCAACATCTGTCTACAGATAATGTTAAGATCCTTGATATATACAGGTTGCAACTTTTATCGACATGTCGCAATACTAAAATCTTATTATGGAAAAAAAACGTGTTTTCATGTTTTAGGAATAACGTTATTTTTAATCGACTTCAGAAAAGGAGATGGTTCTCAATTCGTCGGAATCTTTTTTTTATTATGTTCAGCGATAATTCTTTAATTATCTTTCTATAATTCTTTATCGAATAAACCAACTTTGATAATTCTTTTTTTTTATTTGAAAGTGGGTCCTATAGGCGTGGTCCCATATAAATATGATGATGATCCGATGATGAGGTCCGAAAATTAACGATGGAAATCCTTAACGAATGGCAGTAAATCACTATGATTACTGGTATTTTAATATTCCGTAGCTTTCTTGCGGGTAGTTGATATTTTGCAAAATAACTGCACCACGTACCAAGTGAGGGTCTGATGATAAGTTATGGATATGAATAATGGAACTCCTTAACAGATATTAGTAAATCAACCGTGATTAAACATATTTGTTACTAGCAGATGATACTTTGTAAAACTTTGTACACCGTCGATCAGGTCGGGTCTGATGATGAATTCAAGTTGCTTTTGAGTTTAAGTTTCTCGACAGTACTGGCACCGACTTCAAAAATAAGTAACTTAGTTATTTATTGCAAATAAGTAGGTACTTATTTTAAGTTGATTATTTTTTACTGTTTAGTACCGATCTTTTTGGAAGTAGGTTTTTTTAAATATATTTTATTTGGGTTAAAATAGACTAGGTTTATAAACATTATTCGTGATTTTTAGGCGTGATTGGGAACCGAATATCTAAACACACTTGTCGTGGTATTCATATTGTGTGTGCCAAAGAGCAGATAGTACATAGTCTATGTGTTACACTGCTACACGAAATATTCGTTGCTCTGTTGAAGGTAACAAATATCCAAACTTTTGCAATTACACTATTAGCGGTTTATGACATCAGAGGCATTATATCACACCAGGGCCTAAATATAAAATTAGACCTAACTTCTCAGTTATCAAATGAGCTCATACGATGACTTTTTGTAAATATTCCATCCTGATAACCAAAAGAAACGCTTCTTCACTCCGCCGAAGTGTCTAAACCGTGGTACGGAATACTAATTGCGCAAGTTTGACTTTCACTTGGCTGATTTTTTATTATTCAAGGGAAATTTAAGCATCTCACGCCATAGAATTATCTAAATGAAAGCTGCAAAATATGGCGTTCAATAGTACACGTTAGATATATTAAACATTTAATTAGCACAATCTAAAAGTTAATTTGTAGTCCTCACTTCTACCTTTACTGCTCTTGATATTCGAAAGCTCTACAGAATTCTCCACTCAAGGTACGTCACCGGAGGCCAACGAACTTTCTGCTTTCTTTGCCAGTTCATTATTTGCGAACAAACTTCAGTCATAACAAAGCGTGCTTTCCGAAACCCGATACGACGGCCGCACAAAGAAAACAGACATCAACGTCAATTGGATAAAAATGAAAAATGAAAAGCGGGGAAAATCGATTTTCTGTAAACAGCTATAATGTTAATATTAGCACAGTTTAACCTGTGAAATATATATTAGGCAACATATTAACATAGTGAAAAATAATGTCACTACTTACAAATAGTTTATACTTAGCTTAGTGAAAGTCTTACTGATACATCATAAGTTTTTTTACAATCTGTCATCTAAACGTTTCATGCTGTAATATGGTATAGGACCTTAATTTCGAACTCCTAAAGGGAATATCCAATGTGAAATAACAGTATTTCTCTGTATTCGCTTCCTTAAACTTAGTCTTCTGTGTTCACTTCCTTAAATGTATTCTTCTAGTCTTCTGTATTTGCTTCCTTGAACGTATTCTTCTAGTTTTTTATATTCGCTTCCTTAAACATATTCTTCTAGTCTTCTGTATTCGCTTCCTTAAATGTATTCTTCTGTCTTCTGTATTCGCTTCCTTAAATGTATTCTTCTGTCTTCTGTATTCGCTTCCTTAAATGTATTCTTCTAGTCTTCTGTATTCACTTCCTTAAACGTATTCTTCTAGTCTTCTGTATTTGCTCCCTTGAACGTGTTCTTCTAGTCTTCTGTATTTGCTTCCCTGAATGTATTCTTCTAGTTTTTTGTATTCGCTTCCTTAAACGTATTCTTCTAGTCTTCTGTATTCGCTTCCTTAAACGTATTCTTCTAATCTTCTGTAATCGCTTCCTTAAACGTATTCTTCTAGTCTTCTGTATTCGCTTCCTTAAACGTATTCTTCTAGTCTTCTGTATTCGCTTCCTTAAACGTATTCTTCTAATCTTCTGTAATCGCTTCCTTAAACGTATTCTTCTAGTCTTCTGTATTCGCTTCCTTAAATGTATTCTTCTAGTCTTCTGTATTCACTTCCTCAAACGTATTCTTAACATAAATTAATATTGTCAAAATCTTAACTTTTCGGATAAAATAAACTTAAAATGAAAAGGACTTTATTTACTTACTTTTCATTTATTTACTTCTCTGTTTAAAAATTATATTACTAAAGTGTCCCAGATACCCGTGTAACTGTGGAAAGCGATATACGAGCTGTGCACTTTTAGTTTTATTACCAACGATTCGTGAATAACATTTAGTAAGCATCGCTTTATCGCTTTGTTTTCTCCAGTGCAACGACACACTTTCTATAGTGCAATGACTCGTTTCCTAATGCAGTGAGTCATTACCATGGAGTCCACAACTTGTTTTCTTCTTTGTGTACACCTATTTCATACAACTAATCGTTTTCATCGACGTTCAGATTCGTGATCTCAAACACTAATATATAGCTTTAAAACTAGTATTAACGTTGTCAATATCGTCTCGTCTACTAATCCAATTTTTATAAAATCAACTCATATACATATATTGAAATCAACTCATCGTCTCATATACTTACCTAATTTTTATAAAATCAACTCATATACATGTATTGAAATCAACTCATCGTCTCGTATACTAACCCAATTTTTATAAAATCAACTCATATACATGTATTAAAATTAACCCATCGTCTCGGATACTAAGCCAATTTTTATAAAATCAACTCATATACATATATTGAAATCAACTCATCGTCTCGTATACTAACCCAATTTTTTATAAATCAACTCATATACATATTTTGAAATCAACTCATCGTCTCGTATACTAACCCAATTTTTTATAAAATCAACTCATTAGCATGTATTGAAATCAATTCATACTTAACTACTAACCCAAATTTTATAAAATTAACTCATATACATATATTGAAATCAACGCATACTCAACTACGAAACCAATTTTTGAAAATCCATCATTTGATTAATCTTAGCAGCCCAAGTAACACTGGCTGTAAATATTTCATAAAGTGGCTACGGGTCAGAGAAGTCAGACAAGCCCAAAGGTAATGAACCTACTCCTTATTAGTGAGTGGTTTCTGTAACCATTAGGTGGCTCTATCTCTACAAACCCTAGCCACTTTTTGTAACAAAGAGACTAGTTAAAACTTGTCAAATAAGCTCGAATTTGGTAAATCAATTTCTCGCCATTGTAGAGTTTCTGTCACCAACTCTAGGTTCTATCATCAGGAAATGGCTACTGCTATTAAGACTAGTCAAAGTAATTCCAACGAGTACAAATGGAACTTGCATAATTTGTCCGAACGCATTATGAAAGGTTTGAAGAAAAGAGTTGTAAAAGACGTATTTAAATATACCTTATATGCATATTAGTAACTGATTTGCTGCTTTAATTTGTTTTTTCCTTTTAATGGGCATAAATTATTAGAGCTGTCGCAGTATGACTATCATAAGCACTAAACCTGTTCAATAATTATATGCAATGTAAAAATTAAAAAAAAATTGATTAGAATAATTAAATTTGTTCAATGACGCAAGAAATAGGCTCTGTGATACTGATAAAAAAATTATGTTATGTGGAAAAAGATATATAATAGTGCCAAAATATATATTGAGTCATTAAAATTTGGGAAAAATCTTACCCGTGACTCTCAAAATACGAGCGAGGAAAATTTAGGATAAATTAGAAGGAAATGCTTATCTGAAAAAAATAATTCACCGAAATTAATTCAGTGAATTTTTGATAAAGTATATCTGTTACATGTCCAATTTTTTTTGTATTTTTTGGAACCCACATACTCGAACTGTATTCAATGTAAAATTGTAAACTCTTTCTGTTTTACTTTCATCTTTATTTTATTTCTGACAGTTGTTTTCTTTATTTTTTAATGTATTTATGTTTTAAATAGACAACTATATCAGCAACGTTTGCAAACATCATATAACATAAACGTTGCTTTTAATGTTATTGAGTATAATAGGGTAGTTGACTCATTATAAATTTTGATATTTTTCATACAATATCGTAAAATACAGGTCAATTAAAAATCGTTATTGAAAAAAATTCAAAAATTGATTGAAAAATAAGCCAGTTATAAAAATAAGCCAGTTATAGGCTTCTAAATTTAAAGATACGAATAGAGTTGGGTATATCCCTTTCTCTTTCCCTCTTGTAGAATAAAATGTGCAATATTAAAAATGACCTCACAACGCAGTATTGCCGTCCTTATCTAAAGATTAAATTGAAACTTTTATAACTCGGTCAATTTTTAATATTAGTAAAAAAAATTTTCACTCTTCATCAGCTGAAATTATGATTAATGAAATGAAAAAGATTTAGTCAAATACCCAATTATTGTTGGTTTTTTTATCGATCTTCAATATACTTAATAGTGTCCTCAGAACATTTTAGAATACAAACCTATAAGTGCGATACATTTCACTTTATCTTATTTTCATCTTATCGAATATTCCGAAAAATTGCCGAATATCAAAACAAATGAATCCAATCAAAGTATCCAACTGTCTGTAAACAAGTGACCGGCGCAAACTACATGTTCGAGGCCTACTTTTCAATATTTTACAGATTCGACATAGTCAGTCTTATCGTAATTTCAATTTCAACGCTAACCTAGCTGCTCATCTTCTGGTAGTACGTTCTGAATCCTCCTTACGTTCAAATGCAGTACCGACATGCATGAGTACTATTCTACTATATACGCTGCCGAGTTTGGTGCTATATGATTCTGACACGCGAAATGCATCATTAATATACGTTGTTAAAAGTAGTATGAAAAAGTTATTTCTGTCGTCATTCATTATCCATCCTTTACTGTCCTGTCTTTCTTTCCTCTTCACGCAAATTTTTTAAAGAATATTTAATTTTCCCCAACAACATTTTGCCATTCCTAACAATATAATTTTTTTTTATTTATATATTATACAAATATTTGTATTGGATGTAAAGTTGAAAGTGGCAGATAACTTGACCATTTAAAACATTTTGGTACTGTCCAAAATGTGTTAACCGAAGCTTAAATATTTTTTTCATTGCTATTATAAGGTTTCTTTTTAAAAATAAAAAAAAATTACAGTTAATTGCTAATAGCGTCTCAATAAAAGCTAAAAATTGAATCATTCCAGGCATCCATGTCATAAAAAAATACTTTTTTCTGGTGGCATATAGGACAATTTGCTGTATTATTAAAATCTAATCATATATACTTAAAGAATTTAGCGAAGTAAATGTTTAAAGTATTTTAAGGGAAATACTTACGTATGTATATTGACGCATACTCCATTGAAAATATCAAGTTCAGAGATATTTTCCTTCGCCAGAGAAAAATTCTTCTATATTCTTTATATTCAGATGTACACATCTTGTATGGCCCTCAAAATGGAGAATTTGTTTTACTCTAATTAAATTCTAAGTTAAAATTAATTATATGATACAATTGTCATTATAATTATTATATGATATAAAAAAAAACAGAAAAATATAAAACCAACTTATGAGTTAAATATTATTAATTATCTCTATATCACTCTGTTCTTTCTACTGAAATCAGGTACTATAATATGACCATACTACGCTGATGTAAATAATGATGCATTCCATTAGATGGGTATACATTATGGATAATCGACTCTTTATTTTCAAATATCTTCAATTACTTTCTTAACAATAACAATCAACTGAAATATAAAATAAAAAATCATTAAATTGAGAAACAAAAATGTGAAAAGCTCATCCAACCTGAGGAAGCTAGTGAGAACTAAATGGTAGTGGTCGTTAACATAATAAAACATTTGTGGCCGCTAACATAGCAACATATTTGAGGACGCTAACATAATAATATATTTTATTGATTACACATATTACATAAATCCCCACAGAGACACTTCCTATCTATAGATGCATAGATTCCATTTTATTTAGTGATGTATCTTGCCAGCTGAATATTTTTATCGATGGATAGTTCATATTCCTGTTGCATATAATTTCATCAACGAAATATCTGTCCATCTTAACTGTTGAAAAGATGAACAGATTTAAATATTATCAACTTATTCTTATTTCAATAATTTTTTTGATAAACGGGCATTTTAGAGTCGTTGAATTAAATGGATTCCACTATGATTAAAAAATTAATAACAGTCATTGATTCAAACATGTAGATACCTTCAATTCAACTATTTGTATATTAAACTACTCAATCTGTTAAACCAATGAGCCAAATATATTTGTAAACAGAGTTAAATTTAAAAAACGTTTAATACGTCATTTCTGGTAATTCGATACTGTCAGTGTTTTTAATCACCCATTCTATTTTTGCTGTTGCACTCTGTGAACAGATTTTTTTCCTTCAAATAAAAACTAATAAGACATACAAACGCTAATAAATATGAAGATATATAATAATCATACAAACAAATGGGCTAAGAAATTGTGATGCTGTAAAGAATCTTGGGAAACGTGAAAATGTCAATATAATCGGTATGTTATAAGGAAAATTATTTAATACCACTGCAGTAAAAAATAAATTTAAAAATGTATACTTTAAAAAAAATAAAAGTATTAATAGCATGATATAATTTTCAGATATTTGATACATTTTCTAGTTATAATAAATTATACCATTAAATACCAAAACATTTTCTTGAGATGCATTTTCAATTAAAATTTAACTCACTGGTGTATACTAATTTTTAATTTTAGCCGGAATGTTATATCAGCATCGGACTAAGTAATTTTTAGCAATTAATTAATGCCATTAAAAGAAATTTCGGTTCGTTGAATAAATTATACCATAAAATACCAAAACATTTTCTTGAGATGCATTTTCAATTAAAATTTAACTCACTGGTGTATACTAATTTTTAATTTTAGCCGGAATGTTATATCAGCATCGGACTGAGTAATTTTTAGCAATTAATTAATGCCATTAAAAGAAATTTCGGTTCGTTGAATAAAATACAACATTAAAGTTTGATATTACCATAAAATCGCATTTGCTGATAAAATTATCATCTGGGAATTAATATCATAAACAATTTATAATATGGAATACTCAAAGCAGAATAATATATTACATCACATATTTTAATTTAAAATTGTCGATATATGGTACGTCACTCAACATTTCATAAATTTCGAATGGCGGTGAATTATTTACGAAAAAAATTGATATCATAAAAATTAAATAAGTGGACTTATTCATGATAAAGAACATTGTTTTCTTAAATTGACATGCCTTTTTGCTCTATGTTTTGCACTTTTTGACGGAACACGCATCTAATTATTTTCCAACAAAAATAAATATACTTCATAAAGGAGAAGCGGTTTGTCCGGCACAACTCACGTTAAAATGTATGTTCGATTAGAAAAATTATGTCAAAAATTGACAAATCCTCTACAAGCAAAGTAGGGGCATATACTCACTCCTTAGATTCTTACCTCCATGAATTAAATAACGTCTCGGCTAGATATGTGCCGAATTATCAGGGACTAATTGCTTACAGCAATAAATACATACATTCGACCCAAACTAGACTAGGGTTTGTAGAAATAGAACCACCTAATGGTTACAGAAACCACTCACTAATAAGGAGTGGGTTCATTACCTTTGGGCTTGTCTGACTTGTCTGACCCGTGGCCACTTTATGAAATATTTACAGCCAGTGTTACTTGGGCTGCTAAGATTAATCAAATGTTGGATTTTCAAAAATTGAGTTCATAGTTGAGTATGCGTTGATTTCAATATATGTATATGAGTTGATTTTATAAAATTTGGGTTAGTAGTTAAGAATGAATTGATTTCAAGACATGCTAATGAGTTGATTTTATAAAAAATTGGGTTAGTATACGAGACGATGAGTTGATTTCAAAATATGTATATGAGTTGATTTATAAAAAATTGGGTTAGTATACGAGACGATGAGTTAATTTCAATATATCTATATGAGTTGATTTTATAAATTAATCTACATTCATTAGAATTAATGATCAAAAACTTTGTTACATGCCAATCGAAACTGTGTTTGAGAATCTAATATAGATTCACATGGCACTTCTTAAATCTTCTACATATCCGAGTATTTTGATTGACTAGACAAGATTGACCGGTAAAATTAAGTTCACCTAATATACTTGTGTTGAGGGCAAAATATACGATAAATAAAGAAAAGGAGCACAGGAAGTTGACGAGGGGAAAAAAAGGTAAATAATATTGTGAAACAGATCTACAAACAAATTTTAACTGGTTACTTTCTTAGTAACCATATACTAATGTAACTGTTAAATGCCTTACCATTCGACTTTAGTAAACTAGCAGTTAATATCGTGGAGGAAAACTTTCCTTTGTTTAGGATATATATTTACCAACGTTTAAACTAATTTGAGAGCAGTATCTTTTGCTGCGTATTCAAATTTTACTAGAATTCGTCAAAATATTATATTAATTCAATATTCCAGCATGCACGGGTCGCTTAACAGCACAGACGCGACTCTTTAAAGCAACAAATTGAATGAAAAGTGTCAGTACAATAACATGTAGTAAGTAACTTAACGCAAGAATATTTCAGTCAAATTTCATTAATCGTTTAAAGAGATATAGACAACTAAGTCATTTGACCTGTGAAATATATATTAGGCAACATATTAACATAGTGGAAAATAATGTCATATACTATACATATACTTACCTTAGTGAAAGTCTTACTGATACATCATAAGTTTTTTTTACAATCTGTCATCTAAACGTTTCATGAAGCAAATACAGAAGACTAGAAGAATACGTTTAAGGAAGTGAATACAGAAGACTAGAAGAGTACGTTTAAGGAAGCGAATACAGAAGACTAGAAGAATACATTTAAGGAAGCGAATACAGAAGACTAGAAGAATACATTTAAGGAAGTGAATACAGAAGACTAGAAGAATACATTTAAGGAAGCGAATACAGAAGACTAGAAGAATATGTTTAAAGAAGCGAATACAGAAGACTAGAAGAATACATTTAAGGAAGCGAATACAGAAGACAGAAGAATACATTTAAGGAAGCGAATACAGAAGACTAGAAGAATACGTTTAAGGAAGCGAATAGAGAGAAATACTGTTATTTCACATTGGATATTCCCTTTAGGAGTTCGAAATTAAGGTCTTGTACCATATTACAGCATGAAACGTTTAGATGACAGATTGTAAAAAAAACTTATGATGTATCAGTAAGACTTTCAACAACAAATAGTAAGTATAATCTATTTGTAAATAGTGACATTATTTTCCACTATGTTAATATGTTGCCTAATATATATTTCACAGGTCAAATGACTTAGTTGTCTATATCTCTTTAAATGATTAATGAAATTTGACTGAAATATTCTTGCATTGAGTTACTTACTACATGTTATTGTACTGACACTTTTCACTTTATTGACATACGTAGTTAAGAGGTTAGGAGTACTAGTAGGAATACAACCTATACATCACCATAGAGGCCATATAAAATATTACTAAACATTTTCGACTCTATTTCAAGTAACCTCTTCAATGATACTCCACTCATGGGTCAGTGAGAAAAAAAAATAATCTTCGGGTCGATGTATGTAAAGGTTATTTCAAGAGAAATAAAAAAAAACTTGTTTTTATATATACTTTTACGTATTCGCATAATTCTAAACTATGTATTCTTTTAAAATTATGTTGCAATTGGTGTTAAATTGAAGAAGTGCTGTGACATTTGGCCAAGGAATGCTAAAAAAGAAAAACACTTGAAACTTTATAGTTTTCAGGTCCAGAATTAATGTTAACCAAATATACTTCTATTGCTATTATTATAAACTTGTAATAATTCCAACAAGTGTTCAAACAAGTGTTTCAGGAAACGAAATAACTTGTCATTATTTGAATAAGTATATTTGTGTATTCTGTTAAAATAGACACGGCCAGAATGGTATGTAAGAAAAGATTTGAAGTAACAATAGTAACTGCATTAAATTACTTGCTCAATACATACTTCGATATTTAAAAAAAAATGGGGTGCGGCTGTGTCATAGACACGGCCTTGTGTTGTACGTGAATACGTCTATGTAACGCATAATTTCAACGCCCCAACTGCAGATGTACTGGCACCTTCGTTGATCCGCTCGGCCGCATTCGTTCTTTTACGTTCCCGGCACTGCTTGACTCGGTCACATGATGTTTTATTATTACCATTCGATTGTTCTTAAGAAGCCCTTTCCAGCTGTATACGATCTCTGTATTTGGTTTTGGCTTTTCGACGCGTATAGGCCGACATTATATATTTTTTATAATATTTTTTTATTCTAACACCTTATTATATTTACTGTCACTACTTTAAACTAATGTTTTATATACAATCGATAGATTTTAAAGACAGCTGACGATTAAAACTTAAACTAACATCGTAGCTTTTCCGAATCAAAAGTTATACTAATTGCAAATCTCGATACGCAGCAAAATAACCTCAAAATGGCGGCGCTTCCCCCTCCACCGCGCACGATGGGTCACTATTCTCGCTTATCGTAATGAATTATTTGATCCTTTAGCTATCTAGTGGTATAATTTAATTTTTGATGTAGAGGATAGATTCGAAACTGCAGCCCCAAACTGTATGCCCCGATTTTGTTATCATTAGGTTTTTTGGATTCCCTCGTATGGTAGCAAATTTAAAGACGTATTCACATCAAAATAAACCATAGACTAAACTACTCCAAAATAAAAAAAGACAGTAATTTGGCAGAAGAAAAAGAGTAGAAACAGTAGCAATGTATTGTAAAAATAATTTCAGCAAAAACATCAACAAGAAGATACATTTTAATATTCCATTCTACTGCTATTAGCTAACTAAATCTGTACATTAAAGTTTGTATAATCATAATATTTTTAATAATTGGCCGCTTTTTGTACTAAGTCTTTCAATTTAACAACACTTATAACAGAATAGGAACCATGGTCTTGGCTTAGATATGAATGTTGCGATATATTCAAAGAATGCAAACAAGTTAACAGAATATCAAAGTCAACTGAGTTAAATGAAATCAAGAGATAAAGCTACGGTGAGTTGAGTGCTCCACTAAAACAGCTTATTTAATTTACTTATTTTACAAAAAAAACCATGGCCAATTTACAGGTTACCTTAAAATACCGGACACTACATGTGAAAACACTAAAAGAATTATAATTTACATTACACATAATCACGTAAGTAATAATTAATAAAACTGATAACATATATTTAATTAAATTAAACATAAAACTAACTATTTATCAAACTTTGATTACGAAGCAACTCCATAATTGCATTTCTAAAACAGTCAATGGACCAGAAACAATATCAAGATTAGGTGTCTCTCGCAATATCTCCTGTTCAGGTAAGGAATTCAGTTTTAAAACTATATTGATGAGAATCTAGGATTTTGCAAGTTGGGCATGGATAATATCTTCAACAGAAATGGTAGAAGGAAATAGGTTAAAAATATTTAATATGAAATTGAAATATTTTTGGTATGGTGAAGATAAATGCTAAAGGAATAGTGGTATTTGTTTAAGAACTATTAAACATGTCAGATATAACAGAAGTAAGGACATACATAATAGATTTAAGACCTTTAATACTTAAGCATTTGCATCCCACGGATCGAGAAGAGTAAGTTTTAACCTCGGAAAATGTGCAATACTCGCTGTTGGTATATAATCGCACAATAAAAATTCATGGGTATAAGACAAGTGATAAATACTAAAATTTTCGAGGTAATAAATGCATCAGGTGCTGTATAGTAAAACAGAATTCCAAATAGTGACACCAACCTGGTACTGCGAATTAGAGTGATGTAATGACGTACATAGTTCCTAGGAATTCCAAATGATTCTGAAAAAGTATTTTCGTACGGATGTGGAAGTGTAGTGTTTGGCGTTTATACACATATGTATATATTCAGTTCTAAGTACTAAACTTATCTTTACATAACATTAGACATGCTTAGTGTTTATAACTTTTTATGGAGTCATTAAGCCACGAGTTGCTTAAAACTTAATTCATGACGGCTTAAGAGAAGTGTGACTTATCATCAAATTGACGATGATAAGATTGTTGAATGCTTTTCATCGATTCGTTCAAAGGTTATTCATTTATTTAAAATAAAAAATATATTTAATGGATCAGTTGTAATAAGGTTTAATAAAAACGCTTAATACGCGTTTATGGGGATGTATAAAATATAAAATAATAATATTTTTTTCTCAAAAGTATTCTTAATTGGAATAAAAATAAGTTTTATTTTAGTTTTCATTTCTATAGTATAAAAGTATCTCATGTAAGATATGAAATACTTTTATGCAAGTCAACGATACTATAAAAATGAAAACTAAAATAAAACTTATTTTTATAATTAAACTTTATCGAATTCTTTGGCGAATCGCTGAAACAGCCTCGACAATTTTTATTCTTTAATTTTAAGCCTGAGGTTTAGGTTCTATCGCCTAAGTGTCATTAAATAAATTTCAGGTTTCGTATTTGATAAAAAAAGGCTTTATATTTTAATCTGCGCCTTAATAATTTAATCAGTGAAATTTTTAAAAAGTTGAATTGCTAATAATTTAGCAGTTTTTATGGGATTCTCAAATAAACCGACGAACAAATCGACAAAAACAGATAGGCAGACAAAACATCACCTTGGAAATGTCCGAAAAAGACAAAAGTTAGTCTAAATTTTAAGGATTATTTCTATAAAACTGAAATTCGAATGGGTCTAATTTAATATATTTTGGGTGACAATGGAACATTTTCAGAGCATAGTGGTGTAGGTATTTTATCTATTGTCACGGAGTTACGTAAAAACTGCACTGGATTTTTTTCAAGAACTTCCAAATTGTCGTCAAATGTTTTCTTTTGAAAATTGTAAAAGTGGCTCATAAACTCGTATTGCGCAAAGGTTTTCAATAATGCAATTCATTTTGCAAAATGAAATGGCAAATTCACTCCTTTGATTTTATCGATGATTTCCAATCTTAGACTTATCGATGAATTCAATATTTCATATTTGTCAATAATTTCATCTTCGACACTCTTTTACCATGCTTGAATTCATTTAACCAAAGTTCGTAGCAAGACAGGTACAAGTCTCATAGGAAGGTACAGTTTCACAGGAAAGGCATGAGTCAACTAACATAGGTAAAACCCGCTCATGAATTCCATTCCCTGTTATTCCTTCCAGGAAAAAGCATTTAATCACATCGTCGACTGTGCATCTGTCGACAACGTGTGCCTTCACATTTGTGCTCATTTGGATAAACGTAGTTTGCGATGTTCCACTACACTGCGAGCCGCTGATATTGCCTGCGTGTACATGATCCCGTAAGTTTGAACCTAGTGTTAGGTTCACTGTGTTGTTGTTGAAGTTATTTCCTTCTAGCAATAAATGTACGCTGAAAACTTACGGGAGGTGAATGATGTAAAGGTAAAATAGCTGAATAACCACTTATCTTTTTTTTAGGTATATGGCGTTCTATACTGGAATTTATTATAAAATAGACATTATTAAGTTTTATTAATATAAATACAGTCAAACAGAAATCAAAACGAAATACATTTAAATATAAATACAGTCGAATATATTTTTATATAATATTCTCTAATTCCATTTCGTATGCCAACCACGTCAAGGGCGGGTCCTGAAAAACAGCCGGCCATCTGGGAGCATTTGCCATATAGAATTTGTAAAGATATATCCTATATCATGTTACAAGTTTAAAATCAAATTTCATTATAGTCGGTTTAGTAGTTCAGCTATAGATGTGCGCAATAAAGACGTAGATCGAATAAACAGACAAATGAACTCCCTTCCTCATTTATAAAATTAGTCTACTGGAATTAAAAGTTTTATCTGAAGGCCATAGCTATATACAATCGGAAACCATATTGAACTCTGTCTAGTAGTTTTTATATAATACGCGAACAAGCCGATTGACAGAAAAAGGAGAATTCTAAAAAATGAGTGTTGATTTCAAAAAAGCCTAAATACCACAAACAACTAACTTTTCAAAAATATCTTCAATGTTCGGACACACTTCTGTTACAATTTTACAAAAATATTGAATCACTTATGCTCGAATATTCTCGTATAATGATGTGTTATTTATTTTTAAAGTACCATAAAAATATCATTATTAACAATTTGGAAACTGTAAAATTAATTAACTAGTTAGTTAAGATGAGATTTCGAATATATATATAAAAGTTTATTTCTTATTATTACGAATGTGTTCCCAAAAATGTCTAGTACAAATACATGTGTTTGTATGTGTAGGTGCACGCGTGTGCAAAATGTATCGCGTATGTACACGCGTGCACACACATATATTCACACACATATATTTGTACTAGACATTTTTGGGAACACATTCGTAATAATAAAAAATACACTTAAATAGATATATTCGAAATCTTATATTAACTAACTAGTTAATTAATTTTACAGTTTCCAAATTGTTAATAACGATATTTTTATGGTACTTTAAAAATTAAATAACATGTCATTATACGAGTATATTCCAGCATAAGCGATGCAATTCCATGAATAATGGAACATTTACGTGACTAACCTACGGCGTAAACTAACTACGCTTACCACATTACCTGTTTCCAAAGCTTAATAATTAAGGCCTGGAAATAGCCATTTTACCCTCCACTTTATGACGTTTTTCCTGACGCATGTGATGAACAAAGCGACGCAACTCGCCCGACCGGTTAGAATAGTGCAATAACCATTCATGGTTTCTATAAACCTGTTTTCGTTAACGACCAGACGGTCATTGCGCTGCTGAATGCACAATAAACATAAACAAACCGCCGATCGTGACCCGACTTCAAAGATCAGTTGGAACACCGCCAATTTTTTTTATATTAGTCGCAATATTTATTGATTATCAGTTTCACTATTACCTATTCGATAGTATCAGGGATCACCCATATTTTGCTTATTAGGAATACCAAAAATATAGTACATCTTCTATGGACCTACAGAAAGTTTACTGCATTTTCAATATTCACTGCATACGATTTTTTTATTCTAATTCTAACAATATCTTTTCAGTAATCTCGGAGATTAGTTTAGATATTCTAAATAAGCAAGTAGGGGTACTTGCATATTTAGAATATCTAAACTATAGTAAGCCGTATATTTAAACTAGAGCAGTATGTGTTTCCATATTTTCTGTATGTGATTTTTATATTGTAATTATAACAATATTTATTTAGTTTCAATAATAATTATTCACTAGTTTCTGAGATAGACCAATGTTTACTTACTGACAATATTAAAGATTTAATACCTCATAAAATTTACTAAATGTTTAATATTCACGGTATATGGCGTATACGGGTTTACATTACGTATATATTTCTCTGGAATCAATTTGATTCTAACGTTTAACAAATTTGATAGGTGGCATGGTTTCATACGCATTTAGGTACAAAAGTTTAAATATTTAAGAGTATATAGTAATTCTATTAAACTATTTATAAATATACGCATTGTATTTCACTATGCAAATATGTTGTTTAGCATATCTTTCACAGGTATAAGACAAATAACTTACTTGTTGATGTGTGTTTAATTTATTAATGTAAGTTAACCAAAAACAATTCTGCTTCGTAGTACTTAAGTAAATGCCGTGAGAAAATAAAAAAAGACAGAAATTTTCAAATATGGAAACAAACAAATTGACGGAAAGAAATTTATTTAAAAAAAAATTCATTTCCGTTTTCATTCTTAAAATGTCAACGCTTTCAACGTAGCTGCGATGTTATTTTATTATTTTTCTAACGATTTTGTTTGTTAAATAATTTAATTTTATTTCTATACTTTTATAACATTTTAATAATTATATTACAAGCTTTAAATGTTATTCCTAAAAATCTGGTTGTGTTTATAACTCTATCCTATAAAAAAGTCGATATAATATTTTATACATCCCTACTAGCGATATAGGGCTATTGAAGTTAGGCGACCGACTGACTTCATTCGATGTTCGCAAATGCATTTTTAAAAAATTAAATATGCAAACCAAGAACATTTACTCATAGAATGAAATGCCTTTCTATTTTATTGATTTATTAGTTCTAAAATTGTTACTGCACAAGAAACCGGTTTAATCAAAATGTATTGTGAAACAAACTGGAACAATGCACTCACTAACGATCGCTTTGTCATTGACAGTTAACTGCTGCCTTTTGGCATCTCATTTCATCCAGAAACTAACAACTTGCGATCTCTTATCAGAGTTCGGTGATCAACGAACTTAGTGAAGGCTTCTAAAAAATTGAAACGTCACGCCGCCAAAGAGGATGGTATAATTATGGCCATACTGAGGATTCCACGTCTTCAAGCTAACAACTCCATCCCGACATAGCCCCGTCTGATGTTTCATTCAGAGATTTCAGAAAGTAATTTGATCAAAAAAGCTTTCATTGTGCAGACAATCTATGTTACAACCGAAGAGCACACGTGAATGTTTCCTTCAAACCGATGAAATATTTTCCAAAGTTGTAATGAATATATAAACAAACTTATATGTTTGTGTATTGTCAGATAAAATAAATTTAAACCTACCTATGAGACGACCTTCATCTGCAATGAAATTGTCATTATTTTTTTGTTTCATTTGTTAACTTTTTTGTCATGTTAAAATTTTTTTGAGACACTGCGACACGTGAAACATTCTTGCATACGGAATTTAAATTCATACATACTGTTAGATGTTTTGTTTATGTAAATAAACACATGCATATTATATACACATTTGTATGTGTATATAATAGTACAAGCATTCAAATCATTATTATGCAGCTAACCATAGCAGTCGCATTCGCATCTATTACGACAAAAAAAGTTATTTTTTGTAATACATTTCCTGTGAGGACGGTGCGAAATTTAAAACTTAAAGATCTTAAGTTTAGTTTTGGTACCATTAGTGTAAGGGTCTATTTTTATTTACTTTTTATGTTGTTTGTTTGCCTGTAAGTGCGTAAGTGCACGCGTAAGCGCTTGCGTGCATGCATGTTGCATGCTTGCGCGCATTGCAATAATATATTTATTTATTCAATAAAGTATTTGCATATGTAATAATGTATGTATACAAGTTGCTGTTTGCATATGTAATAATGTATGTACACAAGTTGCTGTTTGCATATGTAATAATGTATGTACACAAGTTGCTGTTTGCATATGTAATAATGTATGTACAGAAATTGCTGTTTGCATATGTAATAATGTATGTACACAAGTTGCTGTTTGCATATGTAGTAATGTATGTACACAAGTTGCTGTTTGCATATGTAATAACGTATGTATACAAGTTGCTGTTTGCATATGTAATAACGTATGTATACAAGTTGGTGTTTGCATATGTAATAATGTATGTACACAAGTTTGCTGTGTGACTAAGTTGATTTATCTTTTCGTATCCAAAGACTTCAGAGATAATATCGAAAGAGTTTCAGTAGTTCTATAATTTTCATGACATTTTCATTTCGTGGTTTTAATAAGACACAGCAGTAGAAATTGCAAAGTCGAAATGGATAACTGGACATGTTTAGAATCATTATATAGCGATTCATAGGAGACACCTAAAATCAAAACTTCATCTATATATTGCCAAAATCTCCGAGTAAAATAGCTGTGACAGACAGACAGATAGACAGGACGAAATTATAAGGGTCCGTTTTTGCCATTTGAATAGGGAACCCTAAAAGTAGATGAAGAAAATAAAAAATAGGAATACAAAAAAATGCCAATTTAAAAAGATAAAGAAGGATAAAATCAAAAAGAAAAAAAAATTGCAATAAAGAAACAAACAATCTCGAGAAAGTGTTTTATTTGCAATCAAACTAAGGACCCACGGATGTCGCTCAATCCAAGTATAATTTAAGTGTTACGTAACTTTAGTGTCACAACAAGTATAAAATTTACTTTCACATGTGTTTCTTACTCTCACTTCCATTCACCCCTCTCTTTCTATTAGGATATCATGATGGCAGTTTGAGAAGAACTTACGCCAAAATTTGTTTCCTTGTTTCATTAAATTTTACTAATTTCTCTATCTTTTTACGATTCATTATATTTTACCACAAACCTCAGACCACCTTGCTAAAACAAAATTAACTAAAATAAAAAAAAACAACATGGGAATATTGATTTTATAACAAAGAAATGTTTCTTAATCGTTTTGATTATGATTATGTCATATTTACTTTTATAACACTTAAACCACAAACCATACTTTCAAAAAGATAAAAACAATTAAACCGCGTTAAAAATAATTACCAAATAATATTTTCATAAAATTAACGTAAAAAAAAATAAATGAAACATTTAATTTCGAATACGACATTATAGTAGCAAAATAGAGAAAAATATTTTGACATAAAACTATCTTTAAATAAATATTTCGTCTCATTCACTCTCATACGTCCTATTACTTAAATTTTTGTTGCTTTTTACATTACAACTCTCGCAATATAACTCAGACTTCTTATTTCATCACACACAACTTTGTTTTAAAGTAACATTCCTAATAACATTTGATTAACATGTAACTCAAAGGAATCCTGTAAAATTTTTATTAAATATTCACTTAAACGCAAATTTAAAAAATAAGCATGTATTTTCTTAAGTTCTTGCATTAATACTTTCATTAGTTTAACTCCATCTACTGTTTTAACGTCAAAGTTATTACAGAATTCAGAAGTTTCCAATAACAATTATACTAGTGGATAAATAACATATATAAAATGACAAAATAGATAAAATACCTGTTTTTTTCAAAAATTACTGTGTTTATATATATTACTAACGTTTAACGTTTTAGTAACTAATGAAAATGCGAAACACAACTTTGGTGCCAATTTTTTGATATCTAAAACTTATACCTATAAAATACCTGAAATATTTGTTTCAATACTTTTTATAATAATCTATTTTCTAAGAATTTTTTTCTCAGTATCAGTATATAGTCAGGAAGTGTAACTATTTAGCAGTTCAGTACCTGTTTGTATCAAGTTATAACGTAAAATTTCAAGACGATCTAATAAGCTATACGCCATGTAAATATGTGCAAATAATATAAAAAAGAAAACATAAAATAAATTTTAATTTTTTTACGAACATTTTCAGCGTTAACGACATAGTGACTTCGAATTGAAAATCGTTATCTTAAAGTTAAATTTTATAGATAATTGAATAATGATACACATTTCATATAAATAATAATTTAACGTCGTGCCAAAGATTTGAAAGTTTTCACATAACTCTTATGATTAGCAGATGTTACAAGCAATCCGCGCTTGTTAATAACATCACTGGAATCCGAATAATCTATCAGACTGCCCATCAAATCGGTGACCTTCCCACCGAGGCTTCTCACAATCGCACTTCCGGCGCACGTCTTCCACTTCTCTATCGCTCCCGTCGCGATGAGGACTTCGGCCTTCAGCGTCGCGATATCCAGAATTCTAGAAACTATGTCTCCTTCTGCCGCCACCTTCACCTCGTTGCCGTACTTTCGTCGTGCCAACCTCTTTAACTTCTTTAATTTTGAACCCTGTATAGCCTGGATCCTCGGCTTGAACTCGCCGTCTCTCTCAGCCATTTCCAGCAAATCAGTCGACCGTTTCGCATTGTGCCATGCCCAAGTCGTCCTGTTGATCGCCGGCATATTTACGACTCCCGCTTCGGGTTGCCCATCTATCGCAACGCAGATCGATATGGTTAAATGATCGTTCATTTCTCCACTAGAATAAAACGCACTCCCATCTAGGGGCTCTAACCAAACTGTCACCTTTTCATCGTCCGCAAATTGATCATTGGAATATTCCACTATGCGGTGACCATTTGGCGGTATCGACGTATCCAATTGACCATCATGATCACACTGAACTTTTTGACCGTCGCCAGAGAGCTTCGAAACGATCTTTACATTAGGGAACGTTTTAGCCAAGTTACAATACAGGACTGAGTGCGACTTGAGATAGGCATTTTCCGCACTCAAACCTTGATATTTAGATTCAACGATGCTTTTAGCACCAATTTCAGCTGCCTGAATCGACGCTATAACTAAACGCTTGACGTTAACTTCAGTGTTTATAAATACGATGCACTGTAGTAATATAACCGATTGTACTATTATCGATTTCTCCGAGATCATTATGCACACTGAATAAAAGTCACCGCTGAATTAAAGTTCTCGTTCACTAGATGCACTTTCTCACGCGAGGTTTAATGTAAACTGACGCGTTCGTTTAAACGTTTAATGATTTTATTTATACGTTTTAAGGAAACAATTATTAATGAGTCAGGTGCTGCGTGTCAGGAATGGCGTACGGCAAGGTCCAGCTTCGAGAATCGACTGAGCGTCGGACTCGCTCCAAGTCTGTTTTCTCTGGTGAAGCAGTTTATATAGCTAATTGATTCATCGTATTAGCATACGAATGTGAATGAACATACGTACGAGTAGTGCGGACGTGTTTACTGTCTGCCGATGTCCATTGTGAAGAAAACGAATTTCGTTTATGCTTACACTAATAAAAGGGCCGTTTAGAAATAATATTTATTTTAGTATATAGTTCCAGCTTTATTATAATCATGTACATCGCGATGTTTAGTAGTTATTTTCATTAGTCTGAACACAAATTAATGTAATAAAACCTGCCAAGTACAATTCTGGCTTACGCATCGAGGGTTACGTGGATCGTTTGAAGTGAAATACCTTTATTTATCATATACTATCTTTAATTTAGTCTTAGTGCAATAAATATTCAATAATACCTAATGAAATTAAAGCAGGAGGACATATATGTTATTATTAAGAATACCTTAGAAAATATGACATTTAGGATTATCTCTCTAGTTTTCCTATAAACTTTGCCTCCAAAAATTATTTCTTTACTCATTTTAAGTTCAGTGGTTTAGGAAATAAAGAAACAAGGAACATATTTTTTATCATATTCGATTATGTGTTTGAAGATACATTAACTCAAAATATGAAAAAAATATGTAGATACTCTTATATCTTATAAAATTAATATGGCCTTTTCTTCTTCTCCCCTAAAATTTTAATGCAAATACTTTAACGCGTTAGCTATTGTGATATGTGCGAATTAATACGCTTCACCACTATGCCAAATTTCAAGTTTCTACGTCTTTAGTGATTTCTGAAAAAATAACTGTGACAAACAAACAAATGGACACATGAGCCTTCTTTCGATGTGCGGAACCCTAAAAAACGGTCATGTTCATGTCGAATACGCACAAAATGTTCTACAGTCGTGACTTTTTGAAATGTTCGAAGAAAAGTGCTCGAAAAGATTTTTAATCAAATGCAAATACTGGAATTTTTCAAATAAGACCAATGATTAAAGCAACAAAGTGGTAGGGAAAGGGACAAAAGCGTTCTGGAAGCCCTGTACTTCACAAAAGTGACGAAAAAACTTACGATATGTTTCACAAACGTAACGTAAAAAAATAAGTTAAGTGTTTGAAATAAAAGTAGAATTTTTCAGTTACGACGCAAGCAGTTCTGAGGCTCTATACTTTACAAACGTCATTTAAAAACTTAGCTTGTATTTCACAAACGTAATGTAAAAACTTACCTTAACATTTCACAAAGACGTAAAAAAATAAGTTAGGTGTTTGAAATAAAAGTACACTTTTTCAGATAAGACTGATGATCAATACAAAATGTGGTAGAGAGAAAGAGCCAACGCAAGCAGTTCTGAAGTTCTATACATCACAAACGTGTTGTAAAAACTTAGCTTGTATTTCACAAACGTAACAAAATTTAATGTAAAAACTTACTTTGACATTTCACAAAGACGTAAAAAAATAAGTTAGGTGTTTGAAATAAAAGTACAATTTTTCAGATAAGACTGATGATCAATACAAAATGTGGTAGAGAGAAAGAGCCAACGCAAGCAGTTCTGAAGTTCTATACATCACAAACGTGATGTAAAAACTTAGCTTGCATTTCACAAACGTAACAAAATTTAACGTAAAAACGTACTTTGACATTTCACAAAGACGTAAAAAAATAAGTTAGGTGTTTGAAATAAAAGTACAATTTTTCAGATAAGACTGATGATCAATACAAAATGTGGTAGAGAGAAAGAGCCAACGCAAGCAGTTCTGAAGTTCTATACATCACAAACGTGATGTAAAAACTTAGCTTGCATTTCACAAACGTAACAAAATTTAACGTAAAAACGTACTTTGACATTTCACAGAGACGTAAAAAAATAAGTTGGGTGTTTGAAATAAAAGTACAATTATTCAGACAAGACTGATGATTAATACAATAAGTGGTAGGGAGAGAGAGAGTCAACGCAAGCAGTTCTGAAGTTCCATACTTCACAAACGTGATGTAAAAACTTAGATTTTATTTCACAAATGTAACGTAAAAACTTACTTTGACATTTCACAAAGACGTAAAAAAATAAGTTAGGTGTTTGAAATAAAAGTACAATTTTTCAGATAAGACTGATGATCAATACAAAATGTGGTAGAGAGAAAGAGCCAACGCAAGCAGTTCTGAAGTTCTATACATCACAAACGTGATGTAAAAACTTAGCTTGCATTTCACAAACGTAACAAAATTTAACGTAAAAACGTACTTTGACATTTCACAGAGACGTAAAAAAATAAGTTGGGTGTTTGAAATAAAAGTACAATTTTTCAGATAAGACTGATGATCAATACAAAATGTGGTAGTGAGAGAGAGCCAACGCAAGCAGTTCTGAAGTTCTATACATCAGAAACGTGATGTAAAAACTTAGCTTGCATTTCACAAACGTAACAAAATTTAACGTAAAAACGTACTTTGACATTTCACAGAGACGTAAAAAAATAAGTTGGGTGTTTGAAATAAAAGTACAATTATTCAGACAAGACTGATGATTAATACAATAAGTGGTAGGGAGAGAGATAGTCAACGCAAGCAGTTCTGAAGTTCCATACTTCACAAACGTGATGTAAAAACTTAGATTTTATTTCACAAATGTAACGTAAAAACTTACTTTGACATTTCACAAAGACGTAAAAAAATAAGTTGGGTGTTTGAAATAAAAGTACAATTTTTCAGATAAGACTGATGATCAATACAAAATGTGGTAGAGAGAAAGAGCCAACGCAAGCAGTTCTGAAGTTCTATACATCACAAACGTGATGTAAAAACTTAGCTTGCATTTCACAAACGTAACAAAATTTAACGTAAAAACGTACTTTGACATTTCACAGAGACGTAAAAAAATAAGTTGGGTGTTTGAAATAAAAGTACAATTATTCAGACAAGACTGATGATTAATACAATAAGTGGTAGGGAGAGAGAGAGTCAACGCAAGCAGTTCTGAAGTTCTATACTTCACAAACGTGATGTAAAAACTTAGATTGTATTTCACAAATGTAACGTAAAAACTTACTTTGACATTTCACAAAGACGTAAAAAAATAAGTGAAAATTTGAAAAACATATAATTTCGTCATGTCGATCTATTCATCTGTTTATTACATACTTAACATTCTTCCAGTCAAAATTTCGCCAGTGGTATTTCCCATTCTACGTAGTTACTGCGTTAATAAAAAAATCTATAAAAAAGAAAAACTTATTTTTATTTTTAAAGGTTTTATTGGAAATAAATTAATTTCATTTTATTGTGGATTTGGTCGGCACTAATGCTTACTGTATAAGGGGGGAGATCCGTTGGCCGAGCGTTTTGCAAAGCAATTATATAGCTTTGTTATAGTTTTACACTCCTGGATTATGTAATTACTTCAGAAAGCATTTATTTTTCTTTGTGTCTCGACCTGAACCAACATCAACACAGATCCGTGATCGACGCCAACTTCACACACACTTCTTTTTAATATATTAAAATATCCTCAGAGCACAAATTATCTTACCGGCAAATTTAAATATTTGTCTGCTCACGGCCTTGGGCTACGATCTGAAAGTTCACTCTCCCTAATTATTCCTAAACATACCGCTTACGAAACATTCTTCACTGTCCAAGCAGCGAAAATTTTAAATCCTGACACTAGGAAAATTACGTTTTAAATATTTTAAAAGACCGAGTGAAAATGTCCTATTGCTCCTGAATCCTTTTCCTTTGTTCCCTTGTCCTTTCCTGCCTTTCCCATCCCAAATCATGTCAATAGTTTGCATTAATTATACTTTTGTATTTTTTGACTTTTTTTTGTCTAATTCATTACATATAATTTCCATTGTAAAATCTCTTGCAGTCTAGTAACTAAATTTCAATACTAATTGTTATGGTTGACTGGAAGAGATTGCTCATGTAGCAATAAGTCCGCCATAAAGTTGATGAAAATCTTCTGAATATTATACAAGGTTTTCCTGACGTAAAAGCCCTGGCGTTTCTCAACTCACTGATGGCGTGTCAGTGCTACATATTTCAAAACCTAGAATCTGTCTTAAATTTAGACATTATCGTCTGCCTGTTTGACATCCTCTGCCTTTGTTTAGTTTACACTTGTTGCATTATATTAATTCCATAGTTCTTTTTCTCATGAAACTGACTCCTTCGTAATTTTATTCTATATTTTTTATGCAACCATTTAAGAGTTTTGACTGTCGGAAATTGGTCAAAACTTGTGAATTAATTAACAAATAAATAAATATCTGGTTTCAGGGAATTACCTTCTATTTCAGCGACCTGACTTGTGCAGTAAAATGGATCAATGTAGGCAATTTTATAGTTTTATTTTAAATAATTAATATAACAAATATTAATTACCTACAAACACAACAGTACCTAATTGGCAGAATATTAAAAACTATTTTTTATCTACATATCCACTCAGTACAATCAAATACAAACTTAATTAAAATTAATTTCTTAATTAAAAATATAAATTTAACCAAAAATATAAATTTAATTTCACTATGTCCTTAAGCACAGACCATATATTTGCGTCACCGAGATTTTCATACGAGCAAAACTGACACACCTCATTTGGAATGAATCAAAACTGACGTAAAACACAATGTCTAGTTTCGCCTGCGGCGAACCCCAATACTAGAGCACGCTTCAACCGAATGATCCAACAAAAATTCCAGGCCTACTGTTGTGCGCGGAACCGGATTACCTGTTGCAATTAGGCGATAAGTGATTATCCGAGTCGCGATGCATTCATATCAATTATCAGTTATATGATTGCAGTTAAGTGTCTGTGGCTATTAACTTTAAGTTCTTCGTCATCGGAAACGTTAGTCATTGTTTATAGTGTGTTTCTCCTATTTATGATAATCACCTCACTTATACAATTTAAATAAGGTTACTTATATCAAATCATTTAACAATGGTATTAGAAAATTCTGAAGCCGATAACAAAAACTTGGACCTTACCATGTCCAATGAATGCTTCCGGAAATATTTCTATAGCTTTTTGAAACTCGATTCAATATTTATATTTGTGTACTCTTTACTACTTCCTCATTTTAAGGTTACGCAGCCTCAGCCAGGAACTCTCACAGTTTCTTCGTGTCTGTCCGTCTGTTTATTCTCTCATGTTCGTGTCTACTGAAATGTAATAATTTTTGCGTCTATTGAATTGGTAGAATGTTGTATTTATAAAAAGATATTTTTTTTATGTTTTTCTTTAAACGAGCTATTGAGTCTGTGACAGAAAAAACATGGAAAGGCAACAGCTTTTACAGAGTTATAATTCGTGAAAATAAAAAGCGGGAAAATCCGATCGGTGTTTTATAGTCAACAATTATCTTACCGTATAAATGTATTCAACAAACCTGCTATGAGTCAGCCGGAAATAGTACACACAGAACTGAGCTCTGAATTTCTATTGAAAACAGTTAGCTTGTTCAATTGACTTCGGAGTCAGATCCGATAGATCATGATACAGATATATCATGATAGTCAGAGAGACGTCACTTTCACTAAATTTTTCCAAACTTTTTCCATTCTATTCGATTTTTTATATGTCAGAAACTGTTTAATTCCTACCTCTACTCAGCCCATTTCGATCAAACTTTGCTACGAAAACGAGGCTATTCGATTCACTACATATCAGGAATTGGTTAATTATAGTTGTAATCACTTTGCGTATTTCAAAGGCGATTACAACGGTTTATAATTAATAACTATAATTAATAATTGTCACTATTATCTGTCGCTATAATTAATCTATTCGCGATACTTCCTTAAGAACATGTTAAGCACGCGGGTGTTTGACAATGTATTTAAGAGCCGATATAGTCCATGATTATGTGTTATATAAAAATATTTAAAAAATAAGGCATTTGCAAATAAAAACTGTTACTTATTTTTCTAAAAATGTTCTACTAATTAAATGTAATCTTGAATTACACCCTTCACAACGCTAATTTATAGAAAGTTTATAGATATTATTCGATTATAAATGTATTGCGTTTCCGAAAATATGATGCACCCGAGCAAACTTTCGAAAACCTTTTTCTCACTCTTTCCTCTCAAATATACGAGGGAATTTAAGAGAGAAAAGAAAAAATAATTAGTTTCAGTTCGCTGGTTTTCGGAAAACTCAGGTTAGTCTCGCAAATGTTATACCCTTGGCTAGATCTACAAATTATACACAATATACAGGTCTTTTGGCACTGCTTCTACTCCACCGGGCACCAACTTCAAAAAAGGTTACTGTTTTTTAATTGTATTTTTAGATTATCCTCAGAGCTTTATCATCCAAGCTCGCATGGGATCACATCGTCTGTGTCCATGGTGTACCTTCAACTTCAACAGTCAAATTTCAACCAAAATCTCAAACAAACCTTGTAAATAAAAAAAAAGAATAGTTGAAAATGGTTACTAAATGCCGGAGATCGATGTTTTGAAATCGGTTAAAAACAGACTGGGTATTGTGAGTAAGTTGCAGGCTCTGTTAATAAAACAAAATTTGCGAAAGGAAATTGCGTTGCCCCAAAATCACTGAACTGAAGACAACGAATTAATTTTTCATTTCTCTTTTAAATTTTTTTATTTACTTTTAGAGGTCAGAGAGGAAAAATAAATATAAAAGTTTTTGAAAATTTGTTCGAGTAATCGTCTATTTCGGAACCATAATGTATTTGTTATTCGATAACAATATCGATATACTTTTTTGAAATCGTCGTCCTGAACGGTGTATTTTAAGACTATACCTCAATTAGTAGGACATTATTGTTATACACATGTATCAAAATGCGAAAAATACGAATTTTCTATTTATAAAATGTGACACAAATGTCTTATTTTTTTGCTCACTTGTGCATTTGGATGTACATGTGCGTGAGAGAGAAAAAGAGGCGCCAACTTGGCAATGATTCCAAAAATTTCTAGCGGTAGCAGTATTTTGCAAATTTATTTACGTTTGGAAACGAAATTGTACCGCAAAAATTCTAATTAAGCGCTCTTATTGTCATTACTTTATACTTTTAGTGCGCTTTTTATTCGGTGTGAAACATTTTAAGAGTTCCATAGTAAACAAAGATTCCACAAGTTTCATTGTATTATAAGATTATCATTATAATATAAAATTTTGCAAGTAAATACTTTACATGAAGATCTCTATTGAAGTATAAAAATATTTTAAAAAAGGATAGTTTACATTCCCATAGATATAAATTAGGAGGTATAAGTCTTTTTCATGCGTACGGACAGCTATTTCTAAATTAAATTGCGGCTTCACTATTTTTATATTTTCGTTTGCGAGATAATAAATTTCAAATTGACTGCAATGTGTTTTTTTCTTTTAGTTTTTCGAACCATCGCTTTGAAATTCTGAAAAATTAATTAAAATTAGCATTTAATTAGAATTTCCGATTAAATTTTGTTCAGTTAACTACCGTTAACAATTTCAGGAAATATACACAACTTTGAAGTATTATAGAACTTCGTTTTATGCGTATTCTGACACAGGCTTGTCCGATGTTTGGAATTATATTTAGCATTGCTCCTATGACTTAAAAGTAATCGAAAAGATATTTGATTCGCTATATTTAATAACACTAAGTGGTGATGTTGACTTGTGTAACTTGCTATCCATTTATTAAACAATAGCCATTTTTTCTTATTCGCTTTTTGCATAGCAATTTAGTTTTTGTAATAGGTTTGAATGAATCCTCTTTTTACCGATAATTTTTTTCTGAAGAGCTATTGGCATGTGTTGGCTAAAGTAATCCAAACTGAAGTTTCACTAATTACAATTATTCACAAATATAACGGCGTTATTGAATAACAATGCGTGCAATACATTTTCATATACAGGATAGGCCTGCCAGCAGGTGCTCCATTTATCTTTATCGAGCCATAATATTGTTTAAATGTAAATATGGAAATTATGCGTAAAAAAACAAAGATTATATTGTTTGCCAAACATTTACGCATTAACGCATTAACGTCCTATGTAAGCCACAATGTAAAAATAAATTTCTGATTTCGAAAATCTGAAAAAAATACAAGGTTATTAGATTATTACTAGAATGTGTTTATTACTACAAGATCACTGACTTCTATGAGGGAAAGACCACCGGCAAAATAAAAAAAAAATGTACTCTCCGAACGATGCTCCACAATCTCAAAGAAAAATCGTTATTAAACGAAGAAGATGCAGAAATTTTACAGAATATGAACTTAACAACAAAAGAGATGCATTCCCGATAAATAAGAAATAAAATATAAATTACTAAGGTTAAATTTACACCAGCACTCAGAAGTTCTACTGTGGCCTTAAATTACTACTTTCCCAAAGCGTATAATGACGTCAGACAAAAATTTAATATGTGTCTTCCCCATCCACGTACTTTGAGGAAGTGGTATGAATCATTTGATGATAATCCAGGGTTCACCAAATAATCTTTATATGAAATAAAAATGTAAGTAAAATTTGTCAAATATCCACTATACTGTTGTCTGACAATTGATGAAATGGCAATTAGGCGAAAAGTTGAATGGTATAGTCCCAGATTCCACAGCCACATAGATTTTGGTGACGATCCACATGTGAAATTCGACCAAGTACATGAAGCAAAAGAAGCACTCGTTTTCTTAGCTTGTTTTCTTAGTTACTTGCATAAATGGTAACTTTAAAGTACCAGTTGGTTATTTTTTGTCAAACGGGGTAAGTGGACAACAAAAAAAATTAGTTATCACTTGTCAGGAAAGACTTCACGAAGCCGGTTTGATTGTTGTGGGGTTAACCTTCGTTGAATGCCCATCGAATTTAACAATGGCATCTTTATTGGGATATTGCTGGGATCCTAATAACATTAAAACAATTTTTGATCAGCCTGTGTCAAAAGAGCCCGTCACGATACTTTTGGACGTATGCCACATGCATTGGTGAGAAATAACTTTCAGGCATATAATCAGTTTTACGGTAGCCAAGGTCAGACAATTATAAGGAATTACCTACAGAAATTAAATTATTTACAGGAGAAAGAAAATTTTCATTTATGCAATAAATTACATAAAGCATATAATGATTTCAAAAACCAAACAATGAAAGTAAAGTTGGCAAGCCAGCTTCTTAGCCAAAGTGTCAGTGATACTTTAGAAATTTGTAAAAATAAATTAAAAATAAAAGAATTCAATGACAGTGGCGGCACGATTATTTGATATCCCAAACTCTCGATCAGTAAAAGCCTTCTAGACGGGTTTTGCGACGAAAGTGACACGCGTCGTACGGTAACACAAACTGTCTTGTCAAAGTGTGATTCGGCTACCAAGTTTAGTGTTGTTTTGTTCTATTATAAAAACCTTTGAATTTCAAAAACAAAACTGAAATGTTTCGAACAAGGCCAACTGTTGATAAAAAGTAGTCTTAAAACTGGCTTTTTGGTTTTTTACTTTGTATTGAAAGTACCAGAAAATTATTTCAGCATCTAATAGAAACTGATCGAATACAATTCTTGTCATTATATAAATTTTTGCAAGACCATTTGGTACTTTTTTCTGCAACATACGTTCACATGGTGAATATAATAATAACCCCACATGCCGATAGTTCAAATTTCATTATAAAAAAACTCATCACTCACGTGGAAATAAAACACACCGAAGATGGTAACTGTGTCGATTTGGAAAAAAATATAAATTTTAAAAGGTTCTTCGGCACTGTATAGTATCAACGCCACTACAAGTCGGAACATACTTGCAGAGACCCATTTAGAAGTTGAAAGAATTGAATCAGATGAGTTTGATTCAGTTTTCATCCCACCAATCAACTTCTCAGAATTTTCGTTCTAGGTGGTCGTGTACATATGTGGATACGTCGTAAGTTTTCTCTTGAATAAAAATAAAGTGCGAAACGTGCATAAGCATCAAACACGAGTAGTACTCGCGCTACAAGGATTCCATACAAATTTAAGCACTTATAAATATTTAAGGGTACATAGTATTTCTATTAAACTCTTTTTATTTTAATATTTTACTTAACCTTTCTTTAACGTTTATTTAAAAAAAAATTAAAAGTTAGCTAATGTGAAATACATGGGTTAATAAAGTTAATTACTGTACCAATTCATTTAAGTTTCTACGTCGCCATGGTCGAAGAGAAAAACAGCTGTGAAGTAGAAACGTAAGTGATCTTATAAAGGTTTTTCAGTTTGAACCCTAAAAATGTCCTCCATCTGTTTTTTCCCGATGTAACTCGAAAATACTCTTCATAATAGAGTTAAACGTTTAAACTTTGGCTGAAAAAGTTTTACTCCAACAAAAAGTTACCTTAATCCATAAGAACACACTGATAACTTGAATAAACCAGTTTCAAAACGCAAATCTTTATTTCTAAAAGAGGAAGGTGACTGAATGACTGACCCAGAGACAGACAAAAATAGAGCTCCCATTTATTACTGCTCAGTCCCTGTGAAGTGTATCGTGATGGTACTGAGTCTATAATTTTATTCGAAGTATGAGTTTGCTAACAAAAAAAATTTTTTTTAAATCGGAAGTGTGATTCCATAGATAGGGAAACAACAAATAAATGAACAAACCTTTCTATTTTATACATAGTCATTCCCTTGGTTTTCTTCGTATAAGTTACTCATAATAAAAATTACGTGCGTAAATAGCTCCGTAAGAAAATAGTGTTGCAATGTTTAACAACATATATTTCACATTCAATATAATATACATAGATGGCGCTGTGTATTTTAAATAGATATAATATACATACGGAACCTTCGAGAGCTTATATGGCTTGCGCGTACCGGTATTTTGAAAAAGAATTAGTTACATTTTCTTCAAGTAGATGTCACCATCTGAGAAAACGTTCGGTGATATAATCCCACGTATTTATTGCTCCGCCAAGTCGCGTAGTTAATAGTAATCTCACGCAGAATCGGCATGCTCGTGGAATAAACAGCGTCGTTCTTGTGGCCAATTTGTAAATCGGTTCACTTGTTGGCGGCCTGAATGACAATCAGCTCTAGAGTGGGAAGCAATTCTTATACTTACACGATTGTAGATTATACACATATATTCCATGTTCTCATTAACAGCGACTTTTTATAATATACTCGATCAGGATTGATGGTAAACGAATAGTCGTGACATAGGAATACTCGAATGTTAAGTAAGATTTTCTCCATTGTTCCAAACTCACGATCAAACCAGATGTTTTTCCTTGGGGTGGTGTTTTAGGATCCGTAGTAAAAGACGAACCCTTACATTTTGTCAAGTCCGTCTAACCACCTGTCACAGCCTCATAATTTCTAAACTTTTAGGTCTCTCAGCGTGAAATTTCGTATGCATATAGATATTTCATATCGTGATTTGGAGTAATATGTAGCACAGTATTTAAAAAATATTAATAATGTAAGTACACATATTTGTGAAACGCAGTGAACAATTTATTTTAATAATTGTCATTGGATAATTTTTAAAAATGAAACTAAGGTTCCATTCTTTTAAGTTTTAAAGTGACGTGCGATGTGACCCTCTTCCCTACTTTGAATTATCAATTATGGGTTTGAAAAATCTGAACAAAATTCTGGAAGGTTGTTGAAACCAAAAATGCACACGCCGCGTTTTTTTTTGTTGAAAAAAATCATTGGAAAAACGTCAAAAATAAAAAAAAGTTAACTGCGAGGAGTAAAGAGACGGAGCAAGAAGTTCTAGCAAAGAGATACCGAGAATAGTCTCTGATGCCGAAAAGAGAATTATTTTAGGAAATCGTTTATAAAAATTAAACTATTGGACAAATTATTCTGAAAATAAATAAGAATCGATAATGAAAATATAATAACTGAAAATAAATAAATCGCGTGCAACTCAATACACGTGACAGATGTGAAACTTCTTCGTCAATCTAAACCTTGATTTGTAAATATATAGTAAGGGATAAAGCAGCAGAGAGAAAGAGAATATGTTAAGTATAAATCCATAGATTGTGTTAAATTCGTATAAGAAGATTTTAATACTAATAGTTCAGAAAAAAATAATAAAGTGTCATTACAAATAGATGTAAACATCTAATCAAATCTTCCTTTACATTTACTTAGACAACAGTTAATTAAAAAATAGCGGCGATGCCAGTGCCAGAATACGGTTAAATGGAGCTGAGGGAAGTTAGGATGTGTTGCTTTTGTTCTAATTTATATTTACGACAATTTTTGTGCAGGTTCATTGCGGATTTATAAATAAATTAAGTATATATGTTGCTAGTCTCGTAAAGGATGAAGTACACGCAATATTAGTAATAAATAGATAGATAAATCGACTAAATTTTGACAGTTTACTTTTGACACACATATCTTACAAAACAGCAGTAGCCCTGCTGGCTACTGCTGAGAGCCATTTTTGTTTTTGCACATGCGTACACGGCTTATATTACATCATCGTGTACATCTATATCTCACGGTTGTTAGCTGTGTACCTATTTTCCGTTCTTCTTGCGATAGATTCGTTACATTTGATGTCACAAAAACCTTGCATAAAAAACGTTGCGATCTTGAAAATGTTACTCTTATTACGCCCAAAGAAGTTTCACTTCAAAAAGAATCATTAAAATTGGTGATGATTTGCGACCTGTAGCGTTTTCTCTTTCATATATACGTATACATGTATAGACCAACAGATGGAAACGCATACATTTTTGAAAGAATTTATATCATAATAAATAATTTTAAAATTTAAAAAATTGATATCCATTTTAAAAGAAGATATCCTCTTTCCAAAAAGCTGTAGTAAAATTTGAATATAGCATGTAAAATTACCCGAGTTATAATTATTTCTATTATCAAAACTAATCGATAATAAAAAAATCACACTACTGACACACTACTTTTTATTAAACTTGCAATTAAAATTGTTAAAATTTATGTCATTTGCACATTTTCTTTTAAATTTATAAGTGTTTGGGCATATGTTTATTCGGTGTTTAAATAAAATATGACATTACAATAAGGAACTTAAAATATATTCCAAGAAAATTTTAAATTCTTCGCCAATCGGAATCGACGTAAAACTTTTCCAGCCAATCAGAGAAAAAGATTCCTTGAACCAAAATTGTTATTTTTGACAAGTCGGTAGTCAAAAAGGAAGTAAGACAGAAAATACATACCTTCCATAACTATCCGATCGCAGTTTAACTATACTCAGAGCCGAATTTAAATTTAACGAAAACAAATTGGGAGTGAGTGTATATGTAAGTAATGACAAAAAAAATTAACATGCATATGTAGGCTGTCTTTTTTATATTGAATTATCTTCCGACAACGGACAGAGGTAATCACACTCGGTCAGAAAATGGAATTTTTGTAAAACGTCTTTAATTCTATTGTACCCAGGGCCGTCTTAGACTATGCTGGGGCCCTTGGGCACACAAGAATTTAGGGCCCTTTTGGAATGTAAAGAACGCGAACTATACAAATTTGTTTCTCTATTTTGGGTAATCAAATATATTATTATAATACAATATGCCATTAATGATATTAGTATGCTGCTGTTTTTTTTATAATGATTACGATAATAGTTTCTTTCGAGATTTCTGTTGAGCAAAATTTCCTATTAAATCCTCAAACTCAATTTTCTGAAGAATATCACTTTCTATGCTCATAATTGACAAATTACTTAGTCGTTCTTGTAACATTGTTGTTCGCAATTCATTTGTTATTCTCTTAAGCTGCGAAAATGAACGCTCCCCACTACAATTGGTAACCATTAGGCAAAGGAATATTCTTGTAGCAACTTCAACATTTGGAAAAGTTTCTTCTAATTTATCAGACTTTATTAAGTTATGTAAGACTGAGATATTTAAATCCGCTGAATGCTTTGCTATATTTTTTAAATATTGGCTTAAATGAAAACATTCTGTTTTGAGCTCATATGCATTAATGTCTTCATGACAAAATTCTGCAAATTCGTTGCATTCTTTGGTCAATTCGTCAGATTCGATTGTTGTTAATTAACAAAGAAAACTAAATCGATTATGAATTTCTTGGTATGCTGCCAAACGTTTTTTTAAATGTGTAATTAATGTGTCAATTATGGGAATGAAAGTATCTTCACGAAGCTTTTCATTGCATCTCAACTGGAGAGCCTCTGATGATCCTTCAAAAAAAGTGAGGCGTGAGCTGCGAATTGTTTTTCTTTCAAAATTTATCTTTGTAATCAGCATCTGGATTTTTTTCTTTGGCAGCCGTTTCATACTGATCAAAATTATTGCGTGCTTTATTGACATAACTAATCAGAGATTCGTAAAGTTTTGTTACAACGTCCATAGTCATAGTGCTATTCTGTAAAATTAAAACAAAAAAAACTTGTTTTATTCGTAATACCCAAAATATCATTCCATATTTCCGTTAGAAGGGCAGTCTCAAAATTTTCCATTTTTTTTGCTAGGCTTTGGGCTTCGTTTCTAATGTCTCCTGGTTGATTGCTGTCACTTGCGATGAAGGACAATACTTCGGAAATATTTAAATAACCATTTCGCAAAGCATTAATAGCATTGGCATGTGCGGACCATCTGGTTTCCGAAAGAGACTTCAGGATCTATTTACACCTATATGCTCTGTCAAAATTTTCCATCGTTTGGTCGAAGCTGAGAAAAAATTGTACAATTTTTGTACAAATTGGAAGAATGCAACTGCTTCAGTAATACACTCAACAGCTTGAACACCCACTAAATTTAACGAATGTGCCGCACATGGAACGTAAATTGCATATTCGCATGTTTCTTTTATTCTACACTGGACACCAGAGTACTTTCCAGACATATTTGAAGCATTGTCGTAGCTCTACCAGCGGCAATCTTTTATGGAGATCTCAAGGCTTTCAAAAGAGATTAAAATGTTATCTGCTATATATTGCGCATTATGTCAATCCATAGGCAAAAATTGCAAAAATCTCTCAATAGGCTGTCCGTCTTTTACGGATCTAACGATGAAAGTGAGCTGATCCACGTGGGACAGATCCGGCGTAGAATCTACGCTAATAGAGTAGTATTTTGCTGATTTAAGTTCTTTGACAATTGTTTTTAAAACTCGTTGTCTCATTAAATTAATGAATTCATTACAAATATTTGCAGATAAATATGATATACTTCTTTTTCCACGATTTCCGCAGTTTTGTATGTGATCAGCAAGAAAAGGATCAAATTTACTAATCAGTTCTAAGCATCCCAAATAATTCCCATTATTTTGCGATTCCAATGTCTCATTATCACCATGAAAAGCAAGACCTCTTGAAGCTAAAAATTTCACTACTGCAACAATCCTTCTAAGGACATTTTTCCAATATCTAATTTCTGTATTATATTGGGACAACAACTCACTATCAATTCGTCCAGTAGTTTTCATTCTTGTAACATAATTCATCATAGATTGCCTGTGTTGCAAACTGTTCTCATACTCCATCAATAAGTTACTTATATGCTTCCAATCCTTATATCCATTTGGAGAACTCAAATTATGTCCAGTACCAATAGTGGTATTAAATAGACGGCGGCAATAACAGTACACAGATTTCTTTACTGGGGAATAAAGGAGCCATTTTCTGTCCAAAGACTCACCATTCGTCAATTTACGGGTAAAAATATTTTTTGTCAAGTATCTAGTTTTTGTTTTACCACTTGAATCTGGAAAACTTGTTTGTTGAAGTTTCGGAGAAGTCGCAATGTTTATTTTGAAAAAAAAACTATGGCCCTTTTCGAATCCAAATCTTACGGACTTCTTCCGCTAAAATGTCGTCACAGTACTTACCACGGTCATGAGGTACAGATACATTCTCCAAGTTTGCAATTATTAACTCCCAGTTGCTTGAAGTCGAGGGTTCAGCATTTGATGTGTGCGTCGTCACACGTAATAACCTCTTTTTCCTGGTGATATTCAGATGTATTTTTGTCTTGAGGTGATGATGATGAAGAATTCCCCAATTTATTTATTTCTCCCACCGTAAAAACGACGTAAGCTTAGAAAGTTTTTCCGTGATTTCTTTTTGAGCTATAACTTTTTTCTCTTTTGTGAACCACTTAAATATGTTCTTTTCGACTTAATGAAATAATATTTAAATGAACAAATCAAAACTTCTACTAATCTTACCCAAATTATATTAAACGAAATTAAATCACGTTACTTCTGTCCGACTGAAAGTTTATACATCATCCGGGGATTCCCCCAACCATAGACAAAGTCGACATTTATTTATGGCCGCTTGACTTTGGCATCGGATTGGTTTGCATGGATGATCGCTAAATGGTGTGCTTAGTAAATTAAGTAGGATGCGTTCAGAAATATTATTACATTTTTTAAACTTTCAAATTACCGAACCACTGAATAAAAAATCAAATAACTTGAAAATAGACATCATAAGCTCTAGAATATAAACTCAAATAATTGTCTGGTAAATTATAATGGTGTTCGAATCACTCAAATTATTCATATAAATGTATTGATACGAATAAATCTGAAAATGATCGACGTTCGTGCAACGAGAAAAATGTAATGCGCCCGACTAAAATATTTTGAGATTAAATGTGAGAGAAATTGTCGGTCCCTCGGGGCCCTCTGAGGGTGGGGACCCTGTGCACTGGCCCCGTGTGTTCTTATGGTAAAGACGGTATTGATTGTACCTCTGTTGAACTAATGTATTTTAACTGCAATAAATTATTTATCAAAATGTGTAGGAAATGAACCAGCTCTAAGGCAAAATCTACATATTTTAATAGAATATCGTTTAACAAGTCTTGTAAACTTAGAGTAAACCGTTTCTTGAGCTTCTTTTGTATGTACGAGTACGTGTTCACGTAACTGAGAAAGGCATATGTGAACTTTTTCTTCCATACAACTCTAATAAGTAAGTTCACGGGGTTGAGATCCCGTGACCCTATGATCACATAATGGAATCTACTTGTCCGATTCACCTTCCTGGGAAATTTTTACGTAAATACTCTTGTATCACTTAAGTCCTACCCCCATTGTACTGCAAGTACGTGGACTGCTTTAGTGTCAGTGTCACATCTTAAAGAATAATCTGAAAACAAATTTCGTAGGAACTTTAAATAATTTTATACATTGAGAGTAGCTGACAACAAATCAATTTAAATTGGTCATGATATCTGCCTTCTACCATTAAGTAAGTGTTTACAACTGAGTAGGTTATGTTAAGTGGTGTAATCGAGGTGAATGTACCAATCAACATAACATACTTCGGCATGACAATCTTTCTGACCGAATGATAATAAAAAAATATGGGTTTCCTTCTATCCTCGATAGCATCTGTCGGAAGTCAGTCACATTGTTGGCATAATCTCTAAACTTGAAAAATTTGTGCGCTATATAAATCACAAGGTGTCAATCTTTAAAACCCTGTACACCGCGATCCTTGTTATACCAGCGTATTTTATGTCATTCGCGAAAATGTTAGACTCAGATAGACCAAACTAGACGCGATGGATGCAATAGTAAGCACAAAAAACAAATATGGATGGATGGATGCAATAGTAAGCACAAAAAACGAATATGGATGGATGGATGCTATAGTAAGCACAAAAAACAAATATGGATGGATGGATGCAATAGTAAGCACAAAAAACGAATATGGATGGATGGATGCTATAGTAAGCACAAAAAACAAATATGGATGGATGGATGCAATAGTAAGCACAAAAAACAAACATGGATGGATGGATGCAACAGTAAGCACAAAAACAAATATGGATGGATGGATGCAATAGTAAGCACAAAAAACAAATATGGATGGGTGGATGCAATAGTAAGCACAAAAAACAAACATGGATGGATGCAATAGTAAACACAAAAAACAAATATGGATGGGTGGATGCAATAGTGAGCACAAAAAACAAATATGGATGGGTGGATGCAATAGTAAGCACAAAAAACATATATGGATGGGTGGATGCAATAGAAAGCACAAAAAACAAATATGGATGGGTGGATGCAATAGTAAGCACAAAAAACAAACATGGATGGATGCAATAGTAAACACAAAAAACAAATATGGATGGGTGGATGCAATAGTGAGCACAAAAAACAAATATGGATGGGTGGATGCAATAGTAAGCACAAAAAACATATATGGATGGGTGGATGCAATAGAAAGCACAAAAAACAAATATGGATGGGTGGATGCAATAGAAAGCACAAAAAACAAATATGGATGGGTGGATGCAATAGTAAGCACAAAAACAAATATGGATGGGTGGATGCAATAGTAAGCACAAAAAACATATATGGATGGGTGGATGCAATAGTAAGCACAAAAAACAAATATGGATGGGTGGATGCAATAGTAAGCACAAAAAACATATATGGATGGGTGGATGCAATAGAAAGCACAAAAAACAATTATGGATGGGTGGATGCAATAGTAAGCACAAAAACAAATATGGATGGATGGATGCAATAGTAAGCACAAAAAACATATATGGATGGGTGGATGCAATAGAAAGCACAAAAAACAAATATGGATGGGTGGATGCAATAGAAAGCACAAAAAACAAATATGGATGGGTGGATGCAATAGAAACCACAAAAAACAAATATGGATGGGTGGATGCAATAGTAAGCACAAAAACAAATATGGATGGATGGATGCAATAGTAAACACAAAAAACAAATATGGATGGGTGGATGCAATAGTGAGCACAAAAAACAAATATGGATGGGTGGATGCAATAGTAAGCACAAAAAACATATATGGATGGGTGGATGCAATAGAAAGCACAAAAAACAAATATGGATGGGTGGATGCAATAGAAAGCACAAAAAACAAATATGGATGGGTGGATGCAATAGTAAGCACAAAAACAAATATGGATGGGTGGATGCAATAGTAAGCACAAAAAACATATATGGATGGGTGGATGCAATAGTAAGCACAAAAAACAAATATGGATGGGTGGATGCAATAGTAAGCACAAAAAACATATATGGATGGGTGGATGCAATAGAAAGCACAAAAAACAAATATGGATGGGTGGATGCAATAGTAAGCACAAAAACAAATATGGATGGATGGATGCAATAGTAAGCACAAAAAACATATATGGATGGGTGGATGCAATAGAAAGCACAAAAAACAAATATGGATGGGTGGATGCAATAGAAAGCACAAAAAACAAATATGGATGGGTGGATGCAATAGAAAGCACAAAAAACAAATATGGATGGGTGGATGCAATAGTAAGCACAAAAACAAATATGGATGGATGGATGCAATAGTAAGCACAAAAAACATATATGGATGGGTGGATGCAATAGAAAGCACAAAAAACAAATATGGATGGGTGGATGCAATAGTAAGCACAAAAACAAATATGGATGGATAGATGCAATAGTAAGCACAAAAAACAAATATGGATGGATGGATGCAATAGTAAGCACAAAAAACAAATATGGATGGATGGATGCAATAGTAAGCACAAAAACAAATATGGATGGATAGATGCAATAGTAAGCACAAAAACAAATATGGATGGATAGATGCAATAGTAAGCACAAAAAACAAATATGGATGGATAGATGCAATAGTAAGCACAAAAAACAAACATGGATGGATGCAATAGTAAGCACAAAAAACAAAGCACTCTCCTTAACTCTTTTTCTTATCACGCCATATTTCTTTTACTCATTACAGCCGGTGGCTTAGTTTGTCACTTTCGTCGTCGGTACGTTCTGCTATCGAATCACGTACCGATTTGAAAGCTCCCATCATTAAATGAAGATATTGATAACACGAATTAATGGAAGAGAATTCATTTAACCACGTTTTATTTAAAATGTCGTTTCGAGTATTTTACTTTTTTTCCCGAATAAATGGTCAGTTTTATTTTATTATTGTTGTTTTGTGCTTTTCTAAATTACTTGTTCATTTTTATGGTAAACTAATGAGGTGCAATCAAAATTGAAATGCACTAAGTAAATAAAAAAAATTAAATAAAGTTTACTAAATTTATTAAAATTATGTGCAATATTAATTATATTATCGTCTTTTCCTGACTGAAATTCTATTGATATTGGAAGTCGTAAGTAACTCTCAGGGTTCGATACATTTATTCACAACACAAGGGTTTAAACTTAGGGGGATAAATGAATTAGATAACAAATTATAAATTTACCATAAAAACATTACAATAATTACTCAAATATTCTAAACACTTTTAAAAGCACGACTATTCAGAAACACTATACAAAAAACAAACTCAGCAAAATTTCTTCATTTTGGGTATTGTATCTGAAAAAATAGCCAAGGCTGCCTTTTTTGGAAAAATTCAAAAAAGTTTAAATATTTCGAAAAGCGAGAGATTTTCACTTAGAAATGAAATTCCATTTTCTGACAGTCTGATCTCCTCCGTCCTCGTGGTTGAAAGGTTATTCATTATTTATGGGACAAAATGTAATACGACACGTTTTGGAACGAGCATTTTAAGCCGAATTGGAAAATATTTTCTTTCAATTTTTTAAATTGTAGTTTGAGGTTATGGCACCTGAAATTATGTAGAAACTGAGTGTTTCCATTGCTATCTTCTAAACTACGAGGAATGAAAACCAGAATACTTTTTTATGACTATAAAATATACTAGGAAATATATTTACGTGGTGAAAAAGTATTAATATGTTTAAATAGTTTAATAAAAATATTTTATGTTTCGTAGCTTACAATATAACAATATTGTAGTCAATAAAACAAATTACCCCTTTTACTTGCATCTTACAAATGGCAAATATTGAGATAGTTTATTATAAATGTTATCAAAAAACTAATTTTATCTTGACCGTATTAATGTTGTAGAAAAAAAAACTGGCCAGTTAAAAATCCCGCTAAGTATGAGTAGAACTCACACCATGAGGGTTCTGTACACTGTCGTGTGATTATATAAGTCTATATTTTAAAGATACATAGTATTTCTATTAAACTTGTAGATGTACAATTAATGTAATTTTTCATAATTTAATTATATTGCCTAGTTTACTTAAAAAGATGATTTTCTTTTCGATACCTCTTTAATTTACTGCAAATTAAAAGAAATAATTTTGCATTGGAATATTAAAAAAAATGCAGTTACTTTTCTGTTTTTAAACCTGTGGAAAAATCAGAAGACGTGGGGTGGGCAACACTTTCGGAGATTTATTAACCCTAAAGGAGACGCCGTTTTAAAAATAGTACTTGACGTTTATGGCTCTAAAAACTCTAATGATTTCTCAATTGATGAGGTTTTCATTCTTAAGTTAGATTTTTTTAGTGATTCGCCAAGAAAAAACAACAATATTTTTCCATATTTTCAATAGTTACAGGTATTTCCCTAAATTTGGCTAATATTCAGTCTTAAACTAAAAGAGGTGTGATGTTGTTATAGTATATGAACGAACAAATGGACTTATGACATTTGAAGGGTTCATTTTTTCGCTATTTTTTTATGAAAATATAAAAAAAAACCGATTGCGAGAATTTTATGAAGCCAAAAACAAGAGTAAAAGGAAATATTGCGGTTTTGATATTATATTATACAAATATCGGAATGATGAATGAACAAATAATTATCTTATAATCTTTGTTTCATTAATTAATTACCGTTACATTCGTTTCTTGCACGGGTTAAATAAATTTAGTTGTTATTTTAGTTATTGTGTTGTTGAAAAAAATATGTTATTTATACCTTTCAATGCAGTCGGGATTTGTTTTGTAGAAAATTTATTTAGAAGAATTTGAATTAGTCGATAAAAGAACTTTTCCATCGGAGCTCACTTCCAGGGAGACATGAAATGGCGGAAAAATATTCTAATTGATACTCGAAAACTTGTGCATATTTTAATTTTCTTCGGTCTAATAATGTGGATCTACGATCCACTGTTTTGACTTTTTAAGAAAAACTTTTCTGAGAAACGCATTGACGTAGAAAGTTAAAATTTGGTATCGTAATAAAACACATTAACCTAAACGTATCCCAAAATAATAGCAAACACCCTTCAAAAATAGGCTATTTGACTTTAATTTTTAAATTGTGTTAAATTGTTCTATTTTGTATTATAAGCACACTACATTTATATTTCTAGGATATATGCCGTATTTTTTTCATAAATCACTTTTAAAATTTGAATTTTCGAACTCGCGCTAAAAACGCAATTTCTGTAATGGCGGCTAATGTGACGTCACCCACAATGTAAACAAACAGTCCTGCCCGCTGAAGGGGATTATTATTTATTTTCATATTAAAATGGTGTGTAGTGACACAATGTACAAATACGTGTATAAAAAGTCGACACAAAGTGTTCGTTTCAGTGCCAACAAATGACCCAGAATTGTGGTATATTTTCGATATTGTCAAATAGCCTATTTTAGCATTTAACTTGCTTCAAAAGAAGCAAGTTAAATATTAGAATTTGTTCTTACTTCCATATGTGTTGTTTGAAAGATTTTAATAATAAAGACTTCAATAATATGTTTTTCTAATTTCGGATTTACTATCCGACATCATCTCCAGACATCAATAGACAAAAATATGTTCTTTCACTTATTGCCGAAACTATTTAAACCTAAAATTGTAATAAATAGGAAGTTTAAAAAATCTACTCAGTGATTGTAGAAAGACTATAACGATTATTGTCAAAATTATAATTTTTTAAATATGTGCCACGTTTTAACGCTTGTGAAAATTATAGTAGGCAATATATTTACGTAGTTAAAAATTAATATTTCTAAATATTTTTATATGCCGAATATTCGTAGTGCGAGTCCTACTTGCAGTTGACAGATTTCTTTTAATTTTATGTAGCCAATATTACTTGCGACGTTAAAATGATTTCAATAATATCTCATTTTTCAAAATCTATTCAGTCGTTGAAGTCCGCCATACAAGCCCTACAAGTGAATAAAGGAATGGAATAACGTAGGGGAAGATAGCAGAAAGCGGGGAAACTTTTATACATTGAAGCGTAAATTATTGTCTTTTGTGAAATTTTTCATTGGTTTTCTTTAAAAAATTGACGGAAAGTCAAAAAAAGGAAAACATTGGCGGAAAATTAGCCGAAAATCATTATAGCGATTTTATCTTATCATATAATTTAATCATTATTAAATCTCGAAACAAGTAAATTTGTTTTAATATTGTTTTTCAAGTTATTTTTTATCAATAAAAATGTGTGGTTTTTGTAAAAGCGGGCAGGGAATGATTTAACTGTTACATATTCACAGAAGTTACTCGATTTACTCACAGAAGTTACTCGCTTTACTCACAAAAGTTACTCGCTTTTTTTTCTCTTTTCCACAACATTAATACATAAGTTATTGGCTTTACTCACAGAAGTTACTCGCTTTACTCACAGAAGTTATTCGCTTTACTCACAAAAGTTACTGGCTTTACTCACAGAAGTTACTAGCTTTACTCACAGAAGTTACTCGTTTTACTCATAGAAGTTACTCGCTTCACTCACAGAAGTTACTCGCGTTTCTAGTCTACCGAGAAATAACAAGTTTCATTTAATTGTCTTGGACCTAAAGTAAAACGCAGGTTTTGTAAAAATTTTCGATCTTTTAAAAATGATATTTAAAAACTTATTAAGTCGTATTTTATTTTCAAGTTTTATGAAAATCTGATCTAATAATATAAATATTACCAATATCTTTAAGTTATAAGGTGTGTTTAAGCTCTCAAAATTACCTTATATGCTATGAGCTATCTTCTACTACGCAGCCAATCTTAGAATAATGAGTACTCCAGAAGGCGAGAACACGCGCGAAATTGTGTTTAAAAAAACTACGCATAAAATACGCAGTATCAAAATGCGACTGTCAGTGCAATTTAAGACACAGCTCTGAAAGGTCGTGTGCTTTCTACGTGACAATATAGCTTAAAATGCCGGCTTGTGCTATTGCCACCTGCAGAAATATCACTGGACTGCGAAAGAAACAAATAGGGATTAATTTCATACGTAAATAATATAACCTAATTTAATTTTCGATTAACTATGCAATTTAAAATATCGAAATAGTTTATTATTAAAAGAAGAGCGCCATTTTTGCTGGTGTTGTCACCTCTTAAAAAATTGTTTACCCAAATTAAAACGTCTTAATTGATTTTAATGTCGTACTAATTTATAAAGCACCATCTATACGTATTAATAAATCTTGTAAGGATAAACTTTCTATGACTTTTATCTTTTTTGTGTATATTCATTGCGGTGAAGTGAATTTTTTATGTAAAATTAGCATTACGAAAGAATAAAACTGTGTCCCAAAGCGGCGACCTGTCACGCTACCCCAGCGCCATCTCTACTTCTAGAAATTTTATTTTGATTGTACACTCCATTTAAAAAGCGAAATTACAAGTGCATTCGTATGTAGCAAATGGCGTGTCGTAATGCAAGAAAATAACACGATAGATATCGTGTCAGTCACAGAACAGAGAGTAAAGTGTCAGTTTAACAGGGAAAGAATTACACTAGAGCCAACATTATATTTATGTCGTAGAATATCCCATTTATGCAATGTAACTCTAACTGCAAATGTTTATATGTAAAGTGATATTTATGTTCGTATAATATTAAGAAAATACATTGTTAATGCTGAGGATCCTACTTTTGTCGTTATGTGTAATTATCTTAATCCATTAAAGCTAATCTGGGCTACAAAACGTAAATAAAATAAATTTGTTATTGTAACTTCGAATAATTATGTGTAGCCTTGCGTACTTTTGATAAGTGAAAAATAACATCGTTTATTTTGCGTCTTTTCATCGAATTATTGATGGATAATGGTTCCTAGGTTCTTTCATAAAGTTGAGTTTTATTTATTTACGAATAATAACGCAGCAATACGACTATAGAATTTAAATGTGCGGACAACCATTGTCGCGTCGTCCATAACATTAATTTACATCATGATTTTATGGTTACGTGGGCGAGTGTCCACTTGCGTGGAATTCTATAAATCTACTTCGCCACCCCATATACGCCGTAAAATTTAATAATATATTTATGCTAATCGATGTGACTACATGGATACAAATAATCAAAACATTATTTCATTCGTCTGCTAAATTTTGACAAGTTTCACATTTTTTATACAATTTATAAGTAAACTGTACACATGAAATTTTGTTACGTGAATTCTATATCAAATGTGCATATTATTGTCTCTATTAGTCACTTGAGATGATACTCGACGAGTTTAAGAAGTAATACTGTCGCGTAGCGTACTATCCCCACCACGTACGTTTTACCGCTTCACTTATGTCACATATTTTAGCGACGTCATGTGAATCTATTTCCATGTTATCGCGAAATCTTTTCTTTGATATTCTGTGAATTAATAAATAATTAACATAAAGAATATAACCGTTTCTGTAATACACTGCCCAAAAAATTTCATTATAATTTTTATCGCTAAAAATAATAAACTTTTATTGCCCATTGTATGCATTATTAAAAAATCCATTCTGTTTCATCAATTCTGAAATCTATATTTCAATATATTTTTTTAATTGAGATCCTACAAAACTAGGAGTAAAAATTTAACACGAGAAAACATGTTTTAATTTTTTTTATTTCTTTTAAAAACAAAGTAATACGAGTAGATTAAATTATTTATTGATATTTGAAAGCTTAAAATGTTAGTTTAAAAGTGTTTTCAGTATTATTTCCTACGTGTTTTTTTTGTTTCTTTTTCTGTTTGTTTTTTCTTTTACTTAAAATATACAAAGGAAAGTACGTTGAAGGAGAGAATTCAGGTTTTTTAATTTGTTTTTTTAACCGAGTTGGGGGCAATTAAAATGTTGGTATTGTCAAGGGATAAAAATTGTCCTTAAATTATTTAGAGGAACGTTTTACGAAAAACATAATGTTTTTAACGTAAATTAATTATTAATTCAAAAAACTTAAGAGACAATATAATGATGATGAATGCAACCAAAGTTGGGGGTAATTGAAATTTTAAAATTTTCAAGGGTTTTTTCAAGAATGTTTTTCTTTTAGATTTTTAAGAAATTCATTCCCAATGTAAAGACTCCCGTCCTTTTAATAATTTATTTATTTACGTGTATACAATGATGCAATCGGGGATACCTATACTGAATTGTTTTCATTATCTTTTGCAATACCGAAACTGTTAATCATTTTCGTAGAAACTACTAATCATGAAAACCAATAGTTTCGGTCCTAATCAGCGACAAATTTTATTCCTGCTTTAAAAATATCTAGGGGTAGACCCAAACAAGCAACCTTCGTATCTTTTGATGCTATTGAAAATTTCATATATATTCTCTGCTATCTTGCTCTTTTGTAAATCCTGGATCAAATTTCATTCATGAAGTCCCTGCCAAATACAGTGACTTCATCCTATTTTGTACCGACTAATTTTCGTTTACGATACTTATTTTTCCTCTATACTTCTTATCTTAATCCGCTATTTACTTATATAAGTCATCATTGGTATCAATAGATTTTTAGGATTCCTTTGCTGCATGGTAAAAACTGTAATTGCGTCACGTCCGTTCGTATGTTACATCAACATAGCTCATATCATTTAAGATTCCAAATTAAAATTTTATATAAAGATGAATTGAACTACGTGAACACATTGAAATGAAAAAGAAAAAAATATGCTATAACTTCCTTTTAAATACCACTCAAAGGTCGAACTGGGTATGAACATTTTTTTCTGACTGAAACCTTCGGGTAGAGTATTATTGAAGAGGTCTTTTAAAATGCACTCGAAAATGTCTAAGAGATTTTTATAATGCTTCGTTGTGACATACATAACTAAAGGAGTGCACTTTGGATTCGCAAGATATCTGAAAAATATTTGGAGTTGCAAGATATATGTCAAAAGAAGTACACTTTAGATTCAAACTTTAGAGTTGCAAGATATTTGTCAAAAGAAGTACACTGTATATTTCACTGTAGATTCTCTTTGGATTTACGAGATACATCTCCAAAGTACTACATTTTTAATTCACAAGATGTCTCCAAAATATTATACTTTGAATTCACGAGATAGGTCTCAAAAGAACTACACTTTGAATTTGTAAGACTTGTCTCCAAAGTATTTAAATTTTCAAGACATATCTTCAAAGAACGACACTTTGAATTCATCGGATGTTTCCAAAATACTACACTTTGAAGCCGCGAGATACATTTCGAAAGTACTACACTTTTAATTCTGAAGATGTCTCCAAAGAACTACACTTTGAGGGTATAGTAGGCAATATATTTATAAAGTTAAAAATAACGTCATTATTTACAAACAGTTCAATAGAAAATCTATTTTATATGTACATAAGTACCTAAGTATATAGGAATACGCGTATGCGAGTACTATTCATACTTAATAGGTTTATTTTTCCCTATTTATTTTATTCTAAGCTGAATTTAATAAATAAAAACCTAGATATGTCTTTAAAGATTATTGTAACAACTACTTGAAAGTTACTATTGTATCCAAATAACTAAGTAAATAATTTAAATAAGTCAATCACAAAAGTGAATGATCGCACGTCGACGAATAAACAAGTCTGTTAATTGAAAAACTGGAGCGATCTGGTTACAGTTCAACGCGTGTATTGGTACCGTTTACACAGTGCTCCCGTGCGAAAGCTAAGGGTTTAGCCTCACTACATGAAAACGTAAGGCGGACAAAACAGGATATATACGTATATGAATGATAAAGTTACGTATATTAATAATATAGTTAATACGTATATAAATGATAAAGTTACGTATATTAGTAAGTGCTGTTAAGCATATCTCTTTAATTTCTTCAAGCATATTTGGAATATTAGATTCACCAATATTAGACGTAACGTATTTCAAGTTCAATTGTTCCTGAATATTAAAACCTTTTTTCTTTACAACTTAAACAGTCTTAAAACTGATTTTGAGTATAATTTTACACCTAATGAAATGATTCCCTCTCAATGTTGATCTAGAAGTACGTAATTCTTTGCACGCTTCATAGGGTTAGGAGAGTGGTACAATGAAAATTTGGCTTTTATTCAAATTTGAGTTTTCGCGTGAAATTCTTTTGAGTAGTCTCTTTTGAAATATCTTGATGCTTTTTCCCCACAATCGCAACTGCTCCCATCGAATCAAGGGGTACACAGAAGACGCACGGATTCCAAAAAACCTCTGGGCGTGTACAGTAAAATTTTCCGTAAGTATTTTCTATTATTAATCAAAAATTACTAAATCATAAAACTATATGCAATTCAATAGAAATGTTTTGCTGATGAAAAAAACAATTTGCAGCAGTACAAAGTAGAAAGTCATAATGTTAATCCGCACAGAGCTTTTTGTTGAATAGCGATATCAAGGTAAATGCTGTGCAGATGTTTTACTGTTATTAATGGACGGACAGGCTGCAATTTTAGTAAAAACACTTACTTGAAAAAAAAACTCAATTACAGCATTTAGTATTTCGTAACCTCCGCGAGGAACTATTGTAGTAACACCTACTTAAATGGAACTAAATTTTTAAAAATTTTTTGACACACTCTTCCATACAATGAAGAATGCAAACAAAAAGGAATTACCTATTTCATTTAATCGTAGGTGGTCGTTGGATAGGTCTTTTAAAAGCAACAAAGTTTGCTTTGGATTTAAGTAATTTTAATGCTTAACTTTAGGGTTATTTGCTTTCAAAAACATCGTCAAGACGTCATCCCCAAAATTGTAAAATATCGTTTCAAAAAATTTTAATAATTACTGAAGTATACTTCTACACAAGAACTTTGAATGAAAACGTATATATAATGTAGCCTAAATAATGGATATTGTTCACAATTAAATGAAACTACGTGATGTAGTATTATTCCTACTTTCTTTAATTTCTTTACCACGATTTAGGTTTCGTTGTATTACATCTTCAGTTGGGCAATAAGCAAAGATCTTTGCTAATATCCCACCTGAAGATGTAATACAACGAAACATAGGTCGTAGTAAAGAAATTAAATAAAGTAGAAATAATACTACATCACGTAGTTCCATTTAATTGTGAACAATGAATTTCTACAAAATTAACGCCAAATATTTTCAACGGATATTGTACTATTTACAATTTCTGTTTTTTTTCTTGGAAAAAAAATTGTTTACACAATGACGTAATTTTGTCAAGATAAAGATCAAGGTCCTATATGAGCACGATTTCAAAACTGCATCATTTTTATAAGATTCTATAGCTACGAAGCTAAAGGCTACGGAACTCTTTCACGGGCATATCCAACAAAGTCTTGGTCCTGTTTGTTACTTCCGCCTTGTGATCCATGGAGTAAATTCAAACTATTTTATTTTGTTCTAATGTACAGGCCATAAATTATTTTGTTTTTCGATTATGTTCACTTTATAAATGCTTTTGTCTTATATTATTTTCCCCACGACCGTACGAAGGAGGTATATGCGTTTAGAGTAACAGGTTATTTGTTTGTATGTGCAATATTTCCATTTATTTCCAAAAAGGTTTAACCGATTTAGATAAAGTTTCCTGTAAAATGTTTGTGATTCGTTGGCAATGGTTCTTAAATAGTTGTTACGGCGCTTACTCACTAGGGGGCGCCGCAATAAAAATTTTGTTACAAGCGATTGTTCCCATTTATCTCCCAAACAGTTTAACCAATTTAGATACGGTTTTCTGCAAAATGTTTGGGACTAATCGGCGATAGTTTTCAGATAGATGTTATGGTGTTAGCTCACCAAGGTGCGCTGCAACATATTGTTGTAAAGAATGTTCCTATTTATCTCCAAAATAGTTTGACCGATTTATACATGGTTTTCTGCAAAATATTTGGGACTAATCAGCGATGGTTCTTAGATAGGTGTTACAGTGTAAGCTCGCCAGGGGGCACTGCAACATTTTGTTGCAAACGAATGCTCCCATTTTTCTTCAAAACCGTTTGACCTATTTAGATATGGTTTTCGGTAAAAAGTACATGATTGAACGGCGAAGGTTATTTATTAGTCAGGTATTACGTTATTCACTCCTCAGGGGGCGCCGCAATAAACATTTTTGGTTGACCTAGATTAACTACTTTGTAGCTTTTCTCCGATTTCGTCGATGTGTAATCCACGTAAAATGTTTCTCAAGCACTCTAATTCATCCAGTGCTGTGTTATTGTGTAGATTGTTAAAGAGTTTTCTTTGATTTAGATAAATTATTAATACGCCGTTTAAAGTTCATACTCCACTCAGAGCCACAGAAACTTGCTCTTCGGCAAATGTTTTTTTGAAAGCTTAATTATTACGACTAATAATAAAAAGCAAAATTAAAATTTTGATTAAGCCGACGACAGATGTTAACATATTAATCGAAAAAATATAACATAAAAAGCAAAACTAAAAATTTTAAAAAAATACACGACGGATGTAGCCTTTGTAATTGAAAAACGGTTAAATTATTTTTTGAAAACCCCCCGATTAAAAGAAAGAAAGAATCTATTAATATAATTACAAACCCACGAAAATCCATCTGGTCTGCCATGTCCTGCCTATGCCTAAAGTTTAAAGTTTTATCAGTTCGTGACTAATTGAATTTCTCTTAGGTGCGCAAATAGCATTTCTATGCTGCTACAATGTAATTGATATTGAGAACAGAAATGGCAATGACAGCCCCGGCGGATTTCCTTGGGTCTGTAATTATATTAATAGGTTCTTACTTTCTTTTAGTTGAAGGGTTTTCAAAAAAATATTTAATCGTTTTTCAATTACATCGACTACATCTATCGTAGGTTTTTTCAAAATTTTTAATTTTTTTTTATTTTTCATCGTAAAATATTTTATTAATACATTTTGTAAATAGACGGTTGAATTATAAATAGCAAGATATGAAAAACTCTATTTGATTTGAAGATGAAGTATCTGGGAAAACTATAAAATCCGAAATCATGCTCATATGGTAACAAATTATGTATAATTTATAAACGTAAGTTAGCTTTAGAGTTGTTCCTTCCTGTGTGTATTTGGATAATTAGACTGGGTAGAAAAAATTGTTTTCCTGTTAATGGAAAAGGAAAACCTGTCAAGCAGAACGAGAAATCGCACTACGAAGGAGAAGAAAGGAAGGTGAAGAGTTGAGTTGAATACCATGCATACGCGGTTGTGTTGATTACCATGTATACGCATATGTTGACTATGCGGCGCACCGCGATGACCCAAGTCCGATTCCTGGCCGCTCATTGATTGGGGCTGAACTGGTGTTCTGGTTGGCTCTAAGAGATTGCTCTTGTAGCAATAAGTCCGCCATATGTATCAATTTGATACATTAAAGTAAATAAATAAATAAATAAGAGTTGAATACTAAATTGCCATCTACAAAAGTGGCTATTTTTTTCCATTTCCTGACCTTCAGAATCATCTTTGGTCAAAATAACACACACTTTAAAAAATGTCTGATGGATTCTAATTCATTAAAGGAAAACGTAAGCAAAGTAACTAAACAAGAGGAGGTGAATATTATATTTCCGCCTATAAGATTTTTCCGTTTTTGATCATCAAAATCACCTTTGATCATAACAACGCAAACATTTGAACAAAATAAAAATTAAGGCACATTTAATGAGCTCCAACTCATTAATGAAAAAATTCGAGTAAATAACTTAATCATAAAAAAATGCTTTTATTTTTTCAGTTGTTTCCGACATTTTCCGTTGATGAATCCGTCCAATAAACGCTCATTGAGTATTTTATCTTTTAATGGATGTGTTGTTGTGATAAAAGATGATTCTGATGATCAAAAAACCGCAAAATCAGCCCTAAATAGGCGGCAATTAATATTCAACTCCACATAAGTTTTCTCCCGTTAGTTGCAAATTAAAAGAAATTACATTTTTTTAAACCGTATTTATTATATACCTGAACTATTTTCTTTATTCGCTTAAAAAGTCACGGAGACTTCCTATGAGTTAAGGAAATAACTTTTTAGCATTTATCGCTGCATTAGTTGTTGTGAAAATTGCAAACGTACCTATGTAAGGTGAAATTTTAATCTTATTTTCTAAATTCACCATTTGCGAGATAATTGGAACAAACTGAATATGTCTAACGCAATAATTAAGTATATAAGACTATTTACCTAATATTACATTTTAATTAGGCTACGTAGTCTTGTAAAAATATAAATTTTTGTTAAATTATAGCAATAATAAATTAATTGTTGGAAAAATAAATGTTTATTATAATAATAATAATAAAAATATTGTTTTCTAATTACATATAATACAAGTGAAATAATTTATTTATCCTTTGTCGAACTTTGAAAAGTAATAAAAATATTATATAAAGATAAAATTCAAACATAATTTCGGCTTATCAAGAAAGGTATTTGTGAAGAAATGTTAACAGAATGAAGCTTTTCTGAGAACAACATAAAAAATAAATCTGTTGACAAAATCACTTATAACATACATTGTGAAATCGTTATGTTATGAGACATTGATAAAACATATTTCCACTAGCATTTAGAGATAACAAAAAATAAATTTTCCTTCAAAATTTATGTCGGGTATAGGTATATTTTGTGTACTTTACAAAAACAATTTCTTGTGACAAAAATATAAAGTTAAATCAAAACAGTCCTCGTTTTAATGAAGTAGTCCTCACTTTGTTTCTCCATATTTAGATATCATGTTCGTAGTAAGTAGCAATTCAAAAAAGGTAAAACAAACACCTTGCGCTCGTATGTAAAGGATTATATTTTATCATATAGATATTTCAGTTAAAGCTTCGAAATGTATAAATTTGTTTTATTTGACATATAGGTAGTTTGAGGCAACATAAATCTTATTTCAGAAATATCTGGGAGTTGTAAAGGCTAAACTTGATAGAAAAAGAACCGTATGTTCTATTATTTCGTAAGTTTACTGTTTACCATCTATTCGATCATCACCTACTGGTTCTAGAACAAAACTGTCGGTCGGGGGACCCCCGTCAGGAACGAAGTTCCTTACACTAATTTCTCAACTCTAAACAAGTATTTTAATGAAATAGTAAGAATCAAGTTTTCTTCTTTGTTTTCGCCTCGTTGTATATATCATACCTGGCAAGATTCAATGTTTCGTTTTGCTGTACTTTTTCTTTTTGATTCTGCCGGAATTGTTGACATCGAGCGTTTGTTTTTGGTATTTTTTTCGCACTCTGAAGTTGATTTTGGATTTTTTTTCTCTTTCGATATTTTTTGGCGCTGAACATATGATTTCACTATTATTTCTATGGAATGCATGTAGATAGTAAATAGTAAACACTCCAATCACATGTATATTAAATGTATATAAACAGTAAATACTTGTATTAAGTTATATGATTTATTAACTTACTTTTCTAAGTTTGCATTATTTACACTTGCTGCAGTTTCTGTTTCTCGACTTTCCATTATAAAATTGCAATAATGACACAATATAAATCCAATTAATTAGATTAAACTTCATTTAGATTGTTTGATGAAATAACAAAAATAAATTTTTAGAATAATAAAATTTTATGTTAAAATTAATTTTATATTTAATTAAATTAAAAATTAAAATTTAAGCATTTTAACATTAAAATATTTTTATTTTAATTGTTTCAAAATTGAATTAAATTTAAAATTAATTTTAAGTTTAAATTTAATAATCTTAAAAATTAAAATTTCATTATTTATATTTTTTAAGGTCAGTTATTCTAACTTTTTTAATAAATTAATCGAATTTAAAATTACGTTAGAATTAAATTCAGTTATTTTCAATATTTAGTAAATGATATAGCAATAATTTATAACTTATAATGCAAATATATATCGAATTGGAAACGGTCTGGCAGATCATTGACTTGCAATAGAATGTAAAATAAAAAAAATAAGTTTAAATAATATTTACATCTTTTAGAATTGAGGTTATACAGCTAACCGCGCACAACGCTTGCTACTCGAATGTCGATACTCGGACGAACACACACACACATACCACCGTATATAATAGAACGAGAAAGAGACGGAGAGAAAGAGAGGCAAAGGTCGCCCGGAGGGGGCATAACGGTTTTTCCTTACGTGACGATTTCTGCCAGTTCGCTCTACTGTAAGCCGCGTAAAAGAACTTTGTTCCGAAAATGTCTTGAATATTTCGTAAACATACATAACTTGTTTATAATTTTCGAAACTTTAAATATACAGGTTAATAGGGGATGAAAAAGTTAGAAAAGTGCATTAAAATCTCATTTTCGCCAAAATGGTGGATACGCTCTGTGAGACTCAAAATATATAAACATTTAAGGATATATAGTGCTTCTATTAAACTATGTACAATTATAAATTTTATTTTAATTTGTACCCCGTATATCTTTCACAGGCATAAAATATCGCGAATATCTTCAAAATTATTAAATTTAGAATCATCGCTATAGGTTTTTGGTATACATTAGGTTAATTTTAGTAAAGCTGTTTCCTTTCATAATTTTGACTTTAGCAGTTTCGGAGAGAGTCGGAAGAGGGGAAACGTTATGTTTTTTAGGCACTTTACGACAACAACTTTAGCTGTATCTTGCATAAAATTTAAAAAAAATGGAATTTTTATAATTAACGACCGACATGATATATGAATTAAAACTATTGAGTTATATGCAGGTTAATACATAATATCTCTATGCCAAATTCAAGTTTCTACAGCAAATAGGTCCTGAGTAATATTTTGTGTGCTTTTTCCGTCACTTGGGTCAACCATAAGAACGAAAAACTCACAAGAGAAACAAAATATACAATATTTGCACCAAAAAAGAAATGTAACAATTTAAGGTATAAAATTCCCGACACAGAAACAGTCGCATCAGTATTTTAAAATGCAAAGTCATACCTAGCCTCATAATCAAAATGTCCATAAAAATCAAAGCCTTCCAAACACCACTGCATCTATGATTCCAAACTAACAAAATGTATTGTAATCACTACACATATCAACAGATACAAGCCAATTCGTTACAATTAGTATATATGGTTTTCCGTGTTGAGAATTACCATACTAAACAGTTCTTTGTTTGGAACTTGGTGGAATGTAGTAACACCAACTTCTCACTACTCATATTCTGTGCAAAATACTCCATCTCAATGTTTCGGTGGAAAAAAATATTCTAGAACATCCCTCAACAAAAGACTTTTCTACTCGGATTTATCAACAGTGTGACTAATTCATAAGTGTATGACGCATCATGTAGAAGTCAGTAGCAGGCGACGTCCGCACGCGACATGAGCAAGGTCGTCAGTCGCTGCTATGCCACAGACCGCATGTTTCCTTCCCACAATCATGACAAATTTACATTTAGCATTCTAGTGAATTGGAGCCAATTAAAATCTACATCTCTACTTGAGCTGGGTCTAGGCGGGTGTATTTTTGGATCAATCTATATTTTCTTTCTGGTATATTGAGAAATAAATCAGTACATGTTAAAGTGTCAATTAAGATTAACGTATCCCTCATAATAATTGCTCATTAGTCTTTTACTAATAAGCGTTTGTAATTAGATATCAAATCGTCCTTGCCCAAAAACAACCGAAGAGGAATTGGTTTATAGAAAAATAACCATTTTCCAATTGTTGAGTAATGTCAGCCCTTTTTCAACTGTGCTACTAATGTTATTCCAGTTTCTCCGTTTATAAATAACTTGTTCGTATAACCTCTCATGAAGAGAAAAAATGGGCTTAAAACGTAATTCAAATTAGAATTTGAAACTTTGAATAATATGGACTATCAGTTACACTTTAGAGCTAGGTACGTTCGTATGGAGTATCTCAAGATAATACCATGATATATTGACGTTGAGTGCAATCTTCAACTCAATCACGGCGAAGGATGCGATTAATCAGTTTAGAGGTTCACCTATACAATCTTCTGCAATCCACTGCAGAAGACTGTATTACATAATTTTCCTAAAAATATTTCGAATACAACTAAACAAATTATTGAAAATAATTATTAATTAAGGCCTACATTGTACATTGTACAAGAAGAGAAAGAGGCATGAAGAAGACAGCATGTGTATGGGAGGAAATAGCGCCGGTTCAATCAGGAGAGTTGTAAGGAGAAGTGTAAATGGACGGTGAATTACTGTCAGGATATCTATCCGTTGAGTTAATTATATCTCACTCTATTTATTAACCACTCGGCTTGCTTACCGGTCGCGTTGCCCTATAAACGCATACGCTCAACAGTGGTAGTAGTAGTAAGTTCTGTAAAATATTTTTTTGTAATATTTCACGTCTCAAAACAAAAAAAATCGACTCTTATACAATTACTCATGTCCCCGTCCATCTGTCTATCACAGCCATTTTTATTTAAAATCGATCGACGAAGAAACTTGAAATTTTGCATAGTTATGGAGCTTATAAATCCGTATATTTGGAAATAGTAAAAATATGAATATTTGTCTGAGAATTTTGGAGGGAGCAAGCTTTATATGAAATAAATAAATTTTTTTTTTGTTTCTGGATACGTGAGCCATCAATTGAAATCAAGAATATTTTAAGGATTTTAGAACTATTTATTTCAGAATTTTGTATACAGCAGTTTTATATAAATAGTTTTATATAAAATTTTAACAAAAATTTTTCGACATTGAAACTGCTAGCATTAAAATTACAAATAAAATAGGATCACTAGAAGTTAACAAAAAGTTTGTTGGAAAATTGTAGTATCAATTCCAACTGAGTTTTTGAGAAATTCATGATAATTTTATGCCTCTGATATACATATATTTATAAGACGAAAACTGATATTAATATTTGTTTTATTTTAAACTCACGTTTAAACGTTAATAATTTACGGACACTAACACCTAAATATGTACGGACACTCCTAAGGCGAGTTCTAATTGTATTTCACAGCTTTTATCAGATACATAATTCCTTGCCTATAAATCTAGATGATACATAATCAAAAAAAAAAAAAATTGTATAAATATATATATATATATATATATATATATATATATATATATATGCGCAAGCCGAACCGTGGCCATATTAAGAAATTATTAAACTGGTATTTACCAACTTTTACGAGTTCTTGACTGCAAAATAAGATGATTAAATTGTAAATGTGATTTTTTTTATCTTACGAATTGCATTATTTCAACGTTACTCGATGGGTTAAGCGTGTTAAGCGTGCAATACGCCCTCACCGGGCGACGCGCAATTTCACCAAAGTGATATATAACGCAACGCATCTAACAGCTTATTCGTCCTTGAAAAATGTGCGATGCCTGCGTTATTTTTTAGAAAATAAAAATTGATTTTCTTTATTGTATTTTTTAGAAAATAAAAAGGATTTATTGTTTTTCTTTTCAATTTATTTTTACATAGAGGTTCTGTTCGTGCTAATGAAATATTTAATGTCATTATGATTGAGAAAATTTAATTTATTATTTTCGTCTTATATTTTCGCGAGGAATTGAAAATAAATTACTGCTAATATCAATTAATCAACATTCTTTATAGGTGAGTCAATTCCTGGAAGATTAAAAATCATCCATGATAGGCAAATTAAAAACCAAGTAGTCAAATTATTAAACCACATGACCATACAGGCGTTCAAGCGCTTTAGCATGCCTTTTGTTTCATTGTACCATTTAGTGTCTAAATGGTGGCCATATAAAGGCTTTACATTTACCGCAAACAATATTGAGAATTTGATTCCTATGCAAGTAAAAATTTGTATTACTAAATAAAATGCATCTTTTATTAAACCATAAAATATTCAAATTAAAAGTGGTATGAAATCAGAACGTTATGCCTAATAAACAACCATTGGAAATCCCTACAATTACATGAAGCGATAAAAAGGTTTCTAAACAATTTTTTTACCACATTTGCCACGTGACCACGAAAAACTGATACTCAAACTAATGAACTCATCGAGTCGACACGGACGTGCCTTGTAGATCGATACATTAAAAATTGATAAAACACGTAGCTCACAATTGAGTATTTACTCATATTTTGCTGTAAGCTGCTTTCTATACTCCACTTACCGTACGGCTATGAAGGATATGACGACATGAGACTATTTTCTGTTCTCAGCTATGACTATGGAAAATTGATACTAAAACTAACAAACTCATCGCGTCGACACGAACGTATGTCGTAGATTGATATATTAAAAAATCGATAAAGCACGTAGCTCACAATTGAGTATTTACTCATGTTTAACTGTAAGCTGTTTTCTATATTCCACTTAACATATGGCTTAATATAAGTACGGCTATGAAGGGTATGACGATGTGAAACTATTTTCTGTTCTCAGGGATATAGCCGTGCGTATATTACGTACTATATGGATGGCTATATCGTTAAAAACTGCTCGCCATATATCGCCAGCAAATAAGAAATGGCGTGTTGTCTTCAAAGCGCTACCTAAATCATTTACAATCAATATTATATCGCGAGTAGGGGTTATATGCTGAAAAAAGAGAGGAAAACCTAAGAAATTCGATAATCGACGATAAAAATGTGAACTCAATTATTATTATACAGGTTTAATTTTAATATTTGCTTCTTGAAGCGCTGACATATTTCAGAAAAACTTATTCATAAACATATACAAATATATAACGAATGAATCACTTTGATGCGACCGACAATAAAGCGAAATAAAACAGGAAAAAAACTAATTTTTATACCCATCACATACTTCCAGCTACTAGTATTTCAATAATATAAAGTAAAAGTGAATTGTGACCCAACTATTAAAATATATAGGAACACAAGAGACAATATAAAAATAAAAAGACAAAAACAAGATTGACGAAGAAGATAGATTGAAATGATTTTTATTAAGGACTGTACCTATCAATAATCAATATCAGTGAAAACAAATCCAATATTTTGTAGATTACGCAATATTCTGCAGTTGTTTTTTACATTAGAATTTAACCTAATTCTTACCACATTCGATGATGAATTCATTAAAATTTTTGTGCTTTTTATGTTCTTTAATACTAATGTGTTTCTAAAGCGGGGATAGACATGGGAAGCAGGTATTTATTAAGGTATATACAATATTGCGTATATATATTGATTATATAATATTATTCCTAAGCCAAAATATACAGACATAATCTCAAAAAACATATACATTACACTGTCGATATTATGAAAGCCACTAACCAAATCAATATCCAATAATCCTCTAATGTAGTGTTGTAACTCGTACTGGAAACGAGCTGTTAAAAAGGAGAGTGCACATACCAATCCCGAAGAAGCAAATATTTCCTGAAATTTTTGCATTCGTCAAAATTCCCATAATTATTCCAAATCGACTTAAAGCCTAGTAAATATTTATACAAAGTAAAAAGTACATTAAAAAATATCTACGTTATCTTAATTGTAGTAGGCGTGTTAGGAACCAAAGGTAATAAGTGATCACAGAATTGTCATTTAAACAGTAAGCCACCACAGTGATCAGTTGCTATAGACCACCAAACTTGATACAGAACCTATCTTCTTGATTGCCATAGTTATTGGTTATAAGCTAAATAGTACTAACGAGAGCGTTAAGTAAACCTTACTTGAAAGCAAATTAATACAAATATTTTCCATTTTCCCCGTAACAAATATTTTCAAATTTTCCCATAAACTCTTTTATGTTGTTCGGTAATAAAAATATACACACTAATATTGAGATTTTAGTCAATGTCAGTTTTGTGATCAATTATGATCAGATTTATGATATTATATTTAGACGTTTATAATATTTATAAAGTTTAAATGTATAAAGTACTTAAATAATATAATCTCCTGCCCATGAAAAATGGAATTAAAAGTATAAAATATGAAACCATAGTTCAAAAATGTTTGGTTATGCTCTATCTTAAAATATTCATCGCAGCTTATTTTGACATTCGGTACCCATATTAAGAGGAGAATACTCAGTAAACTAATCATAGAGCGCTGTCGGTGCAATACTTTGGAATTTATATACAGTACTTAAACACAAATCTATGAATTATCGATTTCGATAACATCACCTCATTAGTCATCCAAATCGACGTCCCTCATAATTTCCCACGTAAGGTCACACATGCCCAAGTGACGACATCCTCAATCGTCACGCTCGCTCTGGCTGTACCAGCTGACGAAACCCAGGATTCATGCTCGGGTGGGCTCCTGATGCCGGGTCGCAGTAATGAAGACTTGATATGATTAGACGGCTACTCCATGTCCATCACTATTTTCGCAAGCGTTTCCTTGTTGTGCAACCTTTTTCAAATTATGCCACCACTGAGCTACTCAACTGTCCAAAGGAAGTGATGTTTTTTCCAGCATGACGAATACATTGAGTAAAAAGTTAGATAATAGCTATGTTGTACAAGTGTAATGTGTGGATTCCATCAATGCAAGGAAATATAATGAAAAAAAATTAAATTAAAAGGAGGAAAAATTATTCCTCTATAAATCTGTGAAACTACGAAAAGCGGTTAAGACCAATTTTCATAAAGTTTTTTTCATTAAATATTTTTTCTGAAACACGTTTCCTATTGTCCCTGTTTGTAAAAGCCTGGAACAGAAAATGAAAAGTCGAGTCGCCATGAACGCCAATATCACCTGTATTCGGAACCGAAACCGAGGTTAAACAACGTCGGAAGCGGTCTGTAAAATAATTGTAACATATACGATGATAAAAGAAAACGAAGTTACTGTATTAAATAGAATTGCACATTTATCACAGGCCTGCAAATTTGACGTTTTTTCCTCACAATTAAATGAAACTACGTGATGTAGTATTATTTCTAGTTTCTTTAAGTTCTTTGCCACGACCTAGGTTTCGTTGTATTACAGCATCTTCCGGTGGGATATTAGCAAAGAATGACTTGATGAATGACCATTCTTCGCTAATATCCCACCTGAAGATGTAATACAACGAAACCTAAGTCGTGGTAAAGAACTTAAATAAAGTAGAAATAATACTACATCACGCAGTTTCATTTAATTGTGAATAATGCATTTCTACAAAATTAACGCCAAATATATTCAACACTTTTTTCCCCCTAAGATTTGATGACTGATTTTGAAATACATTGGGGCGCTAGATACGAAAATGTAATCAGTTTTTGTCCAACACTTTCAGATTTTTCAGAAAACGGACTATGAGAAATAGACAAAAAAGAGACCTTCATATAGTAAAAATTGTATATTTAAAAAAATACTTATATCTATCAGTTAAATACAATTAAAATATATAGGTGATATATTTTTTAACATATTTACATAACAAAAATCTCTGTGGTATCTTGCTCTTTTCTGCTCGAAGCTTCTATTCAGATATGTTTTCTTAAAATCGTTGTTCGGATTGTCTCGCTTCAACAACCAACAGTAGTTTGCCAACATGTTTTGATTCCACTTTCCTTGATATCTACGTTCTATTTCTTTCAAGTCTTGATGAAATCTTTCACCTTGCTCTTCACTAACAGCTCCTAGATTTTCCGAAAAGTAGTCAATGTGCGAATTCAGGAAGTGAAGCTTAATGCTCATTGAACATCCCATTTTTTCCCAGGAAAGTTCTTAAACACTTCCTCAATTGAAGTCCATGATTGTAACTCGGTTTCACTGAGTTTTCTACAAATTCTGTGTCCCTCATCAATTTTCTTATATCGGGACCGACAAAAATACCTTCTTTCAACTTGGCATTTGATAGCGACGCGAAAATGTTTTTAGGTATTTGAAACCTACTCCTTCTTTGTCCATCGCCTTAACAAACTATTAAATAACTTCGCGACGACATGCGAGTAAATCACTCATTAATCATGTATCAATCAATTAATAAGGTAGTAATTAGTAAATTATGACGTAGAATGTATTATTTTGTACTAACAGAAACCGTTTACATAACCTTTAAGCCGTTAGATCACTTTTTATTATGCATTACAGAGCTTGAAAGCGAACGCAGAGGGTAATTTTCGGCGAAATTAATATTGCAATACCGGAAACCACATTCAAACTTCAGAGAAGAAAACCATTGTAGGCCTGTGATTTTTTTACATTTAACGTGTCCTTCTAAATTCAGGAGTAACGAATATTTTATTCAAAAGTGTTTACACAGTGCAAGTTCAATGCATGCTCGGGGATATGTTTTATATAAATAATAAGACTGTACTTTGTTGTAACTTTGATTCAATGGTCCTTGCTTTTGAAATTTACAACATACATTAGCTTATGGTTAACAAATTCCAACCGATTAATATCATTAAAAAAATAATATAATCATGTGATATAATTCAATGTTACGAAAATGAATTATTTTAATGCAAATTCTAATAATTATGTCAAGACATTACGTTTGTTATTTCAAGATGTTCTTAGTAATATCGCTGTAATTTGTTCAGAAGTAGTTTAAATGTCTAAATTTGTGCTACATTTATGATATAATAGCTCACAAACAATAAAAATCCCCAGTTTTGTTACAACCAAACGTTACACATAGTTTCTTGACACAAATAACATTTTTCATCGATGCGCGAAATCATCTACACACAAACTCGAGTATCGCTTTTATAATGTTTTCAGTATGTTGTGCCTTAAAAGGAAAAACGAAATCTTGTAAGGGGTCCGAATTAAGATCTCACACGTGTCTGTCCGTCTGTCTGTCACAGCCTTTTTTTCTCAGAAACCACTTAACGTAGAAATTTGAAATTTGGGATAATAATAAAATATATTAACGAGCACATATCTCGTTAGCTAAAAAATATTTATATGGAAATTTTGGGGAGCAAATTAAGCACACTTTTTAAGAATTTTTTGAACTCCATAAATAGTATGGTGCATCGTTTGAAAGGGTTAGTATAAAAGCTAGTACCTATAGCTTGAGCGCTCAAAATATATTTTTTCATATTTAAGTATTATATCTCCGAAGGTATACTGAAGAAACATGTCAAAAATATGTCACCCCCTCCCTGTATCCAAACTGCTTAGCCTAAATTATGAAAAAATATGAATTTCTAAAACCCCAAGCAGTAGATATATGAAAACTACAGTAATTATTACTATCCATGTTGAAGTCATGATTTGTTAAATATGCACGCATATGACAGATGTAGTAGACAATATTTCAATATTCACTACCGATTACCAATTTTCGCTGCTGAATGAGATATTACGTTTTTCAATATTCGCTACCGATTTTGAATGTTCCCTGCTAAATTAGGTATTACGTTTTTCAATATTTGCTGCCTATTATCAATGTTCACTGCTAAACTGTGTATTACGTTTTTCAATATTCGCTGCCGATTTTCAATATTTACTGCTAAACTGTGTATTACGTTTTTCAATATTCGCTGCCGGTTATCAATATTTACTGCTAAACTAGCTGTTATGTTTTTCAATATTCGCTGCCGATTTTCAATGTTCACTGCTAAACTGTGTATTACGTTTTTCAATATTCGCTGGCTATTTTCAATGTTGACTGCTAAACTGTGTATTACGTTTTTCAATATTCGCTGCCGATTTTCAATGTTCACTGCTAAACTAGGTATTACGTTTTTCAATATTCACTGCCGACTTTCTCAGAAACTATGCGATGTAGAAACTTGAAATTTAACGTAGTAATACTAGGAAAATAAAGGTTTTTTGTGTATCATTTAAAAGGGCTTGGTACGAGGAATATAAAAATATTATTTCTTTGCGAATATTAAATTGCACGTTTAAAAATATATTCTTTATAGTAACAGTTGCATATTTAAAATAGATAATATAGCCAAAATTATGAAAGAATAGGGTTGGTAAAATTTGATTAGAAGACTACAGGAGAGTATTATCCTGGAGCTTTTCATTTTTTACATTTGAAGTAAAACTTCTTTATTTGGATTAATTTATTTAGAACTAAGTCAATTACAAATATATTTGTTATGAAATTTTTGTAAAATAGCACTAAGTATTATATTATGTAAACTGTTACACAATTAAATATGTAGGTTATTTATAATAAATACTTAGAAAAATTAATATTATTTCACAGTATTAGTTCGACCAATTTCAAGTTATAATATGAATAAACAACGATGAGTTTAAATATTGAATATATTTGGTGTTGATTTTGAAACCTTGGTCGTGGTAAAGAACTTAAAGAAACTAGAAATAATACTACATGACGTAGTTTCATTTAATTGTGAATGATGAGTTTAAAGTTAATCATTAATTCCAATGAATATCACAGACGGCACTGTAGAAAAACTTACATTAATTGAACCATAGATGGCGTTCGGAAAACCTTACATGACTTTGAACTACAACGCAATTACCACCTCAGTGTTTAGTCCATCAGTACAAAATAAGTTTAATTTAAAAATACAATTTTTAAACTAATCAATACGTATGCGCACAACGGGAGTTGTAGGACCATGTAATCCTCTGTAATAGCAAATGAGGTATACCTATATAAACCGTTCTCTAATTAGCAGTTAGTTTTTATAACATTTACAACGTAAAATTAATGCCTGGTAACTACGTATAATTTTTCATCATATACATACGCACGATTAAGATTTATACAGTAATCGTGGTACGAACTTGATAAGTTGTTACAAAAAATGATTGCGGCCGACGTCCGGGCGACGACCGAATAGCGTGAGACGAGGGAAGATCTCCCATGAATTCACGCAATACGAGCTACGAGCTCTCAATCCTCTAGAATTATTAAATTATTATTAATCCGACCACAAGGCAGAATATCAATTTGTGCAGAATTGATTTTAAAAAAAAAAAAAAACAGATGACTTAAGTAATATTACGCCATTACGAATGAAACGTCCGATTTCGAACTCAAAGTTTAGTTTATTATATATTATATATACAGTATAGTTAATCATAGTATAAATCCTAAACTATTGGCATAGTCTTATCATCTTAATTATAGCTTGTTAACACCAGCAGCAAAGGAGCATGGAGGGCGAGCGCTGATAAAATCATGAAAGACGTTTTTTATAGCTTGCTGTGAATCAAATGTTATTCCTTGTAAAAAGTATTTCAAGGTCTGGAAAAGGTGGTAATCAGATGGGCCAATTTTCTGAGAATGCAGTGGGCTATAAAGAGTTTCCAAATCCAGCTGTTGTAGTTTGAGCAACGTTGCTTGTGCGACACGTTGTAGAGCAATGTCCTATAAGAGAAATGGTCATAATCTATTCAGCTGTCTGGGCTGCTTAATCCCAAGTTCCCTCAACATTTTTTAAGATAATTTATAATAGTTGATACACACTGTAATCATTTGATCAAGTGTCATAAAGCTGTAGTGAATAATACCAGTACTAGACCACCAAACACACACCATTAACTTGTTTGGTAAGTATTCGGTTTCGGAGTAAGTTATCTTATACTTTATCACTTTATCTTTATACAGCCATTGTGCCGAACACTTGAAATTGTTAAAAGGGATAAATTTTCCATCACATCTATCAATTCGATATAAAAAGGGTTCGCCTTTGCATAGCAGCACCAAAGGTAGGGAAACGATTTCTCTTCTGACCCTTGTTACCTTAGGGATGAGGACTATTTGTTAACCTTAGGGACTTGTTTTGAAATGGTTTAATATTATTGGGATAGTAACATCAAATTTTGTTGCTAATTCACACGCGGTTTGAGATTTATCTGTTTAACTTTCAGTCCATCATTATCCATCTTGTTCTCAGCTCTCCCACGTAGTTCATCGTAGAGATCAAATCGCCAGAGTGGAATTCTTTAAACCATCCATATCCTGTACGTTCTTTAGCTACATCCTTGTTAAGTATCTCATTGGCATTTCCACGAAGAACCTCATATTCGAAAATAACGGAGATTTTTGACTTATCCATAGCTTACCAGATTTAACCTGTAAGACATTTCATATATATATATATATATATATATATATATATATATATATATATATAAAAAGCCACTCACTGTGAATCAGTAGCAAGGAAGTCAATGAGGAACTTGGTATTTATTTAATTTTAATCATTCTATATGGTGTTCATATTTTATCGTGTTCCTTTAATTTTGCAACAATAACCACTTTAGCGAAACCGCAAGTAAAAGTTAATATTAACATGCGAATTCATTTTCTTGAGTAAATGCTTCATAAGAAATTTGTAACTCAATAATGAGCACCCCCCTGTCAGTAATACCTAGTTCATGGGATAGAGTAGATTAAGAGCGGGCGCACATTAGAGACTTTATGCCCGCAGACAGTTTAGTCTTAATAACCAATGATAAAGAGGTATATGAAAAGGCGCACATTGTAGGGTACGACCTTAACCTGACAGTTATGCCCTTTACGAATCTAGTGCCTATCCGATAGTTGGTGATATTTTTGCCAGCCAACTGTCCGGCTTCTTTTGAAATGTATGCGACTGCGCACTCCAACACAATATTATCTGTTGGCAGTTCGTGGGCACTTTTATGATCGTATGCACAAAACACGGTCAGGAGTGGCAGTCGGATTTACTGACAGTTAGAAATGTATTTTTTGTTTCTCATTAACTCTGAGTCTAGTCTGACCAAGAGTCTACATTACTAACCGTGCCCATTGCAGGATTCAATCGCTTAAGTATCTACACGATATACGTTTTTAACTGTCAGTAAATCTGGCTGACAGTCCTGAACGTTTGTGGTGCATTGGGCGTTACTGCGTTGCATTGCATTGACCCAGAAGTATGCACGTCCATCCTGACTAGCAATCTCGTAAATACGAAAGTGTGTTTGTTTGTCCTAAATTCACGACGTAACGGATTGACTTGAGTTTTTGGACAGAGATGTTTGGTGGACTGGGAAATGAGACAGGCTAAGTTTTATAGCGGGAAATCATATTCTTTCAGAAATGTTTTTATGTGAAAAAACATACCCAAACGGAATAACGAAGCAACATCGCAACCGATCGATGTGATTTTTGAAAGGCTGCATATGCAATATGAGGGAGCGATAGTTTTACTCCTTTTAGGGCCTGATTTAGAGGGAAATGTTATTTGTAAATTCTTTCTTATAAAGTCACGAAAATAAAAACTTACATTTAATTTCCATTAATTCTTCAAGATGGCGCTGCAAGTTTTAATCACGCGGGCCAAGCTGCTTAAAGCTAGTAGATAATATAATCTACTATGTAAATAAATGGGGCACTTGGCACGATATTTTCGACACGGATAGAGATTTTCGTATATAACGCTAGTAAGCACTGCATACGGGCCTATATTCACGTTTATTTATATAATGCAAAAAAGTCGTAAAAAGATCTTTTAGTTTAAAAACCGTTTCATTATGTGCAGATATTACACTCGCAAATAAAAATAAAATATTTTAATCCTTTTACAAATATGTCTTACATATATAAATTATCGGAAATAAAATAATTTTATTTATGATCAAAAAGACAATTAAAAAAAATAATATAAACATAGTTTTTCATAAGGCCGAAAAATTTGTTTAGGAAAATCTCCTAAATTGTTAAAAAAGAGTATAAAATTTTTCTTTTCCTATCCTGCCGCTATGAAGAGGGTTGACTCAATTTTCCTTTCGTCGTTTCCTTTTCAAACAAATGATAGATATGTATAAAGTCATCGTCTGTTCGAATTTCGTTTTACGGTTATCGCGTCGATGAAAATAAATTGCGCGCGGGTCGTCTTTGTAATTTGCTTTGTCCTCTTTGTATTTGTACAGACAAAATGTTTTGCCCTTTTGTAGTCTTGTCCATAACAGACAACACATGGGCAAGACAAAAAGTCTGGTCTGTTCCCTATATCTTAATGCGCGCCCGTTCTAAAACTGATGAATAAAGATTGTCATGATTCAAAATGTAAAGATTGTCATGTCAGCGATTCTATGACTATGATTATTACAAAAATGGGAAAGAATGGACGTGAGCCAAGCTGCGGGCAAAATGTGGTAATATAAATATTGGCACAATAAATAGTTTAATAGAAATACTGTGTTCTCTTAAATGTACCTAAATGTGAATAGAACCTAAGTTTATAAGAACACTTTCCTAATCAGTTCCGACTGAAAACTTAAACTCATCTCTGGTACTAATGCTAATAAAGCTGTAGGTATAACAATGAACGAAACTCATATCGTCGGCCTAAAATGTTAACCTGCTAAGTCCATTTTATCAAACTTTACAGGACGATAAAAAAACTTAATAATTTTGAGAAATTATCATTTTTGTTTGTTTTTTTTTATAAGGTAGATGAAAATAAATTTATTTGATTTTTTGAATGTATACAAAGTGAAAAATATGCTTTAGTTTTAGAGTAATATGTACTTTCATGGATTTGTCTGTTTTTCTTTTTATAGCTCAGTATGAGTTTAGGACTAAGCAGTTTAGGTATTTGCCACTTTGAATGTTTTAAATTAGTTTAGTTTAAATAAAACAAAGTAGAAAGTGCTTATAACTCTTTTTATTTTATGTATTCTAAATTATAATTTCTTACTTTAACATTTCTAGTAGGTATTCATCAGACAAAAATATAAAATCATAGTATTATTGTACTATGAATTAACATTCAATCAACCAAGACACTTTATTTCTTTTTTTTTAAATTTTTTAATTTACCATTCCCTAAAATAATAAACTGAACAAAATCAATCAAGTTATCACAATGCTAAGAGATCTTTTATTATCTATTTATCACAAAATGACAAAGGCACTAGATACATTCTATAAAATTATGGATACCTAACTGCACAATTGCATTCTTATGTTAGCTTTAGAAAACAGAATAATCAACAAGAACATAAAATAGGTAATTGAAAGTAATTTTAACATCTTGTATCTTAAATGATTTTAAGCCATTTGCTTAAAATCATTTAAGATGACGCTACTCGCGAGGTAAATCATCAAAAAATTTGTGGTAGTCTGAAGGTAATGTCCTTTTAATCTGTTGCAAGTCCTCATATTTGCGTGCAGTTATTTTTCGCCTTGTTTCATGCAGTTGAGTTAACTCATCAGTTGTACAAGATTTAACCTGTGAAGATTTTCTTTGAGGTAAAGAGGTCCATTCGTCCTTAAAGGAAATTTTATATGATACTTGTCCACTTGGTTCATAGCGTAATGCTCTAATATCTGTAACCTTAGGATCCTCTTTAGATCTTCCGGGACGAATGCTCTTATAGAACTGAACCTTATCAAATTTTTTAAAGTAGCAATGATTTAGATACTTTACTTCGTATGGCGCCGGACATCTGCGCGCATGTCTTGCGATGGATATGCACTCGGCAGGTACATTCACTACCCTATCTTTTACATAACGCTCTATTGTGGAATGCATGGGGTCTGCTTCCATTTGAGTATGCCCAACCTCCAAAAATTTTTGTTCTATAGTAATATCTTTATGCCTCAAAACAACATTTAACAATGCATTGGATAGTACACAATTTCTATTTTGATACGTACAACCATCACTGCATATAATTATAGTTTTACTGTCATTGTTTTCGTCGGTATTAATCACTGGTATTACTGTATTTTCCAAAAAATCTACCCAAATGGAAGCAAATTCCTCAGCATTCAAACCACCTTCTGCCTCATTCCATATGAAGCAGAATCCGTCCTTATTTTTAATATTCAAGAAACACAGGTTGTGAACTTGAAGTTTCGTCTTATAGTATAAAGTGCTCACGTTTGATTTTGGTGCAATAAGCACTGCCTGTAAATCCACTGTAAATATATATTTTTTACTATTTTTGTCCCGTTCTTTTTTTTCTCTAGCGTGTTCTTTTCTTTCTATATGTTGCCGATGTTCTGCGTCTGAAACTGTTCCTACTTTATGGCAAGCACATTTTTCGCACTCATCTTTCTTGGGCCTAAACAATGCGTATCTCTTTTCTTCAAACAAGTTTGAAAATGTGCAAATTGATAAAGACTTCGAATTTCGCTGTTTGCACCAATCATTAACATAAAAATTGTAAATAGCTTCTTTAGATTTCCATTCTGGTAAGAGATACAATTTTTGAGATTTTGACCTACAATAATGGGATTCCATTACAGGGAGGGACTCCAAAAATTCCAACAATGCTTTCTTTTCTTCGGTGTTCGGTTTCTGCTTTGTCTTGTTTCTGTAAGTATTGGGAGTTCTAGAAGGATTATTTGCTAAAGTTTTCCAATGAAGTATTGTCCATCTCCCTATCCCCAAAGTATTTAAAAACATTTTACGGCATACTTTTACACTTTCTTCATTTAATTTGAGGTGATACACAAACGAATTTGCTCTTTTTGTCGAGTCAGTATTTTTCCGAATACGAGGTCTTGCTGCTAGCTTTGTAGTTATCCAATCATTGACTAGCGTTTTTTTTTCTCCCCAAGTAAGATCTAGCAAAAAGTTGCTTTCTGGTACTTTCATCAATAGTTTCACATTTCAATGTACTATATTTTGATATCTTGCAGGAACACCTTGATTTCATTGCTCGTTCTTCTTTTGGCTTCGTATAATTCCAAGAACCATCTTTTTTCTCCCGACCTAAGTATTTTTCACCTCTCTCTCTTCTTTTTCTATTTTGCTCAGCAAACCATTCACTCTTATCTGCTTGGAATCGCTTCTTACGCTTTTTCGATTTTGTTATTTGAACACTAGATGCTGAATCAGTATCGGAATAATCTACCAAATTTCTGCCAATATCACTTTCATCTGAGATATGAGGATCAGGATTGTTTATCATTATACTCTCTTTAGGCACTTGGCTAGGGAGAATATTGGTTACATCAGAATGGGTTGCCATATCTGACCTGTTCTTTAGACAAGGTTCATCGGCTGAAACTTCGACAGGAAGAATACTGCTATCAAAATGGCTTTCCAATTGAGATATACTTGCTGCAGCACTAGACTCGTTAACAGAAACTTGGCTGTGGAGAATATGGGTACCATCAATCTCGAGTTTCTGTGTCGATCTATTTTCTGTACTAAAAACATCTTCCGAAATTTTACTAGGAAAAACGTTGAGACTGTCGAGGTAATCTGAACTCACAGTATTTTCTAAAATCAAACCAGTTGTATCACTTGTCTGTAAAGTAGAATTGCAATATGTTTCATAGTTTTCATTGTTTAAGTTTTCGACTCCAGAATTATTTAATTCATGAATAAATTCAAACTGAACATTTTCTAAAATCTGATAATTATTATTCTGTTCAGTCTCAAAGGATTTACTTATTTTCGGCTCGTCTTCTTGTATTTTTTGTAAGTCGGTAACAAGACCAACCAATTTCTTACCCCGATACATTCTGTAATAAAAATATTAATAAATAAACCATAATGTTTAACGGCGTTGCATTAAGCCTAAGTACCCAACAAATAAAAAAAGGCTTTAAAAAATTAAATTTTATTAATTAGTTAATTTATTAATTAAGCAGTCGGATTAATTTGTTGTTAATTATATTCTAGAAATGACAACTGATAATTAGCTAACTCCTTAACAAGCAAAAATCTTTTAATACGTAAACCTGTCAAGTCCATACATTATAGGTTAGGGATCAAATTACCTATTAAAACATGAATGCATTATTAAATACTTACTCTAGCAGTAAAATAAAACTTACCTTTCATGAATAATGCTATGACACCACAAAACTTTACGAATTCTCACCGTAAAATTAAAATAAACTAGCGCGAAATTGTAACACGTTAATCTAATGCCGTTCTCCAAACAAAATGGCCGCTGAATGGGGACTTGGAAGGAATTATCCTTAGAAATTTGACAGTTGGTATTAAGCAGGTTTACGTGACTTCATTTTTAGCACCTTAAAAATGATTATCGTTCTTTACGTCTTAACTATAAGGTGTAAAATTGTATGAAGTTACGAATAGCACAAAAAAGTAATTTTTGACCAAAAATGGACTTAGCAGGTTAACATTTTAGGCTGACGATATGGGGACTGATGAATAGAAATTGTCGAGACCATTACAAATATTCATCTTAAAGTTCAAGCTAAGATATAATGTATTTTTCTCTCGGTCAAGGATAAACACTTTTATCCCACCACAAAAATAAGAAAGTGGACGTGAGCGAAGCCGTGGGTAAAAAGTAGTCGTATAAATATTTGTATAATAAATTGTTTAACGGAAATATTATGTGTCTTTGAATATGCATAAGTGTAAACAGAACCTAAGTTTTCAAGATTATGATAATTAAAATCATCACAAGTACCACATTCGCGCCAGTAAAGCTGCGGGCATAACGATGAACGATGAACGATAACGATATGAGTTTCATATGGCGTGTGAGAAATTTCTAGTTTTTTATCGTGCAACAACAAAAAGCGGTTGGGTGCGGATGACTCAGCACCGAAGGTCTCGCGGCCATCGTTTGCCCGTCAAACGCGATGTTTAATTGAGATTGACGCGATAACTGTAAAGGTAACTATCCTCGGGACTTTGTGTGGGGCGCCCGATATCCGCTAGGCCCGGAGGACATTTCGTATCTATGTAACGAATGGTATTGCTTTTTACTACTGCATTTATAGAGAAGCTTCAGTACGCTGGTTTTCGCTTTACGATTTTTCGGCCAGCAATTTGAATTTATTAGTAATTAAGTATACCTATTTCCGCGGACGTTCGCCTTTTTAAATACTTCACTCCGTTTTGATAATACTTTTAACAGGATGCCAAACGTTCCATTTTCTAATGATGAGCGATGTCTTTTTAAAATACAAAATAAATAACGAAACTAATAGGTACTTTCTACGCATGTTTACTGGTGTAGCATACGCAATATTTAATAGGATATTATTTACATTTTACATATTAAAATAAATTATGTTATCATTAAAATTTTATTTCATTCACTTAGGTTACGAAAACCATACCGACCTTTAGAAAACTTGAAGTGTTAATTTAAGATATGAATATTAACTTATATTATCTTGCTAGCTGGTCGCCAGTGGTGGTGCCAACTTCAAAATTTAATAACTCATTTAATTATTTTTTACTTTTCAGTACCTACCTTTTATGAAGTGGGTTTTTAAAGGATATTTTATTTTAGAATAGTCGTTCAAATACAGAATAGATGAACCACAACTTCCTATGTAATGATGTATTTAAGATGAATCTGGTAACAAAATTGATCTGAAAATGACAATTTTGATGGGTTACTAAATTCGCTATTTTTTGACGAAAAAATGTAAAAAATTATTTGTGTTCTACTCAATGAAATACAATTTTACCATTCATAGTTTGTGCTAAGGAGCTTCATATTATGTACCAATCACAAGTCCCTATCTCATTCTGTTTGTTGTTGAATGATTGATGGATGAAATTAGCAGATGTTGAGGACTTCTATTTAAAAAAATTATGTGCGTTTCGCATGCTGCGGACGTTGGAGTAAAGTTCTGTTTCTCCCCGTGATAAGATACCACTCAGCTTCTTAGTCACTAATTGTGTACTAAACTTAAAACGACCTTCAAGTGATTCAAATATGGTGAAGTCAGTATAGCCTTTCCTTGTTTTGTAGTAATCTTCTTACTTTTATATAAAGATAATAACCAAGTGTTTGTACACTTTTTTCGACAATATGACGCAGCTCTAAAATTTCCCAAGAGTTAATTGTAACAGCTAATATTTAGCGCGGCTGCGGAAAATACTTAGGTTAGTGGGATTTTACCCATCGGCTTCCTCGCTTCTGATTCACAGTGAGTGAATCAGCGATGAGTGGCTTTTCATCGTCGAATCGTCGATTTAATTTGAGATTATTTGGGGAGTGTATGGTAAAATTCGTTAGTTAAAATAGAATATATATATATATATATATATATATATATATATATATATATATATATATATGCATATTTTTGTATATACATTTATATATACATAATCATTTATTTTTATTTGCGAGTGTAATATCTGCACATAATGAAACGGTTTTTAAACTAAAAGATCTTTTTACGACTTTATTGCATTATATAAATAAACGTGAATATAGGCCCGTATGCAGTGCTTACTAGCGTTATATACGAAAATCTTTCTATCCGTGTCGAAAATATCGTGCCAAGTGCCCCATTTATTTACATAGTAGATTATATTATCTACTAGCTTTAAGCAGCTTGACCCGCATGATTAAAACTTGCAGCGCCATCTTGAAGAATTAATGGAAACTAAATGTAAGTTTTTATTTTCGTGACTTTATAAGAAAGAATTTACAAATAATATTTCCCTCTAAATCGGGCCCTAAAAGGAGTAAAACTATCGCTCCCTCATATTGCATATGCAGCCTTCCTGCATTCTGTTTGGGTATTTTTTCACATAAAAAAATTTCTGAAAGAATATGATTTACCGCGATAAAATTTAGCCTATTCATTTCCCAGTTCACCAAACATCTCTGTCCAAAAACTCACGTCAATCCGTTACGTCGCGAATGTAGGACATACAAACACACTTTCGCATTTACGATATAGGATGGACGGACGTGCATACTTCTGTGTCAATGCAATGAAACGCAGTAACGCCCGATGCACCACAAACGGTTAGGACTGTCAGCCAGACTTACTGACAGTTAAAACCGTATTTCGTATGGATACTTAAGCGATTGGAACCTGCAATGGGGCACGATCAGTAAAGTAGACTCTTGATCAGACTAGACTGACAGTAATGTGAAACAGAAATACGTTTTTGACTTCCAGTAAATACGATTGCCAGTCCTGACTGTATGTGGTGCATACGGACATAGGAGTGCCCACGAACTGCCCGCAGATAATATTATATTGATGTGCGCAGTTGCATATATTTCAAAAGGAACCGGACAGTTGGCTGGCAAATATATCGCGGACAGTCAGATAGGCACGAGACTCGTAAAGGGCATAATTGTCGGGCTAACGTCGTGCCCTGCAATGTGCGCCGTGTCATGTACATACGTATCATTGTTTATTGAGACTAAACTGTCTCCAAGTATAATAATCTATAGTCTATAGTCATAATCTACAGTCTCTAATGTGCGCCCGCTTTTAATCTATTCTATCCCACGTATTGCCAATTTAGCGACTTTGTCGTTAGAAACGACGACTTTTGCTTAAGTATTAGCGACAAAAAAGACGACTTATGGAGTGGAGAGATTACCATGCAAATTTGTTTAAAAGATAATAATTAAAAATATTGCAAAAGATAAAAACTGTTTAAAAATCCTTTATAGTATTTAACATATTTGTGTGGACATTTGCAATAATTTTTTTTTAAATTATATAAATTGTGTAAAAAATAGTTTTCATATCCTTATAATTCGTTTTTTTTAATATATGCTAGTTAATATACTTTATAACCATACTCAATTTAAAGTTTCAACGTCAAACTTGATACCACGAAAAATAAATGTACATGTGAGTGAAGGAATACTTATAAGGATTCTATTTTTTACCCTTTCCTTCGGAAATACTTTTCCAGTCATAACTAAAAATAATAGATACCATCTGTGGACTTACTATTAACCCTTTTTCAATCTAATAAGTTTTTTTTTCATTTTTTGTAAGACATAGATTTAAATTTTTGTCTGTATAACTCGAGGGCGGAATGGATGCCTGAACTGTAAAAATTATCCTTTACTCGCTCCGTTGAACATTTTCAAATGAACGAACCCTTAGTAATCGGATACCCCCTTCCGATTTGATAAGCCTGTGAAGACACACGTATGTGCGTACTTATATGCATACATACTGACACCGATGTGTTGTGCTTATCCACTAAGATTATCCTAGAAAACATCTTTATTCCCTTACTTTCATCGACTAAAACTACTATTTTTTTCCATTAAGCAAGTAAGACATTAGCAGATAGGTACGTTTCTAAGTAAATAAGTAGTAAAGATATATACAAAGGCATGAAGCAACTAAGGTATTAGTATCTATAGAGAATTAGATACAAATATATTCAAAGATATAAAGCAACTAGGTGGAGAATTAAATACAAATCTATTCAAAGGTATATAGCAACTAGGATATTAGTAGGCTAGTAAATAAATATGTACAGTTACATAAAACGTATGAAGCAACTAGCATAACACTAAGTAAGTAGATAAATATGTATAGGTATATCCAAAGGCATTAAGCAATCAGTATTAAATTAGATAGGTGGGTAATTATGTACAAGTCTATACAGAGTTACATGTTATTGATAACAAAAATACCGTACATACGAATATACGTATGCATGCGAGCTTGCAAGTATGTAGTATACATGAGTGTATTCATGTTCATTAAACGCTCCAAATATCTGTTTGGATTTCAATAAACGAGGCATTACTACATTTTTGAGTTCACGGTGTTCTGAGTAGAATGCGTTACCATAAGCACTAAAAAGTTAATTTTAAAATTATTTATCAAAAAATTTAACTGGCTTTAAATGACCACCAAATTAGAAACGCATTAAAACGTTTAAAATAATGAAAATACACGTACTCAGTTGGAACTTTTGCCGTACACTATCGTTTCCGAACATAAATAAATTTAAAACATAATTCTGCTTTTAGAATTTTTTGTAGTCGAAGCTAATGTATGTGTTTGTGCATTTTTGAGTTTACAGGCATATGAGAGAGAAGGGGAAGTGTAGACTTGGCATTGTTTCCTAAAATCTCTTACAATAGTAATGTTTTACAAGTTTATTTACGTTTATTACGTTACGTTTAAAACAATATTTGGACCAAATTCAGGGGAACGTCGTTAAAGACCGCATTATGCGGAAAATCGTATTAAATTATTATGATTTATTCGAAAGTCTTTCCTGTATTATACATAAGTAAACAACCTTACTCAAGAGCTTATTTATAGCATAATTAATATAAATAACGAACACTATTAAATCACAGATTATTTTATGCACAGTGATAATCAGGTTATAAGTTGATTGATTCTGAATTCTTGCCGTGATAATTCACTGTTCCGTTTCTAAGTTGCTCCATTTTATACCAAAGTCTATCGCTGACACAGAGTATAAACAAAATAATTTATTTAAATTAATGCGCTCCGCAACGTTTCTTTTGCAGTAGTTTGCGGTAAGTTCATTAATATTTGTCTTCGTCGTTCCTTGAACAACATTGAATTTTCTAAACGTTTATCACTTTAACCCTAACGGTTAAAGTGATTTACGTGATTAAAAATTAAAGTGATTTAAGTGTTCATTTCTTAATATTTGATTAACCTTAAATATATTGACTTTTAATTAAGTATAATTTTCAATTTTAATGCCGTTGCCATTGGAATTAAATAATGTTTAAATTAATACAGGATTAATGGAGATTAATATAGAATAAAATTAATTTGTAAAAGTAGACATAAATTATTTTGTAGATATTTGTTTATGGACAGTAATATCAACAAATAACCATTACCAGTCAGTTGTAAGTCGGTTGTTGGGAATATCCTGCAAAACTCATCGCATGAATGCTTCTATTTTAAAAGGGTTGTATCCGAAAAGTCAACAACAACTTTCTGTAGTGACACTATGTAGATTTCTTCAATATTTCGGACATGTCGCACGAAGAAATTCTCACAATCTTAAGAGATTTATAGAGACAGGCGAAATATAGGGCAATAGGCCAAGAGGACAAAATTTCGAATAGGAGGATGGATGATGGACAAATGACCAACCGAAGATCTAAAATACCAATAAGAACAGCACGAAACGGAAGGAGATGGACAACAGAGTCAAAATTGTGGAAAATGGTCAACAGAGTCAAAATTATTACCTTCAACACTGAAAACCAGAGTGAGGAAAGAAAAATTTTTAAAAATTACCTATAGATAATTGCCCTACTCAAAGACAAACATTTCAATTAATGTCAGTGAAACCAATTTTCCAAAAAGTACAAATTATCTGCCCTAAAATATATTTAATACCTTTTAAGCAATATATAAAATATTCGGGTACAAAAACCACACTATTATTAAAAATACAAACAGTAAAAACCAGTTTATATGATTTAAGAAATAACGCACTTTGAATGGAGAAAAAATTACATAAACACTTGTGTAGTAGTCGTAAAATTTTCTTTCACAAATAAAATAAATTAACAAATATTTTCTCTTTACTAAATTAACTATATTTAAATTATTAGAGTACAAAAAACCATACTATTATTAAAAAAACAAACAGTAAAAGAAGTAGTCTATTTGATTTAAGGAGTAACGCGTTTTGAATGGAGAAAAAATTACATAAACACTTGTGTAGTACTCGTAAAATTTTCTTTCACAAATAAAATAAATTAACAAATATTTTCTCTTTACTAAATTAACTATATTTAAATTATTAGAGTACAAAAAACCATACTATTATTAAAAAAACAAACAGTAAAAGAAGTAGTCTATATGATTTAAGGACTAACGCGCTTTGAATGGAGAAAAAATTACGTAAACGCTTGTGTAGTAAAATTATCTTTCATAAATAAAAAAAATAACAAATAATTTCTCTTCATTAAATTGCCACAGAGAAAAAAGTTTTCGCTGTCAGCAAAGTTTATGAGTACGTTACCTTCGTAATACTTGTAAGAATACTATTAAAACTCAGCGACTATCAGTATTACTCTAAAACAACTTCGTACCGAGATGTAAAGTAAATCTGATATGAAAAGACGACTTCAGCCTCATAGATCATAATAGGCGGAAGGTGAAACAGCTTTGTTACACGGAGGATGTTAGAAGACGACAATAGAACAACACAAGCTGTTAAGACATTCCTTTCTTGTATCTGTTTCATTTACAAATTGCATACTTGGCATTGAAACTTGTGTTCCACACACTTCCCTGTAACTTTTGCAGTGGCGTGCAAATTTTGTGTTACTTGTTAGCTGTCCTATTTAGCTTATTGAACCAATTTCACTTATTTGTATCTATCATAGAATGCGCCGAGGCAGACACCATATTGATAGGACAGCCGTCATCTTATGCGCCATTCGTTACTGCAATTATCAAACATATTCGACTGAAATATATCCAGCCAAACAAAAAGCTCTTCATGAGCTTTCTAGTTTACGAAATATTTGCATTTTTATGATGTTGCGTGGAATATGACGATTTTATTATTAGAGAAGTTAAAGAATATGGCAAAATTAGGGTAGTGATTAAAATTAATCATTTCACGGAGTTTTTGACGTGATAACGTCTTATAAATCGATTAACACCGGCTGCACGCATGAAAAAGTGTCACGTTCCGCCTGAGCCTGAGCGTGCAAACGAGAGCGCGGAACAAGTGATAGAGAGGCACGATCGGCCCAAGCGTCGGAATTTGTGATGCGTGATGCCAGAGCTAGCAGTTCGAATAGTTCTGCTACTGGAACGGCGCCACGCGATATTCTTCGAGAACTTCTATAATAAGCTCCGCCCACCTCGACGGAAGCCATTATCTGCAACAAGCGTTGAATACGAGACAACGTGTTTTGTTTTTTTTTCTACAATTTAATAAGATTTAATTGATTTTCTTCATAATTTTGATAATAATTCAATTTAATTCATAAAAGTATGCAATTTTTCATCAACGTTTCTTTATGACGTTATCTCGTAAAACTATCGTCCGTAAACCGACTTTCAAGACAACCAATTTTTTTTTTTTTAAATTTAGCCTCCAATTTTTTTTAAATTGAATATAATTTCATCAATAAAACTTAAGGACCATTTTGCATATGCATATTTTTAAAGAGATTATATGCAAATGTGTAATAAATAATTGTTATTACAATCTGTTACGATCACGCATCAGGTCCAAAACCTCCAACATCAAGGGACTTTTTGAGATTTATAACTTTCGAATGCTATTAAAAATGCTTTTAGCGATCGCTTGCTACTGCATTTAAAAAACGTATATTTATGAATATTGTACTTTTTTCTAACATCTGCAATGTAGATTGTGATACTGTTACAGACGGTTAAGGCGGAAATGTCACAACTTAGGACCTAAAGACCTATTAAAAAATTATAGGTGGTTATTAGATCCGCTTATTATTCTCATATAACCATACATTATTGTTTTTATTAGATACTAGCTGTTTGCATGGAATTCAAAAATAAAAGTTATTAGGAGCATTCTTGTTTTTTTTCTTTCTATGGGCATAAAGTTTACTAAAACACTAATAAATGGCGTTGGAATATATTGTAAAATAACCAAGGGACGGTTATTGTAAAACAGTAATATTCATATAAAAACTATAACTATTACCAAAACAAATTTCATCAAAATCTGTCCAGTAAATTTCGCGTGATTCAAGAACAAATTAACACATAAGCAGACAGACAAACATTCTAAAAATAAGTTTTAAGATTCTATACGCTAAATCAATCACTCTTTTTAAAATTGGTTTCATGTACAGAATTCACTCTGTTCCAGTTTAATTATATCTATAGATTAATATATTTATTTATTAAACAATAAAGAAACGCTTCTGTTAGATAGTACGTTATTTTTGCTATAGTTTTAGAAAAGTTTATACCATATTTTTACTTTCATCGTGTACGTGAGTCTGTCCATCCATCTGTCACGGCCGTATAGTTTCTTCAGTTTTGAACCTCTGTGAATGAAATGTTTCAAGTAGATGCTTCATATAGAGATCTCGGTTAATATGTACGTGTATTTAAAAAAAAATTAAGGTATTTTTCCTTGTGTGTGAAATGGGGTTGAAACTTTTTCGTGCATCTCAATATGTGGGGTATTGGATAGACTTTTGAAAATAAAATTTGTGTTCCATTCACCATTATTTAATTTGTTCCATTCATTATTATTTTATTGTGCGATATCCCCCATCAATCAAAATTTCCAACCACGAATTTGAACATTGTTAAAAAATTCCAGATAATAGCATTTGAATATAACTATAAAATGAGATTATTTTGGTTAACTTGTATTAACAACTTCCATAGATAAAGATAACTGTAACTAACCATACTTTATGCGTTTCCCCACACGTATTTGACAGTTTTTTTAGTATTACATTTATTGTAACACCCAATGTAATTGATAATAAAAGTAAAAAATTGTTTAAAAATAAAGGATTTTATTCGTACCGTTCACTTTTTTCATAGAAATCTTGAATTTAACCCTTAACCTTTAATTATCGACTATAAAAGATTTAAATTGATTCTTTTACGGTTCGAATTGAAACACTGCTAGTAATACCAGTATTAGCACCATGGACATATTTTTATTAAAGCTACTTTTCTTATATAGAAGAAATGCTTGAGCTTAGTAAAATGTTGTAACCGGAATTGAAGTTAATACTTAAATACGTGTAGCGTTCTAAGAGATACAAAAAAGGGTTCTCACCACGCCCTCTTTTCCCCTCTTTCCTACAGCCCTTAACGTATCGCAACAGATAGATAAATTTATTTACTCAAGCATTAGGCGCAATGAATACTTCACGCAGACAAGTACAAAAAATGTCGCTAGATAAATGCGATAAGCCAAAGCATTCAAATTAGAGTTGAAGCTAACAACATGTTATAGTTAGAGATGCAGTGGGTTATGGGTTTATATTTTTAATAAATACAATGCAAGAAAATTGTCTCAATGTTGCATCGGTCATTAATTGAAATTAATTTCAGTACAACATTGAGACATGTGTGACGTCCTTTTATTGATAGCCGAGTGTTATATTCAGATGTTGAGATGTACAGCAGGTCTGTAATGTTGGTACTTGAATTTATAGAAGTATTACATTGTCACTACTTATTTTTCGTAACAATATAAGCGTTTCGTATAAATTTCAAATTTCTTAATCAAGTTATATTAACTCAAAGTTGTAAGATAAATACATGAAATATACAATGACAAACACGTAAAAAGTATATTTAAATCATATTTATTAAGATATTGGAAGACTACTGACATCTGATATGACATATCAGATGAGGTAAATCTAATCGTGAGACGAGTTTTTGAGCATTTTCATTATTGTATATATTAAATAAAAGCTAGTTATTTTGTTTGAGTAAATTGAATATTTTTTCCCTTGTATATTTTTATTCATCAGTTAAAATTAATTGACTGACTTTTCCGATTAATTGTAAACCAAATAATTAATTTCAAACGTGTGTATGTTATTTGTAATATGGTAAAAAAAACTAAAAAAGAAAATTGAAAAAGTTCGTGTAGTACAATGTATTTTAACAATCAAGTTAAAATAGATAAAATGGAAAAAAATAACTATATCCTCTGCCTGGGAACGGTGCTGGAATGAAGTTAAACCTGCAACAAATCAACTTTTAAAGAAAATGTCGAGTCCATTATTTTGCTTCATAGTTGAGCAATATGGAAAATTTGGGATTACACAAGTGTTTCGGGTATTCTTTTAAAGTTGACATAGCAAAAAATAAAATAATTCGGCTGTTACTAAATATATACACAAAATATTATCAAAACGAATATCTTTAAAGGAAATTCAATTTTTTTTCGTATTTCTCAAATGTTTAATTTTAGTCTTTCCCGAAAGCAAGTGTTCAAAAAAATTATTATTAAAGTGTTATCTTAGCTTAAAATTAATTCATTACACGTAAAATATACTGGGAATAAAAAAAATGTTCGAAACTATTTCAAATTGATTTTTAAAATTATTCCGAGGAAATTGTTATAAATCGTCAAAAAGTAAGCTGATTATGAATATTTTTTTAACGTATCGAAGGATATTATGATAAAATTATTAAGTTCATTTTTCTACATGAAAAAATATTCAAACCACTAATGTGACTAACGATAAACGTAGTACGTTTAGAAGTATATCGTAAGATCGTCTAAAAAACAGTTCAGTTCGTAATTAAGTCGTCTTAAATAATTATATGTAAGCACCTCTTACTTACGTCTTAAACAGTTATACCTAATCACCTCTTAGTTACGTCTTAAACAATTATAAGTAAGTACCTCTTAGATCTCGCACACAATAATCTCATTCCAAACGCATTCGCCATGCAATGAAGGTAAATATTTCTTTGTTCTAAAATTGTCTTAGCATTCTACAGTTTCTTCTAAATTTAAAACAAATGCATTTTTTTTATTACACGTAATAATCAATTCATATAACTTCATCTACTAAAAATTCTAAAAAATATTTGCCTATATTTACATAGAAATTAAGACATTAAAATTAAGTTATTTGTTACAATATTAGAATTAAACCAAGATTCAAAGAAAAATTTATTTTTAATTGTTTATATATATATCATCATCATCATCATCATCATCATCATATATATTAATACGCTAAGGTTAAGATGTTACTCTCCCTTTTTAGAAAAAACCTCACAACTAATCCACATAAATTATATATCATTTTATAGATAATTGCTTGCTCTACCGGCATCCACAACTAAAAAATTTATTATTGCTATTGTTTTTGCAAATTAATTAATTATTAAAATTATATACACAAAACAGCAATGCTGCCATCTAACGGCTCAACGTCAATATAATTGACGGTCGGTAAAATTTTTGTTTAATTTCAAATCCACTCACGTATAAATAAAGTGGCGCTTTAGCTCAATGCTTTTGATACTTGCGCCTCTATATGTCAATTTTAGTAAAATATTTGTTTGATCTGTCATCTGAGCTTCGTAATGGAATAAAAACGTAATAAGCAGTGTGCAAAATTAGAAATGAATTGAATACCTGCAATCAATTTTGATTTATTAAATTGAGTTGAATAATTTATAATGCGAAGACTTCGCACGGGTCACGCTAGTATATATATATATATATATATATATATATATATATATATATATATAAATATACTCGTATTTGAAAGATTTTCGATGACGTTCTTTGAAAAAGTGAAAAATTAATTTTTGCTAAAACGTACTTATACCAATATTATATAATAGTGTTACTTAACACAATCCATGATTATTCTTGTAAAATGTAATAACTATTAACACGCAAAGAATCGAACAAGAAAAATTTGTAGCACTTAAACGACTGCGCTTATTGCAAGAGTTTAGAGTATGATTGTTATTGTTGCCGTAATGGCAAACGATACTTAACTATATAAATGTTTAAAAAGCTTATCTATATAAATGTTATAAATGTTAAAGATTGATAAATAAATAACAAATTATTAAACAGAAATAAAGTGTACGCCACTGTCACCTTTTTAATATTAAATTAGCACATTAATGATAACACTGCAAATCAGTCTGTCCTTGGAAAGATTTTCGATGCAATGGTATATATACGTATTTAGCTAATTTTCGAACATTGTTATATCTTAAATTACCTTGCTCCTGGAAGCAAGAATATTCGTGTGAATGGTCATCAGTAAACATATATATTTTAGAGTCTTTATTTAAAATGCCACGAGAGTAATTTAAATAAATTGAAAGTAGAATTATATAAACGTATTTTGTGTTATTATGTACTGATTTTTCTCAAAGTCGAAATTACCACCGCACTGATTTAATTTATGCCGATTACAACTAAAACTCCTTAACAAATTTAGCGGAACCGCGAAAACAGGTTTTATAGAAACGATCATTCAAAGTAGAATACATTAACGCTATTATCTACATTGACCTTGTCCTATTATCTTGCGACCAAGGATCTTGTTTGATTTTAACTACTTTAGATAAAATATTATCTATCTAACTAATTGTTTAATCTTTTAACACAAGAAATCATAAATTTAATTTTACATTTAATCCTAAATATAGGTAATTATGAAGACATTTATTACGAACTTAAACTTCGATACGAAATAGTATGTCGGCATTGATGGTCTAGTTTAATTTTAACTACTTTAGATAAAATATTATCTATCTGCCTAATTGTTTAATCATCATCATCATCATCATCATATATATTAATACGCTAAGGTTAAGATGTTACTCTCCCTTTTTAGAAAAAACCTCACAACTAATCCACATAAATTATATATCATTTTATAGATAATTGCTTGCTCTACCGGTATCCACAACTAAAAAAAATATTATTGCTATTGTTTTTGCAAATTAATTAATTATTAAAATTATATACACAAAACAGCAATGCTGCCATCTAACGGCTCAACGTCAATATGATTGACGGTCGGTAAAATTTTTGTTTAATTTCAAATCCACTCACGTATAAATAAAGTGGCGCTTTAGCTCAATGCTTTTGATACTTGCGCCTCTATATGTCAATTTTAGTAAAATATTTGTTTGATCTGTCATCTGAGCTTCATAATGGAATAAATAATGCGAAGACTTCGCACGGGTCACGCTAGTCTTTTAACATAAATCATCAATTTAATTTGAAATTTAATCCTAAATATACGTAATTATGAAGACATTTATTACGAACTTAAACTTCTATACGAAATAGTATGTTGGCATTGATGGTCTGGTTTAATTTTAACTACTTTAGATAAAATATTATCTATCTGCCTAATTGTTTAATCTTTTAACATAAATCATCAATTTAATTTGAAATTTAATCCTAAATATACGTAATTATGAAGACATTTATTACGAGCTTTTTCTTCTGTACGAAATAATATGTTGCAATTGATGATTTTTTATTAGTTTCGCCTATAAGTTATCATGAATATTTTAGAATATATATAATAATTGTTTAGTCTACAGTAATTAATTATTACTTGGTCCTACTGTTTGGTGCTGCTTGATAGTTTGTTATTATATCTTAACACATATTTTAAAACTTTGGTAACATCAGTATTTTTTGGATTTCCCAATATGAGATACCAAGTGTTATAAACTTATAACTACCAGGCCTGTGTACTTGTATATTTGTTTCAATAATTTGAATAATAATGGCTAACTATTTGAAAGTACTATTTGAAGTACTATATTTTATTATATTTGGCAAGCACTATTTGAAAAAAAACTAAAAAAAGGATTTGAGACGCAGGGGGAGTTTTCAGTTTAATAAATATTATAAATGGACATGAAATAAATGCTATTTTTGTTTTATTTTTACTGCATCTAGTTATGTGAAAAATCTTTTTTTTATCTGCCAAAGTAAAAAGAAATAAAACATGAACCAGTTTCCTCATGTAAAGAAACTATTTTTTTATGAAATATCGATTGGAGGAGCATTTTATAAATTCACAATTAAATTAAACTATGTGATCTAGTATTATTTCTACTTTCTTTAAGTTCTTTACCACGATATAGCATCTTAGCAAAAACATCATTGTTAATAACCCACCTGAAGATGCTGTAATACAACGAAACCTAGGTCGTGGTAAAGAACTTAAAGAAAGTAGAAACAATACTACATCACATAGTTTCATTTAATTGCGAATAATGAATTTCTATAAAATTAATGCCAAATATATTCAATATTTTATAAGTTATAAAAAATACCAAACCGTCGGACTGCTGAAGGTGCATTAGTACGAGTATGTAAACCGAAAGTACATTGGAATGGAGTTTACTGGATTAAAGTTTAGGAAAGACTGTTCATCCTGCTTATATTTATTCTCTCATAATTTCTTGTATTTATTTACTTAACAACCTGCTAAGTGAATGCATACTCGACCCACAATGTACTCGTACACTGAAGTAAAATATACGAACATTATGTTCTATATCTAGTATGAATTTGTTGCTGTATTTGTGTTGTATTTGTTGCTGCATTTGTTACTGTATTTGTTGTAGTTGTTGCTGTTCATACTTACTAACTAGTTGTTGCCTGCACTACATCACATCCACATGGGATTTTTCGAAGTATAGCCGAAAACACTAATAAAAATTCGTCTCTGCATTCTACATAATTCCTTAATAGTACCTAATTGCAGAACACTTTTTTATAGTTCGACGTTCCTATGTTATAAAAAAAAGTATTCCAAATCATACGTTTCTTAGAACTCTTCTTTCCACCCTTTTAACAATGGAATTTTGATGAATTTTTCACAGATAGGTTTCTAGGCTAATGCAGATTGTAAATATATGGAAATATTATAAAATATATCTATAATGATGAAAATATATAAATATATCTATTTATTTATTTTCATCTCCTTAGGGATGTAATTATGAGATAACCTTTAGTGAATATAAATGTTCTAAAGAGATTTACCTTACAAAGTTCATATTTCTAGAATTAATGGTTATGCATTGGTATATAAGTCAGATAATCATCGCAAAATACAGGAGATATATTGATGGTGTAGAACCAAAAGGGTCAATATGCGTTTTTCCCTTGCATTCTAAGCTTTGTAACTCTCTACATTAAATATAAACCGTTTGAAACGGTTACTTTTATGTTTCCTGGCTTATTTATTTATTTATGTTGTTATTTATAAAATAATTTTCATCATCAATTTCCGACTAAAGCATCATCATAAGTTATAACCGGAAACAAATATATGTGCCAAGTTTCAAGTCTTTAGCGCATCGAAAAGTGGGTGAAATAACGATTACAAAATTTGTAGAAGACAAGCAGACACCGAAGCAGCTAAAAATTTTAAAAACCAATTATATTGCATTGTATTCAAAGTAAATAAAATCTGACAAAGAGAACCTTATCTTCGTTAATTATCTTGCGAATTTGCAATAACGAACGGTTTTAGCTACTTTGTGACTGTAATATTTTTTGTTTCATTTCATTTTTTGTTTTTGACTATAACATCATTTGTTATTTCAAAAAAAAAAGGTTTTTTAATTTTATTTAGACTCGTTTTTTCAGACTTCATGTAAAAACTATCTAATAGTTACTAATTATTGCCCTAGATTGGAACTCACGGAATAATCAAGAAGTACATGACAGCCGAACAGCAATATCTTTCAATCACATGACAGTTTTCGATGAGGTTTTCATTATAAAGTGGCTGTCTTCTTATTCTCAAAAATATCTGGAATAAACGTAGTCAAGCTACGGCAAGAGAAATTTGAGCATTACTTATTTAATGTTTTATTACTCAAAAAGTATTAAATTTATTTAGGTAATTTTTTTTTATTGTTAACTAATTCAAAATAATCCAATAAATTGGATTCACTTACCTGCGTTTCAGCGCTATTTGAACATTCTTATTGCATCTCAGACTAATTTTAAAGAGAGAAAAGAGTTATTTTTTTTACTTAATGTCTTGTCTAAAAAGGCCATGTTCGATTGGCATAAAACTGGCACTTTCACGTAACTAGTGTCCAAGTGGACATAGGCTATATACTATCTATTCAGAACCTGTAGGTAATGAACAATAACGATTTAAATGTAGAGTGCCAAAGTTTTCCGAATGAATTTTTGAATTAAACTTTTAAACCATTGTACCTATGTTTAATATAAGGGGATGTTGTAGATAACATGATCATCTGCAAAAAAAATTAACGGTATATTATTAGCCTTATGTTGTATAATTCGGTTTACGTATACGTTAGCTAATGCACGATACTAACCATTGTTTTAATGTTCGCTTTAAAAATCGGCATGTTGTATCGTACTATCTTTGTCCTAACCTTTATTGTTTATTAACTCATTGCTATTTTTCGTTGTCTTGAGAAAAAAGAATACATCATATAATTTTATGAGCAGAAAGAAAAGGACGGAGCTATTTCATCGACGATGACAAATCAGTACTTTTTTTTTCTTTAGATATAGAAGTATTTAGGTAAATATTATTTGATAGGTATACGAGACATTCCTTAATTATCGTGTACGAATTTTATTGGCCGTAACGATGTTTACATATAACGATGTTTGTTGGTATGTAATTTAAAACATAACATAATTTTTATAAGGTAACTAAAAAAATTAGTCATTTTTATTTTTCAATTCGTCCTATTTATTGTTTTAGTAAGGCTAAATTTACTAAACTATCGAAAGAAATATTTAAATAACCTATAAAGCCAGCCGTAACATCCACTATTTTGCCTACCTTTACATAAAGTGACATAAGGCACACTATTCCAACGGATATAGCTGTCAAAATAAAGGTTTCATGATTATACAACATGTGGACGTCTACTTAAAGGCTAATAACTCCGTGATGTTGGCATTATTCATGAAGTAACATAATAAAACATGGCTGATTATCTGTCATGATATATTTTCTAAATAGGGCTGCAAAATGGGACTGTAGAAGTATTATGAACTTATATAACTTATTAAACTATTGCAAATGCATCAAAACAACCTGCAAAATAATTGTACTCAAAACAATCCAATTGTGTATATAAGTAATAGTTATAAATTGTTTGTTATAGTAATTTTTACATTAAAAGATTAGGGTTTACCGTTTTGTACTAAAGCTAATAATAAATAACTAAACTATTAACATTAAATAACTATAAAAAAAAATATGAAAACAAATAGCAATCATGGTCTCTTGTTTATCCAGGCAAAGCCGGAAGGGCAACTAGTAAATAAGTAAAGTGACTAATCTAATCACCAGTACATCTTTCCGTTGCTTGAAGAACTTGCCTGACAGTGACAGAAAATAATATATGTAGATTGCTCCAATCGAAATTCACATCTTTTTGATCCAGTTGACACTGTCTATATTAATCAAACTACAGTTTCAGTTTATAGTTGTACAACCTTTACTATCTGACAAACCGATGCAGATGAGTTTGGAGTATATGATTGTAACGATAAGTTTAAATAAATGATTAACATTAAGACAGATTAGAATAACAAATTAACCTAAAAGAGGATGTCTTGACATAAACTCATTGATCTCAACAATGACTCATCTATAATAACAGAATTGATACGCTCAAATCTCCCGCCATAATTACGGATACGATCTAAACGATACAACGACTCGTATTGTAATTCCTCCATTGTTTTGTTATGTAAATAGGAACGAGCACATACGTTAGACATGGACGGTATACACGTTAACCTTCAAATAACGTAATTATAATATTTAAACGTAACATCATAAATTACGTGAAAACAAAAAAAGAGGCCGAAACCCACCACGACCTTGCGCAGAGACAATATTTCGAAATGCAAATAAGCGTATCAAAATCATTAGCCATTGTGTGGCTGCATGCCGAGCTCATATTTAACAACTGAACGTTTTCGCGTGATGGCGGCCAGTGGGGGCACTTCCGGGCGGACCGAGTTGGTCTCTATGGTCGCTACGCAACTTCCTGCGCGCGCTTCTGCCAATGTCGCCATGACGGCTGTTGGTATTTTGGAGTATGACGCGCTATCTTGTAGCGGCATTCGGTTTTATAATTTGGAAAGTATGACAATTAAGCGGATTAGCAGGTGAAGTTATTCGTGTCAGTGTAACAGATGATGTCTATTATACTATAATACTCATATAGGTCATATATTGTATAATTGAAAGCTATATTTACAGTTTAAATAAGTAACACCTCGATTAAGCAGGTTTTTTTAAGGGTATACTATTTTAGTTTGGTGATGGTATTTGATAAGCTTAAGTCCTTAAATATATTATATCAATAAAAATGTCAATTTTTTTAATTAAGTGTTCTCGTAACTGATCACCTGAATTCGTATTTTTATAGCGGTAACTCACTTGATTAGATAATATAATAAGTAAAATTATTCAACATTTATTTTTAAGAATAATCGTTTTATTACTAGTTTTCTTTAAAAGTAATTTAATTAGATTCAAGAATTAATATCACTGATCCATGCACAAAGAGAAAAATTATTACGATGTGACATTTGCGTGTCTCTTTGGTATTTTTTGACGTTTGTCGTTGACAAAAATGACATTTAGTATTTAATTTTTAAAATGTGAAGTAAAGCATTTAGTTTTATTTTTATTCGAAGTAGAATAGGAATTATTATTTCAAAATAGTCTAGAAACTTCGGCATATATCCATTTTTCCTGTTAAAACAACGGCATATTTATTTGTAAATTTATTACTAAATGTATTCAATTGTTTTGCAAAATGGCATCAAACGAAGTTTCTAATTTGAGTTTATAAATATATTTATCCATTCTTCTTCTTTATTTGAAAATAGCAGGATCATAATTGTAACTCCTCATAAGTTATTGTATCAGGATAATAACTGTAAACCCTAAAATTGAGAAGTTAGAATCAGTAAAGAGTTTTTAATTAAAAAACTCGTGTGTTTTAATTTGAATATTTTATCATTGCAAATCAGTCGTTGTATGTACTGAATCTAATAAACGAGTAAAGTGTTTGAGGCTTTCCTAAAAGTGTTTGAGTGCCTACTAAATAACACAAATATAGAAAGTCAACGTGTGGTTGGATTCGGGCTGGAGTATTTTCATCGGGCTTCGGAGATTTCCGACTCCTCTTTTGAAGTAACCCCTTGGAATTCACGAGACTTACCTGGAGTTAAAGATCATCAAGTCAATAAGTGCTGAGTAAGGATAAATGATATAAAGGCTATAGATACAAGTTGATGTAAATAACGGTTCATGTAATCATCCGCTTTTCTAGCCAGTAATTATTAATTAACTTTTTAATCTAGAAAAATATTGTCTGTATCAATTTTAATATTATTCTAGGATATCGTTGATTTTGTTTTGAAGCTTGAAAAGTATTAATTTGGCCTTGAAAAGTATGTATTTAATTAACTATTAATTTGGGATAACATTTTTCATATTATCTTATGCGCCTCACCATCACTTTTATATGGAACCTGCCTCGCCTTTGCAAACACATATCTTAGTGTGGGCATAGATAGTGATTAAAATATTTATTTATGCTTCACCTCAAGTATTTGTTGGCTAGGTACCTGTTTAGGTATTTATTGGCTAGGTTACCTAGGTATTTGTTGGCTAGGTACGAACAGACTACGTTTAGGAACATCTAACGTTACATGACTTCTTAAAAATGAAAATCTTAATGTAAACAATTGTTCTGTATATATTATTTTTACTGAATTAATATTAATATATGTTATTTCCCCGTAATTTCAGAAATTATGCTGATAAACACATTTTATTTGAATAATAATTTATGGCAAGGGAGAATTTGAATAACACCATTCGTTCACTCACAGACCATACTATAGCGGTGAGTAAAACCAGACCGTCCTGCATCGATGCGTCGACCTTATGAACACATAAAAAGTGCCTCGATTTTGTTACACTTATTCAAAATTACTCTTATAAAATCTAAAATATACATCCAAATAGTTCGATGTACGTAATATAAATATAATTATATTACATACGTCGAACTCGGATAGAATATAATATTTTAATAGAAAATGATTTTTTTAATTTGAACCATTGCGTTACAACTTTTTTCGATAGTGTAGGTTTACTCTAGTAGAAAGATATGCAATATCCTAGACTTTCCTGTAGAACTATTTACGGCAAACAATCTCTCCATATGTTGTTTTCACATATCTCAATATGGCTTACGCAACGCACGGCAAAACATTTTCAAGGGGGCTGATTTTTTCGCGTGTTTCTGCAGAAAAGGCGTCAGATAGGCTAATTTATATAAGATATACACAAACCTTTCTTAAGAGTCAGTGATTTTTTTGCATCTTTCTTCAGAAAAGTCGTCAGATAGGCTAATTTATATAAGATATTCATAAACCTTCCTTACGAATCAGTGGTAAAAACGATTTTAAACCGGAGTAAAGTCCGTTCAGCAGTTTCTGAGATTACGGCGCACGGACAGATCGATACGGTGGGGTATTTTGTTTTATACTGTGTATTGAATTACATTAACACGAAATTCCTTTCTGGGCAGTTTACCTGTTTCAGGAAAGCTCAGAAATAAAAAAGTTAGATGTTCATATGTATACTACATCCTTATTAGTTCCAATATTAAGGTAAATTTTCTGAATATAGAAACAACATTGATACTAAATGGAAGCTTAATGATGCCAGTTTGTAGCGGATAGTAATATTTCTGAAAAAACCAAGAGGTTTAGAGTAGCACTTGTGTTTCAACTTCTAGAATATATGAACAAAATTTATATCAAAAATATTAGCCCTAAAAGTGGGACATATTTTCCTTGCATCGTACCCTGAAAGTTTACTCCTTTCTAATGCCAGAAAAGACGTAGTTACACTTTAAATTTTAGGTATTAAACACTCTGGAAAAAATGTAAACATCACATGCATTTTTTAACATTTTAAGTGTGTACGTTATGAGATATACTGAAAAATATATAAATTTTTACGAAAGTACTTAACGTAAAATTATGAAAAACAGGATTTTCCGAACTCTTAAAGGTTAGAGAAAAATTATAACATTGATTCTATAGCCAATTACCATAGGCGATAGAACTTTTAGTCTATTGGGCAAACTGTAAGTTCTTATTTAAATACTACTTTTAATTATGGTCTATAATAACATAAAATTTTCTCCTGACTTACAAATATAGGATCCGAACAAATATAGGATCCGAACCCATAAGCAACAGTGTACCATTCGATATTTTAGAGCCTCGCCGATATGATCTATTGATAGTAAATGTAAAGTTTTGATGACGTAAACAGCTTAGAACAGCATGGCATTTTGGAGTGCGTTTTTCAGAAATTTGCCTTTCTTCGGAATGCCTCTAAAAACTTATATATATATGTGTGTGTGTGTGTATTCTCAACTTTAAACTCTGTCAACTTTCAAGGTTTGCTTTTCATTTGTGCCAGTTTAAAGAGCTACGTCCAAAATTACTTGCCGCAATGAACATGTTAATCTTTATCTCATAAGTAGTAGTGAACAGTGGCAGTAGCGAAAACTTACTGCCACTGTTCAGCATTATTTCAAAATTATGTTTGAAAGGATTTGACACGACAATCAAATTTACCCAAAATTGCTAGGATATATAAGGGTAATTATGCTTACAGATTTATAATGCAATCATTTTTAAGTCGCAAAACTGGAGCATACAATTCCGTTTAGATAATATTACGAACATCGTTAATAAATTGACCGCAAATGATAATTATTTATGAAGAAAGACGAATAATTGAAAACTACAACAAAAACATGTTATAATAGACTTTGTTCTCATGTTATACTAGTTATACTAGACTTATGGTTATGAATAGTAACAGTAGATTGCTGTCAATTTTCGATCACGCATATCGAACTCGTCAAAAAGAAATTCATGTTCTTTTATCAAAAGCTTCACAGTTGAGAGGTCTGTGTGATAGAAGACTGATACAAACTATCAAACATAAAACATTATATTTTAAACAGATAATTTTATTTCAATTTACTTTTCATAGCAGTCGTAATGTAAGTGTCCACTTATATTAGATTTATGAAAATTCATGACGTTCTATTCAATATAATATACTGATTTCAACGGTATAACACTTATTAAAATCAGTTGAGCCATTTCATCACTACTAGGTAATACAGAAATTCACACATCTACGTACATTAATGTTAATATATAACACTCCTTTTTGCGTAGTTGTTTAATAAAGGCGATTTAAAAAAACAGTCTGAATTACTTTTTATCTAGGCAAAGCTGGAACAAACAGCTATTTTCTAACACCTTTTGCTATCAATGTTACATTCAGCACCTTTACTTTGAAATCCAAAATCGAACCGTTACGAAAGCCCGCGAGCGATTGGGAAAGACGCGCGACCGTGGAACGCCTGGCATCACGCCAAGTGACGCGTGAAGCGGATGTCCTGCATACAGGTTCCCGCCTCACAGTGCGACAGTGCAACTGATGCAGAGTGTGGCCGGTAATGGTGATGGTCATCCGTCTGTTTGTTTAGAAATTTGGTCCTCTTTTATCGATTGTTTTTTTATGCGTGCGGACACCGTCACGTCCAACAAATGACATCAAATCTACAAACTACTTGTGCAAAAAAGCAACTTCCAGTAAATAATATGATCACGAAGCATAGACAGAAAAATAATAAAATCAAGAATTATAGAGGAATCTACTTAAACTTTATTGTTTCTAATTTTAATGAAGGGTTGTCTCTGAACAGTTATAAAAAAATACTAAAAAATTTAATTCCAACAGAACTAAAAACGTTGAATTCAACTTTATTCGTAGCACGTAACAACGTATATTTTAAAACAGCTTTAACCCGCGACTACTTAGTTTAACCATTTGTTAGTCTCGGTAAGATAATAGACGGTTAAAAATAACGTATAATCAGTCAGCCGACATTATTTGTTTACTTCTCAACATTTGTGGTCGTCCCTCGACATCTCAAATACATTTCAGTTTCTTTTCTAGACAACACAAAAGTGCAAAATTGTTAAAATTGTTTATAATAGTTGCTAAGCGGCCCGATTACAAACAAACAAACGTAAAAACATACCAAAATATTTTAGATTTTTCAAGAAGATTCAATGCTAACTATTTTTTCTTCGACTTAATTAATTTTAATTTTTAACTCGTTCAGCGTAAATGTCGAAACTTTGTCGTCAAAATTATTTTATACTGTGCGACTACTATCGATACATTATTTAGGATAAAAAAGTGTCATAATACTTCTATTTAGTTAAAAAATAATTAAAAATAAAATAAAAAAAGGAGTTAAGCAAAAAAACTTTGTCAACTTTGAAGGTTTGTTTTTCATTTGTGATAGTTTAAAGAGTTAGGTCCAAAATTACTTGCGGCAATGAACGTGTTAATCTTTATCTACATTCGTTGACTGTTTCTTCGTGATGCGAATACAAACAAACATATGAGTAAACAAAGATATGGACAAACAGAAATTTAAAAAAAATTCCTGTTTTCTACAGCCTACAGTCCCGGACCATTTTTAAATATTTAACAGGCTCCGTTGAGCGACATTCAGGAGACTTCCCCACATCTTCTTTTTCAAAATACCCTAGTATCTGAAAACGAAAGTCTTCAACTAGTGTGTTATGCTAGCAATGTCATACAGAAGTAATACGTATAGGGAGCCGTTTGCTACTGGCTTCGTAAAAACCTTCAAATCACTTAGTGAGTTATGGAAAGAGCTCTGATTGAAGGGGTCTCTATTAAATACAATCCATAATAAGGAGATTGCTCATAGTATTAATAAGTTAAAATAGCAATGAGAGGCCGTATAACGCATAGAACAGGTGACCGATGAGGGAGAAAGGTTCTGAAATGACGACTACGTAATGGCAGATGTAGAGTAAAACGATCCTTGCTAGATGAACCAATGACCTGAGAAAAGTCACAGGAAGACGTTGAACGTAAGCGGCACGGCATTTCTAGTGATTTATGGGCCAGGCCTATGTTCAAGTTACGACGTCTTTCGGCTCATGTTGATAATAGTGATGTGCAGGCATTTTACCTTAATTCTTTTATTATATGCGCTGTTATGTTATCACCTAGTTAATTTAATGATTTCATCATTTATAGTAGACATTGGACACGTTTAAAGTTTTTTATAAAATCTCTCACTAATCTCTGGTTCACTTTCTAACAACTTAAAACTTGCTGATTATTTAGGAGAATCCAAAGGTAAGGTCTACTAATATATTATATCTAAATATTTCAACCCGACAAGACATTCAAATATCTAATTAATCTGACAGTGACATAAAATTTACAGAACAGTTTAGTGATATTGTGCCATATAGAATTGCATCATATTTCAGACATGAGATAATGTGGCTACGCGTTTTTATTAGTATTAAAAGCATTTCCAAATGTTGCCAGACAAAATACACATAAATTTAATAAGTCGTATAATTGCGGTAACCACAATATTTCCTTTTTACTGGGGAAAGTTATTCAAGTCTACAATATGCAATGAGAATCCGATTGTCAACCGCTTACTGTGATTTATATAAACAAAGTGTGGTGATAGTACAGTAATTTATTAGCTTCCTTATAATTCATTAATAATTTTGTAGCGTCTATCGTCCACAAAATCTTCGCAAACACCTTTAACTTTTACATTTTTACATAAACAAATATGATCGAATGTAAAAATATCTTGCATAAACAAATATGATCGAATGTAAAAATATCTTGCATAAACAAATATGATCGAATGTAAAAATATCTTCAGATCCATAATTACATAAAATTATGTAGAATATGATTATATAAGCAGACCTATTACTTTTTTAACAGTTCTTTGATCAAACAAATCTCAGAAATCGGCAAGAGTGACAAGACCAAAATGAATTCTGTCGTTTTACGAATATAGAATGGAATAGGCTAATCCGATTATTAATATGGAATTTTATTTTTTATTATTAATATGGCACCATTATTAATATGGAATGGAATAGGAATCCCATTTTCCTTACATTAATGCTATTCCATTCACACTTATGTTATTTTCCCTCACCTGTTATATAAACAGGGAAACTTTAATCATTATACGAACTTTAATCATTAATATAACTAACTAGTTGGCCTGTGCGAACAATTCGCATGTCACCAAATGGTAATTTGATTTAATTTAATTGAAGCCTTTATTTCCCAATAAAATATCAAAACAAAAAGCTTCCACACGATAATTTAATTTAAGGCTTTATTTCCAAATAAAAGAGCAAAACTAAAGAAGTACATATAGTACTTTACAGTATTTGAATGAATAAGTCGTACTTACATTCAATTGAATATTAATCTAAAATACTTTAACTAAATCACTAAACAAAGATGTTTATATATATATATATATATATATATATATATATATATATATATATATATATATATATATATATATATATATATATAAATAAAATTAAATAAAAATATACTTTATTTGGAGACCCAAATAATTTTGTGAAGGTTCAAATAATATTTACACTCAAGTCATTGGGGCACCCATTATCCGATGAAGATGGGGGGAGGCTCCCATGTCTTGTCATTCCTTTCTGTCCTTCGTGACCCTAGTTCATGTGGGTCCTGCGACAGGTGCAATATCTTCACTCCAGCTACAATAGGGATGAGCACGGCGACGAGGTTCGCGTCCTGCGTCCATCTGTAACGCGTGTCACAGAGCCCGCCCAGCGCCACTCTAATTTACAGGCTACTTCTGCCACATACCTTAAATCCTTAAGTTTTTCTAAAACACTATATCTTACTCTGTCCTTCAAACTAAGTCTCATCATGCTCCTCCCGGGTGCTCTCTGGAATCTTTGTAGTTTTTGAGTTATTTCCTTAGTCAGAGCCCAGCTTCGAAAACCATATAATAAAGTAGGTATAAAAACTGTGTAAAATGCTTTTTTCTTTAGGGAAGTCGGTAAATTGCATTTGAATATGTGTTTTAATGACCTGCCGAATGGTAATAGATATACCTAATGTTAAAATAAGTAAGTGAAAATTATTTAATTTTGAAAAGTAATAATGAAAGCCTCATAGTAAAAAATGTTATTGTTAGGTACAGCATGTTTTATTGTAAAACATTAAAAAAACAGATACTGGCTTTCTCAGATATGTTTTTTTAAAGTTCTCAGTTTACAACATTTCTTTAAAAACAATATTAGATGTAACAATGTGATGATTGTTTACTTTTTGGCTCTATGTATCTTACATGACATCAATATCGTTGAATCTACGAACTCGTGAAAAAACCACGTAAAGTCCATGAGAAAAAACTGGTCCTGGTAAATACGACCCTGTTCTTTTGAGCTTCTGACCTTGTGCTTGACGTTAATTTATTGTTTATACTTTAAACGCTGATTTAAATGAGTTGCACTTATTTTGCGGCAATGAGCGGCAAAGAATGAATGTTTGTTTAAATAATTACTGTTTGACTGAAAGAGATTGTCAATAGATGGCGTTGTTTTAAGTAATTACCGTTTGAAGCACTGTCGCGTTGTTAATCAAATTGTCAATAAGTGACGCTGTTTATAACGTAACACCTTTGAGAAGTAATAGAATTAAAAAATAATTAAGAAGTTAATTTTGAATTATTTGTTAATTTTTCGTCATTAGCAGTGAAGGTAATCTTCAAAGTTGTAACTTAATCATTGGTTTTGATGAAGTATTAAAAATAATATAGAATTTTTAGAAATAATATATAGTAATACTATTAGAAATAATATATAGTAATTTTACATACACACTCAAAAACAGAATATCAACAACATATATAAATTATGCCCTTACCGGAAATATACCTTTCATTCGTTTTATAAGGGTATGAGGTGTGTAATTAATATAACGTCATTGACTGCACCCCTGTTCAACTAGTACAGTCACATAAGGTTATTAACCAAAACAATTCCAGCTTAAAAATGATGAATAATTGAATACTTGTATTCAGACGTGGTGGGGTGTTCCACTTGGCAGCGTACATCACCGACACCAGGGGTCACACAGTCCACCCAGACCTTCCTGCCGGTCCATTGTTTTAATATTAATATGGTTGTTGAACGTACGCTTTTTTTTTAAATCCATGTAAATTCAGTATGCTACCACGCTCGCGGCAGCATATTCATTATCAATTTCAATTATCTCATGTCTTCGTCATAAGCTACGTAATGGCAATTAAAAGATGTACAACTCTTTATTCTTTCCAACATTGAAAACGCATCCTTTTCATAATCGCAGTCACAATCTTGCTTGTAGATTTTGCAAATTCACTTCTGATGTTTGTACGATATGTTTTCTTAATTAGCTACTGGTTACGAGTATAGCTGTTTTAACATTTGCCATTTCACCGTCGAGGATCAAGCGACGAACGGTCGAGTGCTCGAAGATTGTCCCGTAAATTATCATGATGCCGTTCGGTGACACCACGTTGGTATCACATGAACACTATCGGACAAACGCCTATAACACGAGGTTGGTGTCAAATGAAAGCTATCGGATAAATACTTGCATATATTTACACATATCCTCAAATTTTCGCCAAAACGAGAGGATAGGATTAAAAACTTACAAGATTTGATTAGATTGGATCCAGATTAAAAGATTTAAAACGGTTCCGAATTCTATTCCAAACGTAAAGTCAAAATATGGTATTTGGAACTTTTGTTCTTACATGAATACGTTGTTACCTATTTAGGGGTAGTTCTAAGAGGCAAGTCAGGGTAAGTTTTAAGTGAAAAGGTCAAGTGTCTCAAAAGCTCTCTGTTATATAAACTAAAATAATTTTCTTCCATCACTTGCAATCTGCGCGCTGGGTCCCGTCGCTTCGTCGTCAGCGGCGATTAAGAATACCGAAAAGGATGACGGGCTGACGGGTATTGCCGAAACAAAGATCCCAGTCATTTACCATCCGCTTTCAAATAATTACAGTTTTGCGTGAAAAAAAATTTGCGTTTACAATAAATAAATCCCAGGGGCAAACTTTAGAATGGTTGGAATCGGATTGAGGTCAAAATGCTTTCTTCAAGGGTAACTATGTGTAGGGTTGTCGAGTGTTGAAAATTTAGGAAACTAGTATATTTTACTCCCACAAAATGATAAAACTTTAAATATAGTGTATAGAGAAGTTATTACCGATTAATTTATTAAAAAAATCATTGATTATTGAAGATATTTGGCGTTAATTTTGTAGAAATTCATTATTGACAATTAAATGAAACTATGTGATGTAGCACTATTTCTACTTTGTTTAAGTTCTTCACCACGACCTAGGTTTCGTTGTTTTACATCTTCAGGTGGGCTAATAAAGAATATCTTTGCTAATATCCCACCTGAAGATGTTGTAATTCAACGAAACCTAGGTCGTAGTAAAGAACTTAAAGAAAGTAGAAATAATACTACATCACGTAGTTTCATTTAATTGTCAAAAAAAATTATTTCAAAATAAAAAACACAACAAAAATATGTAGATATATATGTATATATATATATATATATATATATATATATATATATATATATATATGTATTTACTTATGGTACATTTTGAAATAAGTGAATATTTCCTAATTTCAGATATAATTGTTTGATTGAATAGTTTTAATTTTTAAATTTACCCATAGCACACTTACTGTACTTGTTTTTCATTACATTTGTTACACGGTTTTGTGACACAACTCGTTTTAACTTCTGCGTGGTGTGGAGATTCAATTTTAAAATATTGTTACGAAACCTAAATAAAAATCATTAATTATGCATTTGTAAACGATATACGTACATTTTGAATTTTTTTTCTTATTTATTAATTACTATAATTGAAATATTATTTACACTAGCGTGACCCGTGCGAAGTCTTCGCATTATAAATTATTCAACTCAATTTAATAAATCAAAATTGATTGCAGGTATTCAATTCATTTCTAATTTTGCACACTGCTTATTACGTTTATATTCCATTATGAAGCTCAGATGACAGATCAAACAAATATTTTACTAAAATTGACATATAGAGGCGCAAGTATCAAAAGCATTGAGCTAAAGCGCCACTTTATTTATACGTGAGTGGATTTGAAATTAAACAAAAATTTTACCGACCGTCAATCATATTGACGTTGAGCCGTTAGATGGCAGCATTGCTGTTTTGTGTATATAATTTTAATAATTAATTAATTTGCAAAAACAATAGCAATAATACATTTTTTAGTTGTGGATGCCAGTAGAGCAAGCAATTATCTATAAAATGATATATAATTTATGTGAATTAGTTGTGAGGTTTTTTCTAAAAAGGGAGAGTAACATCTTAACCTTAGCGTATTAATATATATGTTGATGATGATGATGATGATGATATCTCGTTCCTATTCTGCGGAATAATTTTTGGACTTAACTTAACAGTCAAATTGGGCATAACTTTACCATACTAATTTTTGTATGTAACATAACAGTCGAAATGTGATAGAGATTAATATCAAACTTTTAAAAGAAATTGTGGACCAATGCTTTGTGATCCAGAATCTCCTATAGATAGCATTTAGTTTACTTCTTGAGTTTCTATTAATACTCAATTGGATTGTTAAAAAATATTTTATAATTTTTATTTAAACTGTAAAAAGTTATTAAAAGCTTCTATTTCTTTATTTTTTATAAAATATCTTAAAATTTTCTTTGACGATACCGTATTCAAATATTGCATCATATATAGAAATATTATTACACAGTAACAAGCTACAATGTAATAGATGGGTGAGTTGTGAAAATATTTTGAAAGTATTCCTATTGCGTTTATATTATTATATAAATATCTGGCTGCTACGTTTCTTAGTTAGCATATATTTTTGATAGCAACATTAAATAGCTATAATGTCAGTTGCCAGTAGCAGAAAGAATATGCACACTTAACGTTTCTTTTTTACAATTTATTCCAAGCCCCTATACTCCAGGATAAATGGAAAATGTAGTGGGTTACAAAACATAGTTTCCAATAACTATTAACAAAACATAGTTTCCAATATATTAAAAAATTATTATTAAAATGTATAGTTAATTGATAATAGAAGTTTATTATGTAATAATTCCCCCCTGAAATGGAAAAATGCTGAATAAAAACGATTTGTTTAAGTAATAATTGTTTGATGTGAAACTGTAATGGTGCGTTAGGGTGGGAGTTAAAATGTTCAAATTGCAAGACATTAGGCTATTATCGTGTATCGTCGGCTTTTTCCGACTTAATTCCCCAATCGGCCATCTTCGTCGTACAGTCTGCTCTTTCTGAGTTGATTCGGCCAGCTTGGCGTCTTGTCTGCCAATTGGCCAGTTTCATGGCTTGTCGGGTTCTCGCATATCACGCATATAAATATATAGTTGAGTTCATACGGGATTTCAACCTGGGACCTCTCGCACCCTAAGCGAAAATCATACACCCCGACAAGCCATGAATGTGTTTTCCTGTTTCGTAATAAGTTATGAAATCTTGTATTATTCATTTTACACCGCATGTCCTTTAAAGAAATTTAAAAAAAGTAACAACCTTTACGTACAATGTAAATACAGGCGACTTTTAGTACACGCTAAAGCTTTTAAAGGTTGTTCGTATATTTTCATAGTCCTGTTTTAGTTTTTTAAACTGTTATTTTTCCTCGCCCTTTAGTGGAAAATTTTAATTAGGTAAGTAGGTTTACGGAAGAAAAGCATTGTAATTTGTTTAGTTTTACCTACAAATTATTTCTTCCATGAGATCAAGAGTCACATTATAGGTTATTATATAGATTTTAAATTTACACTTTATAGAATAACACTCTCGCAGTCAACATCATTTCATTTCTTTCACATAAATATGTTACGTAGTTTAACAGCTACGAGGAATATCTATATCTACATACATACCTGCATAGAGTGTGTTTTGGATCGCCATAATCAAATAAAAATAAAAATATCTAGAATATGAGATTTTAACCAACTGTTACAGCCTTTTTAGGTAATATTACACAAACTTTTCAGGTTATATGATATTAGATGGAACCTATTTATACCTCATAAAATAAAAATAATTATTCTTTCGTAAGGATATTTTTGCCTAATTTTTTAAACTAAAAGATAGAGATAAATAAAATAAAAGTTCACTTTAACAAATTCTCTAATTTAATAAAAATAAAGAGGAGACGTATTTTATAATGTTGCGACGAATAATGTAACCGACTTTACAGCAACCTTATTGAGACGATGAGTATAAATACTTTTTGTAAAAAATGGCTGCCACTTTACTTGAAGGTTTACCATGCTATAAAACTTATATTACGACGAAAAATGTAACCGATTTTAACGTATTTCTGACGGTAGTAGTCGGTAAGAAGTCACTCGTAAGTAAGTTGGGTGAAGAGGTAGTAGTTGAAATAAATACAAACGAAGACGTGAGAAGATCACGGGCTAAGAACACCATTGTTAAAGAACTTTACACTTAATTCACAAACATATAACAACAAATAAAAATAAATGAAAATCCGACTTTACAGCAACGTTATTGAAACGATGAGTATAAATACTTTTTGTAAAAAATGGCTGCCACTTTATTTGAAGGTTTATCATGCTATAAAACTTATATTACGACGAAAAATGTAACCGACTTTACAGCAACGTTATTGAGACGATGAGTATAAATACTTTTTGTAAAAAATGGCTGCCACTTTATTTGAAGGTTTACCATGCTATAAAACAAGCAATGAGGAAAGTGAGAGCCTATCCATTATTTAGATAAAACTAAAGATGACCGATGAGTCCAGAAAACTCATACGTATTTCTGACGGTAGTAGTCGGTAAGAAGTCAGTCGTAAGTAAGTCGGGTGAAGAGGTAGTAGTTGAAATAAATACAAAACTTATATTACGACGAAAAATGTAACCGACTTTACAGCAACGTTATTGAGACGATGAGTATAAATACTTTTTGTAAAAAATGGCTGCCACTTTATTTGAAGGTTTATCATGCTATAAAACTTATATTACGACGAAAAATGTAACCGACTTTACAGCAACGTTATTGAGACGATGAGTATAAATACTTTTTGTAAAAAATGGCTGCCACTTTATTTGAAGGTTTACCATGCTATAAAACAAGCAATGAGGAAAGTGAGAGCCTATCCATTATTTAGATAAAACTAAAGATGACCGATGAGTCCAGAAAACTCATACGTATTTCTGACGGTAGTAGTCGGTAAGAAGTCAGTCGTAAGTAAGTCGGGTGAAGAGGTAGTAGTTGAAATAAATACAAACGAAGACGTGAGAAGATCACGGGCTAAGAACACCATTGTTAAAGAACTTTACACTTAATTCACAAACATATAACAACAAATAAAAATAAATGAAAATCAGAGTAAAATTTTCACAATGTCTAGTAAAACTTGCAGCAAAATATTAATCCGCACCTGGAGTTAGAATTTATTAGGAAAATGGAGGAAAATTAATATTCCTGCGTCAAAACTTACTCATTCTATACTTTGATTAGATAAGACAGTATGTACTTATGCTTCAGATCAATCAATCTACTTTTCAAATAAGTTGTTAGTATAATTGGTAAACATGTAGGAATATGCCTAATACTGAATGATCCTAGAATATTCGTTACTACCCTTAAATGTCTTTTAAACTTCGATGAGAACTGTGAAATAGTTTACCTTAATCGACTTACCGACCACACGTACTTATTTACGTACCTCAGAAAGAGACCAGAGACTGCCATTAACACCATCTTAACCAATTTAGTCGTCATGCTTCGTTTGTTTTACTTTCCTTTATTAAAAGATTTCCTTCAAAGAAATTCGGTACTCCAAAAAACGAACCGAACAGTGTAGATATAGATGTTCAGGAGTCTCCAAGATCTAATCCAATAAAATTTACGCACGTGTATGCTCACCGGTCGGAGACCACCTCTGCTCCGTTGGACCGGCACAGATACAAGCAACAAACTTATTACGGGGTGATAACCGCGGCCCGCGAAATGAGATGTTCGCACCGACAGGAAGTTGGCGAACTGTCAGGCGAGGTGGCGTCTAGCGGAGCGAGGGCCACTGCACCCGCGGGTCGTCGGACGCGGCTTGACTTTAGGGCGGGGCAGCACTGTACTCTGCTGCGGCTGCGGTAGCGATGTGTTAAGTTGATTGACCTTAAGGGGAATGGACTAAAAGAATAATTGTTATAAGAGCCAGTAAAGAATAAAGGAAACAATGCACCTGTCGTGTTTTTTTTCTTCATTTTGCTTGTTAATGTTGCAATGCATAAATACATATTTATAATTGAAATAAATATAATAAGTAGAATTAGTGGGACAAACTTTAAATTTACGAACAAATAGAAACTTAGATTTTCTTGAACTTTAGATTTTCTTGAACAATAAAACACTAATTATTATTGTCTATGCATTTCTTTCGTCTACAATAGCACTAGAGACTAATTTTTTTCAGTTTAGAGCTGAATTTAATTGCTCGCTTTAGACAATTATGACTTTTATATTTTTTATTAAAATTTCAGCGAAACCTCTAACGAAGTGAGACAATTTATTGATATATAAAACGAAGCGAGACAATTCATTGCAATATTTCAATAGAAAAGGTTTTTATCGTATATGGCAAATAATATCGTCATACTCATAAAACTTAACTGCTACTTATCATATTTAATTAATATTTTGTATATCAAAATGTTTCTCTAATACCAAAAATTAATTAAATAAAAATACACATTTTTAAATTTTTGAAAATATTTTACGATATATTTCGCATCAGTTGCTTATATTTCGTAGTTATTTACATCTCTCAAATCTGTTGATGCCAACTCATCAAATAATTTTAATGTTTGACAATTTTAATAAAACTTTAGTACCTAGAATTTTTTTAGATTTGTCATTTCAATTGTTGAAAAATTGTAAGGAAAGGATCAATGAAGATTAATATTTCAAAAAAAGTACTTAAAAATGAAAAAGGTAATTAAATTTCATTTTAAAAGATCTACTCGTATATAATGACATCCCACCCTATGGAATGAACGAAAAATATCTCCCGCGGAAAAGATAATCGTCTGTTACTCTGTAGACCATTTGATTTATATACGCGTGAATAATCTCTTATTCAAACTGATACCAAGAATATTTGCATTTTGAATTATTTGTATTTCATATAACAAAGTGACAAAAGTATCACTTTCGTTAGCCACCGTAAAATTCGCTATGGCTTCATCAATGGAATGAAGTTCGTAGCTCAATGGGTAAAAAATATTGTATTTAAATTTTAAACTTAATATTTCACAAACAAGCCTTTAAAATAAATAACCGGAAACTCAACCCACTTGAAGTTTGCTTCAAAAGGTGGTTTATTACCATTTGTATACTTGTTTTTAAACGTTTAAATATATATTAATCGAGATCTCCATCTTCGTTTATATACTTGTTTTTTAAACGTTTAATATATATTAATCGAGATCTCCATCTTCGTTTATATACATGTTTTTTAACTGTTTAATATATATTAATCGAGATCTCCATCTTCGTTTATATACTTGTTTTTTAAACGTTTAATATATATTAATCGAGATCTCCATCCGAAGAATTTACTTGTAAAATTTAGTGTTCGTCACTTGAACAAGTTATAAAAGTTTATTATTTGACCGTGAAACTTTTACGGAGTGAAATTTTATGGAACTTAATGGAAGTTAAATCATGTTTTACTTGGAAGAGAACAATCAACACCTACGGCGCATAACAAATATATTGTAAAAATATAATTTTTTGTGATCAGGGTTTGGTCTACATTTAATAAGCGAGTCATTCAATCAGACGACAGAACTTTCTTGTATGGAATAAAACAAATGACTACTAAATTTTTAATTCGAAACGCGTTCCAGGTTTGGGTCAAATGGAAGACGACCGATGATCCCAAAGAATTTTTTTTATGAAAGGCTGTTAAAAATAAAAATATGGCTTCCAGGTGACAACCTCGGAAGCAATCAGTAGTAGGATGTATTTCCATACACCCTGTAGAGATTACACGATGTATGGGAAACATTATAATATTCTCTTAAAATATATATAATAGTAAAAAATACGAATTATACAATAATTGAAAAATTCAGATCCTGAATACAATTTAAAAAACCAGTTAGCGTAATTATACTACTACAGTAAAATAATCGAAACATTATATATATATATATATATATATATATATATGTATATATATATACATATATATATATATATATATATATATATATATATATATATATATATATATACGAAAACATGAAAAGTAAGAAAGAAATAAATCTATCCATAATAAAGTAGAAATATCAATATTTCTACTTTAAAACCTACCACTTTTGTCCTTTGATTTTAATATTATATAAATCTTTAAGAGAAACAAAAGTAATGAATTATTTGATAATATTTAACAAACAACTAAATTTTAACTAATAACCAAAAACGTTTCCGAGTAAGTCGAAAATTGACCAAGTAGTTTCCGAAAATTTGTTATTAAAAAAATCAATACGCTGTTTTTGTGATTCTTGTTATTCGCATCATGCACGACGACGAAGCCAGAAATGACATGAGGCATTTAGGATAAGCAAATTTCAAACATGTCGGGAATGGATCTGATTAGATTTTTATTAACGCAGTATAATGAAATAGACTTTGACGGCACTATGTTTGTTCAGTAAATGGATATATGAATAAAAAACAATTCTTGGCTCGGATATCCTCTCTACGAGTACCTGAAATCCTTCGTGAATTCAGTATAAATGACGATAAGTAAAATAAAAAAACCATTTAAAAATATTATCAAAACGAGTCGAGTTTTATATAAATAATTCGTTCGGGGTCTCATACCGACATTTACAAATTAACTGTAAAATTATAACGGATAGTATATTGTGCCTTAAACTGAACACCAAATATTTGGCCAAATGTTCGTCGAATTGTTCTGTTAGATTTGGGGCACGTTAATATGTTTGGAAGTATTGAACATATTGTCATTATAAAGCGATATTGTAACAAGGTTGACCAATGTATTAGATCTTATGCGCAAGTTAAAACCGTACAGATAGGGTTAAAGCAATGCTTTTTTAGATATGATTATGATATAGAATTTTCTTAAAGGGGAAAAGTCCGCCATTACATTTCACTCAAAGGGCGCATCTGAATATTGTTTGATAGCAGTGATATAAGTACAAACTCGTGCTCTCTTTAGATCAAGCGAAAGATATCCGATAGGCTCAAGAAAAGGTCTGTAAACAGATAATAACTGAAATAAATACAAACAATGCCACAAGTTAATCAAATGCGATCGGACCTGATACTTAATTAAAACACAAACACATATAACACGTAGAAAGAAATGAAAATTAATTTATTTGATAGCAATAAACAGAGTATAGTTTTCCCAATGTCTGATAATTCTTGCAGGAAAATATCAATTTGTACCTGGAAATGCGGTGATACTTAGTATTTATTAAAAAATAACAAATATTTTCCAAAAATTGTATTCGACAAGTAAGAAAGAGAAAAAAATCGATCCATAACAAAGTAGAAAAAATCAATATTTCTACTTTAAAACGTACCACTTGTGTCCTTCAAGTATATAATTTTATAAATCTTTAAGAGTAATAAAAATAATATATTATTTTATAATATTTAATAAGTTATACACAAACAACTCAATTTTCATCTAATTTCGGTATTCGATCGAATACCAAAAACGTTTCTGAGCAAATTCTAACAGTTTTCGAAAATTTGGTGCAATTATAATATATTTCAATTTGATTAAATATGCCAATATACTTAAAAATCGGTGGAAATATTAGATATATATTTTAAGACGTTAAATTTTTTTAACAACTTAAACTTTAACTTCTTGTTAACGTATATCTTATTATAGTTATAGTCCAGTGTATTCCAATATTTTCAAAGACTACTTAGTCCCAAAAACGCTTAGTTTAGATTTCCTACAAAATCAACATAATTAAACATGTTTTCATTTTATGTTCAGATTTTCTTATTAGTACTTTCAGATTGGGACGGCCTTTTTTACTTTTCTGAATGAATTTTGTGAAGCAAAATTATTGTTTGTGTGTACAATTGCTTTCAATTAAAAACTTTCATTCTATATACTTTGAGTCTATTTGAACCAACATTTTATTTGAAAAGTAGATATGTTTAAAAGAATAACAGTATAAAATTTTGGTCACAAAATTTAGAAACCAGATACCAAATAGACAGATGACTTCGTTTAGATCTCACAACTATTGCATTTTTTCTCAATTTTGGTTAGAGAGGTCTAAAAATATATGATTCCACAAGAATGAGATTCATGACTAAGGTACCATACTTGGATAGAATATAAAGACTTAGCTTTGAAAAAGTATAATTCATTTTTGCTTTATTGATTTTTTAAAAAACACAATACTATAGTTATTTTGTTCGTAATTCTGTTTTTTTTTAATTATGAAACAAATCAGGTTAAATTCTTCACAATTTTTAGTGTTCCGTACCTCGAAAGGAAAAAAAAATCCTTTTAAGATTACTTACGTGTCTGTCTGTGTCACAGCTGTTTTTCTCAGAAACCACTTGATGTAGAAATTTGAAAGTTGGTATAATAATGAAGCTTATTAATCCGCACATGTCTCAGTAGCCAACATTAAAGAAAGGAAATTGAGACGGGGGTGGGGACAAATTTAGTAATCGAATTTTTTTTTTATTCCATGTATAGTGTTTAAGGGGACTAATTATATGAGCGTTAAAATATTCTTTTTATAAATTTAGGTAGTATATTTCAGAGGTATAATAAAAATATATTTGCCCCTCCCTTTATTTCTGAAACTCCTAAACTTCAAATTATAAATAGTTTTTTTTTAAAAAGGTTGTAGAAGACTTATAGTCATGACTTTGGATATTAATATTTTTTAAATATTTACCATATTTTTACACCTATGAATGATATGATAAGCAATGATTTACGTTGTCAAAAATAATGTTTTAAATAAATGTTAAAAATAAAAATAAATGTTTGCAAAAACCTCAATATGTACATAACCCGCAATAGTGTCAGTTCTATTTGTACTTGGCAGGTTTATCTTGCTTAATCTGATTTTTCTCAAATTTTTAAAAATAGGTGTATTTGTATTTCTAATTTCCTGTGTATTTCCGATTTCAAAGTGTTTTGAATAATTTTATCTATATTTATGCAAGAAATGAATATGCAAGAATTTTTTTTTATTCAGCAAATGTAGTATAACTTTGTGTTTTATAAACGTTTCTTTACTACTTATGCAAATACTTTAACGTGCACATATAAATGTACATAAAAATTACAGGCCTTAAATAAAAAAATAAATTAAAACAATAGTACTTTCCGTGAAACGTTAAACCCAATAAACTTAATTCCCCAATAAACTTAGCAAAACAACTTTACAATCTGTTAAATACTAAACGGCATAATATTATAGAAAACAACAAAATAGATTAGCAGTTATTCCCAAAACGTTTAAAAAATGTAATATCGTACGTAATTCCCACTTGAAGATGTTGTAATACAACGAAACCTAGGTCGTGGTAAAGAAATTAAAGAAAGTAGAAATAATACTACATCACGTAGTTTCATTTAATTGTGAATCGTACATAATCACAAAATTCCATTGAATTACAGAAAAAAAATGAATGATGCATATTTTCTCATCAGCCTTCACGTAAGCGTTATGGAAATAAGTCATTGACACGAATCGTGAACATTGCGTGCAAAATATTTCGAATACCATCGAACAAACATCTTAATAAACACTTACAATAATTAATTACAAAAGCTCTTTATATAGTTTAAAATCAAACTTATGTTCCATGAATTACTAGAACTGATTAAAATTGGCTTATGGATCGCTTATCTAAAAATATATCTAAGGAAAAAATTAGACGTAAATCATTACAATGTCTATATGTAGAGCAAAATTGTCTAAACAAAGTACAAGAGCTACAGAGCCATAGACTATTGTTGCTAACATTTGAATAATTAATTACAAAAGCTATTTATATAATTTAAAATCAAATTTATGTTCCATGGATTACGAGAATTGCTTAAAATTGGCTTATGGATCACTTATCCAAAGATATATGTAACCAAAAAATTAGACGTGAATCATTACAATGTCTATATGTAGAGCAAAATTGTCTAAACAAAGTACAAGAGCTACAGAGCCATAGACTATTGTTGCTAACATTTGAATAATTAATTACAAAAGCTATTTATATAATTTAAAATCAAATTTATGTTTCATGGATTACGAGAATTGCTTAAAATTGGCTTATGGATCACTTATCCAAAGATATATGTAACCAAAAAATTAGACGTGAATCATACAATGTTTATATGTATAGCAAAATTGTCTAAACAAAGTACAAGAGCTACAGAGCCATAGACTATTGTTGCTAACAAAGTAATCTATAGTGTATAATATAAATTGACCGAGTGAATAAAATTTAGAAATGTTCCAGATAACCGAGATGTTGGTGAGGTTTCATGTGCTTTTTGCTCCACTTTTTTCAGGTGCATGCTATATGTATTCGAAGAAAATATTGTAAAATAAGGCAGTTCTTAATCAAATGGCTGTAAGCTAATCGATTGACTTGCATAATATTTTGAAAGTTGTTTAGCCTATATATTATATATTTATCACAAAATTGTTGTCCACAACTACGTCAATGTGAACTATTAATATATGAAAATAATTTACTGGCCTCAAGCACCATTTAATAAAATATCTATACAAGAACATTGACATTTTTAAAAATATGTTATATTATTTTTAACAATGTTTCTTGAAGTTTTAACAATGTTACAAAGAAGAATAAAAACGCCATAAAAAAAATAAAAGGACGTTTTCTTTCACAGTAAGTTCAAGCTAAAACGAATATTTTTTTGCTTCCTAATTTTGCGGGAGAAAAATTGACGTATAAATTATGAGTTCAAATGCAATATGAAATTTGTAAATTATTATAATATTATATTACTTTAATTAATTCTGTACAAATTATTATTATCCGGTAACATTTCTGTCGCCACAATGGAGTAGTAATAAAATTATTAACCGCCTTCAGTGACCGATGGTGTGAGCGCCAATCGTAATACAATACATGAAATATTCTGTAAGTACCAATAGAGACCTAAACGGAACCACCTTCACTGTATGTCAGTTTTGGTAACATCATGGAAGTTTGACGTCATTTCCGGGTATTATTTTGAATGTATTGGTATGTCAGGAGTATAAGATAAAATTAACTTGAAAATGAAAATTTAAATGCATATAGAGAGAAGGCAAATCTGTAAAATTGAGAGATTTTCTATTCTTTAGCCAGTGAAATTTAACATCTTTTTGAATAATGTCATGTGACGTACACCAGCAAGTGTACGTCACATGACATTATTCAAAAAGATGTAAAAATCAATAATATCAGATCATTAATAAACAGGCAAATAAAAACTACATTTATAGCACCTTTATGGACCTTGCGAAAGTGTAAAAAAAATTGTGGAAACAATAGTATATAGAATATGTTATAAATTATACAATATATATATATTATATATATATATATATATATATATATATGTATGTATATATATATATATATATGTATATATATATATATATATATATATATATATATATTACACATAACTTTTTTAAACACTCCCAATACTTGCCCGGATTGCGGTCTTTACCCGCAGTGGCGATGTCTTCGCAGCTGTTAGCTGGTTATGTCCCCGAGCCGCGCTAAACAATGTGCGCAAGTTTCGTGTGTACGAAAAAGATGACAAATAATTATGTATATTGTTTTCAATTTTCTGAAAAAGAAAGATCATTTTTAAAATGTTATTTTAACGAGAATCACTACTATTTTTCAGTCAAGGAATTACGTATGTCTTTGCCCGACAATTATTCCCGGACACCGTGTATATATGTGTGTGCGTGCGTTCGTGCGTGCATGCGTGCGTAAGAAAGAGAAATAGTCGAGTGTCAATTTTAATGTGTACTAGTATAGATAATACTGTTTCATTAGTAAGGGATGACATACGAGTATATTTACAACATGTACGATAATAATATTGCTAGAAACCTACCAGCCTTGATAGAGGCCTTTCTGTCTTTGGAGATAGCTGCAAATCAAATGGGTCTGGCAATAAACGATATACAAAAACGGGTATACAAAAATCTCCACCAAATAATGTACATAATCGTTTGGAGATTGGCTCACATACATTTGAAACGGTTGACTGCTTTACTTACCTCGGATCTTGTGTTAACAATAAGAATGACACTATCTCTGAAATATAGAATCGCATATCATCGGCCAATAAAGCATTGTTTGGACTAAGCTCCATCCTTAAATCTTCTTTTCTTACAAGAAAAACAAAATTATTAGTATATAAAACTCTTATTAGGCCAGTTCTAACATATGGTTCAGAAACCTGGCCTTTGACTAGAACTGGAGAGAATAAAATAGCAGCCTTTGAAAGAAGGGTTCTGACGAGAATTTTTGGGGGTGTCAAGGAAAATGGTATTTGGCGAAAACGTCTTAACTCAGAAAGGGTTGTTTGGTGAGCCTGATGTCTATCTAGATTGAAAGATGAAAAATCAGTAAAGAAAGTTTTCATCGCAAAACCTCTAACAACTCGTAGAAGAGGTAGACCAAAATTAAGATGGATCGATTCAGTGGAAGAAGATTTTAACATTCTCAGGGTAAAGAACAGGAAAACCCAGGCGAAGAGAAGAACCTCCTGGAAGAATATCCAACAGAAGGCCTTGGCCCACCCTGGGCTGTCGTACCAAATATGATGATGATGATGACGATAATAATATATTATGTTTTAAAAAGAAAACCTCTAATCACGTTTTAACGTAAAACGTGATTAGAGGTAACATGAAAAGTGTTTTATTGTAATATTTGATATATTGTCTCATTAAAATGAGATGATATATAATTACAGTATTTTAAAAAGTATCGTAAGAGTGCGGATAAATGTAGTAAGAAATGTGCCTTCGTATAATATTCGATGTTTACAGACAACGCTGTCTCGTTCGTAGGGAATCTTACCTATTTACATTTAGTGACAAGAGTTATCTTCACCGTTTTATGAAAACCTCATAGGTCAAAATAAATTAGTTTTACACGAAAGGAAGCATTTCTAAAATTTTTACACGAAAGGAAGTATTTCTGAAATTTTTACACGAAAGGAAGTATGTCTAAAATTTTTACACGAAAGGAAGTATTTTTAAAATTTTTACACGAAAGGAAGTATTTCTAAAATGTTTACACGAAAGGAAGCATTTCTAAAATTTTTACACGTAAGGAAGTATTTCTAAAATTTTTACACGAAAGGAAGTATTTCTAAAAGTTTGCTAAAATTTTAATTTAATTTAATTTAATTTCTATAGTTACGGGTATACATAACTTTTCTATTTTTTTGTCTAATGTACTATAAAAAATTTTCGTTTTAAAATCTCACAGTCTATCAACTAAATTTCAATACCAGTTGTTATGGTTGACTAGAAGAGATCGCTTATGTAGCAATGAGTCCGCCATATGTACCGTACATAACAGGTGATAAATATATAAATAAATAAATGGTTATCTTCTTTACAAAAAAACAATTATGTTGAGTGAAACGAAGTTTTCGTGTTACAGCGTCTTTATTTATCTTAAGCCTGTGAAAAATATACTAGACGATTAATATCTATGTGTGTGTGTGTATATATTTAAAATTTTAACATTTTTTTCACTATATTTATATATATATATATATATATATATATACATATATATATATATATAAATATAGTGAAAAAAATGTTAAAATTTTAAAATTGTTCAATAGAAATACTTTGAATACTATTATTTGTCTTATATTTTTAACATATTATGTAATCCTGTGTTCTTATATTTTATCCTATTTTTTTAATTACTTATTCTTTGTTTCTTGAACTGTTTCAAAGCAGGATAATTTTTTCGGATTAGTGACAAAATAACATAAGACAAACAATAAAAAAAACATAGAACAGAGGGTCACGTACTCGAACGTGTATTGTCGCGCACAGTGGCCAAGCGTCACTGTACCGGTGTGTAATTACGATCGATTGACAGTCGGTGGGAACCTATGAGCCATTCATTAATTGGCATTTTTTGGTTGCCCAATCCGGACCGGAACAGGATCACAATGGACTACGAGAACCGCTGCCGGTCCCCGACTGTTCCCACGTATGCGTGCTGCGAACGTTCGCATTGAATATTTGTATATTGTTGTAAAAGCTTTAATACTTGTAATTTTTCTATTAACGTATTTTTTTAATGCGAATATGTGAAGAATATTGTGCATTTAGATGGTCTATTTAAACCCTAACATTCTGCCCGCAATTTCCCCCGCATAAACTTTTGTTATGTAGCTAATTTTAACCATAGTAGTGAATGTGTGGCGTGCCATGATTGTAGCATAGGCATGGCATAGTAGTCAGAACGCAGGTATTTTTTTAATTTTTAATTTTTATATATAACATATATATAATCTATATAACATGCATGATATATAACATACACGACCTTATTAGAAGAACATTGTAACTAATTTTTTAATAGTTTTGAGTAATAATTATATTTTAGTAACCAATTTTTCCCCTACAACACTATCTATATATCATATCATTACGTATATGTAATCGCCTGTGAATAATATTATTAAATATAAAAAAAAAGCTTTCAGTAAATTGTGGAAACTTTAGTGTTTTATATAAAATGCTTTAGTTTTTTCCCAAAGCCTGTGTATTTGTCTCATCCATCTTGAACACATGAAGAACAATTAAATTTAGATCGATTTAATGCCTTTTATGTTATATGAGCTTAAAAAAAACAGACATTCTTTCAACTTCTCGACATCGCATATAAAGGTTACTTGTTCATTATTACAACAAGAATGTTGTTCAGATTCTTCTCAAACATATGAGACAAAAACAATCCGTAATATATATAATTTTTTAATTTGATCCTTCATTAAGAAGAGATAATAAATTTCTCCGTAACAAAATATTTCTCATTTTCAATATTGTCATTAATTATATTTTAACATATCATAAACAGAACCTCCATAAAAAAACTTTAAAAAACTCTGAATTTTCAGTATTATTAATTTTTCGTCTGAAATAATACTCATATCGCTCACTATTCACGCGCGACGATTGAGGTTGCAATAGTAAATTATGAGAATGGGATAAGATACAAGAAGAATTTATTGATTAAAATTGCCTTATTTTGTGTCCGATGACAACTTACTATATCAATTCATCAGCTGTATGTATATGCGTACGATATGTACATAATTTCACTCACGAAACTCTAAACTGAACAATATTTAAAATTCAATTCGTCTAAGTACAACAAAATCCATCCAATAACTTTCACACGATGCGGCTTAAACAGACACACAGACAAAAATATAGATACATAAACTTATTAAGTTGAACTCGCATTACAAGCGTTTCGTACTCACTTATAAATTTACATAGTACATCTTTTAAACTATTTACAAAAATTAAGATTATTTTTCATCATTTAATTATTATATTTTTCACGTGCGTAAAAATATCGGGAATTCTTAAAAACCGTCATTGCTACAGTTTCCGGCAAATTTCCCGTAAAATTCTCATTTTCATAATATGGCCTATAGCACTCTGGGAACTTAGGGAGGAAATTAGTTTTTGTCCATGTTTTCACCAATATCTAAAACTATCATACAAAAAATTCTAAAAAACAGTGTTGCAAACAATGCAAATAGTGCTTAAACACTTTTCAAAATGTATTTTAAGTGTATTTCTCTAAGTGGGGTTAAGTTTCGGTATGTATTTATTTGATTTACAAATATTACTTTGTTATTTATTATATATTTAAAATTAATAAATTACAATAAATATTCAGCATATAATAATAATTTGATAGATGAGTGGTCCGCCATTTTATTTTTTTGGTGGCTTTCCACTGTAAGCCAATTATCTGCCAGACGGTTATCATATATACGTGTTTATATTAAATTGAATGCTGAGTATTCATTGAAATTGTTAAAATAATTAAATTAAGTTTAATTAATTTTGACATATAATAATAATTATTAATGATAATATTAATAAGTATAATATTATTGTATTAAATGATAATGTTTTTATTTTAGATAAAAAGATATAATTTTTTACTATTCTGTATGAGAAAATAATAAAGTTGAAGAGACATCATTCAAATAAATTTTAATTTTCAGAATTTAATTATTTGATTAATTTTTTATTTTACCAACTGTACTTATAAGAGCGTTTTAGTCCTTTTACTATTTTATTTACATCAATTATTGGCGTGCTAAATTAAGTTATTGATGTATTATATCAAACAAGCACAAATTTTTGTTTCAATTTTTTTTAATATATAAGTTTTTTATCTACACATTTTTATTACGTGAATAGATAAGGAGAAAAAAAACAGTTTTTATCGCAATTATAAATAAGGTAATAAATTTAGTTCTGTATGAAAAAGTATATGTCTATACGTAATATAAGAATAGCTAAGCATAATACATAATAATAACTACATATACCATGTAAATAGTTATAATGTGTAAATGGCTATAAAGAGTATACGAATAGCAGCACATAGTATGTGAACGACTGCACTTGATAGAGTTTGATCACAATAATTAACTTAGAAAGATTAGAAGAAAATAAACGCGGAAGAGATGAAATCAATTTAGTAAAGGAATCCTGGATGTACCGAAGGAAGAAAAAATCAGAATTATAATTAGGATATGTCAGCATCCTTCATAATCACTATTTAATCAGCTCCAGTGGCAGACAGAAATTACACCTGACTTGAAGAAGTATCTTTTGGGTGTAGTATCAGAGATAGGAGAAACTGAAGTAGAAATTGCTTCATGGATATTCAAGGCTAGCACGATCTTCCTATAAATCTGCCTCGTTTGGTAGTCATATAAATAGACAGAGAATGAAATTTCAAGTGGCCAATTTGGTAAATTGCAGTGTCGCGAATTATATATTAAGCATATGATGCAGAATAACTTTATCCCTTAATTTATTTGGTTTTTGGGGTAACCATGAGGTAACCGCATCCTTGACTTTGAAGTTTCTAGGTTAATCGTGAGATGGCCTTATCCTTGGGTTTCAAGTATCTAGGGTAATCGTGAGATAATAGTGACCTCAGCTTTCAAGTTTTTACCATAGATCATCATATCCTTAGGTTTTAAATTTCTAGGATAATCGTGGGATAACCGTGTCCTTAGCTTTAAAGTTTATAAAGCTAGAGGAGTTACGGTATATTTGAAGTTAAGAGCGTTTGTAAATCAGCGATTGTATAACGTTTATTCTCAAAAGCATTCATACTAAATATGAACAGAGAACGCAATAGTAAGTTCAACACAAGTGTCGTCAAATTTAAACAAAGAGCACCAACCGAAATAAAGTTTTTTATAAATTATTAAACATCAGCTCATAAAAAGCAAATTAAAATTGCCCGTCAAATGATAAGAAATTAAAAAAAAAATTAAGTTCTAGTTAAAGTTGTTTATCCAACATTTCATTACAAGCATAATGAACTTTCTTAATGAGTCGCTTTCTATACTTCTAGATCAAAAACCTTCTACGCCTGTAAAATGTTAAACCAGCAACAATAAAAAAAAATAACTTTTATTTAAATTCGCTTACAGTAAGCGTAGATATAAATGTTTTGTGGCGAAAAATTAAATTGCGATAATAATAGCTAATAAAGAAATAGATGCTAGAAGACAGTGATAGGTGATAGTATTCAGGATAACTCTGATAACTTACATTAAACAAAGTTGTTAAGGTTCCTTTGAAGGTCTCCGACACAGTCGAATATTTACTTCTGTACGTGATTGCTTAGATATCTGAATAAGTGATAATCAAATGGCACAATGTCGGTTTAGTAAAGTGGATATACCTACCAGGAAAAACCAGCCCGATTCCTTTAATTTCCGACGAGTATATATCGCAATACGTAGTCTAGTGTTATCACGGATAAAAAATCGGTACTACTAAATATTTAATTCGACTATATAAATAGTTAGTCGATCTATTTGCTGACAGCAAATCTCCAGAAACAACTCCTGATGAACACTTCTCTTGATATTCCACCAGCAATTAAGCATTACCTTTCTGGTATTCAACTTATATTTGGATTCTAAATCTCTTTGAAATTCTTAAATTTAAATAGTTTCCACAAAATTTCTAAGAAGGTCCCTAACTAGTGGATTAAAATTCATTATCTAATCCAGTATTTTCCACATCATCCGGTATTAAAAAATGATCGTTTTAAATGAAAATTAATAATTCAAAAAATATTAAATTTTCTCAAATTTATTTTCATCTCTCTCCCATTAAAATTGTTATTGATTACATATAATAAACAGTTAAATGATGAGAACAGCTATCTTAGAGTAATTTCGTTTTTCTTACTCAAAAATCGAAAAAAGTTAAAATTAAAGTCTAATCAGCGGATTTTGCTCAACTTGCTACATGCTTATCATACATATGTGAAACATTTTTTATCTTTCCTCTAAGTACACTGAAAATTGCACAAAAATTACAACCTTCGTGTCAACACCTATATATTACGTATACCGCAAACGAAGTGTACTCCAACATATATCGCAATGTCAATGACATTAACAACAAAAGAGAATACAAGTCAAATCAGCACGTCATAATCTCTCTAGGTGTGTTGACTGCATTATTACAGAGTAAATGTATGCTTATTAGGAGGTAATCCAAGCAAAACGCCTAACAAGGTAGTGCTAGCCCGAGGAATTACATTATTTTCAGTCATTATTTAATTTCTACAAATTTATAAGTTAAAAAGGAAGATGGGAAAAAAGAAGATTTGAATCATAGACAATTACGTATACCGATAGTGATGTACGCAACGACGTAATATACTTTTCGATATCGACGTGTGAAAAAGTTATATCCAGCTTTTTAAAATGAATTCCTTTTGCTTGTTAAATTCTGGTAAAAATAAAGAAATCAGGCGTTTTACTTATTTATTTTTAGGGACACTTACGGAATCGCCACAGTGTCTAACTGTCTGTCTCTCTGTCACAGGCATATTACTCAGAGATTATATACCGTGGAATGTTCAAATTTAGCATAGTTGTTGGAAAAATAGCTAGTACTAAATACATAATCAGTACTAAATATTTTACCAATATTAAAAATATTACAAAAATTGATTAAAATATAAGCGAGCTCTTAAAGCTTTTCAATTTAATAGTATGGACTGTCTCATTCGCCCTCATTGAATACAATGGCAGTTGCTAAAAACGACGTCCCAGTTTTATATTTCCGTCTTTATCGAAATGTTAAGATTAAACCTTTATAACTCGATCAATATGCTTATCAACAATGTTTTTAATTACCTCGAAATTTTATTTATGAAATAACAAAAAATAATCGAAAACGGCATTACAGACGTTACGTACAAAAAATATTTATAAGTCATCGTGTTAAACATCGAATAAAACGGAAAACTTATGAAATCCACTCTGTGTCCGCATGTTCATCAGTCACAGCCCAATTTCTTAGAGCGATGAAGAAATATCATTTTTGTTTAGACTATAACTTAATATGGCCCATTTATATTTGCTAAGTACAAAAATCCTAATTCGGAACTGTATAGGTCTTTTTGAAGAATTAATTGAGACGCGAAATCGTTTTTGTCCCTAATCCCATTGTGTAGAATGCCAAACAAAAGCTGATAAAAGGAAAATCTAAAATGTTACATGAATTTACAAGAATATACGGAAAGCTTTTCTTAAATATCTCCCAGGAAATAATGCAAATTGTTGTCCAACCCACAGAGGATGGGACAATATATTGCATTGATAGCAAAAGAAAGAAAAGTTAGAATCATGGAGATTCACATAATGAGAAATATTTCATCTGTTTGGTAACCTCAAGTAGTCACCGACATCATTATGATTCAGCTTCCACTGTCAATGCTTGGCCTTATTTTCGTATCTCTGTGTATTTCCTTATCATTTTCCAATAAGCTGTCATCTGACGAAGGAAATAGACCAACACATTCAACTCATGAGAGCAGCATTCGGCAAATTGAACGATGTTGCGAAATTTGACAATCAACAAGGTCAAATTAAAGTATATAATCAATGAGTTTTCTAATTTTTTCAAAAATAATTTCTCTTCAATAAACTTTTCTCCAGCAATATGGTCAACAACCTTAGAAATGAAAATTCAAAGATTATGAACAATATTGCAGATATTAGATGACAAATATCAGAAGTCGTCGGATTTATATATTATGAATTCGATAAGGTTTCTAATGTTTATATAACCTTGATAAAATCTCCAAATAACCAGATATTAAAATGTTCACTAAAATTTATATATAAAATAATAATGTGTCCAACATTACTAGTCAAAACCAATTTTACATAGCACGACACAGGCATTGCTTTCTTTTTATTTCTCAAATCCCTTCATTAATGATACCTATGACCTTCTGCTGATATAAAATCGCCGCAGCGTACTTTTTGTTATTGTCCCATAAACTTCAACTTTTAATACACAAACTTGTTTATCGATATATAGCGCAACTGAAATACACACACTTTCATGCCAATCTGTAGGCGATTAAATTTTGGCCTAAAACAATACCGAGAGATTTAAAACTGATTTACCATTGTTCACTACCGTGGCGGGGCTTTTATTAAATAAACACACGAGGAAACGGCGCCGCAGTTCACCACACACCACTTTGCACGCTTCACAAATCGCGCGTACACAGCCCGGTTGGGAAGCCCAACAAAAAACTTTGTAAAAAAGCTAACAATGAATAAACATGTAATTTTAAACAATTTCCATAAACATTAAAAGGACACGGTCTACCTTTACACGGCCAGTCTCGCATCCGCGGTACGGGAGTCCGCATCACACCACGGAACGCAACCAAATTGAATTAAACAAAAAATTACGTACCTGGCCATTAAAAAGTATTTTTGAACGTAATTAAACATTTAAAAAAAATAAACGGACGTCTATGGCCACATTTGACGTTTGGGATCAATCATTTTTTGTGGCGATTTAAATTCCGCGCCATTTCGCGTTATTATAAATGTCAGTTTGCACTGTTTTTTGCAAGTACAGTTATAATAATTCGCTGTTAGTAAATGAAATAATAATAAACGTGAGTCAATATAAACGGATGTATTTAAAAACATGGCCAGTTACTCGAAGACTGTGAAGACAGGCTGACTGATTGGTACGGTTCAGTACGAAACTGGTTTACAACGAATCTTCGTCAAGTTCGCGCGGTACAGTATCGTGTTGTGCTAACTATAGAATGCAGATGATTTATGGATTTTTGTTGATCAATTTCGAATATTTAAACAATTGAAGTGACATAATTTTGTCGTTTTAAAAATGAAGTTTATTTCAAGTTATAGCTTTATTACGGTAAGTTTAAAACATTTAATACATTTTAAAACAATCTCAAATTGTTTTTTTAATTTTCATTTTATCATGGATAATGATATTTCTAGATTTGACATTTTTAAATGAAAAAGCCCGACCGCTTTTTTAAAAAAAAATGTGTCGCAAATTTTAAAAAAATCTTTTGCATCTTGTTTTGTTCTTATTCAGTCTTTAAATTTGGAAAACGTGTTATTGGAAGAATTATGGCTGGTACTTTTTTATGCCATTATCGAAAATAAAATAATACAACTTTTTTTATTACTTGAAGCTAACTTTCTATTTAGCTTAGTCATTTATCGTCAGGATCCATTAGAACCAGTAAAGTAGGGATGGAGAGAAAAAAAGAAAAGGACCATGCATAAAGTATGGTTTTGTAATTTTCTAAATATCTTGAGATTATTAATATCAGGGAAATAATTTTAAGTCAAATTTCTAATCAAATTGTAATATCTGAAATGTTTGTCAGATTTTTCAAACCCACAGTTAAAAATTTGTTACAAAAATTAGAGGGTGTTAGGTCTAACTTTGAAATTCACTGTTTCCCAAATGTAATTTAAAAATAAAAAGAAATGGTAAATTGAACCTCAATTTAATTTTAAAAAAAAGTGTCCATTTATATCCCACGTCTATAATGTAAACTATCCGTATTGTGAAATTTCATCATTTTTTTTATCTCTTTCAATGATGTTTGTTTATTTATAGGAGTAGATTTAATAATCATAACGACGATATTTATGGTACATGGTGGTCAGCCTCATCTTTATCTCTGAGACACGCGTAGTTAACGTTAAAACCTGACTCGCATCCCGCCCCACTAGTAAACGAAGCATATTTTTAACAGACGTACACTTTTAACGTGACCTTTTCATTTGAGGCACAAAAATTGTGTAACATTTAAAAAAATATGGTTTGATCGGTATTCGTGTACTAACTGCCGCCTATGAACAAATTAATGGTAAAAAATAAAACTTTAACGAACCTTGGGAAAATACATATAGTATTTATCTAGAGACCTCATTTAATAACAACGGTTTAGAATTAATCTGGTGTTTATGGCATTATTTTATGTAACAAACATTTAAACAATTTTGCGTACATATTGTGAAAAGCATACATATTTTAAAAAGCATTCATGTTTAGTAATCTATTGGTAAAAAGTGGAAAAGAGTTTTTCCTTTAAAGTTATTTTTGATAATAGAATTATAGAAGGCATTTTCTATCAATCTCCTGACGTTTGTGATGAAGTTTTTTAAATAGAATGTGACTGACCAACAATATAGTAAAAAACCTTAAGCCATTTCATTTTTTAAATTTTATTTGCAATATTTAAAAAAAATAAATTTTTTTTATAATCGTTATCTGAAAAAATATATATAAATCATAATCGGCAAGGAAACGCAGTGGCGGGGTAACAGCGCTGTAAATAAAAAACTTTCAAAAGCTGTAATTTCGAAAACATTCCCTTAAAGAAAAAAAATGTTTTATTTAAAACTTCTAGGGAATGTTATGTTCCACAAAGAAAAGTTGCTGATTTTGGCGGTCAGTGAAAAATCATTTTCCAATTGGCTGCCGATGCCTGCCCGCAAAATATTTCCAATTCGACAATCTCATTCGGAGCCTTTGCAAAAAATAATTTTCCGACTGCTGGATTCAATAGCGTACGAATGGCGATTCGTGAAAAATAAATTTCAACATCTATTCATCTACTACTTTTGTTTCTTCTTTTCTTTTCTTTCCTTTGAAAACTTTTGCGTTTTCAGTTCTAATCTTCTCTATCAGATGAGTAACTTTAAATTTCTTAACACCGTTTCGTTAAATAAAAAAAATTACAACTCATAAATATCAATATGTCGAACTACAAAGCACATAATGATTATGAAACATTAAGGACAAAGAAAATTAACAATTTAAAGATTAGTCAATAATTTGGAAACGATCTGGCAGATAATTGTTATACCATTTGTTAAACCAATTTAATTCATTTACTATAATAAGCATGTACGTACGAGTATATGTCTAAATATGCGAATAAGTACATGCCTATAATTGTACGTCGAATATGGACGTAAAAAGCGAGGGCTTTTTGAATTTTTGTATATTTTTGTTAACAGTCCATTTAGCACGTATCGCGCAGAGACTACTACATGGATATATTTAAATAGAAATTTTATTTTTGGATTCATTAGAGCTTAAAGAAAAATATGAAGTATTGAGCTTCTTTTGAATTTTAATCTGTAGACCTGTCTGTCAGTATGTTTGTATTCACATTATTTAAAATAGTTTTTAAGTAAATTTAGAGATTTTCTTTTTCTTAAAATTGAATAAAAGAGACAATTATCGCCCTATCAATGATCACAATTTGTTTAACTGATTGTCTACATACATCACTATCACTAATTAATAGGAAAAAAATTGAAACCACGCGAACGAATTCGCTGGCAAAATGCTAATATAAAATCAGTTAGATTATAATTCGCTCCTTCAAATAATCTTTTTCCTCTACTATGTTACTCTTAGGAGGAGCGTACCACTTAGCGTCGTTAACTTGGTAAAAACAATTGTGCGTAATTTTTTCAATTTACAATTTCAGCCTGAAAGTTTGCAAATTCTGGCGAAGTAGAGAGTATTTTCAAATAATTTTGTTACTTACATTATTCTTTCATAGTTTGCATGATTGTTAAATATAATTCGTAGATACGAAAACAAAATAATTAATATACGCAAGTTTATTAAAACTATTTAAATCCCAATTATAATTAATGATGTCTACCACGTTATTGAATCGACTACTAAAGAAGAAAAAAATGGATTAAGTGTGACCATATAATATTCTACAATATTTGTACCTTGTCCTTACGCATACTAAGCTATGCTCCCAGGTCTACTGTGCCATAAATTCTCATAATATTAATTTGATAATACTTAGTTTCATTAATAAAAAAACACCGACGACCCTCAACGTCCTGATTCAAGGAAGCAGGATTTTAGCTTTATCTAAGCATAATTAATTATGTGTCACCAAAATATATACAGTCCGACGTGAATGAGCGAGTTGCGAACGACTGGCTGATTAGCCATTCTGCTAAAGTTAGCGATTTGGGTTTTTTATCGATTCTGTAAAAAAAACTTTAATTTTTTTTAAATTGCAAATATTGTAAGGTAACTATAATTTTTGAAGCCTAGAATGTTTCCAGCTTTGATTAAAATAACTTTAAATACTTCGGAACTAAAGAACACCAGAATAAATTAAGTTTCTTCAATTACACAAACAATCTTTTTTGCATATTTTTTGTTTAACGATGATTAGATCACGGCCACGGGACAAAAATAGATGCCGCTTTATAGAAAAGTTAGATATTTTCGGATTTATACGGTTTTTTTAACAAACTGAACATGAATTGAAAGGTTTTTTTCTATATGGTGTATAAAGTAAGACTTTAATGAGAATACTTCGGCGTACATGTATGGAAACAGTACAGAACCAATATACAAATATAACACGTGGGTTTTCTTAAATTATTAATTTAGTTATCGAAACCACCCTTAATTAATGTCATTTTCACGACGAAAATCGTTCAGTTCCTTTCAAAACAATTTTCATGAAATTCAATCTTCATTATTCTTTGCTAAATAGTTAGAGATAAATTATCCGATTTCCGCTTCTAAGAGTTCTCTAATTTTATTCAGCATGCAGAAGACTAACATGCAAACTTACATATTTTTTTGTGGAGATGATAAAATTAATTTTGAAAAATTTAAGCGATTTGATGGTACGTTAACCTCTTTGGTTTATTAAAACGAATTTACAACTCTATTTCATTGACAACCATTAATTGTAACAAACAGACGTACTGAAAAACTTGGGTTATTTCATGGTGGTCAACTCCTTATAGGGTAAACAGGACCCCAAAATTTACGTGTAATTTGGTGAATTGTCAAAAGTGGCGTCTAGTTATGATAATCCGTTCTGTGTTGTCAATAACCAAACCAAGCTCTTGGGGTAAAGGATAAAGGTGGCGCTAAGGAGTAGCTGTGAAATAAGAACGGTTGATAAGAATATAGTATAATAATAAAAAACATATTAATAAAAATGTTTTTTATGGTTTTTTTTTAATTGAAAGAAGCATTGGTCCATATTTTTTTAGAATTCCGTACCTCAAAAGGAGAAAAGGAAACTCTATAGTAACACTTTGTTTTCCATCCGTCTGTGTTTCTCAGGAACACGTGAAGGTATCAAGTGATAGTGAAGTGATATTAGCATCAAATACTTAGGTCTACGATCCCTTGGAGCTGAAAAAAATTAAGCTTCTAAATCAACGCAATAAAAAAACCTTACAAATACGGCCTTTTTCGCCGCATTTTTTGATATTCGCAAATAAATCGAAACATATATGGTACTTCCCGCTGAAATTTGGCAGCATAAAGAAACAAGTCTCACAGTACAAGAAAATCGTTAATTCGTAGTTACATAGCATAAAAAAATATTTTTTTAAACATGCGCCTGTGGAAAATATAGTATGTCATATATTTTTGTTCTAAAAAATTAAAAGTTTGTAAATAGTTTAATAAAAATATTATATACCATTAAATGTTTATAAATGCCTCAATGTGTACAGAACCCTCGTAGTGCGAGTTCCACTTCTTCCTGATAGGTTTTTTTAAATCAACTTAACATATTTTTCCATACAAATTATGTTTTTGCCGAACAGTATTTGTTAAAGGGTCTTTCATCTCAGTTAATTTTTTATTTTGCCCTAAACATATTAAAACACGAATTCAAAAATTAATTGGCTAATATGAAATAAAAAATAGTAAAATATTAAAAAGTGAAAGAAGTTAAAAAGAAAGTCCGCGAAAGATGTTTGAAATATGGAGACGGCATAAAATGATTTTTTTAAATAAATTATTTTACTAAATTAAATCCCGCGTGCCTTTAATAAGTATAAAAAACGTTATTCATAGTAACAAGTAAAGCGGAAAAGTTTGTTTTTTTTGTTTGTTGTCTTGTGTAACCAAATGTCCGATTTCAAAAATTCTTCTTTTGTTAGAAAACTTATAGCTATATCGACGAAGATGATATGAGATAATTTATAGGGGTAAAACGGCAATAAAACATAAAAGTTTGTTGTTTTTTTTTTGTTTGTAATCTCTGGAACCAAATGTCGGATTTCAAATTTTTTTTTGAATATTAAATATATTTGCCGTTAATTTTGTAGAAATTCATTATTCCCAATTAAATGAAACTACGTGATATAGTATTATTTCTACTTTCTTTGCCACAACCTAGGTTTCGTTGTAAATTTCAGGTGGGCAATTAGCAACGATCTATCTTTGCTAATAGCCCACCTGAAGATGTTGTAATACAACGAAACCTAGATTGTGGTAATGAATTTAAATACAGTACAAATAATACTACATCGCGTAGTTTCATTGAATTGAAATCTTTTTTTAATTAATATGTTCATACTTTGAGAAATATTATAGTTTATAAATCATTGCTTTAAAATGTATAGTACTAGACGTCGGGGAACACTGCTCACACAGTGCAAAGTTAAGAAATGTCGATTTATTTTTGACATTCTGAGTATACGCTCCACCACCCTTCCGCAGGTGTACCCGAACCCCAACGGCTGATATTGTTTGCAAACGTAACGGAAGTGCTTAATGACCGCAGATAGGGGGAGGAAACAGCATAATTATTATAATTCTATACGAATGAAACCGCGAGGCAAAGCTATTATATGTTCAATTTCAACTAAAAAAAAACTTTGTAAAATGTATGTACACCAGGAATAAAACCTGCACATCGAATTTTTATCAACACATCGAGTTTTTATCAAATCATTAGATTTCTGCCATTAAAAATGATTATCTTTTCTTGGACTCCCGATTATATTCGGCCCTATTAAAAAAAAACACATAGATTGCAAAACATTCTCGAAGTACACAGGGTATTCCTTCCAAACGCGCAAAGACCAATCAAATTAGCATACATTACGTCGTTATCTGAAACAATAGCCATTATCCAGTAGCCATTGCGTGATCACCTCCATATCTCAGCTCCATCTCCGACCCTGAGAGGGGGGATTTCATTTCCTAGCAGCGACTCTGCCTTTTTGATTTGGAATTAACATAAACGATAAGCATCAGCTCATTCAGTATATCTCGCCTGCATTCGTCTATTTTATTATTATGCGCAGAAACTGCTTTATTGTTTTTTTTGACGTCGCGAATACAGAAACATTAATCAAGAAGAAGTACTAACAGCTGGTGACGTGACATCTGTGTCTATATACTTAGATCGACTGGACTTAATTAATTATTAGATTAATTAAAAAAAGTCAAGCATAAGTAGAATTCGTCTGAGGGTTCCGTACACATTTAAGCAGTTAAGAGTTTTATAGTTTAAGAGTATACAGTTTCCATTAAACAATTTTCAAATGTGAATTTTTCACAATGTTACAATATTGCCTATTACACATAAGCGTAAAAACATGATACATATTTGAAAAATTATAAGATCTGGAAAATCGATATAGCTTACCTGCAAACTTGGCGTAGGCTTCTAATAACCCAATTTTTTTCATAATTTTAGATTGAGCAGTTTCATAAATAAGAAAGGGAACATATTTTTTTGTTCTTTCCACTATATTTCCGAAGTTAAAGTACCTAAAATAATAAAAAAATATTTTTGAGGCTCTTATCATCAGCTCTTTCAAACCAAAGAAAATATATAAAATTAATAGAGGTTTTTTTCGAGTGAACGAGTGTTCTTACAAGGGTTTAATTTGTTTGCTTTTTAGTTACGAAATCTTAAAAATGCTGTTTCTCTTTTTAAATCGGTTATAAATTAAACTCAATACATTTTAATTTATAAAAATTGTACACAAACCCACATAGTTAACCAAAACAAATATTTTTATAATGTATCGTGTTGTAATAGAATGCAAATAGAAGATGCCTCATACAAGGTATATTTGATACCAAGTGACCATGTACATGTACCTGTTCCTAATACCTGTTCCACAAAAACATGAAAACTAAAATGAAAATCGGGACATAAAAAAAACATTTTTCAACCTTTAGGTACCGCTGCCCGTCGTATTCAAAAATTCACTCCGAAGGCTTTCGTGTACTTGACTGAATGTATATTTTTAAATTAAATATGCCCTATATTTTAAAATGTTGAGTAGTGTCGGCAAAATTGGGACAACTCTAAACATCGGGACAACCCACGAAAAAAAAATGGAAATCGGGATAACCCACGAAAAGCGTGACATCAGGCAACACCATACGCGTACTACGTAGAGTCAGGCAACACTTTATACGTACTACTAACGTAATGTCGAAGTGGGGAGTGTCAATCATTCATCCCTTACACGTTCAACTTGGGTGGAAACTTAAATTTTGATGTGTATTTTTAATTTCTATTTTCTGAATACTTAGAATAAATGCGCACCTTGATCGAATTTGGTGGTTCGTAAACTTCACATTACTCCTTACATATTTAGACACAAGAAAGCGTATTATTTTCAGCCATTGAACATAATTATCCACACATGTACACGAAATTCACATAGATATACTATCGATTTTAATGCATTTTTAATCGTTTACATTGCCTTATGTAATTACATATAATTACAAACTATATATAATGACTGCGAAGACTTATGCCAACGAAAAATACTACGCCATCCGTATAAAAGATTTAAATAGTCGCACAGCCAATGCGTCTGAAACTTGGAACAGATAGAGTACATCGTCCAGGTCGAATGTACAGAAACGAGTATAAAGCTATACCTAGTACTAGATGTCATAAAATATGAAGTACTAACTTTTATCCGCGGCTTCGCTCGCGTGGTTATAGTTACAAATTTATATGGAAAAATTAAAACATACCGCACCATCTAAATTGATTGAGGGAACTTATAATCTAAGATTTTATCATCAAAATGACAAGGAAAATGCAAATATTTCCCTCCGAAAATGTATTAAAGGAAATTGTTCCGTTTCTCCTTTATATTGCATATGTAGCCTTTCAAAAAGTCCAGTCGATCTAAAAAAGTCGCTTCGATCTATTGCTCTGTAGTATTTCATTTATGTATTTTTCAAATGAGGATTGTTCTGAAGGACATTACATTTTATCGTATTATAAAAAGTTTGAGGAATCATTTAAAACGGCTACTTTTTGTGAATTCGATGCATTAAACTTGTAAACTGTAGATTTTATGAAAATAGTTGTTTCATGAAGGAAATTATAGAAAAACAATTTTTTGTAGAGATTAACTCAACAAAAGATTGCCCAATAATTTTGGTCACAGTATCAGCGACACAGTATCATATTTAATTTAAATTCTCACAAAGATCTTCATACGCCCATTTGACAAATTACTCAAAACCCATACCAACATTGTTAAAAAAATCAAATTAACCACACCCTGCATTATGAACTTACATTTATGGACAAAATTTTATTTATTTCGGAAAACACAGTTATCCTTTCAAAAATTATCTTATTTTGGAAAGGATAACTGTGCTCAACACTCTTGTTGACCCAGAAATATTAACGTTCTAATTTTATACCACCCATTAGCCTAAGTTATATGACAATATAATGGATTCTTCATGCTTCAATTATAGGAACATTTTAAAATAAGTCTTGATCAATAATTTGTAATTTATTGGTCTTATTTCAGGGTAATATAATATCACATACTATTCCCCCACTAAATTTACACATCTTCTTTCAGATCATGTCTTCGCAAATTCTTTTTGCGCTTTCCCTGCTGGTGACGCTGACAAGTTCAGAGACAACCAAGACAATTCTAACAACAATATTAAAACCGAACTCCGAAACCGAAATATCCCCCCTCTACTCACGACAAGCTAGGAGCGGTATCTACCCCAATGAACGCTACGGCTCCGGCAGACGAGCCGAAGATAGATTTGCCAACTACGACCAAGCATCGAGATGCCCTCGATGCCAAAATGATAGCACAGGAGAAAGGGACCAAAACGATAGAATACCTCCAAATGACAGATACGGAGATAGCTCTCAATCGGGAGACGACAGAAGAGGTTACAGAACTAGACCTGCTTATGGCAATCGATACGATAGACCAGCTTATGATGCTGATGACAGGAGACATCCTAGTTATGATAGAAATAGGAATAGAACACCTGAAGATGATGATGGGAGGGATTGGGAACGTAGGCCGGCGTATAGTGGTGGATCTAGATACGATTACGACAGACGAGGTGGATATGACAGAGATTACGACCGATACAACAGGTATGATGAGGACCGTTTCGCATTGAAAGACGATAGATACGACAGGTATCCCAGCGAGAGCGGATACAGGTACAGGGAAAGAGACCCATACGATGATATTTATGGGGACAGGAGACGCCCCAGTTACTACGACAAGCCCGCATACGAAGATGGATACTCGAAATATGGAGGCAGTGAGAACAGGAGGAGACCTTACTATGACCGGTATGATGCTGATAGGGGAAATGGCTACGATGACCGTGGTTACAACGGCAGATATCCTTATGACAGGTAGGTGTTATATAAATGATTTAATATGCTGTTGAATTGTAGCGAATTGGAAAGGATTGCGAATGTAAAAAAAAATAGAAAAAGCTGTTTCCATGGACGTAAAGCAACTAAACATAAAACACACTTCTACAATTAAGATATATAACAATTAAATTTCGATAAGATAAAACAAGAAAATGAAAGAATAACTACTAATATTGAGTACTGCTTAAAAATTTTTAACACTTTCAATGCCAGAATCGTCAATTTTTCATTATTATCTCAAAGGAAAATTACATCGGATAGTTATACGGGCCATTCGTAACTTATTTCGTAGAGAAATCAAAAGAAATGGTTTTCATACAAAGTGCGGTTTTGCAAAGATCTCTTGTTATGGTTTTTTCGACTTAATGCGTATTTTTAAACATTAAACACTTAATACATAAATAAAAACACGAATTGTCTAATATCCGAAATCCACAAATCACGTATTGTCTATACCCTATCATTTAGACACTTATAAACATTTACAGAATTTCCATTAAACTATTTATTTATTTATAATATTTAAATAAAATGACGTATGGAATTTAACATTTGAAAGCCATTTGTCTCATTTTCAGTATAATTATCTCTTTTATATAACTTTATTCTACAGCATATAATGCTATGGAATACATAATATTCATCATGATAAATTTTATAGAAAGAATCAACCCGCCATTTCTAGAGGCACAAAAGTGGACAGGATATTATAAAAGAGGAAATGTGGCTGAACATATTAGTGGCTACACATTTTATTGGAACTGTATTGACCTGCCTACGCTCTCATTTAAGGATTACTTTATTCTTAAATGGCACAAAACCATATTACCCAAAAATTTTTTTAGGGTTATAAGCATCTTTCACATTGACATATTTACAAAAATTTGTTCGTGTTTGAAATTTCCCCACCAAAAATAAACTTTTTCATTTTTCCGACTCTCTAGCGCTTTTTCCGCTCTTCCATTATATTTCGTGTTTGGCACTACTTGAAGCTATTTTCTGTTCGTTTTAACGTCCTGCTGAATATAATATAGATACTGATATTGCACTCCAAATATCAGGGCCCCTCTTATTCTTCAATCTTTCAGAGTAAATCTTTTAGAGCAATTCATCAGTGAATACCTATAAATATTATAGATACATAGACTGTACGTATTCGAAATTTCGCTCATATCGGTAGTACGCACTAATTCGTTAATGACCATCTCGATTTACCGATGTTAACATATCCGCAGCGATCGGTTGCCGTTGCGAAATTGCTCTGATAATAGTTTGCCCTGAATAAAATGGAGAGCACCATAACTAACGACGCGTTATAAAAGGCCACCGAACATATCCACCGGTCACAAATGATAATGACAAACAACGACTAGACGGATATAACGGAACAGGGGCGCTGTTTGAACCATTCACCCGAACGAAATACAATTTTATACTTATAGACAATTGTTTAGATGCATTTGACTGGTTTCCATGCACTGGGTATTGTCAGTGTTTGTCGTTTGCCTATGCGTAGAGAGAGCACCAAACTGCGTTACATGTTAGTCATCTGTTGTATTTTGAATTTTTTGAAGTCGCCTGTGAAATGAAACATGCTAAAGAAAATTTAATTTCTAAATTTTCTTATAAATACAGTAGCGGTCAATGCCATAATCTGTCTGGTCTGTCTCCTTCACATAATGATAACTCTTGAAGTATCGCGCACTCTGAGTGTTGTAAGATACTTCTGTTTATCTTCCTTATGCCTCCATCACTGACCAACTTCTGCTCAACAGTCATTGAGATTGGATCTCTAGTAGTTATCCAACAAAAAACAAATTCTCTCACTTTTTCTAGCAACACCTGATTCTCTCGATACGGCATAATGCTGTCTATTTCCTCTGTTACAAAGAAAGTTGTTTCTGAAGTTATCGATTAAATATAAAAAAATCTTGTCTTTGTCTTTCTAGTGACGTGTAAACAGAACCGAAGAAACACCACTTCAACTTATCTTAGGATATCTATCATGTAACAGAAAACAGTAACATCTACAATACTCGTCAAGACCTCTTCTCTTTTTCTTCTATTTCTCTTCTCTTCTATTTCTGTGGTTACCACTTTTTAAAAGCTCTCTTCGTCTCCTCTTTAGATCTCATACCATCTTTTGTGGTCTACTCATTTATCACAATAAACTTAACATAAATGGAATACCAGTAACGCTCAAAAATTAACAATATTTAATTTATTTTATTTCCACTAATTTCGTCAATCTAAAAAAGATATTTAAATAATATTAAAAAATAACTATTCAGATAAACCAGTAAACAGAAGAAAATGTACTGTTTCAAAAAAATTGCGAATATATGTATCGGCGTTACAGATAATTCAGTTTCATGAAATTAATTGCTGTAAAAATATAATGTTTAAGTGGATGTAGGCAAAGCACATAGCGTAAACAACGTCAAATGCATCGTTATGTATTATTTAAATACATTAAATAAATTAGAATACCTCCCTTTATGCATCCGTTGCACTTTTAGCCTTAGAAAATATGATGAACTGTGAAAACAGCGCTACTGATACTGCCTCTACCTATTTATATTTCTTTTAACTCTGTTAAAGACTTCTCAGAGTTGAAATTACCTCATTAGCAGATTGACAAAATTGTCTGTTCTGCTGCTAATATATAAATAAATGCATGTGTCTCATTTGAAACGTTTACAGGAATGAAGAGAGACAAGTTCAAATGATCCTAACTTTGTCAATTTATCGCTACAATTTTTCTCCTTCAACTGAAATCAAAGTATATTATAGAAAATAATTCAATGAACATGTTTATAATAATTGTTAATAATAATTATATAAACATGTTCATTGAATAATAATTTCTATATTTCCATATTAATAATAATTTCTTTGCCCTTGACGAAAATCCTTATTTTATATGACGTTTATACCTTCGATATGTACTCATTTTCATATATCTTTCACAAATATTGTACATTCTCTTTTTTCAGTGGAAACATTTGCGAATGGAAAAATACACGATATACTAAAATTTCAGTCAATAATAATGCGTAAGTAAAAAAGTGACTAAAATATGAGACAAAAGTCAAGATGTGCAAAAAAGCACATTTAAAAATCGCTGGCATTTGACATTAATAATTCGAGGCAAAGTCGGTTTTTTTTAATGTTAGAAATAGAAAAGAATGAAGTCATGTCCAAAAAATTACCGACAAGTCTAAAAGCTTACCGTAATTTAAGAAAAAAATTTAACTTTCCGTCTTTGAAACTATACTGTCCCCCCTATATAAATATCTCCATCTTCTTTCTTATTCAAATACGAGTAGACACGCGCCTCTAACGCCTGTACGCCCCACAGATGGTCAGAACTCTCAGTCGGATTTAATGACAGTTAAAAACGTATTTTGTATGGATACTTTAGGAATTGGATCGTGCAATAGGGTACGAAGGTAGGGTAAAGTAGACTCTTGTTCCGACTAGACTGGCAGTCAATGAGAAACAGAAATACGTTTTTAACCGTTAGTAAATCCGACTGACAGTCTTGACCGTATGTGACGTAAGAGATTTTTAATCTAAATCACTAAATCGTGGCTTTTAGTACTGTACAGCTTTACAAGCAAATTTACCCTTACAAAGTCATATAATTTTAATGACGATTCAATTTTGAAGATAAAAGGAGTCTGTTAATGCAATCTCGAAGGAATAAAAGCAGGTAGTCGAACGAGCGTTGTCTCGTGTTCCATCATAATATCACAGACGCATCGTCATGATAACTTGAGTATTTTTTTTTCTGGTAACTTCAGATACACTGGTGTACTAACTTATAATGCATGAATTTTTAAAAGAAAACCCTACACACATGATTGCTTTGTTAATCAAACGTGGAATGGAATCGTCTTGAAGTGGAATCGTCTTCCCATTTTGAAGTTATTCCTGAAAAAGTTTAAATTAGCTTACTTCAAATACTATTAAAAATAAACCTATCGTTTTCAAAACGCAACTACTTTATTGTTTTTCTCTGTATTTCTCTTGTATATTTGCGGTATTTATGAACATATGTATTTTTTGGAAATACTTTTTAAACTATTTATTTTACACTTAAATATAACTTTTACTTCCATTTCGCCACGCATATTTTGGTTAGATTATAAAAGAAAATTGGAAAGAATGTATCTGTAAATGTAAGTTTTCGCATATATTTAAAAGGTTGCATGTAAGTTTACGTACACATTTAAAATTGATGCGTCAACAAAGCATACCATTTCATTTTAAATGACAATAAAATTGTTTGCTATGAAAACTAGGGATCATGACCCGTAGTTAACATAATTCGCAAGTTTTTTATTCCAACTGAACAACTTTTCAAATTAACATAACTCGCAAGTTTCATTCCAATTGGACGAATTTTAAATTTTCAAATTTTTCAATTTTTTTAATTAACATAATTCGCAAGTTTCAACTTTACAACTTTTCTCTTTCCAAACTTTTCGATTTTAAAATTAACATAATTCACAAGTTTCATTCCAATTGGACAACTTTTCAATTTCCAAGCTTTTCAGTTTCCAAATTAACATAATTAGCAAATTTCATTTCAATTGGACAATGTTTCGACGTAACATAACAACATAAAATAAACTTGTTAAGTACGAGTAGAACCCGCACTTCGGGGGTTCCGTGCGCATTCAGGCGCATATAAACCTTCAAACGTACATTTATTAAACGTGCATATAAACACTCAAACGTACAGGTATTTCTATGAAACTATTTATAAATATTAATTTTATTCCTCACTATATAAAATATGTAAATATGTTGCCTAGTACATCTTTCACGGACATAATAAATACATATTTGAAAATACAAATTTATTTTTGGAGCTGATTTAAGTCATTTGTTGTTGACTTTTCATGAACATTTTACGGACCCAACTATACTTCATAAATAAAGTCGACCAACTATTACTAGTCAACTAATAGATATAAATAGGATCTGTAATATTTTTTTTTAAATTTCTTTATGCATACTACTATTGCGAATACGTTTCACATATCCAGAAATAACGGTTTAACTGGTAAAGGTTGGGGACAAGTAACTAACAAAAATAACCACTTTAAACGACATTAAAACTCTGTTTCGTAAATGGATCCCTGTATCCCAATAAGTGTTCTTGACATACCCATAATTTTTGAAAGATCTCTTCAGCTATACACAAGACATATGCGAATAAAAAAATTCACTCTTAAAAATTATTTTTTTTAAAACATTTTTCTCATGACTTTGCAGATGTTATAAATGTATGTAATCATGCCCAATTTCATAATAAACTTAGTTTTATAGAACTAATAGTCTATGAGTAAAAGGGCTGTGACATACAGATGAGTTTGGCTATGGAACCCTTAGAGTACACATAAAAAAAATAGTAACAGATGTATCATAATCGGCATTCTACCAAAAACAATTAAAGAAATATATGATTTTCTTTTGTGCAAAGCAAATAAGGCCAACTTGTCTAAAATATTATAATCTTTTTAAATTATTAAATATTTCCTTATTTTCTATTAAATTTTCACAAAAACTCCGCACAATTTCGTTGCTCATATAAAGCGTTAATTTTAAAACAAAATGGTTGACACTTCTAACTCGTGTTCAAACAATAGATTGATAGAATTATTATGCAAATGTTTCCGCTAAGCCATTATTCAATGCTTTCACTATATTGATTTAATCAGGAACCTGTTTTTTTTTAATTAAAACGAAATGTATTATTTACCATTCATTTTACTAGAATTCTGACTAAGTTTCGATTTTAGCCTTATTAATAGGACAGTTAGAGGATTAAATTTTATTGGAAAGCAATTCGATATCTTTTTGTGTAGGTACCTTTATATGGAGTGGCCTGATATGAAGCTAAAATAACGCGTTGACAACGACATAAAATAGTAACATAATTTAATAATAATTCTAATATTTCAGTAATTAAATTATAATCACTGTGTGTAAACATGGACTTCGCGACACTATTATTTTTAATACCGACTAATTTACCATAGACTACTGACGAAACGCGTATTTTCGTTGGTTGGTTCATTGAGAACTACTGCATCGACCGAGAATGTTGTAGAAAAAATTATAATAACTGATGAAATTTACAAAAAACGTATTGTGTCAAAAAAAAAGATAAAAAATCAAATATCTTGTGATGCAACGCGACTGCGTTAATTTCAAAAATATATTTAGAACTTACACCGAGTTGAGGTTTAAAAAGTTTATTTAATATAAATACTTGTGATCACTTTAAAAATTTACAAAAACAAAACATTTTAATATCAAATGACTAATTCAAGTAAAGTACCGCCAAGGGATTACCAAAGAATTCAAATTTCGAAATTGGAATTTATATTTTTATTCATTTTATTACAAATGGCGAATTCTAAGAAAATCAGTGCTGGCCTAGTATTGTCGAGTTGGGATTTGAAATGTTGATGGAATATTAAATACCTCTGGCAAAACTATTACGTTTGAAAATATTTTTTTTATAAAAGTAAATATTCATGCACGTATCAAACAATGCCACTCAACTAATTTAAAAAATATGAAGAAAGAATATTTAAAAAAAAGCTGTGCCATGGTCTCTGCATCTAACAAAATGGAATTTATACAGTATGTCTACATTCAAAAGGAAATAGCAACCGGGAAATCGTTTTCAAGGTTTTCAAGGTTGAAAAATAATCTTATATTTTTCAGAACGATTTACACCTACATCGTTCTGAAAAATGTTATATTCAATTATAATTTATAATATAATATTCGAATTTTTAACACGCGAAAACCTAATTACTAAGAATGGCATCAAGTGTACATCTAGTATATAGAAGGCTTATGAGAATAAGGAAACACTAAATATATTTTTTTTAGTTTTCCTGTATTTTAACGGACACCACAAATTGTATAAGATGTATATCTTATGAACTTTTTTGTAGACCGTTATAATACATTGTTAGCAGGTAATTACCATCTTATCATTATCAAAACATGCATTAACTTAAGCCAACCAGTCATTGCAAAGTTATAATATATTTCCTTTCAAATTAATCACATTACTAAAACCCGTCAATCTGTGAACTGATCTGCACATCCCCAGAGCTGTCGACATTCCAACATTTCACATCTAACTGTAGATATCCGTTGCTAGCGGCCATAGTGACGATGTAGCGAACTCACTTCCGTTTAAATCTGCATGTTTAATTTGATTTATTTTTTTTACATTTTCATGTGATGCAGTCATGGAGTCAATGCCTTTTTACAGTCTGTTGGACTATTTAATATTGAGTAGGCTTTTTAGCGGTCGCGTTCGCTTGTATTTTTTTAATCCGGTTTAAATTTAAGTTACATATATCATGAGAACGAGTTTATTGCCGAATAATATGGAATTCTAAATTTGAAAAACTAATATATTTTCCATTATGTGCTCATGGAGAGACTTAAAATGTGTTCTATCTGTCGTAATTAATGAGGATCAATACATTATACGATCGATACAATACAATATATTTCTTACGGGATATTTTCACAGATGGGATATATTTTCACAGACGGATTACGAGTTTATTTGGCCCATCATTCTGAATAACAAAAACAAAAAAAAAAAAAATATTTTGAAGAAAAAAATGTTCATTTGATCTCATAATCGTCATTTGATCTCATTAGCGATATTTCATTTTGAAAAAGATTAGTTTTATTTTCATTTGAGTAGAATTGATATAATGAGTTATAATAATATAGAATTTATATAATGAATATTATTTTAAATATTGTACTTTGAAGATGATTATCACGGAAACGCTTGGGTTTTTCACATTTATACGTGCAGAATAATAAGAAAGATTAAAGCTGTGAAAATATCTCTTAAGGAGAGATACAGCCTCCATATTTTCAGAAAGTAAAAGATCTGGAATCGACAAATTAGTTTTCCAATAAACTTTACGTTACTTCTAGTAACATTATTTTTTAATATTAATATATTAAAAAATAATGACACTGACTCTTTTTTAAATGATACACATCTTCATTTTAGTTTTTAAATAAGTTTTTTAAATTCAATCAATTTTAAATGCAGAACCACTACACAATCTTAATTTTAGCAGTTTCGGAGATGGGATGAACTTTTCTGAACATTTCCAACAATATCTAGAATATACTATATAAAATGTTGAAAAAAGTTTGTATAATTCACCGTTGCAACCAATTCTACACAACCAAAAATAAAAAATATTTAAACAAAAAACATGACCCATCTCCCCCTCTCAAAATTCTTAGATAAATGTTCTTTTAGGTTTTTATTGCGTGGATCTAAAAGTTCCACAACAAAATTTTAATTTTACGTTGAACGTGAGTTATTCTGTAAGGTTTCGTTTCTTTTCCTTTGACTTCTTACAGTTTTTTAATACAAAAATTTGTTTTTTTTTATTCGCAAAGCAAAATTTCTACGGAATCAAACAAGAAGAAAATAACAAGAGTTATTTATGTATTTTCGTTTACTTATTTGGTTGTTATTGTTTTTGTTTTGACTAAAAAGAGACCCAAAATTTTAATCTTTTTAATTCAGGATAGCTACATATATTAACTTTATCTATTTTATAAAAGTGGCAGACGTATTTCGTCACCGTATCTCAATCCCATCCTCCACTTGGATCAGCCATTTACCTGCACATCTGACTTTTGTGACTTTGTAAGTTTCCACAATTATCGTATCATATGTTTCAGCCATTTTTCAATTAAACTTACTAAAACCGCTACATTTAAACAAGTACCCAGTAGTTCCGGCTACGCTTAATTCAAAATGCAATTGATTTGAATTAGATAAACCAAACTGATTTTGCCACAATGAATAATTAGACTCAATGCGTACTAAGAAAATCTACGTCGCTATGTATCCATATAAACATCTAACAGACACATATAAGATTTAGCTAGTAAAGGTCAATGTAGTTGATTCAATACCAACTGAGTTCACACGGAACTGAGTTAGCTAACGGCAAGCATTCCTGGCAACCAGCATGGTACGTAACAAAGATACTCATTCCAAGACTGCAATAAGACAAAAATATCCTTGGGTGTTGTGTACTTCCATCAATATTGTGATTCCGATCAATATATGAACTAATCTAACACTACCATAACTAATTTAAAACTCCGACCATACGTGTATTTCTGATATTCTTTTGTTTTTGTTCTTTCGATATTTCTGCTTTATGGTATCTAAAAGCAGTATTACCAGATATTAAAAAAGTTTCCGTGCATCTATTAAGAACTCTATATAAGTGTATGTGTATTTATTACTATCTTTATATCTAATAGTGTATCCACAACACGATCGCAGATAGCAATTTGTGATCGGCGCAAACTTCATATTCTTTCCCTATTTGACTTCATTTTAAACTAACAGTCACAGGAATCAGATACCGTTTAATGCATTCTCTCATTCCTTAACATTGTTCGCAGTTTTGAGAATATCATTTTTCTGTTTACACTACGAAGTTATGAGATTCGTTGGACACCAGCATCAGAAATATATCGATCGTATACCGTTTCAGACATGTAGATATTAAGGTCCATGCTTTCAGAGTTGTCTACAAAAGTAATAGCTTTCCTTTCTTTCGTGTCATTTTCCTTACGTTCTGTTTTTTCTCTTGTTTTTTATCTTGTTTTTTCTCTTGCATTTCTCTTATTTTTTTTTCTCTTCCTGTTAAGGTCTCTGTCAATTTTTATAAACATCCTTCGTCATATGTGTTTTTATTTTCATATAACCGGGCTGTTGGCAATTTTATAGTAATTATTCATAATTATTGGGGCACTAATTATTGGCTTTCTTTTTCAGATTAATATTAGAAATTGGGTAAATTATTTGACAATATTTTCACTAAACATCATTAATTACGAAATTAGGTGATATATCTTTCTTAAAAACGTGGCTCCTAAATTGATCAATTACATTTTCTTACAGAATAACCAGCAATTTTTTTTTATTATTTCCATTTGAGTGAAATTAATCAATCATCCTTGGAGGTTTTATCTCTCTCGAAGGGTAGAGTTTCTACAAAGTACACCAAAAAATTATTCCCTGTAATCACAATTTGTTTATTCTCCTACCTTGACTCCTTTATTTATCATAACCCTATATCTCAATTTCTGCTTTTTACTCATGTTCTTTTACCCAGTTTGCTCTTTTTTTTATTTTTATTCCATATTGGTGTTGAGAAACTAAAGAGAGTCTGAGACTGAAAACTGAGAGTCTAAAATAAACCCCTTCAAAGCAAAATTTAAAAAAGATAGCAAATAGTAACACAATATCATACTTTATTGAAGCATCAAATAAATATTATATAATATATATATATATATATATATATATATATATATATATATATATATATATATAATATCCCGCACCACCGGCTCCGTATCCTCCACCCCCCTGGTGGATATAATATATTTGATTTGAATTACCAAAGAGCACCCAGAATTCAATCTCGTGATGGACTCGTTAACGTTTTAGCAAATTTTTTACAACTTTTATTGAGCAACGAAACGTGAACTTTTATTTAGTAACGAACGTGTTTAGCTTCTTAAATCGTTTCCACAAAATGTAACTATATGCTTTGAGTTTCCTTCGTAAACTTTTTGTTCTATCCTAACTGTAATTAACTAACGAAAAACTTGTATTTTTAATCACATTTATTAATATACTAAAAGGAAATGAAAAATAACTTTAATATCTCCGTTTATGGTAAAATACCCAAATTGAAAACTTATTGAACAAAATAATTTTAAGGTTTATTGACCACACCAACTTTCAGAAAACTTCATTCCTTCGCTTGTTTGAAGAAAACCGTGATAAAGTGTACCATACTTTCAGTCGTTTATTTTTAATATGTGTAATACGTCTACATTAACAGCTTCCGACCCTGGGATGAGACCTACCGTGGCTCTGCAGGCTTCGACAACGGCGGAAGAGGATACTACTTCGCTAGCGGACGACCCGATGCCGCGGCCACTACTTACGGTGGTGGCAGCGTAGGGTATGGCGGCGGTGGTGTAGGATATGGTAGTGGTGGTGCAGGATATGGCAGCGATGGTGTAGGCTACGGTAGTGGCGGTGGAAGATACGGCAGCGGCAGTGGAGGATACGGGGCCGGTGGTGCGGGATACGGCAGCGGCGGCAGTGGCTACGGTGGCGGAAGTGGAGGTTATGGAGGTGGTAGTGGAGGGTATGGTGGAGGAGGATCGTGGGGCCGTCCGTCGGGGTGGCATAATGTCGATGACAGACGCGGCGATGGTTGGAGAGATCCAGGGTGAGTTTTAACAAATTTTATTATTAATCCAATATTATTTAGTAAGTACTTGGGTGATGTTATTGTGGAATATTAGCAATAAATCTCAGTATCTTCTTATTAAAATATGTATCGACCTTTCCCTGATCTCTAAAATTCAGATAATGGATTAAATATATCTACATTTCAACGCGGTTGGATCAAGTATCATCAATACCAGATAATTACCATAGAAATTTTTTTTATATTTATTTTTAATATAATTTCACCATAAAATATCAGCATGTACAGTAACACATTACAAAAGTACATATTTTGACATTGACTCTTTTTTAAATGTTACACATCTTCATTTCAGTTTTTAAATAAGTTTTTTTTTAAATTCAATAAATTTTAAAATACAGTACTACTACACAATATTTTTTATTTTTTTCCAAATGATAGAACCAATAACGGGGTAATTTACAATAACTTTTAAAAATATTGAATGAAATTTGGCGTTAATTTTGTAGAAATTAATTATTCACAATTAAATGAAACTACGTGATGTAGTATTATTTCTACTTTATTTATGTTCTTTACCATGACCTAGGTTTCGTTGTATTACAATATCTTTAGGTGGGATATTAGCAAAGATAGAAGATAGAGAATCTTTGCTAATTGCCTGATCTGAAGATGTTGTAATACAACGAAACCTAGGTCGCGGTAAAGAACTTTAAAAAAGTAGAAATAATACTACATCACGTAGTTTCATGTAATTGTTTTAAAAATATGTCAAAATCAGAAGAATATTAATCATGATTACCAGCTTCACTCAACCTAGATATTCCACACATGTTTAAAAGAGGTTATTATTTTATCCATGGATTATTTCCGTTCAGTGCACAAAAGGGAGGCAACAGGGGAGGTTACGGCGGCGCCGCCGAATCGGGAGGCTACGGAGGTAGTTCCGGACAATCTGGCTACGGTGGAGCATCGGGACAATCTGGTTATGGTGGATCATCCGGACAATCGGGCTATGGAGGATCATCTGGACAGTCTGGCTACGGAGGATCATCCGGACAGTCTGGTTACGGAGGATCATCTGGACAGTCGGGTTACGGAGGATCATCCGGACAGTCGGGCTACGGGGGATCGTCGGGACAGTCCGGATACGGTGGCACCTCTAGCAACTCCGGTTACGGTACTAGCTCGGGACAATCAGGTTACGGTGGCAGCAATACGGGACAATCAAACTACGGAAGTAACGCGGGTCAGTCGGGATACGGTGGCACAGCGGGACAAAGTAATCCGCAAACCACGACGCCCACCACCAGCTACCTTTACGAGCGCTCGCACGATGAGGCCAACCCGGCTGGCGCATCCGATGGTGACCACCCAAGTTCTACCACAAATGCTTAATTAGTGATCACCTCCGCTTTTTGGGTTAACAATAGTAGCAATCCATCTTTTGTGGCCAAAATTCGAAAGTCAGACATTATTTATGAAAACTCTGTAACATGGTTTACGGAAACTCTGTCTGCGTAACGCTGATTGCAAACTTTCTTGTCGTAACTTGTCTTATTTTAAAAATCCATTTATTCCTTGGAAATAATGACAAAAATAAACATAATCCCATGTAGTATACAACATATTCATTTTTAGCCAAGTAACACTAGATGATAATGGATTAAATTTAAGTACAATACATTTCTTTGCGTTCCTTATCCTTTTTGAGGATTTTATCAAGGAAATTCAAACATGGCTTTTTGAGTATATTTTTCTAAACAGGATTTTATTTTCTTTCCACTGTTTTATTGCAAACAGTGTCATTGTGTTAGATGGAGTAAGTTGTAATTGACTTACTATCAGTCAAACTTTTTGCGGCAAAATTTTGTAGTCAGCGACAGCATAGATTGTTCATAATTGGATTTAATAGAGATTTCGTAAATTTCTACATCCAATTCGTTTCTTTCTCGGCTCTGATCTGCGGAGTTGTCAGAATTTTGACTTCAAATGGTCGATAAGTAATTATTAATAAAAATATCGCTTACAACTCTTATTATTAAGATAAAAAAATAGTCGTGAGTTTAAATGTGATCAATATCTTCTATATCTATGGAGCGCGTAGAGAACCATGAGATAGAGAACATGAACGTTTTTAATCTGGAATAATTTTGTAGCACGTACCATTTTACAATTCAATACTTACATAAATATTTACCTTTATACGTCACCTTATATATGTATGACGATAAAATGTAATATTTGATATCTGTATGAACATAAAATGTAATATTTGATATCTGTATGAACATAAAATGTAATATTTGATATCTGTATGAACATAAAATGTAATATTTAAGTTTATTGAAATAATGACTGCTAGGTCTTGTAACAGACACCAAAAGTACACACTTTGATAATGTTATTGCTATTAATGTCTAGAAAACCATTTTAGATTAAACATAGTGGAAAGTGTTGGGTACGGTCTGGGTTAATTTAGACTAGACTCAAAAGTTCAAAATTACTAGAAACTAAGATCGAGTGAAGACTGTCAACATGTCTACACAAAGAGTCTAAGCGTTTAGACCCGGCCTGTGTGAACATGCGTACCAAGAAAAGACACGCTGTATACAAAAGAGATAAAAAATAATCACGCAGAACAGAAGCATTTGGCTTTTTTCATAGCCTCATTACTACAAGAAGCGTTAATTTTTTTTATTAACGCTCGAGATGATTTCAAGTGAAAACAACTTGTACTCGATCGCTGCTTCGACGAATCGTGAACTCAGCTAATCCTTTCAATTGTTTTTTTGTTTGTTTTTTTGGCAAATGTTTTATGTATTTCTTTTATTTTTTTAAAAACGCACAAACGTCGATTTTCCTGGATATATTAAGTAATCTTCAATTATTCTTTAATAAAATAAAAACATCTGTTTACATAAATATATATATATATATATATATATATATATATATATGCAATAAAACATAAACTAAAATATTACTTTAAGTCAGCGCTTCAAATCACTCTTGTATATTTAACCAAACTTAATAACCATCGACGAAGGTAAAAAACACAAAAGTTCTTTAATGACGCGTATTAAAGTCCTTTTTTTCAATCTGGCAATAATAATCCAAAACGTCCAAACTTGTGACCCTTTTTTTCGCCTATCTTAATAATAAATTAAATGTAATTATATTTATCTTTTAAATCTAAATATTTATTTGTAATAACAATAAATTACGAATAACCTTTTTTTATCTGTGGTGACAATTCTATCAAAAGTAATTACAAACTCTATATTCTTTTAGAGTAGCTAGATTACCTTGACAGCGACTGTGATTAGTGTTGCTAGTATAACAAATTATTTTCGTCAATACTCATTGTAATAGGTTGCAGTACAAGCTTTCTTATATAATGAAAAAAAAGGCAATAAAAATCGAATTCTAATTTATACAGTATAATTTGATGGATAATTAATTAATTTATATGATAATTGAGTTTTTAAGTTCTATTCGTGATACCAACTGCTAGATATAATTTATAAGTTGCTACTGTAATAAAATAATATGCTTGAATATTTTTTACACATGTATAATGAAAAACAATTAAATTATAATAAACATAATGAACTAGCTTTATTTTTGTTTTATTTTTTTTATTTTTGTGACAGGTTAAAATCATCAAAAAGATTCCTGAAGCCCGGGAGATTGGTTGTTGATGTTTCTTAAAAGGGAAGCGGTTAGTGAAAAATAGGTATCTGAACAAAAAGCGCGCTATCTTGCTTCTCTTGTGCCTTCACGGTTCGTGTAAGAGGATGATTGGCAGCTCGTAAGAGTACCTGCCAGTATTTAGCCGCAAAATTGTCTTCCGTGTGACAAAGTTTATTCCAATTTAAACCTCCACCGATTTTCAAAATTATAGAAAAGTGATGATTTAATGTGTAATATGTTCAATGTTTTCTTAATAGTCTTATAATTTGTAAACATTTCAATTTGTGAAAAAATCTGAAATTAAAGCATAATATTTGTAATTCTATAAGTAAAATTGAAAAATTGAAAACATACTATCCTAGACATAGATAAAGTCATCAAAATGGGTGAAAAATCATCAAAATCGGGGGAAAATCATCAAAATTGGTAAAGTTTTAGGGGGAGAGAAAAGTTGTCACATTTTGTAAAACATTTCAGCACTTCGTTATGATCGTAACGAAAAAAATCACAAATTAGAGGGTAGGTGACGTAAAAGCTTAGTAAAAATATAATAAGTAAAACAAGAAAATATTCTTATAGAATACAACAATAAATAAATAATAATAATCATTTTACCAATGTTTCATTGTTATTAAGGTTCCGTACTTCAAAAACAAATAAACAAAACCTTTATAGGATCAATCACACGTCCATATTATTATATACCCATGAAGTATCTCTGTCGATAACAGCAGGTTTTCTCGGAAACTTTTTGACATACAAGGTAGAAGTGTGGCTTAAAAATGGAAACTTTTGATTCACGTGTTATATTTTTCCCAATGGAGTTTATTGATTTGTTTAGCAATGACGAGAACGTTAGAAATATTTATATGAGAATTTCAGAGAAGGCAAATTTCATATTAAAAAAATGCTCTCGATCGTGTGATATATCAATTAAAACGGTGACATAAGAATTCCAAAACTATTTGTTACTAATGGTATATAAGATAGTTTTATAAATATTGTTGAAAAATTCCATAAAGAACAAGTCACCGTCGCCATCACCGAAATTACTAAAGTTAAAATCGATAACAAGTATATACAAAATATTTACACGCTGAAAACGAAAATTGTTATTTGTAAAGAGTTTAGTAAAATATTAAACATTAAAAACTGACTTCAAAAACAAAATTTATTACGAAACACTGAAAGTACCTTTTAAAGTTAGTGCCAAGTTCATTAGGGTTCCGTACCTCAAAAAGGAACCCTTGTAGGATCACGTCGTTGTCCATCTATCGGTCTGTCGAGACCCTTTTTCTCAGCAACGCGTGAGGGTATCAAGTGGAAATTAATGTCAAATACTTAAGTCTACGGTTCCTTAGAGCTGTCAGTCAAGGCAATCAAGAAGAACCTTAAAAATACGGTCATTTATGTCGTATATTTTGACACTCGCAAATAAATCAAAATCTATAGGTTACTTCCCGTTGAACTGGAATCATGAAATTTGGAAAGAAGCAAGGTCTCACAACACAAATAAAGGAAAAAATTCGCGTATATTTTCGTTATAACAAATTAAAATTTTGTAAATAACTTAATAGGAATATTATGTACCATTAAATGTTTATAAATACGTTAACGTGTGCAATTTCCATGCGTGTTTGGCAATCTTTTTTTAATTTGGCTAGCAACAACTCCATAAAAAAATTAATAATAATCGGCATCGATATTTTGTAAGCACACACTTAAAAGAGGACATCGATGTTGCTTATTATTACTACCAAGTTAGGCTAAACAAAAACAATTTTTAACTACTACCTTTTATTATTACTACCAAGTTAGGCTAAACAAAAACAATTTTTAACTACTACCTTTTATTATTATTACCAAGTTAGGCTAAACAAAAACTATTTTTAACTACTACCTTTTATTATTACTACCAAGTTAGGCTAAACAAAAACAATTTTTAACTACTACCTTTTATTATTATTACCAAGTTAGGCTAAACAAAAACTATTTTTAACTACTACCTTTTATTATTACTACCAAGTTAGGCTAAACAAAAACAATTTTTAACTTTCCAACGTTTCGTAAAAATGTTTATTATTAAAATAGGTTTTACTTTTTTAAGTTTAAATTATTTTGTAATTTTGGTTACTGGTTTGTTGAAGACTTATATTTACATATGAATCGGCTTACTAAACTTACCATTATTATAATCAAACGAGAGAAGTAAAGGAAAATGATTTCAAAAATAGAGAAAGAATTCAGAGATTTTCAAAAATGAAATCTTATGCAAACAGAAACCTAAATAATAAAAGAATAGACAAAAATAATCACTTTGAAAAAGATATTTTTGCGAATGAGATAATTTATTAAAACGCTAGAAAATCGTCATTTCTATTCTATTAATTATACTTTACTATTTTGTTAATTTCCTTCTATAATATATATAATAATTCAATTTAAAAAAAATAATATTGAATTTCTGTGCAAATGTGACGCCACATTTTAAACATAATGAAAAAAATTCGTACTTACAGAGGTTTAAATAAAATTACGTTATGTACTAATGAAAAAAGAACAATTACGAAAGAATTAATCCAAGAAAAATGAATACATCGAGGGAATTGCTTACTTTCTAAAAACATCGACGACCTACCCCATACGCAATAAGCTTTTCCGCAAAAAACCTCACAGGGTTTTTTTATTGTATTATATTAGTGAGTCCATTAAGTCTGCGCGTCGCAGGAGAAACTGTCATGCGTCAACTGCCATCTTGATTTGAACCCTTTTTTGGTGAATATCTTGAGAACAATTGGTCCTATAAAGAAAATAATTAAGAACTTTTTGTAGAGAAAATGGCAAACTATCAGTTTCATTAAAAACATTTTTTTTTAAAAATGTTTTAAAAATAATATAAAAATCAATATAAGAAAAAGTTTTAACTGACAATGAGAACCAATTATTTTTCCACAAAAACTCTTGTATGTAAGGCGTTTATCGAGATGACAGCAGGCCCACCACCAGCGAAGCATCAGTTTGGTTTTATTTTCATAATCTAATTAACGATCAAAATAAAAATTTATAAAACTAATAAATCCATATGAAAATCGCTAAAGGGTCCTTAATTTTGGACTCCCTTTTTCACTTGCCGGCTGAGAAGATTTAACTTCGAATTTTAAAAAAAATCTAGGCATTTCTCTTAACGATTCTTTAATAGATTTCCGTTTACAATTATATTACAGAAATAATGAAACATTAATATTACAACAAAATTTTATGAAACACTAAATATATTTAGTTTAAAAAATTTAGACATTTAAAATTATATCGAAAAATTAGCTGTGACTATAATTAAACATTGACCATGACTCAACTATGACATAATTATCTTTTTATTATAAAACGTATTTGAACTTAATAAATCAATATGGACAACACGACTGTATGCCCACACGTAATAACCGAAAACCTGACTACCTTATCTTTAAATTAGTCATTCGTGATTGTGGTGCTATAATTAATCTGACATTTAACATTTATGCTAAAATGATTTTCTTGAAGTACTGATATTAAGTTATACCGATTCAATGAAATCCTATAATAATAGGTCTTTATATGACAAACAGTTTCTAAGAAAAACGACTGTACAATTCTGAAAGCTTTTTTTTAAAGATATTATTATCGTGCACAATTATGTTTAGTCATTATTTTGATGTTTTATTTAATTCTTTTCACGTTTTTTGCTATATTTTCATATTTCATTTGAATGTAGCTAAACGGTTTAAAAGTTTAACGAGAAGTTTAAAAAAAAAGTTTAACTTTACAGGCGACTCTCTTCGTTTAAATTGCTATTGCTCATGTGCGAACAACATCGAACACTAATGTCTAATCCATAACCTTTCTTATGACCATCAATGAAGCATAGAGACAAATCCTGTGCTTTATAAATGGTGACCATGAAAAATAGTTTTACGGGAAACTGGAGCCGTTTGAATTGGAATGGTAAATAAATGAAATGGTCCTTGCAAACACATCGAGTGGCGGTGCGAGTTCGTAGTATCAAAAATACCCTTGTGAAATATAAACTATTCATTCAAATGGTTCGATGTACGTCATAATTTTCATCTAAATTAAATGCATGAAATGAAAAACGCATAAGATTTTATAAGAATTTAATTTTTCCTACCTGAATGACTCTCATTAATTTCCGCAGCCTTTCTTAACGCCTATTTTCAAAACATATTTTTCGATTATGCGAAGTAACACATGGGTCCAATCAAAAGAGATGGACATGTAATGTCGCAGACTTTTTTAGTAGAAATTTTGAAGTGAAAACTTCTTTAGTTGGGATGGTGTCCACGTGCACGTTTACTGAGCAGTGAATGAAATTGAGCTGTCACTCTCGGGTCGGTGACGCTGAATCGGGTAAACTCGACTCCCTTCGGCATCGTCTAAGCTAATTCAAGAATTACATTTTATTTTTTATTAATATTTTATTTAAGTATGTTATTGTATATAATCCCTATGTTATTGTATATAATCAATGTAATGTTTCAAGTGTATACAGTTAGCTTAATACAATAGTTAGTTTAATAAAATACGCGTATGTTATTGTAAATGTTGTTTTAGTTTTCACTTCTACCGTGTGGTCGTAAACTCATACCAGTGTTGTTTAGTGTAAGGCGAACAATCTTGCAATACCTTGTTTCCTCGTGGCTCTAAAAGTTCATAGGACCTCAGAGGACAAAAATCCTCAACGAAAGGTTGATTTTTTCGTGGCTTAAAATATTTATTGTACACTTAGGCCTTTATCCCTTTAGGCCCTTTATCAGGAATCAATCTGTCTACCGGTAAAAACCGAAAAAAATCCGAAAGTAGTTACTAAAATAAACCTTTACAGATACGCAGACTCGACAGAGGGCTTTTTTATACTATATAGTGATGTTTTTGATGAAGAATTTGCGCGGGTTAAATGTACTACGATTCTGTCTAACGATTTCTGGCTGTCATCTTCAATACCGCTTACACTAAATAAAAATTTATGTAATTGTATAGGTATGAGTAAGCAAAACAGAAAATCTTAAAAATGTTTACGTCCTTATAGATATTTTCGATCTCAGAAAACACGTACGAATGAATTCATGATGTTGACTTAACCCGAGTTTAGTACTTTTTTTTTAATTTTAAGGTCTATTTTCTTAAATTATAATCCCAGTGGGCGAAATTGCTGGTAATAGCTAGAATTTTATAATGCCGGTTCATCATAGCGATAAAAACAGTTTTTTTTAATCTTTATATTTTAAGGTTACAGAAAAAAAACATAATGGGTTCAAAAACCTATGAAAATTTAATAAAACAATAAAAAACTAAACCAATACAATATCAAAGTAGAAAGATATACCGAATGTAACGAATAGGCCGTGAATCGTCAAAGTTCCCCATGGTCCTAACTATAAACTCATAAGTTGAACAGTCTTATCTAGAGCAAAAAATTGCATCAAAATTAAAATCACATTAGTGTCAAAGCCACTTTTAAAAATTGGATTCCCCGATACGACTCTCTCCTTAAGTCCAATACATTATACTCCATCAGTTCAAAACAAACTATCGTCGAAGTAAATTTCATTAAAATAAAAATTTGGATAAATCTAAGGAAATTCCATCCACAAATAAGATGTAAAAGATGCCAAAGCTTTTTCCGCACTTTTACCCAAATTCAAGAGTCAACTAGAAAATAACGTGGTCATAACACCAAACACAACATTTTTTTCCAAATAAACAGTTAGTTTCAAAAACCGGAAAAGAATATAGAAACTTTTAACCGATTACGTTCCACAAATTGCGTATCATGAACGCATAAAAGCAAAATATCTATTTTTAATTTCTTGTTAACATTTGATTTGTGTTTTCTCACACCAAGCAACATTATATTGATAGAAGTATCGTATAATAAAGAGGGTAATTAACCGGTTTTGTTAATTACCAGCTGTGCCCCGTGGTTTTACTCGCGCAAAATTCGGAATCAGAAAAGTTTTTGGAATTTTTCTTTCTCTCATATGTTGCTTTGGATGTAAACTATTACGATACCAAATTTCATCAAACCGGTCCAATAAATTTCGCGTGACTGAAGAATAAATGAACACACTGACTGACAGACAGACAAAAATTCTAAAAACAGGTTTTCTGGTTTCTTTTATCATTTTTTATAGTAAATAACTATTTTTAAAATATTTTCCAGTATAGAATTCTCTATTACAATTTTATATATTTCCTTACTGTCTTGCGTTTCGACACAATTGTTTTTGTTAACGTCAACCACAGAAATTGAATTACTTGTACTGCTTATACATCTATAAGCAGAACACATAATTCAGTTTCTTAACTTATACGTTCTATAAATCCCGTATTCATTATGTTTTAATTAGATATAACAATAATAATTTAATAAACAATATTCAGCTGTAAATATAATGACACAATGTCACGAGCACGTCACATTACTAGGGATCCAAATTTTTAAACTTTTAAAGAAAATCCACTAAAAATTAATGAATATTAATTAGATATAACAATAGTTATTTAATAGACAATATTTAGTTGTAAATATAATGACACAATGACACGAGCACGTCACATTACTAGGGACCCAAAATACTTTTAAAGAAAATCCACTAAAAATTAAAGAATATTATTTAGATATAACAATAGTAATTTAATAAACAATATTTAGTTGTAAATATAATGACACAATGTCACGAGCACGTCACATTACTAGGGACCCAAATTACTTTTAAAGAACATCCACTAAAAATTAATGAATATTAATTAGATATAACAATAGTAATTTAATAAACAATATTCAGTTGTAAATATAATGACACAATGTCACGAGCACGTCACATTACTAGGGACACAAATTACTTTTAAAGAACATCCACTAAAAATTAATGAATATTAATTAGATATAACAATAGTAATTTAATAAACAATATTCAGTTGTAAATATAATGACACAATGTCACGAGCACGTCACAATACTAGGGACACAAATTACTTTTAAAGAATATCCACTAAAAATTAATGAATTTTAATTAGATATGACAATAATAATTTAATAAACAATATTCAGTTGTAAATATAATACCATAATGTCACGAGCACGTCACATTACTAGGGACACAAAATTAGTATTAAAGAAAATCTACTAAAAAAAAACTTTTTTCCCGTACCGGGAATCGAACCCGAGCCTCCTGGGTGAAAGCCAGGTATCCTAGCCACTAGACCATACGGGAGATGATGGTTGCAGTAGTTATACTGCTACAGTTTCATATTTTAAAATAATACAAATTCATAGTGATTTATTTATATAATATTATTAAATCATATAATTATATTCATTTATAGTTACATATTTACATAGAATACCAAAAATATGACAACCGAAAAACAAATTAAAAACTTTATAAACAAAGAACTAAATATTATAAATGATTACTCAGCTTAGGAAGTGTTTTACAAACGTCAATATTGTACGAAACAGATATTTTAAAATGTAAATAAAATACAAAAATATTTTTATCAAAATCCTTAATTTCTTCTGACAAAATATCCTTTTCATTTTATTACGCTCTTGCTAAAAACTTACTTTCATTTTAACACAAATATCTTAACAAATAACCAAAATAAAAAATATGCATTCAATCGATTTTCATAATAATTACAAATATATACAAAAAACATAGTTTAAAAAATATATTTTATTCTTATTCACGCGACGGCTATGAAACGACATCTGGTGTACATGGTTTATACTAGAAACTCTGTAGTAGCGGCTAGTGGTTTACAATTACTTAATATGTAGATGGCGCTAAACAAAATGTATTTATTTGGCGCTGTAGTCTACGCCACAGGTCTATGCAATTAATATCATGTAGTTTCTTAAATAATTATAGATGTCGACAGCTATCGCAAAACAAAACTACAACAGTTATTAATTGTAAGTTATAAAAAAATTCTACCGAGTTATCGACACTGATCTTTTGCAATGATAGGTGAGTTTGAGCATTACATAGTTATGAACCTAATACTCAAAGTATAATTATATATAGTAATTTATACTTCAAAGAAAATAAAATGTACCTGGTATTAATGGTACAAGTATTACAGATTTAGGTGACATTAAACATTAATTACAATTCTGAATTTTGGCATGGTTGAATATAACTCTTTGTTATTTAAAAAGAGAGTTATATTTAGTATTTTTTTTCTTTGCATTAATACTTAGCTATATTAAAAATACATTTATATTAAAGATGATTCCTTTTTTTATTAAATACAAATATTCGCTTTTCATCTATGTTCGGTATTCCATATTTATCTAAATAATTATCAGTATAATATACATAGGCAGCAAAAAGGCGAATAACGTGGTGGGTCTTACCCCGAAGTAGTATGTAACACATATGATAATTGAAAACTGTTTCAGTAACAATTCGATAACGATTTTCGTAAATAATGCTATATATTCGTCTCGAATAACATCACCACACATAACAGGCACCAACAATCGTGTGCTTTTCATTTAATAAATATACCACATATGTAATTGATAGCGACATAACCAAATGAAACAAACTTTATTACGGACTAAAGAAGTTCGTGAAAATGAAAAATCTAAACAAGGTTTGATATTAAAACATTCAAAAGATAAATTCTGATCCACTAGAGCGACTTATACACAGGAAATAACAAATAGTTTGGAAACATAGTCGATTAATAAAACATAATAAATGATGGGAGTGGCATTAACACTAGCTGTTTAATATCAATTCTGTTCAACGTGAATTCCAAAAAGTGATCGGTGATGCAATATAAGCCATCACCACCTGCAACCATTAGATCATCAATACAAATTTTTCCTCATTTTGTTGTTATTACCATAATGAATGCAACAGAATTGCAGAGGTTAGTTCCGGGTAAGTGGCTAGAACGATAAATTTTTTCGCAGATTTTTTGACGTGAATACGTCTTTAAATTTGCTACCATACGGGGGCAATCCAAAAACGTAATGATAACAAAATCGGGGGATACAGTTTGGCGTTGCAGTTTCGAATCTAGCCTCTACATCAAAAATTATACCACTGGATAGCTAAAGGATCAAAGAATTCATTACGATAAGCGAGTACAGTGACGCATCGCGAACGGTGGAGGGGGAAGCGCCGCCATTTTGAGGTTATTTTGCTGCGTATCAAGATTTGCAATTAGTATAACTTTTGATTCGGAAAAGTTACGATGTTCGTTTAAATATTAATCGTCAGCTGTCGTCAAAATCTATCGTTTGTACATAAAACATTAGTGTAAAGTATTGACAGTGAATATAATAAGGTGTTAGATTAAAAAAATATTATCAAAAATATATAATGTCGGCCTATACGCGTCGAAAGGCCAAAACCAAATACAGAGATCGTATACTGCTGGAAATGGTTTCTCAAGAACAATCGAATGGTAATAATAAAACACCAGTGCAGGGAACGTAAAAGAATGAATGCGGCCGAGCGAATCAACAACGGTGCCAGTACATCTGCAGCTGGGGCGGTTGAAATTTTGCAAGTGGATGATGAAATCGCTTCTACATCGACAACGGACTGTATAGGCAATATAACCCGTTACATGGGCGTATTCACGTACAACACATGGCCGTGTCCATGACACAGTCACACCCCATTTTTGAATGATAACTCTCTGAAGCTCACATATTTCCTGTCATACGCGCCAGAGCGCCAGACCTTCACCAAGAAAATATAAAAATAAGAAATTAACTCCGCTAATTTTATCTTTCTGAATTTACAGCTTTCTTGTGTATACTGAGTTGTGCTTTATTGAGAGATGCAGTGAAATCATTGCTCACTGAGGCCATATAAACAATTTTGTTATTACCATCTTCATATTATAACGAATCATATTCATATTAAATTAAATAATAATGAATCTTACAGTAAAATATAAATAATACTAAACAGATCTTGTCGATGAATTAAATGTACACAAAAAGGTATAAACATGACACAGCCGTAGCAACTGGCCTTGAGTCAACAGAGAATTTTGTGGAGAAACATAGTTCATAGGAGTCAATACAATGTCTTACTCATTCAAACACCAGTTGTGACTGAAATAAAATCAAAGTTTTAACATTCATTCCATTTCAAGTTCAAGAAATTAAATTAATTCTAATTATTTAGAAACAATTGTGTGTTTTTAATGGTTACAAAAGAGATTTGACACTAAGAGATATAAACAATAAGCTAGGTCGTAAATGGAAAAGATATTAATATCTTCAAACAGGTACACATAATTTAGTATGAGTGATAATACGTACATAGATTATAAGTTTCGTATTCTCAATGTCTATTTATAGGTTCATATCTTTTAATCAATATTATACACAATACCATTATAAAATATATAAATTGGTCTATAATCGTTTAAAAGTTTAACTCAAAAATGCATCACGTACACTTACACCCACTTCAATTAAGTTACTGTTGCCCAATACCAACTTACTTTAAAAAGACGTTACATACCCTATATCCATCTGGACTCTGTCTATACGATGGTCAGGAGATTCATTGTTATTACTACCTTTCTTATAACTTTGTAATACATCACAAAACAAAATTATATATTTTGTCATACGAGTGTAAAGTATAATTTATTGAAACACGATAAGTGCAAAAATGATCATAAAGTGAAAACACCTGACTATGCTCCCAGAATACAAATGTTTCAGAGATTACAACTAGTCAGTAGAAATATTCGAAAGTTCGGAGAATATATTATCGAAATATTAGGTTGTTACATTATTTCATATCTCACCAGAGAAACTACGTAGAAACCAATAATCTGATAAAAAGAAAAAAATATCTTTGAATGGCACAAGTTGCTTGGAAAATGGGACGAGGTATATGTGCCTACCCAAATGGAATTTCTAGTTAAGTCATGATGTTCAAAGCGAATTTGTTAATATCTCATCAGATATTAATATAATATTTGGTAGTAAGTTAATTCGAGATTTAAAACGATATGGACTCCAGTTAGAAAAGATGCCCGACATGCTAAAGGTTTAGAAATAGAACAATGTTTTTTTAAAGTTTTGTACATTTTACGACTAGTAGGAGTACAACTGGCCTTCGTAATTTAATTATTTCACGTATATGCGCTTTAAAATTAAATATAGAGACTGTAACTGAAATTAATAATGGCGCGTAAGCCATTGTTAGAATAAATGAAGAAATTGAATCTAAAATAAGCGCCACAAGGATCCAACCAACTTGCAAATATTACTTGGTACACAGAACATGGTAAGTACTTGCAAATATTGTATCAAAATTAATAGTATTTTGTTTAAATTCTGTGAGTTTCTTTATTCGCAAATGCCAATAAATGCTCATTAAACTTTGTTTGAAAATAAAAAAAATTCTAATTTTAAAAGCTGAAGTTTCCGATATAACAATTGCAATAATTTAATTAACAATTACAGCGTTATTAAAAAAAGCTTTGAAAACAAGAGATTACGGAAGCAGAGAACCCCGACAAAGTGAAAGTGATCGCGCATAACTTGTCAGTAAAGCTAAGTTTGTGATTTTACTGTTCATGTATAAACAACCTAGGTAATTACATTCACCACTTCAACATATATTAGACCAAAAGTGAAATAAATGCATAGTTTTATAGCCAATATTTTTAATTCAGTTTTTTTCTAATTCAATAAATTAAAAAAAAATTGAATTAACTGTTTCTCAGGAATTGCCTAAGAAACCACTAATGCAGATATGGCAAAACTTGGGTAACTATTAAAATAGACATAGGACAAGCGAAACAAATGAATGAATGTCAATGTCCCCTAGACTGGCAACACCAGATTAGCTATTTATTTTCGTTCGTGGATACCGTTATCAATCACCTTGGTCGAATCGAATTTTACCAAAGCGATTATTGTTTCTTGAATCTATCATACGAAGATGGCGAAGTATTCGTAAAACATGCAAAATTAATTAAATCCGATCTAAAACCGTTTTAAACCGAAAAAAATATTACGAGCCTTTTAACCCTTTTCTTGGCAGTCAAACAAATTTAAAAAACATGTTTTTATATAGTGATGTGAAACATCTAATGGCGCCTTTGCATGAAAAACGTTCTAATGGCAAAACGCGTCTTATTATTCGGCCGCCTTTGTGTATTGTCGGCTCTTTCCGACTTAATTAGTTTAGCTTCGCGTTTTGTCTGCCATTCGGCCAGCTTCGCTTCTTGTCGGCTCTTTCCTATTTAATTCGGATCAGCATTTTCTTATTTACTAACGCTTACAATTGTATTCTTTTAGTAGGTGTGCCCGCAACTTAGTTCGCGTGGATTTCGAAGTAAGATTAGAGTTATTAGGAATTTTCTTGTGTTTTTTTTTCTTTTTTTTCTCTCAGAAGTCTATGAGCGTAAAGTTTACTAAAGCACTGATAGATGGCGTTGGCGGCCAAATCGGTTCCGTCGTGTCTGTTATTAGTGCCCACAACGAAGATGCGCACAAATAAACCGATAAATAGACAAAAAATATAAAAACTTCGTTTTAAACTTAATAGCGCGTGGGTGGCATTTAATTTTACTTAGCAAATATTCAATATGCAGACTCAGTTTTTTACAATATTTGGGTACAGTCGCCAAATATGGTCCCTTTTTTGAAAAAAATTCATTAAACAAATTTTTGCAAATTCTGGACAACAAATAAAACGTCTTACGAAAGGTACTATATTCGTTTATTATTAAGAATAATCAAAAACTCTCTTAAATTGCAACAAGTGCCATAAAGATTTATTTAATAATAAATAATACTAATAATAGTAGTAGTAATAATAGTAATACTTATTTCTCTTTATTGTAACATCTAGTCAGTCGTTAATCAGTCTTCAGTATTACTTAAATAAAGCTAATTTTCCAGACAAGTTGCACAAATAAATGTAAGGCTTTGGTTATCAACACAATCCTCATGCATCCACTGAAAGCATTTAATGCATCTTATCCATTTCTCTCCTTTTTTATCTTGAGAAAAATTTCATCATTTTCACTATCTTCCTCATCATAACGTTCCAAAACTGGGTCACCATCGGATGTTTCTTCTTCAGAAGACTGTTTTTTTTTCGTTTCATGGTTTTATTTTTGTTTCCTGCCGTCTTTGTTTTTTTAACGCTTCTGGCTCTTTTCTTTCCCGTCATCACTTTTTCATTCTTATCCTTTCGCTTCTTTTCTGCTTCAATAATGTCTATTTTGTGTGGTGAAGCCGTAACTATCATCGCTTTACCACCTCTAGTTGAAGCTGAAGGTGGTTCAATGACTGGAACTGGTTGTAAATCTGCTGGAACTATAAATGAGGATGAAGAACTTCCTGGTCGTGATAACAGAGCTGCTGTTGGTGATCTTGCGTTAGAAGTCGAAGGCGATGGAGTTGGTGTTTTTGGTTCTGAAATTGTAGAAGTCGACGGCAGCGATGTTGGTGTTTTAGGTCTCGAACTAGAAGCCAAAGGTGACAACGGAGTTGGTGTTTGGGATCGTGCACTTGTAGGAGTGAACGGTGACAACAGAGTTGGTGTTTGAGGTATTGCACTTGTAGAAGTAGAGGATGATGAGACGACGGTTGCGGAAGATGTTGTATCGTTTGAAGAAGGAGTATGTGGTGAATCATCAAAAATATTTTCGTTAAGTGGAAATATTCCAGTTTTTCGAAATCCATTTACTGCTGTATCAATCTTGCAGGCTTTAGCATAAGCTTTCCCAAATATTCCTCCAACTTGGTAATGGGTGACGACCCGCCCTGGATGATTTATCAGCCAATTCTCTATTTCTTGGGCATAATACGTTTTCAGTGGGAACATGAATGATACATCCAAAGGTTGCATGCGATCAGTTGAATGTGGAGGAAGACAGATTATAGAAACACCACTTTCATGGGCAACATCAATCACGTCTAAATTTCTTGTGTGGCCATCTAAAACTAGCAAAATAGAATCTTCCTTTGAAGGTTTAGCTATGGACACAAAGTGTTTAAGCCATTTTGTAAATAGCTCAGGCTGGATCCAACCAGATTGATGACATCCACCTATGGTGCCTGGAGGTGTTCCATCGAGTAACTCAGCTTTCATGTTTTTCCTTGGAAAGACCATCAAAGGAGGAATAAATTGACCAGCAGCTGACATACAAGTAACAACAGTTACTAATACTCCTCTTTCAGCAGATGACAACTTGTAAACATCTCTTTTGCCTTTTATAGTCAATATTTTTCTAACTTTATGCTGAACCGTGCCGATTCCAGTTTCATTGACGTTGAATACTTTATTTGGGTTGAAGTTAATCTTTTGCATTTCAGGTTTTAATAGATGAAAAAAAGTTTTAACGTTTTCTGCTGTAAAGCCTTGAACACGAGTACGAGATAATGATTCTGGCTTACGGAATGACAATGCAGGATGACGAGCCATAAATAACTTCATCCATTTCTTGCTTGCTTTCATTTTAGTTTGAGAAAATGGGTGGAGGATATTATTTCTAGTTGCTAACTGAAAAGCCATTCGTTTTAAATCAGATGCAGTAATGCCATAGTAATTCTTCTCCATTTCCAAACAATACTTTACCAGCTCTTCTTCTAATTCTACCGGTAAAACTGGTTTCCTTCCCATTTTTCCAGAAAATAAATTTTCAACCGATTGTTCTGTTTTTTTTGTGTAGTCTTTCAAAGTAGCTCTTGGGACTTGAAAACACTTTGATGCCTTCTCGTAACCCATTTCTTTTGCTCTTAGCTTCAACAGCTTTCTTCATTGCTTCAGGGTCCCACGACTTTCTTTTTGGCATCTACAAAATAAAAAAATTAAAATGAATTACAAAAATAAATTAAAAAGAAATATGGTTACCCAAATATCGTCCCCGGGAACGATATTAGGTTCACGTCGGGGGACGAAATTAGGAATATGGTACAAAATAAAATAAAATTAATATCAACAGAAAACGCATGTCATAATCTCAATATTTTTTAATCTATTTGAATCACATGAAGTAACAAACATTTCAATCAAATTTTCAATTCATTAAGTCAAGCATATCAATTTTTTGTAAATTTTAACAATGTTCCAATAAAAAACTTACCTTTGGCAGATTTTTCTTTTTTTAAATATTTTTTCAAAGAAGCGAGGTATCGCTCTCAATTCTTCGCAAAGGCCGACTGACAGTGGTCCCTTTAAGTTAGTGACACGAAATCTAGATGGCGTTAGTTGGCTGAGGAGTTATGAAGGGGGACGAAGTTAGGCTCGGGGACGAAATATGGCGACTGTACTATATTATATGTATTAATATTGGTGTATTAAAATAAACTGTCTTAAAAGATTAAAAGCAAAATTTGCAATGGATTGTTAAGAAATATTTCTGTGATAAATTATTTAAAAAAAATATAATAAGGAAATAAATTAATATCTTATTATTAACAACTATCTGAACATTTGTTTTTTTTTCGTTTACACTTCGCTCGAATAAAAAAAATATTTCAATATGAAAATATTAAAAATTTAAATGTTTCACATCTGCCAGGCGTCCCGGGAGGTTACAAGTTTTTTTCTTTTTTTCCTCATTATAAAAAGCACAAACAAATATCAGTCGATTGGAATAGTCAAAATTTTCGTGGTAATGCACGATTTAAACTTATTGTGTTTCAAAGTTTTGAGCGGTATTATTCCCAATTTAAATTTAAAAAGTCAACATATTCGACTGAAACAACTTTTTAAAAAACATAATAACTATTTTAAAATGCAGATTAATCATAATTCGGCGTATTCCTTGTAAAAGGTGGTGGCGAAGATCATTTAATGCAATATTGCCTATCACAACTCCTGTCTAATTTTTGCTTTTTTTAATGTCATTTAATATTTTAGATCTTTTCACAAACAAACCATTTGTGTTGTTTCTAAAAATCCCGAAAGAAAATAATTTATTTATTTAAACTTTATAATTTTTGTTTTCTTTTTTATCAAAAAGACACCTAAATAATACGATGATATTTTATATATTATAATATATATTTATATATATGTATATATATATATATATATATATATATATATATATATATATATATATATATATATAATAGTAGTTGTTGTTAATTATTAGTAGTCCTAAAAATTCCATGTTGTTCAATAAAAAATACTAACAGCGGACTCTATCGAGCTCCGCTTCGTGCTGTTTTGTTAATTAATTCATTCTATCGGTAAATTAGGATAAAAGTTTTTAATCTGGCAAATTAGGGAAATATTATTTTTATCTGCTAACCGTATGGAAGTTCCAATATACATAGACTTAAATGTACAACAACTCTTACATAGTATATATATAACTTCCTTGCTAACGTGAAAGTGATGCTAATACTTTGAATAGCATCGGATGCTGTCGTAAAACCAAAGCAAAAGTCTGTTTTATGGATTGAAGGTGCCGTGAATGCAGCAAGGTCAGTTGATGTAAAACTTTCACAGCTTTCGCACATGTTTTTTTCTTCCCAACTAGAAAATTTTTCGTAGAATGCGAAAAACTTTCTAGTGAACGCGTCATCGATCTTTCGCTAACGAACGAATCCGTTGCGAAGGATCGATCCCTTGACCTGCAAGATCAATAAAGGTTCAATAAAGGTTCGCCATCTCGGCTCTACCAGATATATTGGAGAAGTTTTCGTAACATTACAAAATAATTCTGTTTATTTATTAGTTGCCAACGAAACGTTATCATCGTAGCCGACAAGTTACTTTTACAGACACAGTACCGAAAAGAAATATCCTTCTTTTTTTAGAATTTCGTACCAAAAATGTCTTTATGGAACATTATGATCATTGTACTGCATTTAAATATCCTTAGTAATTGTTTGCAACAATATTATCGCAATTAATTCTTCCTTTAAGTCATTTACTACACAATATCGAGCAAAACAGCTAAGCGAGCAGACTGAGTTACGTCAATATATTCGTCAGGATTTATCGCCTTTATTAATCATACCATGTTTCCATCACACTTGAAATTGTCTATTAGACTTATCTTGCACTTATTGTTTTTTTACCAAACTAGCCACGTTGAATAATACTTAAAAGTTATAAATATAACTCAAACAAACTTAAACTTGCAGTTGTGTTAATGAATGTTTTTTTGAGAACGTTGAAAACTATTCGTAATTGGTAATTCCATTCGACGACGTAAACAAAAACAAACAAGTTAATATTGTAAACAGCTAGCTTAGCGCCCCTCCCACTGCCGCACACTTGCGCTTGCTCTTTTGCTATCGTTCAGTCAGAAATTCCCGCGAAACTCTACCTGTTTCGTGCAATCTATTGCTGTTCTGACAACGATAGTCCCGTTCACAATGAAATTTGTTTCTATGACCTTAAACGTACACGAAAAAAATATTTATTATGATTAGGTGCTTAAATTCCTTAATTAATGCCGTGCCCCAATTATTTTGTGGTTTGCTATCCATGATATGCGCACCATTGGCTCACCATCACTGTAGTAGGGTATATAATGAGCGTGTCGTATGATGTTTTGCTCAATTGACAACTGAGCTTTAACGAGTACAAAAAAAACAATATATGGAAATTTTACAAAAAGAACTTTTAATGTTCTTGCTTCATGAATTCTGTTCAGAGCCAAAAACGAGCGAACAACACATTATGAACAACAATAGATGGATATATACTTTCCAATAACATAGTTAGCAAGTGGTTAAAAAAAAGAAATTTTTATAATTGATAATCCTCATCGAGAGCGTTTTTTTAATGTTAATATCTAGATAAATTAAAAACCCTTATTGAAAAAGAATCTAAGTTAATTTCACCTTATCTGGCAGAGAAACATTCATGCTTTAACACAGTAATAGAAAAACAATTTCATGCTCTGAGTAAGAGATGGAAATATGCTAGCACCTCTTTGCTAGCTAGCTCTAACTCGCTAGCATATCAGCTAGCACCTCTTCAAGTTCAGAAGAGGATCGACGTGTGCATGGAGTTATTAGTTCCCACTGTACCAATAAGTAACTAAAGAATTCTATTACAGACTATTAAAAGTGGATGTCCTGTGTTGAACGTTAGCTACGACCTAGAAAAGGGGGCATACCTACACCGAAATATAATAGTAACAAAAACGCTCTTTTAAATGTGCGGTAGGGTATAAATGGAATTATTTACTGGGGATTCCTTCCAAATAACGGTATAAATACCGCCAATAATTACTATCAGCAATTGAACAACGTCGCCGCTAATTTTTCTACAAATCAAAGCAAAGTATACTCGTACATTGACGGCTGAAAAAATACTTTCGCTTGGATGGATTGTGTTTCCTAACCAACCGTACTTTCCGAACTTCTTGACTTCCGACTAGGATCTTTTCAGAACTTACCCAATTTCTAATTTCTTCCAATACTGGATTTTTAAAGGTCGTCGCCGTGATGTGTTGTGTTGATCACAAGGCATACGGCCTATGACGACGCGGCGCACCGTAGAAATCCGGGTTCGATTCCCGCCCGTTCGTCGAGCGGGGCTGGACGGGTGTTATGGTTGGTTGTAAGAGATTGCTCTCGTAGCAATAAGTCCTCCATATGTATCAATTAGATACATTAAAGTAGATAAATAAATAATTAAATAAAATGTTTAGACAAACCCCAGAGAATTCTACAAGGAAGGAATTTTATTTCTTTCTACACACAAGCGATAGAAAACGATGGTGCTTATATAATTGATGTTTGTTTTTATTAATTACATATAAAAAAAATAAAGCAACTTTTTGAACTAAGATGATGGATTTAAGTTATGGGTTGTTAGGTTGGCTAAGCTGTCAACTAACAAAAACAGAGAGAGAGTAGATTTAGAATTGGGATGAATCAGAATTGATATAACCAAGATCCAAAAGAAATTTTGCATATTTTGGCAGAAAATCGTAAATCTAGTTTATTTGCAATTATAATATGATATTTTTTGTAATAATGACTCCAACTTTCATGACTCCAGAATGAAAATTGTTAAGGTGCAAATGTCATTGTAAGACGTGGCACAGATTTTCAACCTATGTGGCGTCTAAATTAGGGTTATGCACATTTCAAAATTTATATGTCAATTATATTAAGTTTAATTTTGCTTGCGTGTTAATCAAATTGCAAGTCAAATATAATTAATATAATAAATGTCGACAATACTAGTAAATGCAAACGCTGATGAAAGAGGTTTTTCAAAATTAAAACTAGTAAAAATTAATTAAAAATTACAATGAGTAAGGGTGGATTTTCTGCTTTGGAAGCTTCAACTATTAAAACATCTAATGAAATCCAATACTGCCTTAAACGCTTCACTTCTACTTTCTCGCCTTATTCCCCATAAAGTCTTTATTATAAGCTTTATCTACAATTAATTCCCAATATTTACTAGATTTTAACTGCAACAAAGACACATTTTGTTGTCTTAGAAGAATCAGCTACATTACTAACAGTAAATATAAATTAAGACACAAGTGGGTTAATATTTAATATGACAATTTTAACGCTACTTTTAAGGTCTACCATATCTGTATCGTTGTCATACCATTGACCAAGATAGTGCAAAATACCTGAACTAATTTTTTTAGTTCTTCCAATATTATCCTAAATGATATCATTAAATATCCTCCATTAATTTCAAGAAATCCCATAGTGCTCTTCTATAGTGCCACTTGATGTATAACACAATCTTAAAATACCAGTAGATCTTTTCAAAATCAACAAAGTAATTCAGGGTAATAAAGTAATCGGTGAAAATAATAATAAAGTAATCAGTAAAAGTGCATTACTACGTTAATTGTCTATTAAACCTGTACTTAAGCATCATTGGTAACTCAGATCTTTCATAGTAATAAAAATAACTATTTATAAAATATAAATTGAAATTGAAACCTTGCCATTGGCCGTCTTATCGGATATGTGCAGATGGCCACTCAACCAAAAATAAGACTTCAGTATTGTTGCAACTTTCCGGCTCTTTTTCACCTGTGCTGAGGTGTTCTGGCACTAGACACGTTGCCAAAACAAGTAATTAAAGAAAAACCAAAAAAAAATAACATAATCATAAAAAGTAAACACACTACCCTCTGAATACTTAAAAAATATGTTATTAGATCAAACATTTGAGTTCAAAATACTTCGATTTTAAGAAAAAATAACGTTTTGAGCAGCTGGCATGCACTAGAAACTGTCGTTTACTGGAATTAATTAGAGACGTGTAGTAAAAGTAAACTGAAATATTTCTATTAACCCTCTTATAGGACCGGTCACATTACTCTGATTTTCTCTATGATCAAGCCTTTTTCAATATCTTATTTTATGTAGGCTGATTTTAATTAACGCGTTTCATTTATTCAAATAATCTAGGATTATATTTGGAAAAAAATTTAAATAGATTCAACCCATTCCCGCCGTACCTATCTTGAATTTTCTGCGACCGTTAGAAAGAAGAAATTAACTTTGTGAATCAATATTTTAAACAAATCGTGCCAATTATTTTTAGACTCACGATTTGGCCGTTCGTTTTCGTGTTCTATTATTTTCCATAATCCAGTTCGAAAACGTAGATCTCATGTATTCTCTGGTATTCTCATGTCTTTGCCGAGTTCGTGATTAAAAAAAGTCAGAGTAGATTTTTATCGTTAGTTAGTTTTTTTATACTATACTGGCAAATAGCATAAATGGCTTGTTCTCCAGCGCTTTCTAACCTGATCAACTTGAAGTGCAATTGATTCATGAATTCTATTTAGGGCGAAAAGCGAGTAACGTGACACACAATATAAGCACAACGATGGATAAATCTACTATAATACAGTCAAGCATGGTTGCAGTCAGAAATTTTGGTCACTCCGATAATCTTCATACTGAGCAACTTCCTATATTAAATATAGAAAAATAAAAAAATCTTATTGAAACATTTTAACTTCGCGTTATCTGTAATTATCATCTCATGCTTTCATATTGCACTAAAAGAACCACTTATTGCTTCAGGGAAAGTGGAATTATTCAGTCTGGATACCACATGAATTTATACCATCTCAACTTTAGAAGAAGGTCCACTTGTGCATGGAACTGCTGATTTGCCATTATTATATGTGGCAAAATATCTACGTTTACTTAGATAAACTGTACTTCTACATCCACCATACTCTCTAAACCGCTCACCCTTCGATCATCATCTAATTCGCTTTGCGATACGTGTTAAAAAATAATTCAGTACAATCACTCAAAAACGCAAATATTATTAAAACATTTTACTATTTTTCAATAATATACTCATATCTATAGGTTAGAATATTCTCAAAACATACCGAACTGTTCCTGAGGATCCATTATGTATAAATCCTCTCTGTAACAATCTACAAATAAATAAATAAAAGAAATATCTACCCTGACAACACTGGGTAAATATTTGTCTTACAATTTGCTACTTAATTACTGATAATAATAATTACAGTTAAACAATAATGAAAATATTACAGTGGCTGTACTCTGTCAATACAAACTCGCCATCAAAATGTAGTAAATAAGGAGATAAAGAATTTAAAACCAACCAAGACAAGAAATTATATTTCGTACATCTTAATGTAAACTTTTAAATTAAACTACAGGTCATTCACCGTGCTAGAAGCGATTCGATGTACACATAAAGCTGTTAACCTTACAAAATTTTCTCTACACATTAACACCCTACTTATTAAAATGGGGTCTAAGCAATTATTACTAAAAAAAATATACGAGGCATAACATTTAAATGTTGAATATTTCAGTACATGATTATTTGTCACGGGAAGGGTTGCTAGGTGTCTGTAATTTCCGGGATTGTCCGGAATATGTGATGTTGTTCCGTGTCAAGGAATGTAATAAGTTTGTCCCGAAATGTAAAAAACTGCGGTAATTCTTAAAAATTGTTTTATTGGAATTTTTCGCTATATATATCATGACCACCTTGCCGTTTTATTAGCTTGATTAATAGAAAGAACGGTATCGGATGATCACGAATCTAATCAAAGCATAATTTAAATTTCGAATAAATTGCGAAGAGTCTTGCTTTAGAATTTAACAGGCGCTTTTAAATAATCTCGATGTCAATAAATTGATTAAAATATTTAAATCAAAACATGGACATAATAAAATACATAGTGTCGTGGTCTAACTACGAAAGCTAGGCTGTTATTTGAAAAAAAAAAAATATTTTAAAAAGATAAGTTTTATCAGTTCTCCAATTGTTTTCCCTTTTCAGACTAATTTTGATGGATTTTGGAGCGCTGATTACGGCAAGGATGCTAAACAAATTCCATCACGTCAGGATGTTTAGTTATTTAGCATAGCTTTTTTTCCAAAAGTACCTAGACCTACCTGGTCAAGAACTGATAATTTATTTTAATTGTTTCTTATTGAAGAAAGAACTTATTCTTTGTTGTCTACTGCACTGAATAGTTGCAGTAGACAACACAATATGTTCTCATAAATAGTTGCAGTAGACAACACAATATGTTCTCATAAATAGTTGCAGTAGACAACACAATATGTTCTCATAAATAGTTGCAGTAGACAACACAATAGTTGTAGTAGACAACACAATATGTTCTCATAAATAGTTAGTTAAATATAACGTAATTAACTACGTGACATACCCTTATTATTCGAAAAAAGTTGGATTTTTAGATCATTTGTGAAAGACCTCATTTAACCGTAATTAACTTAAATAGTTAAAGAGGGTTAATGATTATAGATTAATAGATTTTGGATAATTTTTTTATATAGCAACATCAATGTTTTTACAAAATCAGTACTTCGGTGCAATTCGTAACGCTCACTTAAAAGATGTCATCACGAAAGCGTTTAAATTCACCGGACAATTTTTGTTACATTCGTGGGCAGTTTATGCTGACGAGATAGCAGCATAACATTACCGATTTCATAAGTAACGTTTATAACATGTATTTCGGCCTATTAATCGCTAACCAAGACAAACAGTGGGCCCCACATAAAGATTGTGCGACATACGTTCGTGAACTTCGAAAGTGATTTACAACCTTTGATTTACAATTGCCTATGTTATGGAAAGAACCTCAGAATCACACCGAAGGCTAAATTGAATGAAATGACACACCGAAGAATATTTCATAATTCTAAAACAAAAATGACTTAGTATATCCAACCGTGCAATCGGTAACGTACACGGTGCATCGCAACCCGAACGTTGCACTGCCATCACCTCAATATTTGGAATCAGTGCAAGCTGAAGACAAGAGCAGAGATGTCGAAGAGGTAGCTTAACCTGAAGCTCAATTTGAATAAGTACAAGTGGAACACAGCTATTTTTACAGTCATTCAGAACTGAACGACTTAACGAAAGATCTAAGCCTGCCAAAAGATGCAGCTGAACTCCTCAGAACAAGACTATCGGAAAAGAATATATTTGCTCCTGGTACCTCATTTTCTTGGTATCGTAACAGAGAAAAAGACTTTGTACGACATTTTGCTAAAGACCGTGATCTAGTGTGTTGCAAGGATATTCCTGGCTTAGTGGAAATGTTTAAGATTGAATATAACGGGAACGAATGGAGATTGTTCCTAGACTCATCAAAGCGAAGTTTGAAAACAGTCCTTTTCCATAATGGCAATAAGTACGCTTCACTGCCAGTCGCCTATTCTGTACATCAGAAAGAATGCTACGACAATTTGAAAAATGTATTGGATGAAATAAAGTACGGACAACACGGTTGAATGGTCAGTGGAGCTCGGAAAGCTATAAGTATACTGCTCGGTCAACAAGGTGGCTACACAAAATACGCTTACTTTTTCTGCGAGTGAGATGGTTGAGATAGAGGACAACATTGGATGAAGAATGAGGGGCCACCGAGAACTGTACTAGTTCCTGGAAACAAAAATGTTGTGAGAGAAATTTTAGTCCCCGGGGAAAAGTTTTGCTACCCCCCTTTTCACATAAAACTGAAAATAATAAAACAATTTGTGATGACGTTGCATAAAGAAGGAGAAAATTTTAAATATCTACTTCAAATTTTTCCATCTCTGTCTGAAGCAAAAGTGAAAGAAGGTATTTTCCTTGGTCCGGACATAAGAATATTGATAAAAGACCCAACTTTGGATGGTTAGAAGCCTGGGAATATTTTAACGAAGTAGTGAACAATTTTCTAGGAAACCATAAAAGTCCAAATTATGAGGAAATTGTGAAGAAAATTCCCCAAAAATGGATGTTCGATGAGTATTAAACTTCACTTCCTTAATTCGCACTTAGACTACGTTCCTGATAACTTGGGAGCTGTAAGTGAAGAGCAAGGTGAAAGATTTTATCAGGATTCGAAAGAGATAGAACGTCGCTATCAGGGAAGGTGGAATAAAAGGGTGATGGCAGACTATTGTCGGTTGCTAAAGCGAGATGATCCAAGTCGGACTTTAAGTGAAAATCTCACAATCGGAACTTCGGTGAAAAAGCAAGATATCGCAAAAATATTTAATATTTCTAATTTATTTATTAACCTCATTTAAATGTATTTATAATATTTTAAAGTCATGTAATTTTCTTTTTGTTGTAATATAAATTTTTTACTTAGTAAAGTTGGCTTTTTTTGCGATTTCATACATAGGGCTTTTCCAAAAAAACTGAGGATGATGGGGAAAATCCAATTACCTATTCGTAATGAGGGCATCAAAATACCCTAAGATCAGCTATCAAATTCAAAAAGGGAAAATAAAAGTTAAAATTTGCAGACCTATGATCGAAAGAGAAGTAAATGTTTACAAATTTCTTTTGCTAAATATTAATAACGTCCGCACCCTGTAGTAGAAATGTCCCGGATAAAGTGATTTTACGTATGACAATCCTAGTCATGAATCAGTACTTAATATAAAATTTCTATGAGTCTCGCTAGGCATACACAAACATAGAAAATCCGGTAGCGCGACGCCGGCCAAACATATTCCACGAAGAAACAAACCCGATTACCCAATTACGTAAATAACCATCTAGAAAACACATCTATAATCTATACGTATCGATAAACCATATAATACTCCTATATTATTATACCGAGACCATCTTATCAACGCTCCGGTATCTTAAAAACTGCACGCTATCGACAATTAGGTACAATAATTAGCGATAGTACACACGTAGTACCTACGCCGACCTTCAATCGACGATTAGCACTTCGGGCCACTGTGTCGTTGTACAAATACGGTTCATTATTTAATTATATAATTTGTAATTAAATAAACAAGTGGAAATGAGTGACAGCCGCGAAATAAACGGTGTTGGGGACGAGTTTTCGACGGGAAATGGGTCTTCCCCTAATCCCCTGCCGACGACGTTGATTTCCCAGTAAGTTCAAAAATTGAATTTATACAATTTCTTATTTTTTTGTTTATGTGTAGTGCGGCCAAGTATTTAAATGTAAAAGGAGTTATTTACTATAATAAGTTGTCCTAAAGAAACTGTCGCTATCTGCAAGACGATATCGATGTTATCGACGTTATCGACCTCATAAAACTTTTGAAGGTGTAATAAAATTAAATATTTAAAAATATAAAAATGTTGTTATAAATTTGTTAAGCGAAATTATAATATATTCGATAGATTCCCATGTATAGCAATGGATGTATAATATTACATACGGAGAAAAAAAAATATTGTCTGGTTTTTAGTTATAATTTTTACATACGGAAAAATTATAACTAAAAACCAGACAATAATTTTTTTCTATATTCTTTCAATCGCTTGGTATAAATATAAATTATCATCAATATACAAAATATACCGTTTTTTGGCAGATTTTGTGCAAACAATAACTTAGATTCAGATACTTAAAGTATGTTATTTATACAAAAAAAATATTTTTTGTTCATTCTGATAAACAAATTTTTTTTTTTAATTTAGTCAATTATCGTTAAGCGCTATCTGTGCTTTAGTAAACTCATTTCTTTATCGAATTCCGCAAGTCAGCGACTTAAAAGATATGGCCTAGTGACAGACCGACGACGAGACTGTCAAAAAATTAATAATCTTGTGAAGGTTTTTTTTTCTGGAGGCAATCTAATTATAATCTAAAAAAATCATGAAATGGTCATTTTCACCCCCTTTTTAATTTAGGCAAATTGTCCTATTAATAAAATCTGGCAATTATGATTGTTCATAAAAGTAATCAATAAGAACTTCTTAAAAAAAGAATATCAGCTATCTCTCCTACTCGTTCCAAATTCAAAATATTATTGGCGGACAATTCCTAAGTTTGTTAAAAATCTTGCCAGCGCAAAACATTGAATTTAAATATGTCTACGTATGCAACGCATTGATTGCAAGTTCAAAAACAACATTCAAGATGGCCAACGGAAAAAAACATCTACTGCCGCGTTTTCCTCGATTCTTTTCATGCGCAATTCTCCCTTGTGTGAAGTGTAAAAATATGTCATATATTATCGTTGTCGATATTTAGAGATATCTCACCTTAATCAGCTTGCTTGAATTGCCTATTAGTTATGTACTAATATAATGTTACGCATTCAAAAAACTTGTTTTTCAATTTATATTTTCCTTATATAAACGAGTTATCGGCTGATTATTGAATATATATCTTTTTGCAAATTAAAGTTTAATAATAATTATTACAGTTTAAAAAATGAGAAAAGTATTGTTTTTTTCGCATATTCCGATATTTATTTTCACACTATTTTAATTGGCCTACTTATTTAGTATATCCTCATCAATTTTAAATACAATACGCATTATGTGGTTAGAAATTACCCATTCATTCTCTTCAGTCACTGCTTACATTTAAGTATTTATTTTATGAAATTCCTTAAGCTTTGTGTTCTAAAGTGTATTAAATTGCTTTTTCTGTACTATAATATGCCAATTAGCAATATCAAGGTAATTTAGATAATATCGATTTAATGGCAATTACAGGAACGATACAAAAGCACAAAAAAATTAAAATAAAAATTTTTTTTAATATAACAAAAATTTTAGAAGCCTGAAAACAATACAAAATATAAAAGTAATTAAACAATTTTCAGCGAGCAGACAATTTGTATACAGACAAAATAATATAGATACACAAAACTAGCAAAGAAATGCAATACACGAAACAGAACAATACTAAAAACATTACTATACAAGGGGAAATACATAATAATAGACAGAAGAACGCGTAACAATAGCTTATTATAATATCAACAATTACTGGCTTGACTGATTTTTAATGACTTGTTACCAATAATTCCCGTTTTTGTTTTCGAATATCATTAAAAAATGTATTCTGAGCAAACGCTAAAAAGGCTAAAACCTTTTACACTGGAGACATAAGAACCGGTGCACATACGACGAGCACGCCTTTTTATCTACATCATCGATAAACTACTGGCTAGCACGAAAAAAAGAACCGCCAACTCAGCCCAAAGTAAAGATCCATGGTTAGAAGATTCTTCTGTACTTTTGATGGAAACTACAGCATTATATCTGCTGGAAGCTTGATGCAAAGTTGAAAGGGGCTGGTAGTTTAGACCATTTAAATCATTTTGAGGCAGGTTTTCTTTAAAAAAATACAAAATTTGACAGTTAATTGCTAATAGTGTCACAGTAAAAACTGGTATGTTAATATTTTTTTATTTTTTTCATTTCCGTAACGCGTAGCGTAACAAAATAAATTTCAAGCATCTATATCGTGACAAAAATTAACAGACAGTTGAAGTTTATGAAAATTTGTAAAATAAAAGAAAACTGTTTTGATTGTGGCATTTAAAAAAATAAATAAGTCAATAAATAAGGCTTAATTGTTCAAATGACTTTAAAAACTTGATTGATCACTGTTATTTTTTTAAGGCATCACATTCTTCATTGGAAAAAGAAGCCATTTCCACAACGAAATAGTTCAAAATCAGCGAAATCAATACGTGAAGGAGCCCAAAGCCAGAGCTAGGGCTTCAACTTGATACGGTTAATTAATTGTAAACTCAATACGAAAGTCGTAAAAGATGTCTGGACTAGAGCAGTTGTTAATCGACTAATACTCGTATGCACCACACACGGTCAGGACTCCTAGTCGGATTTCTGACAGTTAAAAACGTATTTTTTATGGATATTTTAGGAATCGAATCGTGCAATAGGGTACGGTCAGTAAAGAGAAACAAAAATACGTTTTTAACTGTCAATAACGCCGACTGACAGTCTTGACCGTGTGTGGTGTATATGAGCGTAAAGGGTTCGCCGATCCAACCGGTCGGCCGGAGCGGCAACTTTTGTTTGGCGCATGGCGGCCACTTTTCGACGTTTTGTTTGGGCACCTAATTCTAAGATAGCTGCGTGAGTGATACTTTAAAAGAAATTTGAATAACCATGGATGTTTATAAAATTAATTAAAACAATTCACTTGGCGAACTATTACGGAATTTAGAAGAGCCCGTGGCTTTTATTTGAATAGGCGGTTCTCATTTTGAACACGAAAAAAAAATGATTTTAGCAAACATTTTGTTTTATTTCTCTTATCTCCTTATCTCCCTTACTCTCCTCTTACTTATCTCCCTCGATTTATGCACCCTGATTCTAAGAATTGGCGAGATATCTGCGTGGTTGCTGAATCCGTGGCCTTTATTCGGCGCGTGGCGACCAATGCTCGGCGTTTTGTTTGGGCACCCTGATTCTTAGAATTGACAAGATATCTACGTGGTTGATGCATTAAAAGAAACAATTAATCAAGTATGTTTTTAAAGTAATTTGAATGACTAAGGCAATTTTATTTATTTTGCTTTTAAATGCAGCAATCAAAAAAGTTTTCTTTTATTTTAAAAATTTTCGTAAACTTCAAAAGACTCTATTTTTTTCTTTTTACGTAGATGCTTGAATACTTTTTTTAAATTAGTTACACGTTACTCAAATGAAAAAAAATTAAAAATATTAACATACCAGTTTACTGGGACACTACTAGCAATTAACTGTCAAATTTTGGTTCCTTAAAAGAAAAACTTAAAATAGTAATAAAAAAACATTCAGACTTTGACTAAGACAGGTATGGCTCAAAATGTTTTAAACGGTCTAAGCTATCAGTCACTTTCAACTTTGCATCTAGCTTCCAAACAATCTGTATATCACGAACTTCCAAACTCATCTAAAAGGTGAAAGAATGTCCTCGCTACACCACAACACAACGATCCATTACTTCAATAATAAATTCAAATAATAAAAATTAAGTTATAATAAATTTCTACAAAATTAAAGCCAAATATATTCAATACAAGAAATCCATTCTGATAACCATAAACTTAATCTGCGCTATAAACTTTATATGTACATCGTTACAAAGTCTAGAGAACTTATGCCTATTCTCTATTTTGTTTTATAGACTCCATAATACCTATAATTGAATAGGAACTAAGAACATGGGACTAGGTCGTGTTTGGTGCTAATACCAGGAATCTTTTTAAGCAACAAATGAATATATATATAATAGGAACACTGAAAATACGAATATTCGATTCGTTAAACTGACAAAGTTATTACGCTCATAATGTTCAATTCGTATCAGTCTTTTGGCAATATATATATATATATATATATATATATATATATAAATACATATATATATATATATATATACATATATATATATATATATATATATATATATATATATATATATATATATATATATATATATATATATATAATAGAACTAGAAGTATCAAAACTCTATCACAAGGAATTTTTTTATTATCGTACGAGATACGCGACATCGCATACACTTGACCGCTACACTGTATTTGATCTCACGTAAGATCGAGAAGTTGTACATCAAAGGAACTAACAATACCCGTCTTTTAAGTGAAATAAGTGAAACTAATCATACTAAACTACTTTTCCTTAAATCGTCCATGTGAATACTAAAACTAAGACTAGCTAACTAGCTCACGTTGCGTCTCACCAGTGAACACTTGGCGGCTATAAGCCGTAAGTCGTGGTGTTATTTTCGTAAGCTATATATGACGTTAACGTCTCTTGTTACTTGTTGCCACGTACTCGTTTTAATTACGTTTTACAGGTTCTACAATCTACGACGATACTCACTTTTGTAACCTTACTTTATTGGATCGGCTAATATAAATTTCTCCCTTAAAATATCGACTATTTTATTTCTATTATTTTATAAATCGATTTATTTTATTTCTATTATCTATTATCGACTTAATTTCTATAATTTTTTACATTAAAAGAAAACATAGATACATAATTATAAAAAAACCATTCGTTTCACGTTGATCATAGAGCCTAAAATCAATAAAAGTAACAGGGCACAGACTATCGTTTAGATTTTTAGCATACTTTATCCTAAAGAAAAAAACGTTAAGTACTAGTAGAACTCTATGTGACGAAGGTTCCGTATATCCTTAGGTACATATATACATTACGATTACACATAAAACTGTATACAGTATTTCAACTTTCAGCATCGAACCATTTCTGTAAAAAAAGGCCTGCTAGAACCTGCAAACTTGGGTAATTTTTCAAGAATAGATCGCTTAATACGTCGCAAGTAAAAATTGTCGTAATAGACAAGCATATGAAAAATTGCCGCGTAGCATGAAAAATTGCCGTTTCACGAAAATCATTAAATACATTTTTCACTATTTTCCGACTTTAGATTGACATAGACAGAAAATATGTAGTCTTCGATTTTCTAACTGTAAATGTAAAAAATGTCGTTAAACTAAATGAATGAGCAAACGTTTATTCATATGATAATTCATATTTTGTGTAAACGTAACATGAAACGGAATAAAAAGAAAAACCGGCTCTTTACTGTTTTTATTTAAAGTTTATATTGGAAGAGCCTGCTACTAAAACCAAAATAATAAAATGTCACCTGGAACGGAAAGTCCGATATGTTGCCTATTGCAGTAAACAAACATATCATTGTAGATATTAAATAGATATATTTTAGCTATCTAAAACTGGGCCTAAAAAGACAAGGTAATTAAGTTACCTACAATACAATTACCTCTTATAAACATACGTGCTTTTTTAGGGTTCCGTACCTCAAAAGGAAAAAAGAACCCTTAGAGTAGGCTTTCCCAACCTTTTTTTTTGTTGAGGCTCCCCGGACTATAAATTATATTTTCAAGCCACCCCCCCCCCCCCCTTTGATTTAGTAAATTAAATAAAAATGGTAACTAAAGTTTGTAAATACACAAACTTACCTTTTAACAGTGAGACACAATAATTTTACACACTCAAACTGATTTCTCAACAAAAAATGTACACCAAAACGTCAAATTTTTTGCAAGTTTGTAGTAATAATAGTGAATATAATATTTAATTTCATTAATTTTATGCATGTAAATTAAACATTATATTGTAATGTAATTTGTTAATGTTGTTTGTATATTATTTCGTTTTTTCTTTCTAAAATGCAAACGCTTTCCGCTCTCCTTGACATCTCTCTATGCCCCCCTTGGGAGGCGCGCACCCCTGGTTAGGAACTCCTGTCTTAGAGGATCACTCCGGTGTCCGTCTCTCGATCTGTCAAGATTTTTGTTCCCAGGAACATGTGGAGGTATCAAGTTGAAATCAATATCAAATATTTAAATCTACTGCCCCTTGGAGCCGTAAAAATATCAAGCCTCTAAGTTTACGCAGTCAAGGAGAACCCTAAAAACACGGTCATTTATGCCGCTTTTTTGACCCTCGCAAACAAATCAATCAAAATGAAATATGGCAAGAAGTAAGGTCTCATAGCACTAGTAAAAGGAAAAATCCGAAAATCGTTCATTTATAATATATCACATAAAAAAAGAAATTAAATATACGCCTGTAAAAGATATAAGTAGTAGGCAATATATTTTCGTTCTCAAAATAAATTTTTTTAAATAGTTTAATAGAATATTACGTCCATTAAATGTTTATAAATGCCTAAATATATACGCAACCCACGTAGTGCGAGTTCCACTCGTGCTTGACAGGTTTTTATACTCCTTGTCTCTCTTTTTATAATCTGCGTGTGTATATGTAAACTATACTATTAAATTCTTGAATTGACAAAAACTAATTATTTTGTACAATACACTCAACCAACAACTTTTTACATGGAGTAATTGCTAAGGAATGTGCCTAACATTAATGATTCAATACTGTCCTTATTTGATGCTATCGTAACAGTCAAAACCTGCCGATAACTAATTTGCTTATTGCGTTATCACTTATATGACGTAAGAACAACAGGTTGAAAGATAATAGGATTTACAATTGCACATGCTTTCAGGATGAATCAACTGAAAATTAGTAGATAGAAATATATGACGTAGACAAAATGTAATTGAAAACACATGGGCATGTGTAAGTATATCAGACGGGATTGTAGTACAAAAATTTTTTTTCTATATATAGTTTATTGCTTGGGCCTGTTTATTATTGTATTGTATTGGATCAAACTTATGATTGTTTGGGTCTTGTAATTTCAATTTTATCAAAAAAAAATAATATGGGACACAACAACCTAACTATTAGCACACAACAACCTAAATATCATTAAGACATCTGCGGCCAATAAGGTCCACCTAATTTTAAAGTCAAATATTTTATATAATTAACATTAAATAAAATGTGTTTTGTGATCAATTAAATTGAAACATTTTTAGAAAAAATAAAGGAATATTTTTATCTTACTCTGAGGTCAATATTTGACATAATTTCAATTCAGTCATCTGAGAAATAAAGTAATATAATAAAATAATATTTTCTTTGGCCACTAATATAAAATCATTATTTCTGTTGGTCTAAAAAGTAATAAACTTTTTAAATTTAAGAAATTTTAATACAATAAAAATTAAGACTTAAAAATTTCGAGAGTCTAATAAGCCTCAAATTCGTTAAGCCTTAGCCGTAAAGCGTTAATATGTATGCACAATGGCAAATACGCAAAGTATATATCTCTACACTACTGTAAAATAAATACTGGTTATAAAGAAATGTTACAAATAATATTAAGAAAAATAAGTGGCACAAACAGGCAATACGTTAAGTAACATTTATATCGTTTATCAAAATAAAATGACAAAACACGGTTGCTACAACAGATACTAGACAACGAATGCGGCAACACAGAAACGCGAGCCACTGGGTTCTGTTTTGCTACCATTATATTGTTCCATGCATGGGTATGAAGTATCGCAAGAATCAAATTGATTGAAGCATGAGTTCTGTCTCCTAGGTCTTATTACGCGCCGAGCCTTACTTACAGGTATATTACCTAGAATGAATTTTAATTATCTCTAGGACATGGAGTTTGATTTTGAAAAGATATTACTTACAGAAGTTGTTGTCACATTTACAAAATGGATACCATTTCTTCAAGTTTGTTTTTTCTCCTTTACTGTTTGTAGCTGCTTTCAATGTGGTAGTTGCCTTTAATATATTAGACTTTAAATAGTTAAGTTTTGAAAGCAATTTTTAGTACTATTATTAGAATTTTGTAGTATTATAAAGATATAACTACATTAAATTAATTTAACTCTCATAAGATAAAATTAAAAACAAGCGATCAATTTCGTTTCAGAACCGACTGTGATTGATTCTGAAATATATTGATAAATTTACAAAAATATAGTTCAACATGGACCGTGTTAAAAATTATATTTTTGGTGGAAGAATGCTATACACAATTTCTCATTCAGTTAGAACAGCAGCAATTGCTAGCGTAATTTTAAACACATCTAAAGCACACATAAGCTTAAGGACTTCGATACTAATGTCATCAATACCGCGAAATCTTCATTTGACTACCACAAAGTCGAATACTTGCCTAATAATATGACGTACATTATAGTATTTCTTTACTTATTTTAGACTTCAATGTATTTATACTTGAAGTATAAATTGTATTCAATGTATTTGGTGAACTTATTCCTACGTGAGCAATCTCTTTCAGTCAACCAAACCACCAGAAATTGAGAACTTAGTGTTATGGAGAAGCGCAATACACTGTCAGTGAGACATTATAAATGTAACTGTTCGTTACAATATAAGTATAATTAACTTTTTTGGAATAATATAATTAACCTAAAACTAACTAAATTAGCAGGTAATTTCGGTATCAACATGTATATGAAAACAGATTAGATAGGAGAAGAAAGAATAGGATAGTCATAGGGAATCAAGATATCTTTTTCAAACGACTTTTTTAAAACATAAATCGACTTTGCGTTTCAAACTTTAGAATTAATCTTATTCCAGAGTTTGACAGCATACAAAGTGCTGTAGCACTCGTAGAAGAGAGTGTTATGTTTAGGAATAAGGATAGTGAGGAAAGACTCAAAATGCAACTCAAGGTCATGACCGTCTATGGTAACAAGTAAAAAATAGCAAAAAATCTTATTTTGACACAAGTATACTAGTTAATTGTTTAAAATATATTTGCAATGTTTATTTCCTGACATTCAGAATTCCGAGTCCAAAGTAGGTTTATGCTGGCCCTTGGCTTTATTTCTTTTGATCATGAAGGTTGGAATTGAGTCATTGAACAAAAGAACTGTCTTCCATTTAATCCGAATGCATTTGAGAGGCGCCTGTTTATCGTATATACTTATATTATGTTTAGCTTATCTTGAAATACTGCATACTATATAAATTCAGAGACAGCTTTCGAATTACGTGTTGCAAGTCAAGTACGCGCAAAAATCTAATTTTTTTTTTAATTATTTCAAACTAATTAAATTTAAAATCATTTGAAGGTATTTGTAATTAAATAAGGGTAAATAACAATAATTGTAATTAAAGTAAAAATACTTGAGAACAAGTTACCGTAACTACGAGAAAAGTTTTCAGTCCCCTTACGTTTGGAATCTAAAACTACTTTGAGAAATATGTGGACTCTCTCTTTTTGATATAAACAACAATGTTATTAAATACCGTAAAATTATCTTGATTTTGAGTCTATATACCTATGTAGTCTGTATTCAAAAAACATTCTATTCGAATATGCGGTCATAAATTAAACTTACAATTAATCAATCAATCCAAACGTCCAATTTACTGCTCGATAGTGTTAGAATATTATAGAACGTAACGTGTCTATGATTTGTGAACAAGTCATCTACAAAACAATATATGATCATTACAGTTAGTTTAACGCTATATTTAACTAAGTTTAATAAAGGATAACTATACCGGTAAATTTATATGGCATAAAAGATTTCACCGTATTTTATACGAAGGTCTGGAAACACGGTTCCGGAAACGTAAAGTTCCGGAAGCACACGGTTTACTTATGTTTAAAACTTAACTTATTACGTCAACAAAAAAAATGGCTTACAAACTGGTTTTATTTCCAAGAAGTAATAAAATTCTATATTCGTTTAAATACTGACGTTGAATGTTAAATACAAATATGTTGAGAGTATCAATTGTCTTTATCGAAAACGCATTGTTTTAAGTGCAGCAAATTTAGTACCTATTTACGAACTGCGAGTCATACATAACATATTAAGTCATAAAACTTGCCTACATTGATAAATAATCCATATTTCAATAACGGAAAATGAATTTGTCATAATGTAGCTACATAAAAGTATGCACGTAAAAGTGAACTTAAGTGTTTACAACATATTTATTGTAACATATTATTTATATAGTGTTTAAAATATCTACAAGAAATTAACTATGTATAATAAAAGGTATCTTAGACGTATTCATTTTTTTAAAAATATCCATTCTCCCGTAAAACATTGCTAAAACACTTTTCTTTTATGGATTTATGGCCAAAATTTTGAGGAATTCATTATTTGATCACTTGAAAGAAATATTCAACATTTCCGTTAACCAGTTTATATTTGAAAACGTTGACTTGTCAATAAAAATTACAATTTTGGGACAATAGAAAATACTGCCCTCTGGTAAGAAATTAGCGTAATAATTGCGGCAGCCTATAGATATACTACAGTCGCATATTTTAGAACAAGGAATTGGCTGCATTGAAACCTACATTTTGTCATGTCTGCTTTCCCTCCAACCAACAGATCTTGTTTTCTCCAATTTATAAAATAAAATATTTGATAATAAAATACGAAGAAAATAATGGTAGTTGTCATATAACAGCACCTAGTTTATTGTAAACAACATTCTGGCCAGTAGTAACAACAAGATTGTAGTATATCGTACAACAGTAATAAAAGTGTAATTATTGTCATTCTAGTTTATTGTCGATGTACATCCCAGTCTATACACATCCCCATGATTGTTATTTTAATTTTGGAACACAATCAACCTAAACACAGGTTTTTAAAAATAAATGGGCTGTCATTATGGATAAAATGACTAAAATGTATAATTAGTCTTATTATAAGTTAAAAGTTGGCGTGCATTATATTAGTGGGGTTTTTTTGTTTTTTTTTTAGTGTTTTATGGAAAATGGCAACTAGAGAACTAGGTAATTTGTTAACCATCGCCACTAGACAATTTGTTCTTTCATAAGTTACAGCTTTCATATTAAGACCGATTGCAATGAAGTTTTATAATTGAATTAGATGAACACGTGAGCAGTACGTCCGTTGTTGATGCAACTTGTTTTGGCTATATGGCCATATCATACATTTTCGAAATACTTTGATTGCTGTACACATTGTTGTAGCTTGAATATAGGGCTGTGCAAAGATTTCGCTCATTTGAAAAATATGTTATTACTCGACCTGGATGCGACCTTAACCAATGAGAAGCAGCTTAATCATAGTAGACGCTCAGAGGCTTCATAAATGCAACATCTAAAAACTGGAACTTACGGAGGAAAGCAAAGCATTATAACACCATTTTTAGGCACACTTTCAATTAGTTCTATGTTTTGCGTGTGTGTGACATGACCATCTAAAAGTAGCAAAACCGAGTTAGTAGGTAAAGCACTTAAAAATCAGACGAAGCGCTAGAAACAGCCCATAAATGTCTCAGTGGTCATCCAGCCGCGAGAATTGCATTCTGCCGTCGTTCCCGGGTGAGTTCGATCCAACATCTTTAGTTTCATTATCTGTCGATGAAACATCATGAGAGGCATATAAGTCCCATCTGCATTAAACCATAACAGTCTGCCCTCGTTCTGCTGAAGAAAGTGATCCTACCTGTTTTCTTCCCTTTTCTGCAATATTTTACTTTTTTGCTTTAGAAACACATGATATGCCAGTCTCATCACAATTATATATTCTATCTAGTGTCAATTTATATGTATCATATACATCCCGAAGAAAATATGGAATTTTTCCACAGCGACTTTGTTAAAGCCTATCACTCGAGCCGTCGATGTGGCTTCTGGCCTGCGACTGGATAAATATGGATGACACTTCATAAACCCTTTTACCCAATTTAGGCCAACTATAATTTTATTATGGATGAAATTGTGTGTCTATTTTATACAGCCAGCTGATATGCTATATATTGTAATATAAGGATAGTCAATGCAAAAACATGTTTTTCCATGTATTTGATGTTGTTTTTCACAAGTTCTTCTTCTTTGGAAAACACAGGTTTAAACTTACCTGCAATTGCGTCAACATACACCTCAATCTTCTTTATTTTATGCACGTGACGCTCTAATGTCGTCTGTAGAACGTCGTATAGTTGAACTGCTTTTCTGTAGCCTGATGGTTTGCTTAGGACTACATCAATGACCTGTTTCATGCTTTCTGCAGACCAACTGGCTCCCGTAGTATTTCTCTTGTACGTTTGTACGATTTCTCATAACTAAAACAAAATAAATTTAATTATCCAACGACCAACGTGCACCTACAAACTATCTACATAATAGAGGGGTATAATGGGGACAGTGGAAACAGGGTACAAAGGAATACCCCATCACGCCCCGTAGTCACGTCCCCGTTATGTCCCCACGCTTAGTATTATTTTTAATCATGAATAAAAAAATTAATTTGTTAGATAGATTGATTTCGATCAAAACATATGAATAAGTAATGTCTATAAAAAAAGAACAATAGGGTCAATATGAACATATACCTTTTTATATGCATTTTCGTAATCACACGAAAATAAATGAAATGACGTTAAAAAAGATTTTCTCTCGTAATTCATTATTTCATATGCAAACACCGCTAAATATCTTGGTATGACTCTCGACGCCAAGCTTCGGTGGAAAGAACATATTAAGAAGAAACGCGACGAACTTAATATCAAGTACAGAAAAATGTATTAGTAGCTAGGTAGTAATTCTGAGCCTTTAACACACAACAAGCTTATTTTGTATAAGCAAGTCCTACGCCCAATTTAAAGTTATGGAATACAGCTGTGCGCCAGTAAATCTAATATTCAAGTGATACAAAGATTTCAAAACAAAGTGCTTAAGTGTGTAGTTAACGCGCCTTGCTATGTCCGTAACTGTGATCTCCATCGCGATCTTGAGATTGAGATGATAGACGATACTATTAGTAGATTTGCTAGTTCTCACCAAAAGAGACTTCAAAACCACATTAATCCAGAAGTGTCCAGACTCTCAAATGTGCAAAATATTATTAGAAGACTCAAAAGAATAAAACCTTTTGAGCTTGTTAGACATTAGAACACTAAGTGATCCAAAGAAATATCTTAATTTAGGCAGCACACAGTATATTAATTCAGAAACAAATTAATCGTTAGTTATATAACTAGTTTTAATAAAAATTGTAAATAATAAAAAAAAGCTTTCACTAAAGTTTTGAAAAAAAATCTCTATTAATTAATAAAACTATAATCTCCAAGTAACTTACAAATTAACCTAGATTTATTTACCTTCCCTGTCTGTCACTATATCTTTTGCACTATTTTGACGTAGTCACTGTAAAAAAATTAAATCTGAAGCCGATGATGTAAAAAGAACTTTTTTCTTTTACGCACATCGCATTTACGAATACATATATATTCTTTTGAAATAGGCAATTTCAACGCATTGAGTTGACATTGAAATTATCATAGACAATATTAATTTATTTTTAAATGAATTACAAAAATATGAGATGCAGTTGAGAAAAATGTCTGCTTAAATATGAGCACATACGAGTAGATCGAGAAGAGTTACAATCCTATATGAAATGAGAATTTTGAAATATTTCATAGTCAATATCAGATATGTCAATTTATTATTCTGGAAAATTTATTACATTGTATTGGTACAACAACAAGAATGTATAATACATCAATAGATGGCGCAACGTATGTTTTAAACCGTGCAATGAAGTTTCATATTCGGATTGACTTTCTCGAATGAAAAAATGGGCGTGGCCAGAAGTAGCGGGTAAATATATTTATAAAAAAAGGCATGGTACATTTGTTAATGGTTTGTCGTAAGAAGTCGGGGCACAACTAGTTCAATAATAAACATGTTATACTACTTACAGTTATTACATAACGCAACGCCTACATTGTGAAATATATCTCTGTCTAAAGTTCTTAATTAATAATCTTTTGGGTAGTGAATATATTTGGCGTTAATTTTGTAGAAATTCATTATTCACAATTAAATTAAACTACGTGATGTAGTATTATTTCTACTTTCTTCTAACAGCTCACCTGATCTTTGCTAACAGCCCACCTGAAGATGTTGTAATACAACGAAACCTAAGTCGTGATAAAGAACTTAAAGAAAATAGAAATAATACTACATCACATAGTTTCATTTAATTGTGAATATTTTGGGTATTAATTTACAAATTGTTAATAAATAACAATAAAAAATCCAAATTCTATAAAGACTTTTAGGTACTACAAATATCTGACAGAAAAAAATTAAACCAAACGATGCCCTAAACCAATATATGAGCATGATTATCAGATCGAAACAATTCAGGCAGACAAACAGATACATAATCTAGGACTCTTGCTAAAGACTCATCGATCCTGAAAGCGTACATTTCTCTTTCACCTCTTCACAGACTTCTTTCGTCATATTACCGTTTTTTATATTTTAATATAGCGGTGAAATTTAAAGTTTACTATAATTTGTTCACCGTATTAAGAAGCATATAGACGAAGGTATGCAGACATATACCAGACTTGTGTTTTATCGTCTCGTCCTTATATCGACCAGTAAAATTAAACGTGTGCTATCGAAGAGCTTATCGTGAAACATGTAAACGATAATACCGCAATTAATGTTACCTTTAGATAATTATACTGTTTGAAGATTTGTATCTTCCGAAGCACGTCAGCGAAATACCAAAGCATATTTAAAACAATTGACACGTTTTGAGCGTTAAATTTATTGTTAAACGAAGTGTTTTTAAGTTTAACAACCGGACATTGGAATTTATAAAAATTTAATTAAAATATTAATTCTTTAAAATTTAGTCTAAATAATGTTCCAGTTTAATAAAAGAAAAAACATATAATATATAACAGAAACGTAAAAAACAAAAGGGTGTTGAGTGAATCTAATCTACGCCTGTGAAAGAAATACCAAGCAATATATTTCTGTTGTGCAAAATGAATGACAAATATTAATATATTTGTAAATAGTTTAGTAGAAATACTAAGTTCCTTAAATATCTATATCTTACACGTACCTAAATTCGTATGCAAGTGCGTATTATACTCCGTTTTTGCTTAATAGCTTTTTTAAATGGACTGCTTACTCCCTTGGTAACAGGAGAAATACTAAGTTCCTTAAATATCTATATCTTACACGTACCTAAATTCGTATGCAAGTGCGTATTATACTCCGTTTTTGCTTAATAGCTTTTTTTAAATGGACTGCTTACTCCCTTGGTAACAGGAGAAATACTAAGTTCCTTAAATATCTATATCTTACACGTACCTAAATTCGTATGCAAGTGCGTATTATACTCCGTTTTTGCTTAATAGCTTTTTTTAAATGGACTGCTTACTCCCTTGGTAACAGGAGAAATACTAAGTTCCTTAAATATCTATATCTTACACGTACCTAAATTCGTATGCAAGTGCGTATTATGCTCAGTTTTTGCTTAATAGCTTTTTTTAAATGGACTGCTTACTCCCTTGGTAACAGGAGAAATACTAAGTTCCTTAAATATCTATATCTTACATGTACCTAAATTCGTATGCAAGTGCGTATTATACTCCGTTTTTGCTTAATGGCTTTTTTTAAATGGACTGCTTACTCCCTTGGTAACAGGAGAAGTACTAAGTTCCTTAAATATCTATATCTTACATGTACCTAAATTCGTATGCAAGTGCGTATTATACTCCGTTTCTGCTTAAAAGCTTTTTTTAAATGGACTGCTTACTCCCTTGGTAACAGGAGAAGTACTAAGTTCCTTAAATATCTATATCTTACATGTACCTAAATTCGTATGCAAGTGCGTATTATACTCCGTTTTTGCTTAATAGCTTTTTTTAAATGGACTGCTTACTCCCTTGGTAACAGGAGAAGTACTAAGTTCCTTAAATATCTATATCTTACATGTACCTAAATTCGTATGCAAGTGTGTATTATACTCCGTTTTTGCTTAATAGCTTTTTTTAAATGGACTGCTTACTCCCTTGGTAACAGGAGAAGTACTAAGTTCCTTAAATATCTATATCTTACATGTACCTAAATTCGTATGCAAGTGCGTATTATACTCCGTTTCTGCTTAAAAGCTTTTTTTAAATGGACTGCTTACTCCCTTGGTAACAGGAGAAGTACTAAGTTCCTTAAATATCTATATCTTACATGTACCTAAATTCGTATGCAAGTGCGTATTATACTCCGTTTCTGCTTAAAAGCTTTTTTTAAATGGACTGCTCACTCCGTTGGTAAAAGGGCATAATTAGAGTAGCGCAAATAAGTGATGACAAATATTTGTTCATTGCTCTGGAACAAAATACATACAAGTGTTTGCAAAACAGGCGAATGCTTTAAAAATTATTTTGTCCGTTATATAAAAATGCATCGATTAGCAGGGTTTTTCCAACGCTTGGTGCGTTGGATATCGGACATTTCAGTATATCGGACATTTCTACCTCAATGGTACTTGATACTAGGCATTTGCAACTGACGAAAAAGCCTTGTCAATTTAATAAACGTCGTAAAATTCTCAATTCCATAAATTGACATCTGATTATTTAAAAGTTGGCAGCTTCGTAACGTTAGATATTCATTTAAAGCTACACAAAAAAATAATTTATAGTGTAATTTTGCAACAAACTGAAGGATATAATACTTGGAAAGCACCATTAGAATTCAGGTTACGAAGATTCCAACTCGACTTAGATATATGTATAAATATTAACATTTGAAGTACTTTATAAATATTAAAATTATTTTTTAATATATTGCCTGAAATATCCATCACAGGCGCAAGTATAACATTTTAAATCGTTAAAACCGGATACCAGGAACTCTCCCTCTGTAAATGTGTTCTAAGACCCTCTGAAAAAGTCGTTCCTCCCATAAACCCTTAGTCCTATACTTCCTAATACCCATTTGTTCCCTTTCCTTTTTAATTAATCACTTTTTTATACCGTTTTATATTTTGTTTGGTTTTGTTTATTTATCTGTTGTGGTATTTATTAGTTTTTCACATTACAAAACATTCAAAACGTTTCAATTTATAGAATTTGGTTGACTAGAAGAGATTGCTCTTGTAGCAATGAGTCCGCCAAATGTATACATTATATGTACTTTGAAGTATGAAATAAAAGTAATAAACTAAGAGGTAGCCCAATTGAAAGATATACTAGGATATAAATAATACTAATGTTTGCAATAAGTCAACAGAAAAAATACATACATACCCTTAAATATCTAGTAACGTTTAAATGTATCTAAACGTGTGCGGAACCTTCGTGTTACGAGTTTTACTTGTGATTAATAAGTTTATTATCTTACATATTGGAAAAAAAATTGTAAAAAAATCAGTAGCACAGTGAGCACGTTGTAAGCGTAAAAAACTATGGTTAATATACCGAAATTATTGTTCAGAATTCTTGAATAAAATAATAAAATGTAAAGGACGTGATATTTATTTATCGTTATAAAAGTCGTTACAATTCTTTATTGCTTTTTTAAAGTCGCTTATATAATTTCAATACTTAAAAAAAAATTCTTACTTTAGATTTATCGTACAAGTCTACAGTATATTTATTCATATTTGTTCAAACAAAACTTTTATGGAGCAAAGAAAATCGGTAATTTATTACAAATTTATCTGTTCTTAAAACAGCCGAAAACCAACAAATCTCATAAAATTACAGTTATACATCTAAAAACCAATGTTATATCATCAACAGAATAATAATATAATTAAAAGAAAAACCAAAATATCCTCATACACATACGTTACTTGTCTTACTTGTCACATGACCACCCTGAGACGCGCGAGACATGAGCTATACAAAATCACACTTTCTTACGTGTCGTACTACCAAAATAGTCGAATAAACACAACCCACTCGATAGAGTAGTCGCTTTAATCCTCCATGTTGTAACCATCAATGGTACCCTCATTCTGGATATTTCAAAATCTAACGAGACTGAGGTAACAATCAACTTTCCCATGGGACATTGGTTTGATATCGAGACATTGGTCCGAATTTCATTAAACATTCTTGGCTAAACTGAAACCGAAAACTTCTAAACTTGAGTGAATCTGTTCAAAAGACTTCAACTAGTTATACACACAATTAAATACTATTTGCACCAACAGCCTAAAAACATGATTATTAATAAAATAGCAGGTATATGATTGCATGCAAATTAATTTTAAAGAAATCAATAGATTAAGTTATGTCAAAAACAAATTGTTTAATTTATTACAAATAGCCGTATTTCTCACATTCGTGTGCTGGAATTGAAACACTGATAAAATATTCAACCCAATTCTTTAACGTTTCTTGTAGCCGTTTACTTATCGGAAGTGATAATTTATAAACAATCTCGACTCTATCGTCGACTGATAGAACAATTTTCAAAGGCTTCGATTGTTTGCAAACACTTGCAAGTATTTTTTTACTCTAGAGCAATTTACGAATATTTGCCTTTCACTTAAATAATTTTTCTGTCAATTATTATAATATTGATACTAATTGCCTATTACATCAATATTTAATAAATTAGCTACATCTAGGCAATAATTGCGTCCTGTTACAAGTCTATTAAAAAAAACTATTAAGTACAAGTAAAAAACTGACTACGAGTATTCCTTACAAACTTAGGCACGGATAAAAGTTTATACCAGAAATTCACGATTTTTTACGCCTTTGAAAGATATACTGGGAAATATAATCACGAGGTGAAAAAGTATATTGATAGTTTTAAATAAGTTAGTAGAACATTTAAGGGCACATAGTATTATGTAGCCTTAAATGTTTAAACTTTTATCCGTGCCTGAGTTTATATGGAACCCTTGTAGTGGGTTTTCTACTTGTACTTAATAGGTTTTTTTAATAGACTTGTAACAGGACACGATTATTGCCTAGATGATACTAAATGATTAAATATTGATGTAATAGACAATTAGTATCAACATGATAATAAATGACATAACTACTACAGAGTAATTAAATGAAAAATTGAAATAAATGAATGAAGGAAGTGTAATAAAATTATAATTAACACATTTTTTAAAAAGTTACTAAAACAAACATTTTGTTATTAATTATTATAAATAATACCAAAATTTAAGTTTCAAATAAATCATCCATTTATTGTCAATTTAACACTAGTACTTACCTGACTTCATCATCGCTATCTTCAAATTCTTTATCGTTAACAATAACACTAGTTTGAAAATAGAGAGGTTGTGAGTACTATGGCGCTCACGGATTGCTAAACACGTACGCTTAAACAAATATACCTTATACGCACGCCCCACGTCTATACTGTAATAATATATCTATGCATTGACATACCCTTGTAAATACACAAACGCTTATACTGTAGCAAAGTGTTGGTCGAAAACTTACACTATTATACTGTAGCAAAAGTGTCGGTCAAAATCTTACACTTTTTGCGGCGTAGCTCTCAATCGCTAAGTGTAAAACGAGCGATAAGGAACTTGGTCTCAAAAAAAACTTCAATATTAAAAACAATTTTGTTTAAGCTTTTTTTTTACTTTTTCCTATACAACCTAGAATGACGATTATACATAAAACGAAGGAAGTCGTGGGAAAAAGCTAATATTTGTATATATTTCATCTTACATAATATATACCTAAGTCATAAATTTTCCTAAGACTCAAATTAAAAAAAACATTCTCATACACAAATGCCTTTTTAAAATACGAGAGCGCCGATAGTGCGCTACTTGAATTCAAAATCTTAATTAATTTTACAGTATTTGATAAAATAAATAATTATCATAGCTTACAATCCACAATTTCAACCAGCTGGCAACATTTATTCACTGATACGTATTTCCTTTTATGTATGTCAGAGATAAGAAAGTACACGTAATCCGTATTTCGTTGAATGAGAAGTCGCCATTCGTTTGGGGATTTCCCGTTCATTGAAAAAGAATAAAGATAATGAGTATTAATGTAACGAGTACAAGCTTTGCAAAATTGTCTCAAAATGATGAATATTTTTATTTTATTAATTTACTCTCTCGCGTACTGTCACAACTAATTGCCAAGTTAAAAACATTAAACTGCATTGGACAAAAGCAATTAAAATAACCCACTAAATAAAAGCACAAATTTAGAAATATTTATTCCGTTATTAATATATTTTTTCGGATATCATTTACATCTAAATATCTGTTACATCTATATTATATCTATTACATCTATATTATATCTGTTACCTGAGTTCGGGAATTCTAGATCCGCAATTGGATCCGAATATAGATTTAGATTTTTTTTTTAATTACGAATGCTATAAAAAGGGATGATATTTTAATAACAATCTTATTTGCAAACCTAACTTTATTTATCCAAATCACTGATCTACGAAATGAATCTTCCAACAAGATGTTATATTAAAAACTAGCTGTACCTACGACTATGTTCGCATGTAATTAAGAAAAAAAAAATTATGTTATATGTTGCTCCTATGTATATACTAATATTATACCAAATTTCATCAAAATCGGTCCAGTAGATTTTGCGTGATACCCGCTCAAATTAACATACAGACAGATAGACATCAATTATAAAAAAAAGTTTTTCTGACTTCTGTTACCATGATATACGCTGAATTTTTCAAATATTTTCAAAATGTGCACAGAATTCACTCTGTTACAATTTTATTATTTGTATAGATAAAAAACTCAACCATTTAAAAAAGGTCAAGGGGTTAAAGCCGATAATTTTAATACTTTAGGAAAAATTAATAATCTTTTCTAAGTTACGTTATTGATAATGATACACCCGTATAATTCCGAGATTTCAAGAATTTCGAGATTTCAATAATTTGATCCCGAATCCGAGACATTTCAAAAATCAACCGAGATAACAAAGCTTAGTCTGTGCGAGTGCCCAGTATTAAGTTTACAAGAACTTTTTCAAATTATATTGAAATTTTCATTCGTAAATGCTGAAATTTTCTTAAATGCTCATTTTACAAAAATCTATGAAAGTTAAGTCACTAGTAAACTTAATGTTATGCCAGGAACAAATTGAAAAGCTGATATACATAGTTGCTTTGTTAGTCAAAGCATATTTTAAAATCGAAAGTATATAGCATAAAATTGCTTTGTTAGTCAAAGTATATTTTAAAATCGAAAGATGTGGCATAAAATTATAACTAACATTTCCAAGTTGGCCAACCATGAATCGACGTTGAGCCAACGATGTTCACAGTCAACACTAACAGAATAGTGAACACTGAATACTGAGTACTGACGCCAGTCACTATACGACAGTAGGGTTGGGTACAGTTTTAAATTACAGTGAACCGACACGTAAGTAATTTTGACCGCACAACGAGCCGACAAGCGACACTTTACGGTCACAGCTCGGTCGTCGCGGCGGCGCATGTTGGCACGATTTAACGGCACAACAAACACGCGATGAGCGCCGCTATTACTAGGTGTACGCTGAACGCAAACAATAAACACGGGACGCGATCTCGGCGGCGGATGTTTGGGATTTCATTCGATGGGATATTCGTGGAATTCTGCCGAAGTTTCTTCAGCGAAGATAGCCTCGCTGTATCGTTTGTAATATTATATACATAACGCATTAATTGTTTTCTGTGTATGTAAACAATTCCTACAGGAAGATTTGTCTTACGTCTAGATTTAATTGTAGATTATGAAAAGTTATCGATATGAAGTCGTTAGTAAAGTAATATGTGATCTTTTTGATTTCCATAAATTATGTAATGTAGATCGATACATTGAAGTAAAGAATAAAAAAATTACAAATACACCAAAAATTATCTATTTATATGTTTTCAAGCAGTTGTAATTTTCAACCTTTGTAAAAAAAAGTGTTAAAGTAATAAATTATAAACCTACGTAACAGCCCAACTCTATCGATTCCAATACGTCATAGCTAATGACGTAATATTAACTAAAAATTATCCTCAATAGACAAGGTAATTGCTTCTTATTCAGTCGACATCTCTTTTATACTCGTGCTTTTTTGGACTTTGTTTCTTTCATCATAGGTGACGCTACTTAGTATAATGGGAATGGAGGGATATTTCAAAAGAGATTTTGTTCTCGAAAACTAGAAATTTAGAGCACATAATTTTATTTTCCTATAGCCTTTAAACGGCCATTAATATAGCCCTATAAAGGCTGTATACATAATTCCAAGTTTTGGATCTCCAGCTTAGAAGGGTGGGAAAACCTAGAAATGTCAGAATTGTTTGCGTGAACATAGAAAAAAATATGCAAGCTAAAATTCAAGTAGTTTAAAATGTGCTACGTATAACATATCACGTGACATCGCATTCGGACTGACTAAAAAATTCTAAATCGCTGTTAAAACCAAAAATGCTCACCTTTTTGGTGGTTTGGTTTATCAAATGGTTTTCTTTAATTTATTATTCAGTCCTTATTTTTCTTATAATGATATAAATATGTAATTTGATAAATTTACGTCAGCAAATTATAATTAATAATTAGACAAAAATCAACGAAAAACGTAGGCAGGAACCGATCTTGGCCATATCTAGACATATAGTAAAATAGTAACGGAATAAATTTTGTGTTTGGAAAATATTTTAAAAAGAGTGATCTATTTAGCGTATAGAATGATAATAGAAGCCGAAAAACTTTCTTTTAGATTTTTTTGTCTGTCTGTATGTTATTTATTGCGTCAATCACATAAAATCTCCCCCATGATTTTGATGAAATTTGGTGTGGTAATCGTTTAGAATAAATTAGTAATAATTTAGAAAAAAATAAATAAATTAGAATAAAAAAAAATTGTATTCCGAAAGTCACACGAATAAAACCGTGGGACACAGCTAGTATACCTATATTAAAACCAAAAAATGTAAAAGTTGAAAACAGCAGGAAGTAGAAAAAATGGGCAAGACGATCTGCAAGAACGGAAGCGAAAAACAGTCGTTTCTTGTTGAAAGTTATAGTTTATAAAAATTAAACTATTTTACAAATCATTGTGAAAATCAATAGACTTCTATTCTGATATATAGATAATCGATCGATAGAAAAACGAATTGCGATGTGGCATCGATTTATATGTACAGACAAACATACAGAAGTGCATGTCATTTGTGGAAGGCAAATTTAGATAATCATAAATATTTAAAAAAATTTAAAATGGTACCATTTTTTAGAACAAAATCTTTTCTGTCCAAGAAGCCATAATTAACCTTAATTACTTGTAAAATTATTTCAGTTATAATTATTTCTTTCGTCAAAACTCGAGACGACCGCGGATAATGGATGATAAAGTATACACTCGCATGATGTACAATACCATGGTTTTAATATAAAATTGAAGGGAATGAAACCCAGTAAATAGTTTTATGAACAATATTAAAACGACAAAAATGAAAGAGTACAATCGATCCCAATTTATTGCAATTTACTCATACCCGAAAGAGTTTTGGCGTCTATAAAAAAGTACGCACCATTTGATGTTATAGTACAAATAAACACAAAATCGAAACAATCGTTAATGTCTAAACCGCTAACACAGAACATAACGAGACACGACACACATTGCCTGCCGATGACGCGAACGGGTAAATAAACAAATGACATTCAATTGCTAGTCCGATTGTATCGTTAGTGTTGTAACCATTCGTTAAGAAGCCAATTTACCTAAAATATTTAAGACACAACGACTAATCTTTACAAATTGCCCACCTGAAGATGATTGTCGTACAATGAAATCTAGGTCGTGGTTAAGAATTTAAATTTATTTATAGTAGATATAATAGTACATCACGTAGTTTCATTTAGTTGTGAATAAAAATTAAGTAATAATGAATTAATAATAATGAATTCTACAAAATTAACGCCAAATATATACAAAATATTTAGTGATAATTGTTCATACAGATGGACAGTATAAATAAATTTATTGACATACACGTATAAGCGTAGCTCACTTATATACAGAAGACCAAATAAAGGCTATTAAAACGTATTTTTGAAATTTTGAAACGTATTTTTGCCCCTATAAGAATAGCGATTAAAAAACTTGTTAAATACGAATAGAGTAAGGAATAAGAGGGCCAATATAAAAGTTAAAACATAATATATATAATATATATATATATATATATATATATATATATATATATATATATATATATAAAAGTTAAAACATAATATTTTTATTGAAATAGTTATAAAAATGCATTAATATTACTTTTCAATATGCAAATATGTCATAAAGTATGTCTTTCATAGGCGTAAGAAGTGAACTAAATGATATGGAATATCTAAATGAAACTTATTCGTCGCTGTTACGAAACTTAAAGTTGATTGACTAATTAAATAGATTCTTCATATATTTGTATCATGTACTATAGAAGATGGAGGAAATCGGTCAGTTTTCCCATACTTTCAAAAGCTATAACCTCAAAGCGCAACTCTGATTAAAAAAAGTCTGTTCGAAAACTAGGGATATAGAACCGTAAAAGGTAAAACCAAAATATACAGAATAAAACTGAAAAAAACAAAGCAGTAGGGCAGATGAACTCATAATGCAAGACCGAATCGCCACCGAATTACCGTCAGCCGATTGAAAAAAATGGACACTTTATTTTTCCTAAGTCTAAAATGGTCAACATTTTCAGCCTGTTAAGACTAGACGATAATTTGAAAGTATATAATACCTGGAAACAAATAATAAAAACTAATAAAGGTAAAATAATAAAACGCATAATAAAAACAAATTAATAAAATAAACGGCTAAAAAATACCTGACATTAGCAACGATTTCTAAAGTCCACTATCTAAAAGTGTAGATATACATCTTCATAATTCTGAACTTTTGGCGAATGCTGAATCTTTTTGGCGAATGTAAAAAAACCCTAGTGCCAAGACCATCATAGTTTCTGATTGTCAAAATAAATTTTAAAAAGTATATCCAAATTTTTGTCATAAAATCTCATTAATACTTGTATTACCTAAAATACAGTGTTCGGAATAATAGAGATTATTCCGAACACAATAAAACCTTAAAAACTATCGAAAAATACTTTTTCAAAATTAAATATTATCAACAAGAACGGCAAACGATTCACCGTGTTGACATAACATTTTTTCCATTTTACTAACATTTTTTTATTAACATTTTTTTTATTGTCATAATAAATTTTACTTGTGTAATTATTTTTTATATTTGTAAAACAAAATTTATAAAAAAATTAAACGAACTAAATTACCGCTGCGATAATATGTCGTAAAAAATAATATAACTTGTAAATAATATACTTTATTATCTACCAGGGCAGCAGCCTCAAGTTTTGACAATAAAAATAATTAGAACTTCGGTAATTTTAAAAGTAATCATGTTTAATTCAGCTTTTTGAGACGAAGATATCTTCTTTCTTCCTTTCATTTTATAATTTTTATAAACATTTTTTGAGGTTACACTTCTTTAGGAACATTATGAAAAAAATTATGAACCTGAAATACCATTCGCTCATGCGCACTCACGATACAACAACAAATTCACACCATGAAGTTGCTCACTAAACATATATTTGCAGTTTATTTTTCTGCTGGCTTTCTATTGTAAGACGATCATCATCTGCCAGACCGTATCAGATTCGGTACGCATTTTAAATTATGAATTTTTAAAAATTGAAATTAATCAATTAAAGACATTTTCAGCATATTCATTTTAATTCATTATAAATTAAACTTTATTTAGATTGAATTAGTAAATTTAACAATTAATTATATACACGTGTTTATATTAAATTGAATGCAGAGTATTCATTCAAAGTTTTAAAATAATTAAATTTAAATTAAATTTAATGTTAAAAAATAATTAGTTTAAAATAATTAAATTTAATGACAAACATTTTTACTACTCTGTATGGGAAAATAGTACAGTTGAATCGTAATAATTTGAAAACTGGCTGGCAGATGATTGGCTTACAATGGAAAGCCAGTAGGAAATTAAAATCGTGGACCACTTATATATCACATAAATTTTAAAAATTAAAGTTTAAAATTTATTAATAAATGTATTTTATTGAATTCAGATTGTACCAACCGTATTTATAATCATGCTCCAACCCGTTTATTTTTTTCAATTCATTATTTGCGTGCTAAATAAAGTTATATTATGCCATACACACACTGTTTTTATTTTAAATTTGCCTTTGAAAAATGACACGCTTCTCCGTTTGATAGTCTGTACGTATGAGGACACGCTACGAGCCGGTATTTGTTTTTTATCGATCGGTTAACTGTATATCAGAATAGATGTCTATGAATTTTAGAAATATAAACTTCATTGCCAATTGCATCAAGAACAGACGAGGTAGCGCTCCATCATCGCTAATTGTATATAGACACATAAATATAATCACAATAATACATTCCATTATCGTTAGTAACACCGTCTTAACACGAATGGGAACTTTTACATATTAAAAAAAAATCTCCCTTACAACAATCTAAACCACTGATACGCAGTGTCAAGGAGATTCATTTCAAAAGGCCCGTCGTGATACGACTTTAAACGACCCCTCAGTATGAAGTTTAATATTATAAAATGGCTCTATTATAACGTGATCTCGAATAAAGCGAAACGATGAACATGGTAACTCTAGCCGCAAGCATGTTGGAGCAATTCGCAGGCCGTGACGACGTCGCCTCGTATTGACACAAATGGCGGCATTGTCCGCTGCTGTGTGACGTCACCTCAAGTCATCTCGCATCGCCTCTATCGTAATACCATCGCTATTTGTTTTGAAAATTTTAGACGTGGGTCGGCGGTTTCGATCTGTTCCATTTGAACGTACAACACTTAGGTTGGCAGCTTAGCAAGGTGCGAAATAAAATTCCACATGAAAACGAGCTCTTTTTTGTGGACATACACTACATCGGTCTGAATCCTGAGCAATGCAAAGGTCATGGGAGAGTCTAGTTTATTAGATCTTCCATCACTAATGCTATTCCCGAAGGCATTTTTCCAATACCACACTATTAGGGTCGTCGAGTCAGCAAACAACCGTTCAACTAATCGAAAGACAACGGCTGCATTTGTTTGGTCATGTTTGTCGTATGAGACCCAATCGTTTACCACTCAAATTTCTTTGGTGGGTAAGTCCGAACGCTTGGAAAATTCATCGCCCAATACCAAAGAAAATATGGATTAATCACATGAGTCAAAATCCCCAAAACCGACGTTTGACTCTCGAAGAAGCTAAAATCCTCACCAAAGATCGCCATTTATGGAAGAAGAACGTCAGCGTGGCTCCAAATTCCGCGGCATCCATAGCAATGTATCGGCTAAGGAATCGCCTTCCTCCGTCTGTCTTCAGCTAGGGGCGAAAGACAAAAAAGGGTCATGGAAATTATTTCCACAAAAACGTTTACTACCAAATCCAGGCTATATTTTTTTTGCTTTCATTCTTATACAAAACATTATGATAATTTCACGAAGAGAAAAATTTTGTTTGTGGGTGTTTTTCAGGGTTTAGCATAAAAGCGGCTTAGTCTATTGACTTGAATGTTTTACCATCTTATAGTACCCAGATAGACAGAGGACATAAAGTATATAAAATACTAACCGTACCTCGCGACTTCTTCCGCCATGGAATTGCGAAATCCAAGTTCAATGTTTTGATGCGTTTATTTTATGTTCTTGTATGGATACAAATAATTAGTTTAAATCCCGCGCGGGTCGGCTTGCGCTACAACCCCCCGTTCTCCTGCATAACCCTGTGTGTTTCTAGAGCCGGTCACTGCTCACCATCCGTACGGCGGAGATTTTATTTAATTTTCTGTGTACCTTTCCGCAAATATAACTTCGGTACCGTTTGGGACATCAGATTGGTCTCGGGGTTGCTATATTTAACCATAAAAATTTATGTCAATAGCTTCTATATTTAACAATAAAAATTCATGTCAATAGCTTCAGTACATTCGACATTCAGTTTATTTGCTATATCCATTCAGTTCATTTGCGAAGTCCATTTGTATAGACAGAATATGTGGGACTAAATATTTGTGAAGTGAATCATGAAATCAAGTGAACTTGACTGTAGGATTCGGCGTTCACCAGACCTTTTTCACTGTTGACTATGAAAAGTCTAAAGGGAGCTCGCTGGTTCGATTACCAATGAATATTGTCGGTATGAAACGATTTCTTTATTAATTCAAATAGCGCTTATAAAGTTGACTATTTCTTAAACTACAGATTGCCTGAACTTGTATTGTTGCGAACTGTCGAAGCAAACTGCGAAGTGAGCTCTAGGTTGAACTCAAATTTGAACTCTACTGTACTAACTACTACTATCGATAATGATTCTTTTTGTAGTGTTGTAGCCTCTCTTATATGTCGCCATGTGATCCCTTTGTGCGGCCGCCCGTTGTCACGCCGAGAGTTACGAATCGACGGCCGCACGTTGCGTTGGTCATTGCGGTTGTCCGGAATGCAGACAAGACAAAATTTTTAACCTTGGATTAATTTGTGTAATCGAATATGCAAACGGAAAAAGTATTCAAAAGCTAAAAATTAAAAAATCACAGACAATTTTATTTATTCGTATGAATTTTAGAACGATATAAATAATAGTATTAGAAATGAGCCGTATGCATTTTTAAATTTAACTTTTAAAGTATTATATCTACAGTAAAGTAACATATGAAGATATTGTAGACAACTTAAAAATCTACAAAAAGTACAACAGTTTACATCGCTCGTTCTTTCAAATTACCTGCTATGATCCGTTTTCTGTTATAAAATCGGAAAATATTTTTCAGATAAACCAACTAATTTCTATCGATTGGTTAGCTATTGTTACATCAAAATAATATTGCAAAAAAGATTGTTTGTTATAAACGTTTTTACGTGAAAAGATTGCACTGTACAGTTCTGTACCCGACTAAAATGTATAATATATAACTAAATATTTGATAATACCGTCAACAAGTTAACCATAAATAACAATTGTATAAAAAGTGTTTAAACCAAGGCAGCTACTAATTAAATAAACCACACGCAAGAACCACCGATACGGACTTTGCCGCTAGAGACGCTACTTGACAAGTTTATGTGCTATTTCCCACTCTTGGTGCTGTGATTCCGTCACATACTTTCGTGACGAAACTTGCAACTATTCATTCCCACATAGATTCACACAAAACATAAAATTATTTATTAAAATTAAAGGAAATGAGTCATGAAACTAAGTGCCCGTAGAAATGAAATCATCGCGAAATGCATGCTAAAGGAAAGTGTGTGGTTAGATAAAGAAAACAACTTTATGTACGAGTGCAACACGCATTCCTAGGGTTTCCTTGTACACTTATATACATGCATATAAAGGTTTAAACGTTTAAGTATATAGCATTTCTACGAAACTATTTACAAAGGTATAGTAATATTATCATTCGCCGTCTAAATATATTACACAATGTGTCTTTACAGGCCTAAAAAACGTAAATTTCTTAAAAACTATGAGATTACCATTATAGTTTTCGGGTAAACTTTAGATAAATTTCTAGTAACAACATTTTGTGATAATATTAATTTCAGCAGTTCCGGATATCGGGGACATGTCTCTTTAAGGAAATTTTCAGCAAAATCCATAAAACTATGATATATAAAATGTAAAATAACTTCCTTTCAGTATATAACTCATGCAACTGTAATCAAAAACTTTTTTTGTACTCATCTTGCCCCTTCCAAAATTCTTAGACACATACTTTTTGGGTTCTTACGATCACGAAATATACTGAGCAATCAGCATCATTACTATACCATTGAACATTTAACATCATATGGGTTTTGAGAAAAACGGCTATGTTAAATAGTTATACGTTCATACGAATGGTCTTATATGGGTACAATTTTCTCCTTTTGAGATATAGAACTTTAAAAATGGAAAAGTACAACAAGTATATGATGCCAAAACCATAAAATTATAAGGATATGTCTCTTTGTAACGGAAGTACAGACTTAAACTGTAAGAAAGTCGCTGGTTTTTGTATGTTTTAAAGAAATTGTAAATATTGAATATATTTGGAGTTAATTTTGTAGAAATTCATTATTAATTTTAGTAAAGATACTTTGCTACTACCCACCTGAAGATTTTATCATACAATGAAACCTAGATCGTGGTAAAGAACTAAAGTAAAGTAGAAATAATACTGCATCACGCAGTTTCATTTAATTGTGAAGAAATTATAAATCATTGGCATTGGATATTTATAAAAAATATAAATACCGAAGTAAAAAAAAACAATACGTGAACCAGTCCGTGGTAAATACAGTAGAAAATAGAAATTAAAACTTCTATATATATTAAACTATATTGCTTTATTGAACTTGTTTAAAATATTAGATGTAATAAAATAAATTCCATATTCATGTTTATTAACTTAAATAATTATATAGTTCATGTTTATTAACTTAAATATGCAAGTAATTATGATAGATTATTATTTTATTAACTATAGGTTTTTATAGAATATATGTAGCATTAGTTTTGTAGAAATTCATTGTTCATAATTAAATGAAACTATGTGATGTAATATTATTTCTACTTTCTTTAATTTTTTCACCACGACCTAGGTTTCGTTGTATTACAAAATCTTCAGATGGGCTATTAGGAAAGATCGAAAATTTGCTAATAACCCACCTGAAGATGTTGTAATACAACGAAACCTAGGTCGTGGTGAATTAATTAAAGAAAGTAGAAATAATACTATTTCACGTAGTTTCATTTGTGTATAGGTTTTTAAATTAAATGTTTTTAAGCCTCGTTCATCGTATCACATATATCGCGCACATATAGCGCTTTATTATCGATTAGTGCACCAGCCTCGAGTTTTGACGATAATAAATTTGGTAATTATAGAAATAATCGTCTTTTAAAATAGGATAAGAAATTTTTAAAAATAAATATTATGATCTAAATTTGTATTTGAAAAAGTCTCCGTCCGTTGGTCTGTACGTATGTACTTTTGAGGATACGCTACGGGTTGCAATTCTATACCGATTTCGAGGATTCTTTTTTCTATCGATTGGTTAACTATCAGAATAGAAGCCTATTAATTTTAACAATAATATGCCAAATGTTTTCATTTTCGTACACAATTTTCTACAAAAACTACCTTTTCTTCATGCTCGGCGACTGTTCTCGGCCTCCGCTTTATGTGGGACTTCTTGCTTCTTCTATATGCTCGTTAATGTTTTCTTACAATTGTTTATTTAGTAAACAATAAATAGCGTGGAGTGTACTCTTTTGGCTTTACCAATGATTTTATTTTTGCACAACATTTCTAAAAATCCTACCAACCATCATTTTTATTTACGGACTTTATACGCGAAACAGAAACGTTCAATTATTTTCACACACGATTCATTCTTTGAAAATATCTTCATCAGTCATATAAATTTATCAACAGATGGCGTTACATATCAGTGAAATGTTACGAAATTACTCCTCAGCGTTTCGTCTTACAATATAAAATATGTCGAACTTCAATTATAATTATTTAATATGACTTCTTGGTAAAATATAAGCAGAAATGCCAAACAAAGCGTCGTGACTACTCCCATCCATTATCAATACACACCTCGGCTCGTTTCAGAAACATAAAAAAAAAATTAAATCGATTTATACTCCCGTTTATATCATGTAAATTAAGTTATCTCTACCGATCAACTCAATTTGTTAAAGCGCATCATGGTTCCCTTTATTTCCGCTTCCCACTATCGGTCGCCGACCTGCTGGCCCGCCAAACGCACGCAGCCCAAACCCTGATTTAATGACGCCCTTGGTCATTTTTCATGTAGAAATACATAAAACATGACTTGGTAGATAAAAATAAGCATATTATATACATATATGTACGATCGTCCTTATCACGTTCCATTTTCGATACTGACCCGCGATTAAAAAAGGTTGATGACCACTGGTCTATCAAATAACCCACGCGAAACGAGTGCTTACATCAAACAATGCAATTAACAGTGATTCTGTCGATAATCGAACTGTGAATTTTTCGTCCTTCACAATATGTAAATAATTAATGTGTAATTAACGGAAATTAAGTTTTTTTTTTCATTTAGCCTTCATTAACAACTAGATGCTTGACGCGGTTTGACGTGAACAGAGTGATACATGTGTGAACTTTTTGTTTTTTTCTTTGTATTTTTTTATTATAAACCTAAGCTGTTCAGTTATTAATGGTTTAACGTTCCCGAGTTAACGTTATCTAAAATATCTCCAAATAAAGTTTAATGTAGCTAGAACGATTTCAAAATTATGACGCAAAATGTTATTGTGCGTGCTTCGACTTTCGTCGTTTAAATTATTTTTAACTAAGATATGATATGTATCTACTTTAATTTATCTAATTGATACATATGGCAGACTTATTGCTACAAGAGCAATCTCTTACATCCAACCATAACACCAGTCTAGTCCCGTTCAACGAACGGCCAGGAACCGAACCCGGGCCCGGCGGTGTGCTCCATTATCAAAGACCGTATGCCTTGTGATCGACCCAACACACCACGATGACGACGAATAGAGAAAACGACGAAAAAAAATAGAGATATTACACATTCTATTGTCTATGTATAATATATGTCTATAACTATTTGAAATCGTTTTTTCAATCGAATAAACCGGTTTTGCCTGAAAACGTACAAATTAAACAAACAAATGTAACTTTTCTGTCAATAATATTAAATACATTTGGCGTTAATTTTGTAGAAATTCATTATTCACAATTAATATTTGCTAATATCCCACCTGAAGATGTTGTAATACAACGAAACCTAGGTCGTGGTGAAGAACTTAAAGAAAGTAAAAATAATACTACATCACGTAGTTTCATTTAATTGTCAATAATATTAATTCGACGCGTGTTTCGGTCAATAATATTAATTCGATGCGAATATGTGTGTGGTGATTCAATATTGTACAATTTTATATAAGTGTCCTTTTTCTAGACAATAATTTATACGGCGTCTTTCAAGAACTTATTTCAGTAACTATAAGCTTACAAATTACTAGAAATGGAGCATCTCTACTATAGAGTTATTATGTTAAAACACATACCTTTTTACAATGATTTTGTAAGATCACGATTTTAATACGCTAACGTTGTCTATAATTCACTATACACCACTTATTTGGATAGTATTGAAAACACACAAAAAAAATTAAAAGGTCTTCAGTATCGCGTTGGTGGTGTTAGATGACCGTCCTTCCTAAATGTTAGATAACCGTCCTTCGTAAATGTTAGATAACCGTCCTTCGCAATAAATTTAAGTTATCACTTCGTAAACGATCTGTTTCAGAGTAAACATCGCATCCTGTTTTGGTTTTCAAATGTTATTATAGATAACCAGACTTTTGTAGTAAATAATATTGTAATCAGTTCAGTTATCATCCCCACAAATAAGTAGACGATCTGTTTCTAAGTAAGCATCCTGTTAATCTCGTTTCCAACGATTAGTCCATAGCACCAAAAATATGTATCTGTCAACTAGTCAAAGTAATATATTTAAAATATTAGTTTTTTTCTAAAGTTATCTGTACATTATCTGTAAGCCCTACACTATATGATTAAACATAAGAGACACACTTCACTTGTAACACTTGTACTAGTGACATCTCTGTATCTTTGTATATTTCTATTTTCTTTTATAATAAATTAGTTTAAATTAAAGTATTGTTTTTAAAAAGTCAATTTAACCTTCTGTCATATAACAGTGGTCCTAAGCTATCATTAAAATTGTAGTTAATAAATATACAGGTTACGCTCTCGATAATAGGCGTCCGTTATTTAAATTAATGGTTTTATTCACCATCTGTTAAAGTCACAATTGCTTCTTTTTGCATCATTTCTTGCAACTTACAGATACGAACTGTGAAAATTTGTACCTCATATCTTTCTTTTATTTCCTGTCTATAACGCACGAACAAACGGCGGTTGCCCCTTGCACAATAGAGATGGTGTCTGAAGTTGGTGTTGTTGCAAGGTCACTCCCACAGTTTAGGTCAGACATGAAGAATAGGTTTCATGAATTGCACGCAAAGCGGATAAACAAATAAGTTAACTAAAACTTTTGTAAAGATAATTTAATAATTGCAATTTTATTAATTGTTTTTTTAGTTAATTATATGCGTTTTTCATCTACTTCAAACAAAATACTGTCTCGTGTTATCGCATTAACACTGTCTCATTTATGTTCACTTTTTATTGAATATATACATGTAATCAAATTGTAACAGAGTGAGTTCTGTACATGGAAAATATATAAAGAATGATTTATTTAACATATAGAATGACAGAAGAAGCCAGAAAACATTTTTTTTAGAATTTTTGTTTTCTTGTCTGTCTATCTGTCTGTGTGCTAATTTGTTTCTCAATCACGCCAAATCTACTTTACAGATTTTGATGGAATTTGGCATGGTAATAGTTTACACCCTGGACAATATATAAATTACGCTTTATCTAGATAATATAAAACACATCATGACTTGGTGAATATTACGATATTGGTACTGCCAACGCTATCTATTAGCGTTTTTAGTAAACATAATGTGTAAGTAGTAGTAACGATAATAGAGTTTGGAAAAAAAAAATTTTAAAAAAAGACAAAAAAACTCCTAGTAACTTTTCTTATATCTAATTCCAAGCGAACGAAGTCATGTTGGTACAGCTTATAAATATTATTTTTCTTTGTGTTTTGTGAGAGCCTATATAGTACCTTGTTTAAAGGCCATAACATATGGTTGATAGTTTGTATTTGTTTTACATCAAATAAATAAAATAAAATATGGCATCTTTAATATTTCTACTACTGGTCTTTTACAAGACTGAAAATTTCATACAGACTTTTTGAGCAGTTACGATGTGATCGATGAAAAAATACAATGAAATTAACAATGAATCCTTCCCGAACAAAAAAAAATATCGCGGTTACATTATGTGTTACGTATTGTCATTAGGTGTTACATATTGGCTACCAATGTGACTAATTTCGTACGCAATCGTAACATAATTGTGGCGTGATCGAGGAACAAATATCAACAAATTGGCATCTCATCCTTAAGAAACTATATGGATGACCGGTTGGAAGAGAAGGTATTCTGTATGTTACTTAGGGTTACCAATAATCCGGTTTTCTATCGGAATATCCGGTTATGCATACTTTAGTGATAGTCCCCAGTACGCAACCGGATGCATAATGTCCGTTTAATTCCAAATTATAAAGTTTAATGAAACAATGTGCTTTTGCATACACACCAATTAATTTGTAAACTTATATTTTGAATGAATTTACCGTATAATCTTGATTATACTATTTGTTACATATTTAAATGTATGTATAGTATTAATCATTAACATATTATTAAGAGAACCATCGTCTCGATGCTAAAAAACTCGACGTAAATGAATAATTAATATCTATCTAATTAATAACAATTATAAATTATACAATTGTAATATAGAAATCATTTAAATATAGTCACCCACCCACTCTCCCCCTAATTTTTCAAGTTTTGTCCATTTACTCCTAGTCAACGTTTACCTAAATGAAGCATTTTATATAATCTCATTACATAAATAAGCAAGATACACAAATGTGTTTAAACTACATTACTCGGAAACTTTTAACGATCGAAAACTTTTAACGACCGGTTACCTTCATTCTCGTTACGTTGATGACCCATTCTAACCTTAACCTGTAAGCGTGATGTTATTATCAAATATTGATTTCAATCTGTGTTACCATTATTCAGTTAGTTGCTTTCATCCGTCTATTATCCTTCATTCTAGTTACATTGCCGGTCTGTTTCAACCTTATACTTGTAAGCGTAACGTTAATATCCAATATATGTATATTTCGATCTGAAGTACCATAACGCAGTTGCTTTTATCCACCCTTCATTCTTGTTACGTCGTTGGTCTATTTCAACCTTAACTTGTAAGCGATGTTACTATCAAATATTTATTTTGACCTTGGGTAAATTAATACAGTTATTTTATCAGTCCGTCATCCTTCATTCTCGTTACGTTACCGGCCCATTTCAACCTTATACTTCTAATAAAAAAAAACTTGATGTTATTACCAATTATTTACTTCGATTTGGGCTAACAAAACTCAGTTACTTATATCCGTCTGTTATCCTTCATTCTCTTTACATTGCCGGTTCATTTCAACCTTAACTTATAAGCGTGATGTTGTTATTAAATATTTATTTCGAGCTGGAATACTACACTTAATTGTTTTTACCGATCAGTTACCTTCATTGTCGTTACGTTGATGGTCCACTCCAAACTCAACCTGTAAGTGTGATGTTACTATCAAATATTTATTTCGATCCAGTTTATATAATGTCACTTTTACCCACCTGTTACGCTTCATTCTCTTTATGTTATCGGTCCATTTCAAACTTAACCTAAAAGCTTGATGCTATTATTATATATTTGTCACTCTTTTAATTACTGAGAGTAAAATATATCTGCAACCAGCACACGACAGCTTCGTTTCCTTAATTCCATATTGTTGCGTGATACATGCGGCGTTGAGAGACCGCAAAGCCACAACTAGGACGTGAAGTTGTCGCCTTCACTTCGCATTGTCCTGGCAGCAATGATTCATACTAATATTAAGGTAACTCTACCAAGTGACGTGTGATTACAAACGATCCTTTCTATGACATAATTATGTCACACACGATCAGCGTTCTGCATATCACATTTTTTTTGCAACGAAATACAAAAACAAAACTTTTTAAGTTTGTTTTTGTATTTTATTTGGTATTTCTATTAAACTATTTACAACATAAATATTATTTTTCACCTTGTAAACATATCACCTAGTGTATCTTTCACAGAAGTAAAAATGTCGAGAATTTCTCAAAAATTATGAAATCTACAATTGTAGTTTTACTTTTTTTGGATATAAGTTTCTAGAAAATATTAACGTCATTTTCACGATTTTATGTTAATTCTTTTGGAAATAAGGAGGCATGGTTTTTTCACAAGTTTTCCAACAAATTTCTGTAGGTACGATACTTGAAATTGTGAAAAAAACTTAGGTCTTTGTAACTGTCATATTTAGATGATTTTTGCATGATCAAAATAATGATCAAAACAACACGTGGAATTTAAAAAAAAAACGAGTGTGCTTTAGACCACACGACTGAAGTAAAACTTCAAATTCACAAAATATGAACTTTAAAATGAATTTACACTTTTATTCACTTTAAACGTAGAATATTTAATGTATTGAACAAAATCATAAATTGTAAAATTGTTCAAGTACGAAATGAAATTACAAAATAATAAAAAAATCACCGTTCGCGTAACGCTAGCAAACTCGCGCATATATATATATATATATATATATATATTTCATGTACTGGCTGTGAGAGGAAGAGAGAAAGAAAATGTGCGCGCGCACTGCTCTCTCTTGCTCCTACAGTGTAATACAGACAATAGGCTTGCACTATGTCTTAGATATACGAAACATAACTGGCTATGAGAGAAAGAGAGAAAGAAAATGTGTGCTCGCACATCTCTCTCTTGTCCCTACAGTAATATACGAAACGTAACTCTCTCTCTTTCTGTCTTGACTAACTTATATCTCCCTCTCAACTTCCGTTCGCCTCGCCCGATCACACTTTTCGTAACGCTCTCGTCACGCATTTACCAGCTTACTCCCCAAGTCAAGCGAGCGTAAAGAAGTTTTACTTCAGATAATCTGAAGTTTAACTTGTCCCCTCTGAAATTTCTGTGTAACTATTTTTGAGTGTTTCTGACTATTGTGCTTGTTAATGTGCTTTACCACTACACCAAATTGAAAATTTCTACATCGAACCAATTTCGAGAAAAACAGCAGTGACAGACAGACCGATAGACTTTTTTCCTTTGGTGAGGTTTCAATAATCCTAAAAAAGACGATAGCTTGAAATCACATTTAAACCATAACAATTTACCATTTATATCCACCCAACGATTTTTAAAGACTTTTCATATAGAGAATACACGTGACGATCGAAATTCAAAATCCTGTCTTAACTATTTAGAAGAAATTTAGTCTCAGCTTTGCCTATAGTAAAATGTAAAAAAAAATTATTAAGTAGTCTATGTAATTCTATAAACTTCAATTTTATTTCCATACATGTAGAAACCAAAAAGCAATGTGCATTATTACTCATATAAATAAAATTAAACAGATTTTATTAACATTTTAACTAATTATTGGCTTAAAGTTTAGAGTAATATATAGAGTACATTTACTATGTTATGAATAGCTTGATGTTGTGTGAATATTTTATACAGTAGTTTATGGTGTATTTCCTGTATTTTTTGGTATCCGAATGCTGGTATATATAACTTAAAAAATTTCAAATATTTTTACTTAGCACAAGTAGTAATAGGACAGACTGTAACAGAGCACAGTAAAACATGGTTTGCTGTAACCCTAAGGTAACTATTAATATTTAGTTGTTGTGTACTTCTTGTATTTTTTAGATAGTCGAATGCCGGTATATATATATATATCTTAAACAAATTTCAAATATTTTTACTTAGCACAAGTAGTGATAGGACAGATTGAAATAAAGCACAGTGAAAGATGTCTTGCTGTACCCCTAAGATAATCATTAACATTTAGCTGTTGTGTACTTCTTGTATTTTACGTAACCGAATGCCAGTATATATAATTAAAATATTTTCAAATATTTTTACTTAGCACATGTAATGATTGGACAGACTGAAATAGAGCACCTTAGGTAATCATTACAATTTTTATTAGCTTGTCCTGTAGCTTTGTATTGGCGTAAACAAATCTAGAAATTAAATTTAAACCCAATTTGAGATGTCGAATTAATCTGAAATTTTATAGACGTGCACAAGTCCGATGCCTCGGATGGTCCTGGCCAAGCCTTTTCGGAATCATTACAATATTTATTTGAAAAGCAGAGAGTTGAAAATACACCTAAAGAAGACTGTTGTCAAAAAGATTATACCAAATAAAAATACTATTTTATTCTACTGACGAAGAGACATTCCTAGAGCTATTATGATTTTCCAATAACTTTGTTTTTATAACAACAAATCATGACTTTGTTTTGCTTATGATACTACTTGTTTTACTTTGCTTTCTGATGTATTATAACTAAAAAATCTGGTATTTTTAACATGTAAAAAACAAACAATTCACCGACGACTATCAGGAAAGAGCAAAAAATACAATACAATTAATTTGTATAATCCAAACATCAAACAACCATAACACAAAACAAAAAAAACTACCTTCATAAATGTGAAAATATATGTTTAATAAAACAAGAATAGTTACAAATGTAAATGACATTTTAGAGGCGATTACAAAAAAGAATAACGTTTGTTTTTTTTAAATGAATAGCCATTGCTTAAATGAATTAAAAATAAACTTACATTGACATTCGTTCTGTGTTGTCAAAATGAATATCTTTTTCGCTCTTTTCGAGTTTTACGTGGTTTTTTTGTGACCCTGTCGGGTTTGCAAATGTCATTGGTATCATATTAAATAATGTGATATCATGGAGGATATAATGCCACACAATCTGCACTTTCTTTAATTTTGCTGATTTAAAGAGTTGTAAGACCTGGGTCCAAAAAAGGTTTTAAAACTGTACAACGTTACTAGATTTGAAAGTCATGTCAGACAAAACATTTTTAGTGTCCCGTACCTCCATAGGAAAAAGGGAACCCTTATAGGATCACCACGTTGTCCATCTGTCGGTGTGTCAAGACCCTTTTTCTCAGGAAAATGGAGATATAAAGTTGATCAAATACTTAGGTATACGGTCCCTCGGAGCTGTAAAAAAATTAAGTTTCTAAATCAACGCAATCAAGAAGAACCCTGAAAATACGACCATTTATATCGCATATTTTGACACTCGCAAAAAAATAAAAACCTATAGGGTACTTTCCGTTGTCCTAGAATCATGAAATTTGGCAAGAAGAAAGGTCTCATAATACAAGTAAAGGAAAAAATCCGAAAATCGTTAATTTGTTGTTATATCACATAAAAAAATATTTTTTTATATATGCGCCCCAGACAGATATACTGCGCAATATATTTTCGATCTAAAATATTAAAATGTCGTTAATAGTTTAATAGGAATATTTTGTACCATTGAATGTTTATAAATGCTTAAATATGTACGGAACCCTCGTAGTGCGAGTTTCATTAGTGTTTGACAGATTTTTTTCTAGTCTAAAAACTTTTAGTCTACACCAAATAATTCTATATACTGACAGATATATACTGACAGATAGTAATGTCACCATAAGGCTTCCGTTTTATAAGAAGAACAAACATTTGATAAGGTTTACAAATAATCACTCTCAGGATAGCAAAGTAAAAGTTGAGACGAAATAAGATCAACTTTTACCTTGTACCTAAATACAATATCATATTATGGAATGGTGAAAGATTGCAGGCCCAAAGCCCAAAAAGTGGCAACGCAAACAGGATTTGAAACCGGTTTTGTGCTCCCCTTGCACGTCGCTCCTTATAAGCGAGGACCAGTGAGCGAGTTCGGTACCCACGCGGATAGGTACTCTCCAGCTAGTGTAGCCATAGGTACGGGTTCAAATTTTGAAACTGTCACAGCCGCATTATATTACGATGGCGTTATACACTCGATCGATTGTATTGTTTATACAGGTGCCCATTTACAGGGGCCCAATTTTTTTTAGGTAATGGACATCGTGATAACACATTTAGAAAAAAAAACATTAGTTCCGCGAAAATCAATAGTTTAGAAGTTGTTATTTTTTCTACTTTTTTAAAAAATATTTACTCGAGTCACATAAATCACTTTTGTTCCAAAACTATCCTACTAAGTTGCTTGAAATTTGATATGGAAGTGAAGTAGTCATGTAGCAAGCACGTAATGAGTAGCAAGCAATAATTTTTCTGTTTATTCTTAGCTGTGTTGTTTATTGTAGCTATCGTTTGAAACGTTATGTTGATTTTTTTTATATTTTCTATAGCATAACGAACTTTAAAAAAATCACTGTATTAAAATCTGTACAACATATATGTTGCTCTCTTTCTGATATGTCTAGCAGAATCATTTTACCTGAACATATTTTGTGTATTTTAAGGATAATAAATATTAATTTGACAAAATATAAATATGAGTTGAATTAACGCTTTTTTAAAAGAAACACACTTAGTTTTGCTAAAATTGCGCCAACGGCAGGAATTTCTCATTTAGTGCCTTAGTGATGTGATGTTAATTTCTAAAGCTGTTACTTCTCTAACTAAAAATGTTTAGCCCACTGTAAATGGACCACCCTATATGTTTAATAAATATTTGAGAGAGTAAAGACCTTTTTAACCAGTTTTAAAGAATAATTAGAAAATTTCGAAAAGCTTTAATGAGCTTTAAAAATTGAAGCTATTACTGGAATATAGTTTAAAAAATTTTAACCGTGTGAAAATTGGATTAGATAATACTATAATACTGAGAGATTTTAAGGATTCCATAATATTTAATAATTCAATATAAAATAATTCAGCTTTATGATGACTTCATTCTTAAATATTTCTTTTTAGTTTACGTCCTTTGTAATAACAAAATGGGGTCATTTAAATTTATTTATTTTTAGATTTCTTTTAAAATACACGTTTTTTTGAAATACACGTTTACACGTTTTTTAAAACATGTTTTTTAAAATACACGTTTTTTAAAATACACGTTTTTTAAAATACACCTTTTACACCTTTTTTAAAATACACCTTTTACACGTTTTTTAAAATACACGTTTTTTAAAATACACCTTTTTAAAATACACCTTTTACACGTTTTTTAAAATACACGTTTCTTTAAAATACACGTTTCTTTAAAATACACGTTTCTTTAAAATACACGTTTTTTAAAATACACCTTTTACACGTTTTTTAAAATACACCTTTTACACGTTTCTTTAAAATACACGTTTTTTAAAATACACCTTTTACACGTTTTTTAAAATACACGTTTTTTAAAATACACCTTTTACACGTTTTTTAAAATACACGTTTTTTAATAAATACACGTTTTTTACACGTTTTTTAAATAAAATACGTCCTTTTACACGTTTTTTAAAATACGTCCTTTTACAATTGTTACAATAATTTTTAAAGCAGAGCCATACTGACGTAATTTTCAGACCAGTTAAACACATGATGGATTTGTACACCGAAATTTCCCGCCCTGATTTCACTTTCTTTTAAGTTTCATTTTACTGCACTAAAGCACATAGATAGAGTCTAATAGTGTCGAGACAAATATACTAAATTACTGATGAAAAAACATGTTTTACTAATTAACTGGAGTTATTTTATTTTAATTACAGTTATTTTACAGTATCACTGATAACAGAGAAGCACCTATCAAAGAAGGAAATTGTGTAATTTTACCACAAATACTGTGTATCATTCGACACGTATAAATACGGAAAATTTTATCATTAGTACGTATAATTGCAGTAAACAATTGTAGTTTTTGATAAAAAATTAATCGATATGTCAAAATAATATATAAAAGAAATTTCAGACTTGACCAAAAATTTGTGCTGGTCAAAATGACCAAAAATTTGTGCTGGTCAAAATGACCAAAAATTTGTGCTGGTCATATAGTCAATACTTTAAATAAATCCGTACATGCTTTCCCGCTGTATAATTAACATTAACATTATTTAAAATAATATAACAAATTTATTTTATAACATTAAAACGAGATTAAGAAAATCATTTGTTTCATAAGTATGTAATTGAATGGGTCTCTTCTATGAAGTCCTGTCATCGTGAACCTACAGTGCCGATTACTCCATGATGGAGCTTGGAGCTCCAAAAAGCTTCTCCGTCTCATACGATTTTACGCCAAATTGTTCACTTTCCCCCCAGCCTATCTCTGCTTCTCTGGCATCCTACAGCAAGCTGTGCGTCACCGATTAGATCTGGGATCTCTCAAAAATAAAATATTTTTGACCCAATCATACATACATAAGAGTAGATTAATATTCATTTCGTTTGTACATTTTAGGTTTAATCTAACTCTTAAAAAAATTAAGTATACCCACTCAATTTAAACCTCCTGGAAACAAATAATATCTTAAGAAATTTGCTCAAAAGTTAAAATTCATTTTCACGAAAAAAATGCTCCGGGTGAAATGTTTAAGTTTAGAGTTAACCTTTTGGTTATAAGTTTTCCATCATTTTCCGTTCAGAGTTCATCGCATTTAACGTATCTCTGGTACATAAATATCGATTAACTTCAAACTCATCCATAGATTCTGTATTCTGCTTTTTAAACATCTTATTACGCATGTAAATATGAATAAACTACATATTGACTAATTTCTATATATTGAATAATTTCTATAACGGAATTATGAATAAAATATATATTTAATCAATTAAAAACAATATCCCATATTCTTTCGTTAGTCATACGTGGCTGTAATTTATAGCGTATTGCAGTTAGTATAGAATTTTGAAAGAAATTGGGACTTGCATTTTAATTAAAATTGTACAAGGATATTATAAGAAAATAATACGTTTGTAGAATACCCTTATGCGTTATGACTTAATACTTTCATATTTATTATTACATTTTTCTCATTTCTTTTTATTTGTCCTAGTAGCATTTTTTATTTTTCCAATGTTTACGTTAATATTGTCTCTCGTTTAGCAAAATTCATCTCACTCACTTCAAGTAATTAAAAATATATACAATTGTAACATAGCGTCAGATAGAATATAAAATCTCTCAACATAATCCTTTTGAGGTACGAATCTCTTCTGTCATAACTTCTATTTGTTTCAATATGTTTATACAATAGAAATTACTAATTAAGGCAACTAAAGTCCCACGCCAACTCAATGAGTCCATGGTTACCCTAAACAGGACGGTTGTTTCGCAAGCGGCTTCACGGACATAAGCAATTATAACAAAGTAAATCCAAATATACACTTTGGCGTTATCTCAAATCATCCGAGTACGTTCGTTCATCTTCAAATCTGTTTCATGCTAGTGATTTTCTTCAAGCGGCCACGGACATAAAGTTAGCCATTACGCTTCCAATGGTTCCAAGTGTGTGCGCCTTAGATGTTTTTTGTTAATTTTTTAAATTATTTTTAATTTTTGAAGACCACTACGCTAAAAAGACCGACCTTTTGGGTGCCATGACTACTAATTAAATCTGATTTAATTTTTTTATACTAAGTATAGTTTAGTAATAGGCCTTTTGAATTAATTAAAACACTTTACGATAACTAATACGATTGTTTTAAAAAAAAAATCAATGTGTACTTTTTTGAACTTCGTAGTTTTCACCACCCAAGTTTACTACTTATGCTGAAAAAAATGTACTAACTCAGAACTGGCAAACCATCTCAAAAATTGGCACATATAACTCAAAAATGTTCGTAATAAAAATCTTACTAATATTCACAGTTAAACATAAAACACATCCAAATGAGGTAACTATCTACATGTCAATTTTCACGTAAATGTATTTTTCTTTAATTTTTTATGGAAACTATTAAATACTCCTGAAAATCATTAGAGGTAATTTAAGGTTAAACTATTTCTTCAAAAAATAAAGTTTTCGTTTTTTTTGCAATACACGTGCGACATCAGAACAATAAAAGTAATTTAAGGTTAGAAACAATTTTAATTACGGTTAAAAATATTCAAAAACTTAGAAAGAGTTCTCGCCTTTTTTATCATATTTTTTTAAATGGCGTCACGTCAAGAGCAAATGTAAATAGTAAAAATCGTAAGTAGTAAAAAACGTAGTCGTAAATAGTAAAAATATTTGAGAAACGCTGTTGAAACTTGATAACGATCAGTGCTGTTGAATTAGCACTGTTTTTTTGTGAATGCGCGGATATCACCCGTCTTTTGTATACGTGACACCACTAAAGAGACTTTACCAAATTTGTCATGAGTTACCATTACTTTTCTTCCAAAATGTTTATTACTTTCCATTTTTTATTAAATCGGCTATTATCAACACACTTCTATCAGCCATATTTACCTACCTCTTCAGATAAGATCCATTATGTTGGCAGGTGATACTAATATTACAAACTAATTATGTGTTCCGGAATTATTGTGGGTGTGTGGCTAATCCACAAGAATCCCGGTACGTATTCAATTTAGAGTGAATTAAATTGCGTTAAAGTTTTATTGTATTTGATACTTGTTTTTTTTTGTTAGACTTATAAATTATATCATAGGTTGTCTTTTGTTTAATTCTTACTTGCCTTTTCAATTTAACGCACTGATCGTACGTACCTAATAAAATTGGAATTGTGGCAACACTGGGGCATTCGTTTTAGAAAGTATATGTTTTAATAAATAAAACAGTGGGTTAATTGCATTTTTTACTAAATATAGTAAAATTACCTAATTAATTTTATCATAATATTAAACTACTATGAAAATTACTTATAAAATTTTGTATTACCTAATATTGTTTGTCGATACATCACGTATCGACAAATGATTTAAAATACTTTCAGTACAACACTGAGACACCAATCAAATTTTATAGCTATATAATTTTTGATATCCTAGTGTTGTACTCGGGTATCGATAGAAAAATAAATATAATGCGATCTTGACTTTTTATGTATGTAATAAATTTGTATATGTTTATTTACAATAATTTCATAACATTAGACCGATTTGGACGAAACTTTCGATATTAAAAACTTTTAAAAGTTTATTTGTTTTCGATCTATCTACTATAAATTTTGTAGTTGATATTTCACTTAGCTAGAAACTTAAAACTAGGCAAACATTTTTTTTATGGTAAAAACCTATGCTAATGATCGTGAAGTCAGGATACAATGGTTGAGATGGAAAAGTGTCAAAGGATCTCTTTACCGGTGAATAGTAGACCCATCGAGTTTATGCTTGTTTCACTTGTGTTGATAAGTTTTTAGTATTAATTATTTTTAGTGCAATTAAATAAATTATTTTTTGAACTTTTTCAGTAAATAATTTATTTTTTAGTCAATTTTAGAAAAGTTCTTTACGAAATACAAAAAGTTGAGTTATAGACTCTTACGCACAGATTTGTAATCCGCTTTTAAGATTTGTGTTTAACTACTTTGCAGAGTACATATTAACAAATTTACCCTGGTATCACCGTGAAAAATGGAAGATGGTCCCATTTTCTTTTTTTATGTTTTTCGGGTTTCGTATTGAAAGAATGTAAATATTTTTTCGTTACTCATTAGATAAATTTTTCAAAATTAAATTTAGGTCAATTTATCATTTTTCATTTTTAAGTATCGTTAAACTTCAAAGTGAATATAGTGTGTACCCGTCTCCCTCTGATTTTTCAATCATTTTCGAATAATTCAAAATATTTAACTAGAACTTTCAGTTAAAGTTATTACGGTTAATTTGCATGAATAATTTCAAGTGATATAGACAACTGAGTAACCATAAACTATTCGTATTCTGACACACACTTAATACAGTGTACATACCCTCAGAAAGTGACCCGAAAATAATAATCAAAGTATCACCTTGAAGTTCACGTTGAGGAAACTCTAACACTTTTTATTGGAGTTTCGATTACTTCATTGTGAGAGGCTGGGGTTGATACAGCCTTTCTAGGCTTTGAGATGACTGGAAGCATATATTTTCGACATTTACCAGATTTAAAAAATATTACTCTTAAATATAATTATATTTATAATTATGCTTAAACATAATAAAAATACTAAATATGGAGTAGTAACGACCATATTATAATATATGTGTTTTCTTAGCAACTTCATCTAATTCATTTCCAATTTTTTTTAAATTGGTTCTTTTGGTTTTCTACTTACTTTTAAATGGCTTAAGTTTATAATTTTAATATTTTTTTATTTTTATTAACATTTAATTTAAGAGTGTCGACTTTATACAGCGAATATTTGTCATCAATTAGATCAAATGTTAAGTTAAATATAATACGTACCATTTTCGTATTTAATTTATGGATTAATTGAATATCTTTAAAGTAAGAGACACATTTGTAAGGCAGGTTTAATTTTCCAGTGCCGGTTAAGTATTTTTCATAGATACAATCTATATTAACTAAAGATTTCGTACAAATGTAATAAAGTTGTTACTGTATCAAGTTGTTATTTTTTTTAAATCATCATCTAGGATTCCAATTTCGCATTGTTGTGGTACAGCGGTTATAACCTTTGATATTATTTCCCGTGTAAGGTTGCGGCATTTCTCTAATGTGTATGAAAAGCAAATTTTGTCTAATGTATATGAAACTATAATCATATATATGACAATATTCATCTACTTTATAGATATATATATCATTTATTTTAAAATAATTACAAAAAAAGTCACTTCCGAATAAGTATATTTTGCATCACAAAGAAAACCTTTTTATATTTGTAAGCATATCGTATAATGGCAGATGAATAAAAGAATATAAATCCAATGATCGGATTTTATGACCTTGCAACACTTACTGAATACAGTCAACTGCAATAATATATGTGTATTCTCGTTTTATTTCTTTCGGACGTCCAGAATCGATAAACTGAAATTACATAATTTTAGCTGGGAGCGCTTATCAAAATATTATCACCCTTATACATTTAATATGCAACCATGTTGCTAATCTATATTAACTGATAGTATTATGAAAACGATAATAACGATAGTAATGCTCAATCATTATTTTTTATGACACGAATAATTTAAGCAATCTATGCTAGAGATCAACATCTTAACAGGTTTTAAGTTTACATCCATTAAGATCCTAGGTTTCCATCCATTAAGATCTTGTTAATAGTTATGTTAATTAAAACAATTATCTCGTTACGGAAAATAAACCTTTACGAAAGTATATTATAATAACATATCACGGCAATATGTCAGCCTAATATTTCTTAGCCATTTCCTATGATAAATCTAACATATTTTTCGATTTTAGCATAGGAAACATATTCTTTTTTAAATCCACTGGTCATGAGGGTTTTTTCAATAATCTATTTTGGATCCAAACACCTTCCATGAATAATTAAATTTAAACTAAACGTTTAAGGACAGGAATTAACAAAAAGAATTTTTAAATTATTTTTCTTCCAATAAAAGAAAATTATAATATTGCAAAAAATGTACAAACATCGTAGCAACAATTTTCTAAGGTAATTATCCCCGGTCAACTTAGTAATTATCCCTATTAGGTAATTATCACTGGCCGTTCTTGGATGTCATATTGCAATTAAACACTCATAACGTAAACCGTTTTTATATTTTCGCCTTCTTAGGCTATTTCAAAATATAATCTACATGTGAACTGCATCTCTGCTGTGAACCGAATATCAAGACTATTACTGTAAAACGGAGATCTATCTGTAAACGCCCTGTTTTATACCAAACTTCATAGTTTAAAAACAAAACAATTAATGAACTACGTATTTTTTATTTTATGTTAGGTTCCGGAATAAGTCATTCAAATTTGGAATAACTCAACCAAGTCGATAAAAATTGTCAAAATTGTCATCTCACAACTTAATCCTGAAGCAAGGAAAAAATTAAAAAATCTTTAAATTCCTCGTGATAATATTATCTTACGCACTCAGCTAAAAGAACTATAATTTGCTACGTACATGCATATATCAATCTCAAATTAATTGATCAAAATATTTGGTTTTTGAAATCTGAAATGTCTGAAAAGCAAAATCAGATATTTTTCGTAACGTTACACACCTTACAAAAACAAGAAACGCTTAGGTATTGGAAAAATGGACTGATTATATCTTATTAATGATGAATGCGATGGGTAAATTTCAATATTCGATTTTATTATCGAGTAAATTTAATATTTTATAAACTTTCAATCTTTACTACAATGGTATAGAAAAAATGAAATAACGTAGAATATACAAAAAATAGTTCGTGTAAAAAGCTCAAAATAAAGAAAAGGGTCCAGCATAGTCTTCATAATATATTTTTATATTATTAAAAATATGCTATTGAAATATATTTATACATCTTTCTATTTCATGACGTCATTTTATAATTAGGCAGTATGACAAGAAGATTAATCCGCAATTTCAATATCTTATTTTGTTAGATAAGCTAATAGCCATTTTCCTTAGAAAATCTATAATTTTGCAACTCGTATGTCGTGTGTAACCAAGGATAGCATTTTAACTACACGTATTCGTCGATGAACTGTTACACATGATTATATGCTGTAACTTAACTTTGCGAACACTACTTCAACCTTACTTGTAACGCATAATAATAAATTTATGATGACGCTGTGAACTAGACGTGTTAAAAACACAAAAATATTCTTAGACATACATGTAAATATCACTCCATCCTTATTCCGCTTTCATTATAATTTATTAATGCCACAAGCACATTTATCTAATTATCACCTGTTTGTATTTAATATTATCCAATTTTTAATATTTTAAACTGGATACGTTGCTAATTCTACAGCAGCACGCTTTTAAATTTCACTTAGTATGTAAACATTATCAACAACTCGATAAGAAACCAAATCGATCAACAGTGGACTAAACCTTTCGATTAGAAAGTTTTTATATTCCTGAGTTACGTAATAATATTTGAAATATATTTATGATTTTATTTATTACGTTATACTATAAACATAATACTTAAAAAAAACAAAGAACTTAGGAAGAGGTCTAGAAGATCAACATTCTAAATTAATTGCAATCTTACGATGTTCAAAACGTCTTCTGCCCATTACCATATCATAGTAGACAAATGCAACGTACGAACGGTGCGAGTGGTTCGAAATTCAAACCGAACGTCGAGTAAACGAACGAACCGCGCCGCGCCAGTACTACCACACGCACCCGATGAGAGTTGTCGTGTCGCTACTGGCACTTTTATAAGACAAAAATATAAGATCCACTCTCGTTTTATAACTTAATTTACGATTATTACATAAAGTTACTTAATTAACGTTTTATAATACTGACAGATTTAAAGTAAAATGTGACAGGAGTTGATCTTCAATTTGGTGTTATTCTAATCTGACTTTGGAGGGAATAATCCACCTGTGCATTTTTGTGGTGATTTTGTAGTGAAGAAATTTTTTGAGTTTATTTGCGGGAACTTCAAAGTGTTATTATAGTGTTTTGTTTTTATGGAAAATAATGTTTATGGTGTAGTTCTAGCAGTTTTGATTTTTAGTTATTATATGTTATGATTTATGATTTTTTATCGTTTGAATCAGTGAATAAATAAAAATCTTAACGATGTATGACAAGATGTTTCAAAAAAGGTAATGATTGAATACATTTTTAATAATTTATTAATGTTTGATTTTTCTTACAGTGTAAGCAAGAATTGTGCTTTTTGAGGGTAGATAGATTTAATTTTTAATTAGTGTTTTCCAGAATTTTTCCCTGTAAGGAACATTACAAATTTACATATTGTTTATAGTTAAAAAGTCACTGAAATATTTCTCGTAAATAAATAACACGATCTTTCCAATCTCGCTATCGCTTCATTACAATTAGAAACACTTCTCATTAACTCTAGGCGCTTTGCAAACAAAACGATTACTTAGGGAAAACCGTTTGATTCTTCGTAGGATAGAATGACTGAAATTCTAGGTGCGGTTATTAGTCACTTTCTATATAATAATATTATAAAATTATACGATAAACATTTTGGTCGTGACAATTATCATTGCTTCATAAATTTAATTATTATGTATTTAGTCGATTATCTAAAACGATCTTATAAAAAAATAAACTTGTTTGACTTCAAAAAACTATGTGTAAGAAAATTAGGGCCATGAACATCTTTTCTTCATGGAAACGATGAACGGGTTTTCGAAAAGTTTATAGGGAAGTAGTTCTCATAAAAAAATGACTGGAAAAACTATTTAGGAAAATAACAACATAAATATTTTTTTTTTGACAAATATTTTTATTATAGTGAAAGAATAACGTATGAATTTGTTTATCTAAATGAACTTAGCACCTTTTTTCATATCCATGCTTGTATCTTATAAAGGTATACATATATTTTTTTAAATTGTATTATTTTATTGTTTTTTTAATTGTATTATTTTATTTGTCTATATCATTCCTTATTCCATCATTATTGCGGTCGGTGTATCGCTTCCATGTTTCAGTAAAATTAATCCCTTTTTAACTGATTCTGTTTATCTTTCGGCCATCCTTAGTAACTTGCGGTAGCAGTGACGACATAATTAATGCAATTTACCTTTCTCTGTGGTCGGCAACCCAACCTACTAATGTAGAAAGTACTTTTTCGTACTTTTTTCTACTAAAGTACTTTTTTCGTACGTCGGATGACCTAATTAATTATTGGCTTTAATAGTGATTTAATTTGTCATCTCATGTCAAATTATATCCTGTACAGTTTCAGTGATCGAAATTCCACAATAATTCCTTAAATTTTTAAGTTTGAACGTTATTGAGGTTCTTTTGTCAAAGAGTAAACCTCTATAAATTATTGTATATAATTTTTTTTAAATTTTGTTCTATTACGTCAGCTGAGCGTGTATACAAATACGTCTTTAGCGTGTGTTATTTGCCGTAATTCCCTGCAATACCTAGTAAATTTAAAATTTAATGTTAGTAACAGTTGAAAAAAAAACACAATTACATTTTGTATTCGTATTTATTATCACACAGATGCCTATTACACCAAATATAAAATAAACGTTTTTAGGCGAGAAAAAATAACCAGATCGCAATTAGCAGGTCGATGATACGTTTAATCGGTCGACGAAGCAAAAAAGATACCCAGCAGACGAGCCTTATAGGAAAAATATAGGAAATATATTGCACGTTTTCGTAACAATAACAGTCGGGAGGATAAAACGCCTCCAAATCCAAAATCAGTAAATTAATCTACATACAGTAAATTTATTTTGTTTTACACTTTCTCCAGTTTAAGGAAATACGTAGATTACCTCATACAGATACTAGACAGCGACAGATATAGACAGCACATGATTTCGCAATGTGCGCAAATATATGACTGCCGTATTGGCAACGTGTAGATATCCCCTAGCGACATATTGCGAAACTAAAATATGACAGATAATTCAAGTTTATAACCCTATTATTTTGTATAGTAGATGAGATTAGCTGCGTCTCCATATATTTTTAAACACTTAAAATATAATTCGCCTTCGTGAAGAGGTCTAAAAGTATTTTCAGTCACTTTGTAGACGTCTAATAGCAAAATTAAGACGAAAATAATTTGTTCAAAATATTAAAAACTAGCAAAATTCTTAGAACAGGAAATCATCTGTTTAAAAAAGTATCCGTCAATTGTTATTATACGTTAGTTCCCAAGCGACCTCAAGGAAAATCTACTCGTTACTAATAGGATCATCTTGAATATTTTTGCAACTTTTAGTTTTCGATAACACTGCTATAAATTTATAAAATATTATATTTTTTTGCTTTACTCAGTAATTTTAAAACCTATAACCTACAATGAAATATGTAGGCAATTTATTTCATGAGTTTTTTGTCATATCATGTGCATATTTATATAATATCGTGAGTAAATTTTAATTTTTTTATTTTATTATATTTTTTATTAGCGAATGTAATATGACTTTATTTAGCAAAACAACTGGCCACAGTTGTGATATATGAAAGAACAGAATTTAAGTTTAGAATAAGTAAATATCATATGAACTGAAATATTTTATCCAATATTATTTTGAATAAAGAAACATTTTGGGTTCTAGATGTACTTTAACCACTATTAAAAATAAAAATAGTTGTATTTGATATTACTTGTATATTTAAAACACATCTCCCGTCGTAACGAGATATATTTATCGCCCCCCTCAAATGTTATACTCATAGTAAGAACTAAAAACCCATAAATAATATAATTTACTACGCAAGTAATAACCTCGTTTGGAAACCAGACAAAATTACTACTAGCAAAACTGCTCTGGGTAAGATATCACCCCAAAGTTTTGGGATTTCTTTGCAATTCTTTTGCAATACGTACGTCATCTGAAAACTGGTTTGATTAAATATTAAATACGCAAGAATTTAATTGCCATCAATTATTGGAGACGTGGATGTAAAAAACACTTGCAGCTTGTATAGAAAAAACTTAGTCAATAAAAAATTGGATTTTTTAAAAATTTCGATAAGTTCATGTGACATTTACTTATCTCGGAGACGGTTGGGTTTTATAACATTAATCAAAACATTTTACTTTCAGTGTAATAGAGGAATAAGGCCTGTGTATAAATGAAGGCGTAATGGAAGATGGGAATAAGTCGCATTTTTTTAATTTTCGGTTTTTTGGTTTATAAAAATATGTTTTCTGAATGTTTAAGTGTGTACATAATAACCAGTTTTAGATCTTTTGCGTTAGTAGTTCTTACAATTTAAATAAATCTTTTATATTTATTTGAAATTGTGATTTTGTTAGTATCTATCGCCTTCTTCTTAGATATATTGTACCTACCTTATTGCATTTCTGAAATTCAAAACTTACTTGTGCATGTGAAATGTGCCTATTTTTAGTATAGATTTACAGTTCGCATTATATGAACTTAATAGACGTGTATTCCAATATAAATTTCTGCATTTCTGAAATTCAAAACTTACTTGGGCACGTAAAATGTGCCTATCTGAATATAGTTTTACAGTTCGCATTACATGAACTTAATAGACATGTACTTCCAATATAAATTTCTTCATTTATGAAATTCAAAATTACTTGTGCACGTAAAATGTGCCTATCTGAACATAGTTTTACATTTCGCATTATATGAACTAAATAGACGTGTATTACCAATACAAATTTAGTTGCTGAAATATAAAAGAACGCGCAAAATACACACATATTGCAGAAAGAAAAATAAACATTTGTATTCTTTTTATTTGCGTTTTGTATTCCGCGTTCGACTCTAGATTATTGTCTACAGTAGTAGCCTGTTACATAACAACCGAACCGCTAGTTCCGTTATAAACATTGAATGTAAAGTAGGCAGGTATTCATCGTATATCTACATACATACATACATATACACTTTTATATATACAATAAACCACTTCGCTCGCTCTATTAAGATAACACTTTTGCAAATCAAGTTTTCGTGAATCTCCAAGGTCGGCTCATTGAATAATCGGGCACCGCGATTGCTCATTACTCACACGTTTACCGAGCAATGCTCATAATTATAATGATCGTAACTCGTGCTAATGCGTTTAGGCGAAATGTACATAGTTGTTTGCCGACATTGTGAGAAACGTAGGTAGTAAATTATTACGCACGCGTGACGAACTTTATTATGAGTTGTTTGTGATGTCATCATCAAATAAATGTTCGTAATGTTTGATCGTATAGATCTGAGGTGGACTTGTCACTAGACCTTTTTAAAAAAAATTGTTTTAATCAATACATCTAAATATTTTACCCAGGTAGTAAATTATTACGCACAAGTCACGAACTTTATTATGAGTTGTTTGTGATGTCATAAAAAATTCCAATAAATGTTCGTAATGTTTGATCGTATAGATCTGAGGTGGACTTGTCGCTAGACTACCTTTTTAAAGAAAATTGTTTTAATCAATACAGCTAAATATTTTCCTATTAATAACACAAAATTGATACTTAATTATTAAGGTTATTAGTTAACAACACTAGACTGAATTATTTGACGTCATATTCAAAAGACTCGTTATAAATATATAAAATGAATAAAAAATATGGCCCCAAGTACCATAACGCGCGGGCTATAAGTATAGAAGGGAATTGAGTCAAATAATGTACATTTATAAAATATTCAGTCGTGTTGAAGATGTGACTATTACCTTCATTTTTGGGGACTACTTCTAGAATACTAATGATATTGCTATATGTATAATACTATATTTGACGGTATCAACTATTACACGCGACACAGACGATCTACAATAATGATTCCGATAACAATTGGAGAAAAAACCCCACTAAAATCGATCGGTTCTTCTACTTCCCACATAAAAATCTGGTAATTACAAAGTCGTTTAACTGCATTGCGTATGTAACGATTGTATTTACTACTAGACTGTATCTACTACTAACGCCCGATGCACCACATACGGTCAGGACTCTCAGAGTCGGATTTACTGATAGTTAAAAACGTATTTTGTATGGATAATTTAGGAATTAGTCCGTGCAATAGGGTACGGTCAATAAAGTAGACTTTTGTTCCGACTCGACTGACAGTTAATGAGAAACAGAAATACGTTTTTAACTGTCAGTAAATCCGACTGACAGTCTTACTGGAATACTTCGTCTTCTGAGGACAAGCTAACTGCACGCTTTTTAGGACCAATTAATGACAGGATATCGGCAGAAAATTTAATTGCCATAAATTAACAAGCGCACCTTTTTTAAAAAGAGCAATGCCGATATGAGACGAGACACTCATTGTTAATATATTTTATAATGAATTATTTATATAAATATTTTAAAGTCTGCTTATCATGATATACTATAAATTAATTTTAAATATAACTTAAAACAACTTGAAGGGTTCCTTTCTTCGTTGATCTTTTTCCGTTATGTATTTTATTGTCAACATAAGAAATTATATTTTAGATAGCATTAGTAACATGTTTATTGCATAAAATTACAAATACATTTCATGTAACGATATAAACATAAAGACATGTTGATAATCAAGCATACGAATGACATTTAACTTAAACAGTAAACTGTACAATTAATATGCGTAAACACTTTATAATAAAAGGGCAATATAAGGAAGACCAGGTGCACACTGTCACTTTTAAGTGGTCTGAAAATTGGGCAAGTCGCATTATTAATTAGTAATTGGAAAGGGGTGCACTGTTACTTGAACTAATTAATTTTTTTAATCGCGAAGTTGTTTCCACACACAACTAACACGACTAGATTATTGAGTTGACACCTGGAAGTTTAAATATGTTTGCGTGCATTATCCAATTAGTCATCGGCGGATCGCGAGTTCTGTTATACACTATTTGATGAAATGGCTAATTTTCATGAAAAATTAATTAATAGTAACGAGTATATCTTGTAAAATTATCACTTTCCGTCATCTTTATACATTTTCTTGTTACGTACAAATATTTTGTTATGTTGTATTCATATATTCCATAAAATTTAAATTGCCTCTTCATCATACGTGTACTTAATACAGATGAATTCTTTTTTTAATTTCTTTTGCAAGTGCAAAAAATTTCAAAATGGACGACAATAAAAATGGACGTTGCTAAGTGGCAATATATACTACCTAGCAACCTTTATTTTTTACAGGATAATAATTCGCCCAGTTATTAGTTTTCAGTGCGCGCGAAGCCTAATTGGCCAATTTTTTGTTTCGCAGTGCAAGCAATATTTAGTTGTACGATTCGAATTGATAGTGGGCACCTGGCTAATGAAGTATCGAAAGTTTGGATCTTTAAGTAAAGCATTGAAACTTCCACCGAAGAGGAGCCGATACAAATGTCACTCAGTCCTAAAAAATCATTTTTTCAATTGTTTTTTTGTGATTTAAATTTCATCGAAAAAATAGAAACTATAAAAATATCAATCTCGTACGATTCTCTGTAAAAAAATATCGCTTAGTGTAAGAAAATGAAATAAATGCCTTAAAAAAATGCTCCTTAGTTTGGCACAACCGAGCACCGTACTTTGTACAGACTATAAGACGTCTTAATATAAATTATATATCTATTTCTTCCCAACTGTTAACCGACTAAGCTGAGATCAGAATATTTATATGTCACAACCTGTTGTACACACTTAGCATTAGAACTAACAAAACCTTGTTCGACACTGACACTTAGAAAACGGTAAAATACAAACATTTTGTTTTTTACTCTGACGCGTTTTTAGCGAGTGTAGGCAAATTACTTTATGCCCCTCTTTCCGTGAACTTCACACTATTTTGCGATACAATAGTGCGTTACGGATACTTGAATACGAGCACTATCTAGGTTACAGAAAGTGAACCAAGCGGTTTGTATATGGCAAATATGTTTGTCATTTTTTGCAAACTATTCGCACGCGTCTCTAAGATGATGGAGAATCGACCGAGTGAAAAGTAACATGATGAATTTCTATTTTCTCTAATAACTATTTTTTGTTAACGAAATCAGTCGTAATTTATTTAGTATTGTAATATTTTATTAAATAAATAAGCTGATGGTTAACTATTGTAATATTTTATTAAATAATTCTTGAATACTGGGGGTTTGTATGTGGCAAATATGTTAGTAATTTTTTGCAAACTATTCGCACGCGTCTCTAAGATGATGGAGAATCGACCGAGTGAAAAGTAACATGATGAATTTCTATTTTCTCTAATAACTATTTTTTGTTAACGAAATCAGTCGTACTTTATTAAGTATTGTAATATTTTATTTAATAAATAAGCTGATGGTTAACTATTGTAATATTTTATTAAATAATTCTTGTGTACTGGGTCTTATCAGTTAATATTTTGCCTTTCGCGTCGTCGCTTAATTTGGAAACATATTACCAAACTCTTGAAGTATTGAAGAAGTATTAACACTTTCTTTTACATATCCTTGCTTCTTGTAAGAGTTACGTTATGGTACTGGTACTTATGGCGCAAGAAAGAGCAGGAGTCGAATTGGAGAAGTCATAAAAATATTATATTGTAACAACTGTAATTTTATTAAGTTTTTTTTTACTAAAAAAAGATATTATAATTATGACATATATATATTCGGATTATAGAACCTATATGTTATCGTCCCTCTCGAAGAAAAAGGGCGAATGTGACATTTTTGATGATTTTTTTGTCATTGCACGTAAAAATTTGAATTATATATCGTTAAAGTATAACATTATGATTTTTATTAATTCTTTTTCGTGAAAAATATATTATAGTTCTGACGTTAATCATATCAATCAAATTTTATATTGAAATTTCCGGGTTATAAATATACTGTCTCTCAAGGAAGACAGGCGATTGTGACACTTTTGGGGACTTAGATGTTTGCTTTTTAATTTTTATTCGAATAACATGATTTATCAATTGTTAAACCAGGTCCAACGGACCTAGTTTTATTTTATTCAATTCAGTCGTACGTAAACCGCCGGTTCATATAGACGCGGGTTTTTTAAATTATAATTGCCACAATTTTGTTTTTCAAAAAGTTAATGAAACATCATCATTTTACATTGACTGTAATTTTTTTAGAGAAACCGCTCGACGCGTTTTTTTAAATAAAATGAAAAGTGTGGTGAACTTACTACTTTTGTATGTATCTGTAATTTTGATTATTCGATTTTTGTGAACGATTTTTTCCAAACCTATGCTGTAAATAATTTATTTTTAAATTTTAAAATAAATTAGATATTAATAATATCTAAATTTTGTTTGAATAATATATCAAAATTCAAGGAATTTTTACACGATACGACGAACGACAATGCGTTGTACACATCTACCTTAACGCTGTAGAAGCGGTCTTCAAAAGATGAGAATTGTCACATGTTGATACGGCTAACTCCCTAATCTCTTTTATATAGGCTGACTTTCTTTGACTCTAACTCTTTCATCATAGTTCTGTTCGATGTTACCTGTAGCTATATTTTTGTTCGTTATATATGGATGTCACGGATGTTTTGGTTATAACGTCATTGCATTCAGGTATGCTCTGCGGTGAGACAATTTATAAGATACGTACGACAATATAACATCGGTTTTGGATGGAAGTACACGACCAGAATGAGCAATTTTAAATTCCTTAGAAACTCGAGAGACATTAGTTTACCCTAACCAAAATAAGTAGGGAAAAGAAAGGACCATATTTAAAAAAATACAAGTATTGTGAGAAAAAGTAAGTTATTAAATAATTCAAAAGTAAGTCAACAAATAACGCTCGTATGCACCACAAACGGTCAGAATTCTCAGTCGGATTTACTGACAGATAAAAACACATGGGTACTTTAGAAATTGATCCGGCAATAGGGTACGGTCAGTTAAATAGACCCTTGTTCCGACTCGACTGACAGTTAATGAGAAACAGATACGTTTTTAACTGTCAGTAAGTTCGACTGACAGTCTTGACCGTGTGTGGTGCATATAAGCATAATTATATCTTGTTATTTTAAACTTCATCAAACCTCCATTTTTCTAGACGTTGCGAGTCTCGTTATTAGCGATTTAATCATTCACGTTTATATTGAAAGGAGTTGTACAATATAAAATTATTTACTTTAAATATTTATTTTAGGAACGACGTATCGTAAAATAAAATAACAAATATATCTAGATACTCTCTTCGTCATTTTATTAACTAAAATACGATAATTGAGTAACTAGTTACTTTTTTACCAGCAGCACTAATTGCACAATCCACGACTGTTTGTTTTATTATACTAGTGCGTCATCGTCGAGATTTGTTGATAAAAGTAATTATAGTTCAAGTAATTTTACCAGTAATCAACCTGTATTATCTTCTAAGTATATAATGGCCTTATAAAGTTTTTTAAACTTTTTCATGCGTAAGATAACACGGGTTAGATTTACTAGATAGATTTAGTACAAAGAGTACATTACCTATGTATTATATACGTTTGCTCTTAGAATTAACAGTGCAAATTATTTTTAAAGGAACATATAAACATTTCGTTCTTTCGAACCTTCATTCACATATTAGCCGTATAGTTTAAGTGCCTCAAAAAGTTTTTTAAAAACTTTTTTAAGCGTAAGACACTAATTATGTTCCAAAGGACTGTATATTATACATGTACTTATATACGTTTGCTTTCAGAGTTAGCTGCATATTTTTTTATTCGGACATATAAATATGCCGTTCTTTCGGACGTTCGCTCGCGTATTAGCCGTATAGTATAATTGCCTCAAAAAGTTTTTTAAACTTTTTCAAGCGTAAGACACTAATTATGCTCTTAAGGACTGTATATTATATATGTACTTATATATGTTTGCTTTCAGAATTAACTGCACACTTTTATAGGGACCTATAAATATGCCGTTGTTTCGAACGTTCGTCCGCGTATTAGCCGTATTTAAGTGTCTTTTTCAAGCGTAAGACAGTAATTTTGTTGTCAAGGACTGTATATTATATGTGTACTTATATGTGTTTGCTTTCAGAGTTAACTGCACACTTTTATAGGGACCTATAAATATGCCGTTCTTTCGAACGTTCGTCCGCGTATTAGCCGTATTTAAGTGCCTTTTTCAAACGTCGAGCACTTACCTTCTCAAGAGCTGTATATATATATATATATATATATATATATATATATATATATATATATATATATATATATATATTATGTATATAATATATATTTATGCGTTTGTTTTCAGTGTCAACTGCACAAGTGTTTTTTTTATATGAACATATAAATATGTCGTTTTTTCAAAAATTTGTCAGTATATTAACCGCTAGTTATACACTCACTGCCACAATCTTTTCCGATCGCGTCACTAGCGTCCTTGTTTATCGATCATTCGATTAGCACATTCTCGAGCGGGCGATGATGATCTCAAATGTGCATCGAATAATATACTCGTACATACATCACTTGTGCCGTAACAATCGATCGCAGCGCTTTGTGTGTTACTCAGTCATTTTGGGCGATTACGTAAGCCTTCTAACCGGTCAGTTGTTGTAGTTGTAGAATTCGGAAATATTGTCTTTTTTTCGTTTTTACGAGCGTTACTTTATTTGCGGAAGGCGAGACGGCGTTGTATGGCGTAAAAGAATTAACAACTCAGATTACGGTGAATGCTTGCACGTCTGCGCAAAAAAAGTGTGAGGTAATACGAGTTGAGTGGTAAGTGCATGGTTGTTGCGAATGTTGACCTAAAAGTTGATTTAATGCTTCTGCTTAATTATACTGAGATCAAATCCTTGTACAAAACATTAAGATCATATCTTTGTGCACAAAGTTCATATACGTATACATGTAACTAAGATCATATCCTTGTGCACACGAAGTTTATATACATTTATGTATATTCATCAATAGACTGTATATAAATATTTATACTTATTTTAAGAGAGAATTTATATTAAGTTTTTAGCGTTTTAAGAGAGATTTATTTTGTATTAACGTATTGTGTTTTTTTATTAATGGAAGATTAACTTATAATAAAATAGTAATGAAGTATCACGCAAAAACCACTTGATGGATATTAATGAAATTTTTGCATTTTTGTTCGGATCTTGCCTCTTCTCTCTGTCCACTGCTGTTTTTAATTTTTTTATTTTTAAATTTCTCTTACAATTGTTAATTTAATATACAATAAAAAACGCAATACGTGTATTTTTAGTTTTACCAGCGATATTTTTATTTTTAAGCACTTCATTTGTAATAACGTAATTAAAAAATAATCCTATATATATATTTTTATAATTGTTTATTTTTTAATATGCATTTTTCAAATTAAAAAAAAAACAAAAGAATAAATGCGAAGTGGGAAACGGAAAAAGTATTGAGAAATCCAATTCTATGAGAATACGGTGATGATGTCTATAATGCAAATATACATATAATATGTCATAAGTATATCTGTACGTATAATAAAATGGTAAATAGTAAAAACAATAAAAATAAGTTTTAGGTTTTTTTGGGTTTTTTCTGCTTTGACGTCAGAAAACATCACAGTAGTTTACCATAGTAGAGTAGAACTCGCTCTATTAGGATACCGTACACACTTACAACATAAAAATTTAAACATTTAAGATATTCATGTCGTGTTTCTACTAAACTATTTAAAAATATTAACGTTATTTTTCCCTTTCACTCTTCACTTTTATACTATTTTATATCTCTCTTTAGTATATGTTGTTCATATACATGATGCGAAAAATATCAACGCCGAATTACAGCTTTCTGCGTAATGGTGTCTTTTTGAGATAGACCAGACAACAAAATGGGCCTAAAATAGCTAGGAAATACAATATTATGTTTTTAATTGCACGTTCATCTCTAATTTCATTCAGGAGTTGAAGCCTTTGACAGACACAAACGGACGGATAGGGTTCCGTTCAGATCCCACGGGTACGGAATCCGAAAAAGTGTCGGTCTATAAATGATTTACCGTTGACTAGATATATCGAACTAATGACTTGGTGTAAACGAAAATCTAAACAGACGAAGTCTTAGGCAACAAATTACTAATTAATAATTTTTTTTAACGAAATGCCGAAAGTTTTGCCGTCCCAAAAATAGATGGCTTCGCTCACTTTGCGCCCCGTAGCGAACTCTACATTATACTTATTTCTTTCTTCGCTTATGCACAACTAGATACAGAGTGAACTTCTTATCAACCATTTTAGTTAATTGGCTTAGCAAGATTTTTTTCGAAGTCCTCCCGAAAAATAAGATAAAAATAATATATAACACTTTTTCATTTATTATGGCGGAGAAATAATTTATAATAACAAAATATTTTTTATTTTTAATCTTTTCTCAACTATAGTTACATTTAAACGTTTTTTTTATAAATACTGATGAACACAGAGTTAGGTACTGATATAATCGATTTTTCTCTCTGTAAAATAATATTCTTAACGCTCAATATTCAAGGTCGAATAAGGTGTTAAATGCGTCGCATTATATATCGCTTTGACAATGCTGCGCGGCGCTCGGCATGCGTATACTGTAGAACCCTTACGGCCACATTAAAATTGTATCATGCGAACCAAATTATATACAATAAAAAATATTGATTATAATCGTCCGATTTTGTGTTCAGTAACCATAGAAACCAGATAAGTCTCCGGCTATACCAACTTAACAAAATCTTGTATAACTTTTAAACAAATATTGTCCTACTTTACGTAAACTTATAAGCATTCTTTTACCAGTCACATCTTGCGAATGTTCCTTTCACCGGTCACTCTTCAGCTATTTATTTCAAGTGATCAAATCAGCACTGATTATTTATATAATTATTTAAATATTATTACGTAATACCCTGTCTGGCACCCACACATATTTAAAGTGACTGTTTTCCTAATAGTAACATCAAACTCAACGACGCTAAATGTCAACATACGTCATAACTGACACGTGTAAGCGACTCAAAAGAATTTTTAGGTTTGCAAGATAGCCTACAAATAGTGCGAAAATTATATCAAAGCACAATGAAAAAAAAAATTTTCTTTGAATATTAATTTTATTAATAATTGTAATACGGAAGAGTTTTTGTTTGTTTGTTACCTTCATTACAACTTAGCAACGACACTACGAAATTTGGCAAAGGTACGTATCGGTTTATCTGGCGGAATAACATAGAGGCTATGTACCCGCTGTTTATCACCGTATAATACTAAAACAAGGAAATTTTGGATGTTTGTTTTTCAATTACGCCAAATTGATAGATTTTCTTCAAAAAATTTACTATACTTTTAACCCTGGGATTTGCATAATTTCTATAGGACGAGACTCAGTATTTTTTACTTACTAATAATAATGTAAGTACTAAAACGTGTAGATAGATGGCGTAACGTACATAATAAATCAGCAAAACGTTTAATACTTAATATTAATATTTTATAACTAGATGTGAAAGATGGAAAAATCGAAAAGCCACGCGGGCGAAGTCACTGCCAAAAGGTGGTGCTTAAATATACTGATAAAATGCGGGCTTTTAACTACTTAACTTTTATTGGACCAATTTTTAATAGCGATTTCCCAAATTAGCCATTTCTCACGTATTGGCCACAACAATATAGGTACAAAATTTATTGCTACGTAAACGATTAGTATTAATCATAAATCTGTTTTTTATCACGCAATATATTTGCTTAAGTATTAGCATAAATAGGGGGTTCAGGTTAACGATGGCTACAATAATTTTTAAGACCAAGCTTAAATTAGCTTATTGGTCAGTAATTCTAAGTAGTGAAATTTACTATACAGTTTAACAGAGCGAATAGTAAACGTTCATCTGTAGTAGGCCAAGGCTATATGCAAACAAAACCGGTAGGACAAAAAGTGAAAATGTTCTGATTGGATATTTTATTACTTCGAAGAGAAGGTAAGAACATATAGGTAGGTTACTCTGGCAACAACCTCCATCTTCCAAATCGATGACGACTTGCCCAATTATAAGCATCGCTGTTGTTATAAGAAGTTAGTCCATCTCTCTATTCATGTTAAATTAAGTCAATCCTCTCTCTGTGCATCGAACTATTCGATAAACTTTTTTCGTTTCACATCACCATTTGCTTAAGGCTCTTACATATGTTCATTTGTTCTTAACCTTACAAAGCACACCAGGGTCTTTGAGACCTAAAAGTTTGATTGCTTTCACTTTTCATTAATAAATGAAGAAACATTAAAATAAAAATAGTTTTGCTAATATATACTAAATATTCTCCATTTTTTATATAGCTCCTGCGAGGCCCTAGTGGATCTCAAAAGTGTAATTGCGCATGTGTGTTGTCAGGTTAATTCGAAAAAATTACGAACGAAACTATGGTACGAACAAATTTAAGAGAATGAGTGCTTAAATCGACTTTTTAATAGTGTATAATTACTTTGTAATAGTGTTTGTACAGTATATTTGCATATTGTTTTTATCTCAGATTCTCAATTTAGTGCAATGGATACGACAACTTAGACGCTAACATTATGTGTTTTTATATTAAAAAACACTAACACTATGTGTTTTTATATAAAAAAAACATAGAATGTTAGTATCTAAGTTGTAGTATCCATTGCACTAAACGTGGGGTTTAAGATATATCGATTGATATTGTCAATTAAATGAAACTACGTGATGTAGTATTATTTCTAATTTCTTTAAGTTCTTTACCACGACGCTATTAGCAAAGATTATATGTTGGGGTGATCAGTAAAGATTCTATGTGGGGATTCTATGTTGGATATTAGCAAAGATCAATCTTTGCTAATATCCCACCTGAAGATGTTGTTATACAATGAAACCTAGGTCGTGGTAAAGAACTTAAAGAAAGTAGAAATAATACTACATCACGTAGTTTAATTTAATTGTGAATAATGAATTTCTACAAAATTAACGCCAAATATATTCAATGATTGATTTTGTAATATCACTTCAATCATGTCGTATTTACTGTCTCACAAATAAGTATACATAAGTATTTACATAACCATCCCCCTAAACGTTCTGCAGTCGGCTAAAAACACGAACAATAATTTTATAATTTCTGATTTTGCAATATTTTTACACTGTATAATTTCACAGCCTTACAGCATTCCCAATAAAGAGAGGTGGCATATAATCGTAATGCGGTATTTTTTTTACACTTTATTTTATTTCTAACTTAAATATTTTATACGTCTATACCTGGCACATTTGTAAACAACAATGACAACTGACAGTTAAACGTAATAGGTGTCCAATTTAAGTACAATTTTTAACAATTATTCCAATTACAGGGTTAAAAACATTACGTCGGTTTAACAATTTCATACATTCTCTTCTCAAATACCTCCAAAGTGGTTAGCTGATTATCCGTTTGTCATAGCATATTCTGATGCATCATTTCAGTAATCAAATTGCTTTCCACTAAAACAGCTTAAAACGTCAGCACATTCTTTAAATCCAAACAAGTACACGTATGTTTCAAGTGCCTAAATGAAATTGAACGCATTATATTTCATCACGTTAAACTTGTGTTCAATTGCTTGATTGAAACGCGCCTTTGAAACGTCTTAAAGTGCTTTAAGTGATTGAAATGATTTTAATGCATTCACTAAATGTTTCCATAGATATATTTACATCATATTCCTAAATACTAAACTTGGGTTGGTAGCTATAATAGAATATCATGGGACATTTACATATAGATAAATTAATCTCATCACCTCACAAGAGGCGAGGATGTATTAAGGGTAGTATCCATTACCTTCGAGACACCTGGCTACTAAATGACCAAATGCATAAAAGCAATGACCAATATAAGCAACTGTAGCCTGGCTATGAAAAGATTCATGAAATTAACTTAAATGTTTAAAAAGAACCAGCAATTTTGTCGGCTCTTTGTTAACTAAAGTTTTGCTAGATTAACATTTCTAGACCTTCAAATTTTCTCCCTTTGATCTATACCCAGGATTTTGATAGATAGTGATGATCCTGTAGTTACTAATGTGTAAATATAATTGAGTTATTAATTTAAAAACGTCAAAAATTAAAATAAAATAAATAAGTACCACCATCTAGTGGAAAATTATGATACTACATATGATGGTTTCTTATAAATTAACCAGATGTCGCTATAAATCATTTGGGTAGTAAACTTTTATTTAATTGTGGAGTAGTAGAGTCAAGTAATCATTTTCATGATTTCTATTGCAGTTTTTGACCAAAAATCTAAGGTATAAAACTACGAAATTGTTCAATAAAAATCATCCAGAGGTTTTTGCTTCATTCGTGCACAAATATGAAAGTTTTAAATGAAAGAATTTATTACATATATATAAAATTCAAGAACTTAAAGTTTTTTTTCCATTGTCCCATCATTTCTTTAAATATATGTCCTATTAGTTTTTCCATAAGAGGGGGGTTCGTAGCTCCATGAGTATATTATTTCTATTGGAACACTTTCTATAGATCAAACAAAGTTTTAAATGAAAGAATTTATTACATATATATAAAACTCTATGAACTTAGTTTTTTTTTATCATTCCATCATTTCACAATTAAATGAAACTACGTAATGTAGTATTATTTCTACTTTCCTTAACTAAAGAAAGTAGAAATAATACTACATCATGTAGTTTTATTTAATTGTAAATAATGGATTTCTACAAAATTAACGCCAAATATATTCAATATCCCATTATTTCTTTAATTATTATAAGATCAGAATAAATAATATGTAAATAAATTTCTTTAAATACCCACAGAGTATCGGAATTCACTGACAATATCCCTCACTATACTGATGCAAATAATGAAAAAATAAAGGTTAAAAATGTGTCCCCATACTAATAACAGAAAAAAAGTACCAACATATTTAAATTTGGTAACACGTCGCAAAGATGAACGAGTGAGGGAATATGTTATCACAGAATCTGATGCAATTTTACGCAATCTAGCCTTTTCATCAGTGACATTTAATGGATCCTTGACTTAGTTTTTATGAAAGATGGCTCAATTTAGTGAAATACCACCGGTGACAGTTATAATTAATATCGCTGTCTTGTCCAATGTTTAATTAAGCCACACTGATACTTTTTTATATATAGTTTTGTAACTGAGAAGACGCGTCAATACCTTGTAAATGTTTAAATGAAAAATTATAAATGCGAGCGATTGTTGTATAGCGACACGAATGGGTTAGTTGCAATTTGTAAAGTATCTCGAGGCTAATTTTTATACATTGTGAATAATATTCAACTCGTGAAATGTTCAATGATGTTCAGTAAAGGAATATTCCCCAGTTTCCTTATATGTTTAAATGTAAACAGAGAACTATTAAATCTTCGAAACGTTAAATATTTTGTAGAAAAAAAAGAAATAATGCAACCGGTATATTTTATGTAGAAACTAAATCGAGATTGACAATTAACATAAAATCAATTTCTGAATTTGAAAATACGTCTATTTACGTCGTCTACGATATAAATACGTCTATTACGATATTTGAATAATCCCAATTTTCTTTAATTAAACTATGCGAGAGTTTCCCGCATTTATTAAAACTTTTGAGCTTTTCAAGCGTTTTATAAGACTAGAGCAGCCAGAGCCATTCCGCTCTAAGGAGAAAGTATCTAGCAACTCTAGCCTTATTACACTTACAGATGGCCGTTTAATACGGGATTAAAGGAAAAGAAAGAAAATTATGTTCTTTTTTTAATTCAAAAAGTGAAGTTCGTATTCCATAATGTAACTTCTAATTAGTGCGAATATTTTTATTAAGACTGTGTGTGTCTTGAGGGATATGGGGCGGTGTACTAGAACAATGCTAGTTGATGGCTTAATTGCTGCGTTTGTTCCCTCATTGTTGACAGACTAGTGCTATCGACTCTATTTGTTAGCATACGGCCTTATTAGCTACAAATTCCAGAAATAAAGGTAAATTGTTTTCCCGGTGAGATACTTAAAATATGGTTAAAAAAATGTGGACGCGCCGGGAAATACGGGACGTCTGGCAACGCTGAATAAGACGTTTGCTGGAAACCCTAAGGCATTATAATAACAATGCTAGTTTTACAAAAGAAATCTTCACAAAGCAATAAAAATAAATAATGTTAAAAAGGAACACCTAAATTACAGAGGAAAGAGAATGTAACAAACAAAATTGTTTATTGTTAGTTGATAACGATTATAAAACATTGGCCACAACAGGCCACGAAGTTGAACCTGGCACATACTAATAATACTGTACGCGAGTGATGTACGATTTGATACAGAACGAGAAACTAAACAATTTTTTTTTCAAAGACAAAGCTATTTAAATTATAATGACGTTGAGAACTTGAGTGCTAGGATAATAATGAGCTCCAATGCTTAGTTGCCAATATTTATAGTACAAGTTATGTAGAAAACGGTTAAGTTCAGTAGTTAGTATAAGTTTAGTAGTTAGTTAAGTATTTTGTAGTACAAGTTTTGGTAGAGAAAGGTTAAATTCAGTATTTAGTATAAGTTCAGTAATTAGTTAAGTATTTTGTAATACAAGTGTTTGTAGAGAACGGTTAAGTTCAGTGATTACATCAATGATTACAAAATCTTACATAAATTTTAGGAAAAATGTTAACAATCTAATAGATTAACGATTCCAAGGATACACTGTTCAAAACAAAGCTATCAGTAGATTTTGGAAATCCACTTTGAAAACTAGTAACTTACGAGAAAAGGTCAAAAGTCATTGTGATAAACTATATTAATATACTTATTACTGACGATAAAGGCGTAATGTCAAAAACATAGCTAATAGCAAAGTTAACAGCAAGATACGTTGAAAACTTGTTACTTATTAGAAAGGTGTCAAATGGTCATTATTATAAATAATAAAAATTTATTATCGATGGTACAATTTTCAAAATGTATTAATAATACACTCAATACGAACCTTTTCAAACGTCTACTTATGATGAATATACTAAGCGAGCTAACATTGAATAAACTCGGCTAGAATCTATATAATAAACTGGTCTAGAATCTATATAATAAACTGGGCTAGAATCATCGAAGTTCAAGTTCAAGAAAATATAAAATAATGACAATTATAAAATCTAGGCACGTAATAAAATTGCAACAGACTGAATTCTGTACATGGAAAAATATTTTAAAAAGAGTGATTGATTTAGTGTACCTACAGAATGATAATTGAAGTTAAAAAACGTGATTTTATAATTTTTGTCTGTCTGTTTGTATGTTAATTTGTTCATAAATCACGCAAAATCTACTGTACAGACTTTAATGAAATTTTTTATGGTAATTGTTTATACTCTCGACAATACATAAGCTACTTTTTATCTGGATATTACAGATCAAGAAAACCTTTGACTCGGTGAATATTACGACATTGGTACTGCCAACGACATCTATTAGCGATTTTAGTTATAGTAATGGTAATAATAATAATAGTAATAATATTTTCGACACTGAAACCGTAATTTTACGCGAGTGAAACCGTGAGGAACAGCTAGTAGAAACTAAAACCAGCAGCCATAGTGAGATATTGATGACATAAAGTTGTGACGGACTTCCTGAAAGGTTTTTTTATGTTGTGTACAAATGTGCCTTCTTCTTAGTCGTGTCGCTCTTGACATAGCGGTCGTGGTCATGATGAGGCTACATCATCATTGGTGGTTAATGTGAAACTCCTCACAATTTCTCGCCATCTTAACCTATTGGCCGACATCCTAGTGCATTTATATAGAGGGTCTCCAACTGCTGATTTTATTTGATCAGCCCATCGCGTGGATGGTCTACCACGCGATCTGTTTCCTTCCTCCATATATAAATGTGTAGACTATTAACATTTCACACAAAAATCTAATGTATAATTAGCTTCTTTATGGTTAAAATTTAATTGGATTTCATGAAGAATTGAACGTCATAATTTAAATTCTGCAATAGCTCCACCTTAAGTTCTCTAAACTTATCGATTACGATGACCAAAAATACTTGTTTAATAAAAGAAGGAAGTAGACAACGAAATGTATACTATATGTACTGTATGTAAAGCTCTCTCAAGATGGTGTTTCTATCTTACTGGAGACTTCACCAATATTATTTTCTTCCTCGTTTCCTTCCATTTTTTAAAAAAAATTTATAAATTATTCATCAGCTTTGTAATTTTTTTCTTATTTTAATTTTTAAACTCAAGTTTGATGCAAACACAATTTCTGCTTTGATTTATTAGAAAAGAATTGCTCTTATAACAATAAGTATACTCTTGGATTTCCCAGCAACCCATTTCGGCCAAATACTATATCTACTGTTTATCTATCAATGAGCCAATATCGGCGGAGCTCTGTGATCAAATACGGAGTTGAGAAAAATGTTTTTTCTCTGCTATCCATAAAGAACATAGTTATATGTAATCTTAAATCTCGTAGGAAAGAAGACAAAATAGTATTTCTATTTCATTCAATGTTTTCTTACTGATGATTATCTGGCTAAAATTATTTGAACTCAGTTGTTGTTTAGCTCTTTCGTTGTTTATTATTTTATTGTTTTCTATGTTTATTATCTAGAAAAGGTCAAGTTTGTTTAGTTCGAGAACGCTACAGTTTTTATTGCTAGAATAATAAAGCGTGGGATTATTTATTTATGTGGAGAAGTTGTAGTAATATGAAAATGCCATAAATTATATACCTCGTTAACTTTTTACGTATTTTATATGATAACGTAGTGCATTGAGTTATAATAACAGTGTATTGTAAAAATATAAAAAAAAAATCAATATGTGTTTTTATTACTGAAAAACATATTATATGCTTACAATTCAACAGAAAGTTAGCGTCTATTGTGAATATAAGTCTCACAAGAAAATTTACCATGATTTAACTATGTACAATAAAATAGGATGTATCAAATTATATAAGACATAAAACTATGTTATAAAACATATAAAATATTCCTGTAATTTTTCTAAAAGTTATTTCATTAAAAATTACATTTCTGTTAACTCGAATCAACAGTTTCGGAAATATAGAAATAGACAATACGGAAATATAGAAATAAAACTATAATTCATAGAACCCTACTTTATCCTTGTTCCCACATACGCTAGGCTTTTTTGGTATGAAAAGTAATTACTTACGACCGTAATTAATAACGAAAAATTATTAATTACGGTCATAAGTAATCACTTTTCATCTAAAATTACAAATTATTGTCAGGATAACTTTTTCCCTAAGTGAAAACTAATAAGAATCTAAGAACATATAAGCTTCTCTTCGAATTATAATTCATAGAACCCTACTTCATGCTTGTTCCCACATACGATAGGCTTTTTTGATATAAAAAGTAATTACTTACGACCGTAATTAATAATGAAAACTTATTAATTACAGTCGTAAGTAATCACTTTTCATCTAAAGTTACAAATTGCTGTTAGGATAATTTTTTTTAAAGTGAAAACTAATAATTATCTATGAACATATAAGCTATCTTAAGTCGCAAATGTTCTTTTATATTTCAATCTTCAGGTTTGCTTTAACCCTAAAACTATGCAGCGTGTTCTTAACATAAACAACACGCAATTCGACAAGAGATAATAAATTATATTAGGTCATCAATGCATAAACCTCTTCGAAAATGAGTCAGTCTCCGGGTTGATTATGGAGAATTCTCACAGGTTACTTACTCAGCAAGGTGACATGACGCCTACGTTGGCAGAGCACCCAGTCAAGCGCTGTTCAAACTTTGCCGTGACTCACTCGGTGTTTGCTTGCCTACACCTATACCTACAGACACACGTGTAAACAAAAGGCGACAGCTGCATATAGCGAAGGTGATTTACCTTCTTAATATGTACTTGTGCTGATTTTGTTGTATTATTCGTACACGCATCAAACATATCCCAGCTAGATGGCTAGTCACGACGCGGCGTGTATTGCTTAAATATCCGTCACGTCTAACAATGAGAAGCTGCCAAACGTTCGGAGTTGTTCTTTCATTATATAAGTTCGTAATAACTAGTTTCAATTTCTATATATTTATATTGTTTCGAAACATTTCGGCTAGAATCGTTAACTAAAAGACGTCGATATCCTAGAAATCGATATCCAGCCACTTTGAAAACTGTGTTTGTCAATGGCACGTCGTGAACCTAAATGAAGTGACTCCTTGAATCAGAGTCGGTAAAAAGAATCGATACCCCGTAAGGACTCAACGTTTCTAATGAATCGGTAGAAATGTATCGATCGACATACACTGCAATTCATTTGATTATAAATTAAATATACCTTGCATTACGTTTTATGTATTTATTGAGTTGAAGTGTGTTTTCACTCTCTCTAAGTGATTCTTTCGTCATGAAATAGAAAGGGATGCACTTAAAAACAAATGCGTTCCGAAGAGTAAAGAATAATTTCACTAAGGTCAACGCAACTAGGGTCACCATCCATCCTCTTTCCCCCGGATACTGTCCTGTCTGTGTACTATTTAAAAGAGCCGTTCGGGGGATTTTTTAAAGTGTCCGGAATTTTAAAGAAGTTTTCTATTATTTCAACATTATTTTAATCCATGGAGTAGTGTAAGGAAATAAACAATATTCATAAATTGTATTCAAAATCATACTAATATAAATTTGCTGACATACCAGAAATTATAAAACTGGTAAGAATATTATACTCTAAATCTTACCTGTTGATTTAAATTTCAGAGTTTAATTTTTTTATTTTTTATGCAACATATGAAGCATTATAATTTTTTCATATGTAATCATAAAGTTTTTATTTGTTTGTGGTTAGTGATATAAAGAACTTGATAAAGACAAAATAATTTTGCTAAATATTATTTGAATAGTATTGTTTTGTTTTAATATAATTTGAGCGTTCACTTTAATGTCTTAAGTGCACGGGATTACGAACAAAATGTTCGGGGTCTTTAGTTCACAACTTTTATTTTTCTAAGTTATTATGACTAAACGCAACGCAATTATTTGTTACTCCAAAACGTTCCTGAATCAAAGAGTCGAATGAGTCAATAAGAATTCAAGTGAGTCATTTAGCTTAGTGAATCAGTCAATTGTATTGTTTATTTTAATTCATTAGCAAAACGTGCGAATTATCGCCAATTTAATGGGATAAATGTCTTAATATATCTGCTCCTACAGATATCTGCACAAATGTCATTAACTGGCTGAGACATTCTAACACATATATAGGCTATATGCGGAAATCTGCATTATTGTCGTTTTCTGTTTGGACAAACAGGTTTCTTTTCGCGGATTAAAAATGTTTAGTTAGCTTATAGTCTGCATATTTTATAATAATATTCAGAACATTATAAATTATGAATAATGAGACAATAAATCCAAAAAAATTCCGTTGACTATAGGAACGGTTTTTGAGATATGACACGTCAAAGAACAAAGGTTTCGAACTTAACACACGATCTGAAATATCCATTAACGTTTTGTTTTTTGAGTTGAAGAATACTTATTACATTTGCCTAATCCAAAAAGAATATCAAATATTAAATAAAACGTTTTATTACTGTTTAAAATTGCTTAAATATTATAATTTTAATTTTAAGCACTTTTAAAAAAATTATGTATAAAACCTAAAATAGTGAAAGAAATTTTCAGATTTTAAAAATTCACCATGAAATTTCTAACCCTATTTTTTACTTAGATATTTTCATTACTTGAAAGGTCGCGGCACATCTTTATTGCAAAGGCAAGTTTCCCTTCAGTGAAGAAGTACTCTTTTATACGTTAGTATTGAAGTTTTAATTACTATTTTCAATTAACTATGCAATTTTAAAATATCGAAGTAAATTATTATTAACAGAAGCGCGCCATTTTTGTTGGTGTTGTCTCTGGTAACCTCTTAAAAACTTTACCCAAATTAAAACGTCTTAATTGCTCGATACTGAAAAATTTAAAATTTTATTTATTAAAAAATCGGGATTTGGGAAATATCGTTGTAAAATTTGGTGTAACATTTGAAATTTCCGTTGTCATATTCAATTTTAGAATATTTTAACTATTGCATATATAATATTTTACTATTGCATATATAATAATTTCCGTTGTCATATTCAATTTTAGCATATTTTAACTATTGCATATATAATATTTTACTATTGCATATATAATATTTTACTATTGCATATATAATAATTTCCGTTGTCATATTCAATTTTAGAATATTTTAACTATTACATATATAATATTTAACTATTGCATATATAATAATTTCCGTTGTCATATTCAGTTTTAGAATCTTTTAACTATTGCATATATAATAAATGTATGTAAGATTACGGAGACGCTCGAAAGAAACGAATTTTATATTCAGTAATTTCTGCCGTCTTTAACTTCCTGAAAATGCGAACCGTTATTGTTTAAAGTAATTAAAATTAAAATAAATATTTCTTTTCTTTCCTTTTTGAATTGCAAAAAGTTTACTGCGTTTAAGTTTAGTACATACTGTTATTTTTGGTAATAATATGTAATAGAATAGTAGGGTGAAATATACGAGTATATTATACTTATTTAGTAGTATATCCAGTACTATATATATACTTATTCAGTAGTATACCAGGTGTTGTTAAATGACGCAGTTTTCCATTACTACCGTATAGTTGATTTAAGTCTTATTTACATAATTGAATGGGAATATGCGCACAGATATGCGTCTCGGTGTGTTCAGGTATCTATTTATTGATATATAGTTACTGCGTATATCGGCAATGTATGTACATTATAATAAAGCTCCAAACGTAGCACTATTGATTTTCTCATAACACTTAACTGCGACCATTATGATGATAAGGCTTATCATCGGACGCGATGCGGGTACCAAGGGCAGCTCCGATCCTGCATATAACCCTTCCCATTGTGACGGTCGGAGGTGACTCGTGTAGGTTACCACTTTTTTTTCGGACACGCTTTATTGGCAGTCACCAGGCCAAATCAAGTAAATAGCTTGAAGTCTTTTGCTGCTTACTCCAACTGAAGCTTTGTTGAAAAAAAAATTTACCAAATTTAAAAGTTGGACTAAACAAAGGACAGGCGCCCGAGTGTATTAAATTTTTTTTTTGTAATATAAAGTGGTGTAAATAAAATTTAGAATAAATACAATTATTGTTTGAATTACAACTATAAACAATAATCTCGACTTATAATCCAATATAAAATTAAGTTTTAATGCACTTTTTTAGGGTATTGCAGCCAAATGGCAAAAAAGTTTTCATACCCCATCTAATTCTTTAATAATCTGGTGTGTCAAACATCTGAAGAAAATCAAGGTCGTATGTCGATGAATTTCCTTTAATAAATTAAAGAGATAAAAGCAAGAAAATTATTTTTTCTATTCCCTTGAAATATATACTAAGTAACATATTTATATAGTGTCAATACTTATAAGTATTTTAATAGAAACGGTACTTATATTTATACTCCGTTTCATTCGAAAAAAGAATATTTGCAAACAAACCAATTTGGCAGTTATATATGTAATAAAATAGGCACATATATTTATACTCCGTTTCATTCCAAAAGAGAATGTTTGTAAACAAACCAATTTTGCTGTTATATATGTAATAAAATAGGCACATATATTTATATTCCGTTTCATCCCAAAAGAGAATGTTTGTAAACAAACCAATTTGACAGTTATATATGTAATAAAATAGGTACATATATTTATACTCCGTTTCATTCCAAAAGAGAATGTTTGTAAACAAACCAATTTGATAGTAGGCCTAATATATGTTTGGCACAAATATATATTCTGTCAGTGGAAGACTATTTAAAAAACTCATTGTATTTCGTCCATCGTATTGTTAGACTACGTATTATAATCACTATTTTAGATTAATAAATTGTCATGCTAAATCATGTTATAAAAATCGACATTACACCGTTATTTTACTAATATAAATTGTGCAATTTATAGGAGAATAATGGACAACCCTTGCTATAATCACACAAAACACAGAGGTAAAATACATTTCGGAAAAATATTCGATATTCCGACACGTACGAAGTCTATACCCGTATATGCCATTCAGAACACGTCATTTACTTTAATGTGTTGAAGTGCAATCAATCAGTTTAATTTTGACATAGACGATATTTGACTGTCTTTCTAGCGTAACGGTTAAACGGGGCAGAAGGAGAAAACGAGACCAAATATACAGGTATTTCGCATAAGAATAGTGAAAAAAAAAACATATTGACATTTTATTTTCAAACGAGTGTTAGTATTATTTTGCAAAGTAGAATACATGTTTTAGAATATAATATTAGAAAAAACTTTAATGTCAATGTTCGACCTTGTGTATATGCGCTTCAGAGATATATTATACAATGTAAATGGGTATGCAAATAAAAATGATATTTTATAATAGAAAATATCAAAGAAATCCGTATTAAGTATATTACTAATGCGAACACAAGAAAAAGGTTTACAATACCTGAACTGTTATTTTGCTTTGTTTACAAACATTCTCTTTCAGAATGGAATGAAGTATAAATATGTAAGGAATTCCCGTATTGCCAGTTTTACAATTCTACAAGAAGTTTTTTTATTGACATAAGTGACAATGTTCGATTAATTTTTTAAAATCATAATTCCAAATTTAGGCATTTAAATATTGTATACGTTTCATTCTAAATTTAAATAATTTCATTATTAAAGTTATATATATATAGATATATATATATATATATATATATATATATATATATATATATATATATATATATATGTATGTATATATATATATTTTATATATATATATATATATATATATATATATATATATATATATATATATCATTTTTTATGAATTATGTAAAATTTGTTACAACAAATTTTTATTTGATTTCTCCTAAAATTACCAGCGCTTAAAATAACAACAAAACTAATATGGCTTATCTTAAGTCGTGTTATTTTTACTTTAATTTTTTTTATTGTACCGTGACGATTGATTTAAATAAAAGAAATAAGCCCGACCATAAAATGTGTCAAAGTTTATTGTCTATGCGTGCGTCATCCATCATACACACTAAATATACGTACGTATATAAATATATTCGTCTTTTTCACACTTAGGATATATCGTAATGTTTATTTTTGATGATGATCGCCTCTAATAGATAAAAGTGAATTGAGTTTAAACTAAAGCATCGGAGTCCATTTAATCACCAACATTGATTTTCATTTTCAACTGTTTTAGTGCCTATTTTGAAAAGCGCCTTTTTCAAATGACGTCAAAAATAATAATTCGAATCATCAATCAAAATAAGAATACGTTATTGATCTGGTCGGATCAAAACCCAGTTAAAACCATTTTAAAAATAATAAAAAGCCTAATTGTTTTAGCGTAATAATTTAATTAATTTAGTTATATATTATTTTACTTGAATGTATTTGTTGAAAGCAATTGTTATGGGTTTTGTATCCAATTTTTACGGAGGCAGTTATTTCAAATTTATAAAAGATAACAGTTTGCGGCTGGGTTGCACTTTTAAATTAATTAAACGTAGTTAATTTCCGAGTTTTCGATATGATCTAAATTGTTTTTTCGTCGATATAAACATGACTGGATAAAAAAATTTTTGTATTTCCATTTTACATGCTTACACTGGATATCCGGCTATCTGTACATATGTACTTACTTTATTTTTAAATATGAATAACCACAATTTATCTATTTATTTATTGTTATAGACATGAAATTAACATAATGCAAATTTAGAGCAAATTTATCTTAAATGGCCGTGATGTTTAATAATTTTTTTTCATCCACGACTTTTAAACATAAAGCCGACAGTTTTTTTTAAATACAAAATTTAATAAATAAAGACAAACCTATGATACACTCAAGTTATGAGTTTACGAACGAAAAATATTTATAATTCTTTTGCGTTCCTAAATGGCATGTACCTGTTGACTGATTTTAAATTTTGAGGTCCGTCTACGCATGAATTTTTACCAATATTCCACTGTAGTTACCCCAAAGATACTAACGAAAAATCTAACACCAATTCAGGACAATGTCAAGTATTTTCCGTTATTTAAAAATGCAAGCTTTTGCTCAGCAAGCGAATTTCCTTCGCCTCCTTCCCCCCCCCCCCACGCGCTAGTGTCACAATACTTACGTTGGCAAAAGACGTGGCGCAATATGTCAGATGTGGCGCTTCTTGGGCGACGTGGACGGAAATTGTGAGGAAAATGGCTATATCCGCTCGCCGTGTTCGTCGCGCTCTTCCTTGGCTGCCGTCGTGTTTTGAATAGTTATTGATGAAAAGTAGATCGTGTGGAATATTCGTTTTCTTTTTTGCTCTTTTTTCGTGATTCAAATTGTGAAGGAACAGCCTTCCACTTGTTGTATTGGTGCAAATATGATGGCCAGAGTTTTAACCTGGCTAAATCGTTAATTTTTTTTATAGTATTATTTTCTAGGTGCGCGAAAATATTAATACTAATCAGTACTGAGTTTTGAGTTGAGTCATTCGAACAAAGTGCAATAAAAAGTTTTAATCTTATTTTTAAACGCCTACAAATTATAAGTGGTATTACTAGATAATAAATAAGGAGAATATTAAGTTTTTAAGTGGAAGCCAATTTCACATGGTGTTTCCATGCTGTGTGTCTTTATTTTTATTCAGACATACTGTACATCAAAAACTTTCCCTTCAAAAGGCTTCAAAATATAGGGCCAAGTGCATCTTCGATGGTCAAAGTCTAAGGTTATACACTTAAAAATAAATTTTCATGTACAGAAATCTGCTTCGAGATCGATGTATAAATCTCGAAACTTAACCAAATCTTTCCGATTTGGTTAAGTTTCGAGTAAAAAATGATTATCCCTCGAAAGGAACTCTCGGCCAACCAAACTCAGAGGATTAGACACAATGTTTACAGTTTTAAAAGTTGTTTAAGCTTTCATCTTCCGATATATTGTATACTTACAACTATTTTATCAATAGATTTATTTTCTAGATTGCACAGCGCATTGATAGAAAAAATTGATAACACGTATAAATATATGCGATCGAAGGGCACACATTTCCCACACCCATCTCGATCGGGAAGATTATATCACAATTGCCACATACCTATCTCGATCGGGAAGATTATATATTTACTTGCTTTAATATGTGCACTTTATACATATGGCGGACTTATTGCTACAAGAGCAATCTCTCACAGCTAACCAGAAAGTGCTTCACCTAAGGGTTAATATGAAATCATTTATTTAATATCTTTATTACTCTTATTCATTTAATATAATGCGTGTTTAGAAATAGTGTATACATTCCGATATACATGTAAACACATATTAAAAATCCTTCCAGAATATTTTTAATTTGTAGAGATTTTAAAGGCTCCAACAGATTAATGGTGAATGTATAATCTCTTGACGAATGTCAATGCGGGATTATGAGAAGCAATGAAAGGTATCGCTTACATTTTCTTTTTATATCTATAAGCTCAAATTTGGGCTTATTTTGTAATTTAATTTTTGAACTTAACCGAGATTTTGATGCTATCTTGTCAGGCGAGCGTTAGAAAATCATATCAACTTGCAATGTTATAACAACCAAAAAGGATATTGTTTTGTAATAATATATCGCTGTACACAAATTCATAAAGGCAAAAAAGCCTAAACGTGTAAACATACTGTATATGAAGAAATATTTAACGTCACGTAAACGTTAAATAAAGAGTTGAACAAAAAGTTTTATGTAGTGCGTTTCATATTAATTATACAAGTGCGTTTTTTGACCATAGATGCGATGTATATCCACCTTAAAATCTAAAAGTATGCAACAAAATTGACTAATAAATATACAACTTATATTAATTGGCTCCAATCTTGCAAACCGGTTGAAAGAGAATTAGCAACGGATAAACTCGTAGTTGCGCTTTTTAATGATAGATGGTGCTAGTATTTTTTATTAATTTGAATGTTTTTAAACCTAACGTTCTACTTATAGGCGTCAGAATTTCCATGTATTTATGTCAATTTGAAAGTGTACTACCAAATGGTTCTTCAATTTAATGGCTTCAAAATGGAATACTTTTTTTCATTATATATGTTTGTGCAATATTTTGATTCAAAGAAATAAAATAAAGCGAAGTTAATCGAGTTCTTCCTATGGAATTCAAAACCAAAAAAGTGGCAGAACAACTGAGTGACAGCAGAACAAAAACAAACATTAATTACATCAATAGCAAACAAAGACTGCGACAGAAGCGGGACAATGCTCATTTCTAGATTGATTTTCGTCAGTCCGTCATCCCGACAGCAGTTTTCATATCAGACGTTGTGAGGTCATTAATTTGAGGCGACGATGGCGTGCCGCCGGCCTTTGTTTGGCGGCGGCCTACATTGGGCCACGCCCGCGGCCCGGCCCTCCACCCCTTGTTTTCGTTTATAGATAGTGGGTTGTTTGGGTCACTTCGCGGGATTGGGTTAAAAGATCGATCGGAATACCTACAGGCTCAGTGGTTGGGGTGCTAGGTCTTTAGCTTTGGTCAATTCCAGTTTTAGAACTCACTTTTCTAGTTTCTTTATATTAGCACATATTCTTCAAGACCTGTGTACAAAACATGTTCACATAGTGTTTGGGTCACTTCGCGGGATTGGGTTACAAGATTGATCGGAATACCTACTGGCTCAGTGATTGGGGTGCTGGATTTGGGAAAAATGGTCAATTCCATTTTTAGAACTCGCTTTTCCAGTTTCTTTATATTAGCAGATATTCTTCGAGATCTGTGTACAAAACATGTTCACTTAAAAAGGAGCTCGGTCTTCCGTTTAAGGGTTGACCATGGTTAAGTTGGTTGACTTCGGGAAACAGACATAAATCAAATATTTTTAGGTTTAAGACTTGCGCCAAGTATGCCTCAAGAAATGTCATCCATAAATACAAATAAAATTTTAAATTTCTAAATCCTACATTGTACATATAAATATAACACGTGTTTAATATTTTTGTATACATTATACATGTACATAATGAAATTCTTCAGTACTCTTTAAGTTGAGCTTTAAAATCCGTATGCACGTGTATAAAGATATTCGTCTCTTTCACACTCGGGACATGTCGTATTGTATCTATATCCTCTAAGATATTCTTCTCTTTCACACTAAAACTTAAAATTTTCATGTTTTACTACCCATTGAATGTTTTACGAGCTTTCGAACAATGACGGTGAAAGGCAGTTGGTTCTACGCGAAGCTTACACACATCAAACAAAAGAATCTTATTGACAAGTGCGGCTGTGAAAGTTTAAAACATTGATAGCAAAATTTATCAGCTTAGTAGGTGGCGCGGTGGTTAGCATAGCGACCCCTGGAGTCCAGTTCAAATTTTCTAAAATTATCTGGACTCTAATTTTTTAAAGTCATAAGTGCGAATGTATTTGTGAATTCCAGATGCAGGTGTTTGACACACCTGCACCATAATGTCTTATTAACAGGGCTCATAATGTCGTATTAGAAAAAATACACTGTGCTGTAAATGTACGATATTAGATTTTAGGAAAGAAAATACCAAGACATTCAATTTTTTGAACGAGGTAAGGAATGACTAAGGAGCAACGTAAACGACCGACAATAATCGGAGAAAAATGTGGTTTTTAATAATATAACGCACACGTCCTGCAAATTTCTTTCTTTCTTCTTCAAAAAATTCTCGTCGATCCGAACTTTCCGAGTGAAAAGGCGCTAATGGAGGAAAGGATATAATGGTGAAAACGCGCTGACAGAGACGGGACACATTCTCCGACAAAAACCGGCAGTTGTCAGTCGCCGACTCCGTCACTTACCATAATCGTTCTTCTGCGTTGCGTGTAAAACTCTCCAAATACATTTTAGATTAGTTAGGTACCTCACTGACTTATCATCCAGATCATATGCTAGGTCTATCTTTATAGTTCTTACAGTACCGTTATTAAAAAATAATTCTATCTTAAATCTTCTATTTTATCTGTCTTATACCTTTAAGCATCGTTCAAAAATACACTCTTACAAAACATCTTTTTATTTAATGTTATTGATGCGATTACAATTGAAATAATTGAGAATTATATCGATACCAAAGAATTATGAAAGAAAATTATAATCCTCAGGTCGAGATAATGTACTGGTTAAAAGCAATGTTTCCACACGAGAGCCATGATAACGTGACTTTATAACGACTTAACTAAATATACTGATTGTCCAAAATAAATAACCAACTCGATTTATAAAGGTTTGAAAATATTTACTTTGGTTCAAAGTTTATCTTAAATTTGAAATTTTTACTTTAAAACTCGCTGACATATACGTATATCCAAAATTATTTATCCAGAAACAGAACTAGGAGCTCGATGATAGCAACTTAACAGGACAGCATTGTATATTTAGATAAACATATGACGTTTAACATCATATGTTTATCTAAATATACAATTTCCCATAAGTTGTAATTTTCAGTTGCGAAATCTCGATATACACTGAATTTTTAAATTGAGATTTAAGAACATTAGTTGTAAAAAAAGCGTTTACATCCGTTGAACATTGAGAACACACTGGACTATAAAAAATTAAATGTTTAGAGACGTAGCTACGCCATCTATCGGGAGAAAAACAAAACGCTTTTGGAACAAGTGCACTTAAGCGAAAATGATTTTTTCTCTACTCGCTTTCATTGTACTTGATATAAGTTTTTCGATTAAATTCCTGTTTTTTTGTGTATTAATAAACACTACTCATAAATATGAAATTCTGAACATAAATTGCTAAACAATAAACATAAAAAAGCTATAAAACATAATAAAGTAAAATATACCGTTTTTAGCAGTAAAAGTACTTTTTAAGTCTTTAACACCTCTTATATGAACGGCATTATTTTTATTAAATACGTTTTTTATGCTTATGCTCTGAATTTAAAAAATTTAAAATTTTCACTACTGCTAAGGAGTTTAGCAATACCCAGTTCTTCCCACTATACCCAGTTCTTAATTATTCCCTAAAGAATTGCACAATTTTCGGGTTTAAACCACATATAATTGCCAACAAGTCTATATATGTGTCTAATGGTTTGGTAACGATTAATTAATTATATACTTACTGTATTATTAAGTTACAAACGAAAAACCTTCTGCATTTAATTTTATAATGTTGAATCACAATTTTACTTATATAATAGGTGGGTATATTATGCAAACACTTTTCTTTGCACAGGAAACATGGAAGTTCTGATCAAACAAGAAAAGAATTCAGATATTTCTCCCTCACCTTCCTCTTACAGTTTTATAAAACCATACAAAAAAGCTATTAAGTTAGAAGCAAAAAAAAAAATAAAAAGTAAAGAAATTCTGTTGAGTCGGTAAATTACCATTATTAGGTACATTTTACAAGTCATCCAAGTTAAGATGTAAGTAATGGTGAGTGATTCGTTTTGCATTGTTTGAAATGGTGTTGTAATATGGAGCGGGCATCGAAAACAAGTTAATTGTATATTTTTACTAATGCTGTCTTTTTGCATCAGCTATCATTAAGCCTATTTTATTTCGCCATTATCTGCTATTCGCAACTCTCACTCTTTTTCGGAACTTTGAACCCTGAAGTATACCTACCTATTCACGAGATTACTTAAGCCCGTATGCCCCACACACGGTCAGGACTCCAGTCGGATTTACTGACAGTTAAAAACGTATTTTGTATGAATATTCTAGGAATTAGTCCGTGCAATGGAGTACAGTCGGTAAAGTAGACTCTTGTTCCCACTCGACTGACGGTTAATGAGACACAGAAATACGTTTTTAACTGTCAATAAGTCCAACTGACAGTCTTGACCGTATGTGGTGCATATGGGCATTAGTGTCTGGCAGTTAACAAAAAACGTACATACAAAATGTGTTAATATTTAAAGTAGAAACTTCTTTAGGCGCGTTGAGCGACTTTTGGTAGGGAAAATCATACGGGTTCGCGTCACCGACATGCTGTAATAGCAGTATATCTGTAGGGTGAAGTCTTGTGCAACATTAGTGCTGTGTATATCTCTACAAGTAAAGTTAAATTGACTACGTGGAAAGATTAATGTGTGTATACTGTGCATTGTTTAAATGTGTTTTAGTTTATTCTTTTAATTGTTTAATTGTAGCATCACTGTGCAGTAGAATGGAGAGTAATAAATACATTAATATTTTTATGTAGAAAAATGAATAACAAAAACGAAGCACGTATATTCAAATACTTCCAATATTCGTATCAATATTTGCGTTTAAAAATTTTCGATTCTGTCGGCAATCCCCATAACAGTTTATGTTTTTTTTTATTTTAAAAAATGTATGCGACCAAATTTGACTTCATAAAATATTTGTAATTCTTTCTTGATAAAGGTTTTCGAGAGACCTTTGAAAAAATCCCAACTCTCCTAATTGCTAATATCTGTCGTTCTTTGGTACTCTGAAAGAATTGAGTTCTGAGTATCTAAATAAATATATAAAACTCAATGCATGTGTTGATGTATTTTATTTAAATCTAGGAACTATCCTATAATTTTCGATCGATTTCCCTCAAATTTTCCACACTCCCCTCTATCGCCTAGCAACAAATCTTGATAGAATTGCGATTTTCATTCCACTATTTCACCCCAATAAAACTAAGCAACATCGTATAATTAGCTAATATTCGATTAAATGGACATAAATTGTCCCTTTAAGATTTTATCTATGTACGCTACTTTTCAGGGCGCAATTAGGAATATAATTTTACCATTATTTCTTCATGTCGATTTATCATCTAAATATTAAAACAAGTATTTTTATTAGGTACAACTTAGACTTTATTTCTCCCTCCTTCCTTCTCCTCTCCTTGTTTACAGGTAGTAGTTTTACTCAGAACTTACTAGTCAAATTGATACGACCAACCGATTGGGTATTTTTGACTAATTCTTTTTATATTTAAGTATAAACTGAAGAGCAGTGACAGTGTTGACGAAACTTAAAAAATTACTGAGTTAATAACGTTTAAACTTAACGTTTAGTTAGACAAGGACGACAATACTAAATTATTACGTCATTTTTAATAATGTTCATTATATTCTACTAGGGCGAGTGAGACTGGGAGGGATCTGCCATTAATTATATTAAATATTTTTATGATATTTTATTAAAAACAAACAAATTTAAAAGTATTTAATTAACCTATTGCATTCCCCGACAAAAATTACGGTACACCCAGTCGTATCTAGCTACTGTCAGCTGATGATTATTAACTAACCTGTATTTATCATTATTAGTTTGTAGTAGTCATCGATCAGCCAGTGGTTGGTTGTTCGAGTTGAAGACTGAAAAAAAAAGGAAAACCGAGTTCAGAAATATAAATGCCGCTCGCTCAAATTTGCTTTCTTTGTGCAAGAGTAAAAAGTGCTATTAAAATGAAATAAACATAAAAAAGTTAACGCTAAAAACGACCGCTCCGTGCAACCAAGCCATCGTGGTCATTCGACCACAATTCCAAAGTAACCACCGTTATTTTGGTATAAAATTGATATGGATAAATGCCGCACTCACTCGTGATCAAATTTGATTGTTTAATGCACTTAGCGAACCAGTAAAATTCCATAAGCCACCACACTGGCCAGCAATCTTAAATATAAAATTGTCTGAGAAAAACTTTAATCGCGAGATCGATTTTTAAAACTTTTCGTTCGAAGCCCAACCATAGTGAATTTCGATAGGGTTTTATTTTGACAGTAGGCAATGGAAACAAAAAAATAATTCAGACGAATTTGTCAAGAAACTCCTGGAAAGTAAAAAGTCAAGAGTTCGAAAGCCAAGAATTTCAGCTACCAGAATAATTTCTAATTATAATAAGAATTCGTACGTTTGTATGTAATTGATTTTTATATGTCGTAATAAATATGTTCCATTGTCATAAGATGTATGTTATCTAGTCCCCGGGTGGAATAAAACAGACAAAACTAATTTTATGGAAGTACGTCGATTCCAACATGCTGAGTTAAAATAAAATATGATTCAGTTGCTTAAACTCAAAAATATATTTAAAATATGGATTTTATATGAATTCTGAAAGGAATTATGATGAAAGAAAAACATTTTTTGGCATTTTCAGGACTCCGCACGTTGGAAAGTAAAAATGGGATATTATGGAATCAATAATTTGTTCGTACATACGTACATACGTATGTCTGTTCTGGGCTAATTAGTGGTTTTAACCTGAAATATGAAGTAATAATAAAACATACTACATGTATTCTACCGGTGAGAACCTGAAAAATGTTTTCCTGTAAATTTTTGCGGAATTCAAAATAGAAAAGTTTTTTTTCCGTCATGTAGGATATTACTTAAAACCGCGTTTTTTTAAGTATTCAAATTTGTATGTCTTGTGATATGTTTGTACAATATAAGATGTTCTGAAAAATGTAATCAAAAACCGTCGTTTTCAAAATTAGTAAAAATTTCAAAAACGAAAAGTTAGTCAATATTTCGAAGTGCTTCACTAATTTTTTTCAGTGAACAAATAATACATTGAAAGTCATATTTTACAGGATTAATAATAAACACATCTTCTCTATAATTACCAAAGCTGCGAGTACATTTAACCAGAGACAATGACGATAAAAGTCATTTGGTTTTATTTTTTCATAAAATGTAAATTCTATGTTTAGACTACATTCAATAAAAAAGAAACATTTAAAGGAAATTATGTGAAACATCTAATGGCGCGGTTGGACGGGAGTTAAAACGTTCGAATGGCATGTCGCATCATGCCATTCGGCCAACTTCGCGTCTTGTCGGCTCATTCTGACTTAATGCGACCAGGCCATGGCGTCTTGTCGGCTAACAGTATTATAAAATTGAAAATATATTTTCAATGGATTGTTAAGAAATGTGATAAATTATTTCATAAGAATAAAATAATAAAAGTAAATTAGTTAAAAAAAAATCAGTAAGTATTAACAACTGAATTTTTTTTTCATTTATATAAAAATATTTCAATATAAAAAAATAACCAAATATAGATGTTTCATATCTCCCAGACGGCCTATAACGGCTCACTTTAATCGTTTTCATAAACACTATTAGTTAATACACAATCTTACCCCCGCGTTGCGTATCCGCGGGTCAGATCGGCGAGCCGACTTTAACAGGTAACAATATCTAAAAAAATGCAATAACGATTCGCAAGAACGGAACGTCTCTAATGTAATAGAGAAGTGCAATGGGATATTTCTCACGTTCCCCTTGTATTGTGCGTCGGAGCGTTTTGTCAGCCTTAAACCAACAATAGAGCCGTGGCTTAAGACCTTTCATACCGATTATGAGCGCGGTTGCGAATGGGCGTCGTCGCGTTGGTCGATTCGACGTATCTTTGTTGCGTAGGTAGTGACTGCCTGACTCGTTGAATCCGCCACATTGTGGTACCACGTTTTTTAGTTTAGCTTACCTAGTTATGTTTCCAAGTTCCTTAGCGTTTCGGGCGTTTTTGCAGTTGGCACTTCTCTTGGTTCTCTGTTGAGAAATAAATGTAATATATCAATTATTAATTATATTCTGATTACAAAATTAAGTATTAGAAGCTACAACTTAGTCTATAAATACGTAACTGTGAACACTGTTTCTAATCATGGTTAGGTCGATACTTTTAGTCATACATAATATTAGATTGGCAACGGATAAACCCGCCATCTTAATTCAACAGAGCTACCTCACGTGGAAGCCGAACAGAATATTTCCACTTCCCCAAAGCATGATGTTTTGCTGTTGAGGCATTCGTTTCACGAATCCATGATCTAATGAGATCAAAATTATCTTCTTCCAAATTACTGTACTACTAGCTTCTGCCAATAGTTGCGTGGAATTTGTGGTGTTAGAGTTTTAGTTATATTGCAATGCTAGCTGTGTCCTACGGTTTCACTCGCGTGAAATTCAATTCAGAAAATTCAGATATTACCAACACTATTTTTTTCAATATACTTTTTACCGAAAACCGCACTACATCGGTCAAACGGTTATTTTTCACAGGCATAAAAACATGATTCGTGTTTCAAAAATTATAAGATCTAATATAATGATGTACTTTTCCTGTAATCTTATAGTCAGATATTACCAACACTATTTTTTTTCAATATACTTTTTACCGAAAACCGCATCTACATCGGTCAAACGGTTTTGGAGAAAAATGGGAACATTCGTTTGCAACAAAATGTTTCAGCGCCCACTAGCGAGCTACCACCATAACATTTATCTAAGAACTATGGCCGATGCGTTCTAAATATTTTGCAATAAACCGTGTCTAAATCGGTCAAACCATTTTGGAGATAAATGGGAACATTCGTGTGCAACAAAATGTTGCAGCGCCCCCGGTGAGCTAACACCATAACACCTTTCTAAGAACCATCATCGATTAGTCTCAAATATTTTGCAGAAAACCGTGTCTAAATCGGTCAAACCATTTTGGAAATAAATGGCATGTTCGTTTGTAACAAAATGTTTATTGCGGCGCCCCTTGGTGAGTAGTCACCATAACACCTAAGAACCATCGCCGATTAGTCCCAAATATTTTGCAAAAAAAGCGTGTCTAAATCGGTCAAACCATTTTGGAAATAAATAGCATATTCGTTTGTAACAAAATGTTTATTGCGGCGCCCCTTGGTGAGTAGTCACTATAACACCTAAGAATCATCGCCGATTAGTCCCAAATATTTTGCAGAAAACCGTGTCTAAATCGGTCAAACCATTTTGGAGATAAATGGGTATATTCGTTTGCAACAAAATGTTTATTGCGACGCCCCTTGGTGAATTATCACCATAACACCTATCTCAGAACCATCATCGATTAGTCTCAAATATTTTATAGAAAATCGTATGCAAGTCGGTCAAACCGTTTGGGAGATAAATGGAAACATTCATTTGCAACAAAATGTTTATTGTGGCGCCCCCTGGTAAGTAACAGCTCCATTGTCAATGAATCACAAACATTTTACCGAAAACCGTATTTAAATCGGTCAAACCATTTTGAAGATAAATGGGAACAATGAATTGCACACACAAACAAACAAACAAACAAACAACCTCTCATCCTATACGCATATATCTCCTCCATTCCGTCGTGGGTAAAAAAATACTAACAATTGAAAATGCACAGTACGTTTGAATATAATTAATCTATTAGTTCGCTAATTTGTTGCAAAATATTGATAATTTCACAGACGGTGATACAGCACGCCGATTACACTGTCTTGACACGCGACCCGCATTGTCACCACTTTCTCACATCATATCTCACGTGTACATGCTCAAATGTCTTGCCAGGTGTAATAACTTTTTTTTCTAATCGTTTCACGCTTCAACTTCTCTCTAACTTTTGCTTTCATACTCTTCAGTTTCTTAATCATTTGCTCTGCTTTTGATGTTGAGGGCAACGGCATTTTAATGGGCAACGCTCCATTACGTATCTACGTGTGAAATAATTTTTCTAATATAATATTATATAAAGTTTACATAATTACACTTTACTTGCTTTTTACTGGCTTTTTGTACGCGACTTCGCTTGCGTGATCTATTAGGTTTACTCAGTTGTTAGAGACAGATATTTAATCAATGCTTAATCATATCATGTCGTTAGAACGCCTAATTTTTTTTCTTTAATTCTCAGTTTTTGATGTCGTAAGATGTTTCAATTTTTATATTGCAATAAGGTCAGTAGAGAAAACTGTCTCTGAAAGGCATAACCGGATAATAATAGACGATTTTCCCCTAGGAAAAGCCCTAATATACGTACATAGATTCGATGTTATCTTGAAGATAAGGAAAAGGTGCGTGCAGTTTTTTTAATCTAATTTCGATAATCGTGGGGATAATGAAAAGCTCTCTGAACTTTACTACATAATTTTTAGCGAGTTAAAATTCGTATGCAAATATATATTATAGTTCCGTAGTCAAATGGTAAAAAAGGACCCTTATAATTTCGTCTTGTCTATCTATTTCATTTGTCTTTCGTCATCATTTTACTCAGAAACTATTGGCACTATATAAATGAAATTTGGATGGTAGGTGTCTCCTATAAAACGCTGTACAATGAAATAGGATCCGCTGTACAACGGAATTATGAAAAATCCCTGTATAAGGGAATTATGAAAAAAAAATAATATTAGGGGTGACACTCCATACGTGTAACTGAGGGACGAAAAAAAAATCCAGTGCCTAAAGACATTAGAAAAGTCTTGAAAAATTGTATGTGATTCCAAAATAACTTTTGTATTTAAGTCAATATTGGTGAGATATGTGCTTCTAAAGTCTTAAAAAGTGTGTCTCCCCTCTAATTTTTAGAGTAAAATTCTGAAAAAAATGAAGGTAGTAGCATTTAAAATAAACTTCAACAAAAATTGGTTTCAATAAGATATGTTGTGCAGTTTTTGAGATATGGGATATTTTCGCTGTAACTTTGTTTTTCAGTGTCTTTGAGACATACAAACTATTAATGTTGTTTGGTGCTACAGAACCCTTCGTGCGCAAGTTCAACTTGCACTTGGCCGGTTTTTTTAAATGTTGTGCCACTTGAATTTTAATACAACTTAATATGATAAACTCTCCATTACAGTAGTTTTTTGGAAGTGCTCCTAAAGCAACCTTTTTTATAAAATCATTATAATTAATTTAATGATCTTAGAAATTAAAATATGTATTAAATATTGTTTATATTAGTAGTTTTACTGAGATTTTATTTGTTAGATGTTTTAAAATTGTTTTTTTAAATCACAGCTTCTTGATTGCTTCCTTAAATATATCCATGACCATTTAATTTATGTTAAAAAAAGTAGTCACATATTCTATTATTAATTTACTTACAAATGTATAATACGTATGCACAAGATTTTCTGATCAGGACAGACAGCCCACACATTTCTGGTTGTATCCTTTGCTTACCGGTACAAAAAACTGTACTAACAAACACGCATAAAATTAAAAAAACACTAGTTTTTACATAAAATAGTGAACTTCTAACTCGATCCCTTCAATAGTTTTTACTTAACGCGCAGTCAAACGGAAAACAAGCGGACAGACAAAAATTAAAAAACCTATGCGTTTTGTTCACTAACGTATTCATATTCTCCTGTACAAAAAACTTTTATCCAAAAAACTATTTAATGTTGAGTATTTTGTGTACCTTTTGCTTACCGGTACAAAAAACTATACTAACAAACACACTGTAAGATAAAATTTTAAAAACGCTCGGTTTTACATAAAATAGTGAACTTCTAACAAAAGCCCTTCAATAGTTTTTACTCAACGCGCGGTTAAACGGAAAAAAGCAGACAGACAAAAATTAAAAAACCTATACGTTTTGTACACTAACGTATTCATATTCTCCTGTCTTAATTTTCTCCAAGAAACTATTTAACGTTGAGTATTTTGTTTGTATTTTTTTTATTATACCTAAGATATGGATGATCGTACCTATGTTCATATTATACTGGCAATTAATAAAGGCCATTTCAATTCATAAGTGTTAGCCCATGTGGTAGTTGAGCAGAATATTCCAACTACTTCGATTGCAGTATGAAAGTATTAGCTTAGCTCTACTTGTAAAAGTAAGAAAATTTTTGCTAATTGTATGAATAATTCCAACATATATGTATAAATATTGTTTCTTGTCAAATATATAAATACACAAGTGGCATCGTCTTAAATCTAACGACACAAAATCTAGCCAAAACGAAGCAACTGCATTAAACAACATTCTGTAGCCGAACGCATTTCAAGCCGCGTTTCGCAGCCGCTACACCATTCGACGTTCTGGGTCATACGAGCCCGTACTGGATTGTTGACGAAATTGTTGGCGCAAAATTTAATGTGAAACTCACTTTGAAGACACTGTACTCGATAAACGCAAACCTGTCAGTAATTGCGATATGACGACAGTAGCGGGCCTACATATTGCAGAAATAACGCATCGATGAGGCCTAACTACCGTTGCGTTTATTGTTATTTGAATTACCGCAACAAAAAAACTCGTTAAGGAAGAATAGACTTGCACACTACGAGGGTCTGTATGCAATTAGGTACATATGTAAGTTTAAACATTAAATTTATGTTTAGTATTTTTATTCAACTATTTAAAAATACTAGTGGTCGGTAATTCATAAATTTTAAGTTTGAACGTTATTCGTTTACGTGAAACTCATTCAGTCAATCTGACATTTTAAAATTCTTAGGCGACAATCTCTCTCTGTGCGATTGTTTGACCACAGATTATTATGTGTTCGACATTGACAGTATGAACGTAAACAATGAATCACTTCGTGTATTTGTAATATATAATTTAAAGTTTTGTAACACATATTATATATAAATTTTGTCTTTCTGCACTCCTCCAAATAAATTTTAACTATGCCAAACCTCACACGCCTCCGTGTGCACGATATGCTTAAAAAGGGTACAAAGTTTTCACTTATATTATATATATATATATATATATATATATATATATATATATATATATATATATATATATATATATATAATATAAGTGAAAACTTTGTACCCTTTTTAAACATCAAAAATAAATTCTAACTATGCCAAACCTCACACGGAGGCGTGTGAGGTTTGGCATAGTTAGAATTTATTTTTTATATATATATATATATATATATATATAAATTTTAGCTTTCTGCACTTTTCCACTGTAGATTACTATTACTTTTCGCCATTTAAATTTTATGGCCTAGTTAGTCGTCTTTCACATGCGTAAAAATATCGTGAATTCCTCAAAATTCTAAACCCTAAATATATATAGCGTAAGAAGTACAAAACTATTCTGTGACCTAACTTATTGCCAAGATATTATATTTAATATCTAATAACAACATTGATAGTCTGAAATACCAAAAACAATTCTTCTGGCGATTCCTTCAAGAGCGCATACATAGAAATTGATCGGCTAAAATGGATCTGGTACTATAGAAATAGAATATAATTTAAAAAAAGGCTATTGATAATTAGGAAAGGACAAAAATAAAATACAATTTGAGATCATAATCCAAAACAAAGAAAAAACCTATCTTCATAAACGAGCGTATATCATATTTTTAATGTATCAAAATTATTATAAATGGAAATAAACAATCTAACGAAGTACATAATTACTTTTTAAAAAAAATGTGTGCTGTCAGAGAATGCCTAGCAGATGAGGTGTCACATCTAAATTTTTTTATACTGAAATATTTTTAGAACGTTGTTGGTACGTTCGATAACGTAGTTTGTAAACACCGATATAAACGAGTGATGTTGTATGCGTTTGTAAATAAGACACAATACCGATAAACTAACACATACGTAAAGCGTGTGTGTAGAGCGAGGGAAGCGTTGAGTCGGAAAGAGCCGACAAGACGCGAAGCTGGCCGAATTAAGTCGGAAAGAGCCGACAATACACGAAGCTGGCCGAATTAAGTCGGAAAGAGCCGACAAGACGCGAAGCTGGCCGAATTAACTCGGAAAGACCCGACAACACGCGAAGCTGGCCGAATTAAGTCGACAAGACGCGATGCCGAACGGCACATCGCGACGTGCTATCAGAGCGTTTTAACATCGACCCAAATGCGCCATTAGATATTTCACATCAAAAAAGTTTACAAAAACTAACCAATATCGCATGCTACGTAAATATAAAGGCATCGCCTAAAGGAATTACAAATAAAGTGTTTACTCATGCTGATATTCATCCTGCGCACTCTCAAATTGAATGCCTTTCGTTACATATGAATGTGTTTTTTTTCAACGGTTTTTCATCGGTTCACCGGTATTTCCGCTTAATTAGCTTTACAAGTCGCTTTGCTAAAAGATGTCAATAGAAAGTCCTCTCCGCATGCGACGAACGTTTATCATACACCTCAAGTGCACCTCTGTCACAGCTCACGCAGACGTGGTATACTCGATATTATTATGCGGTACAATGAAATGACGCAGACTCGAGGGCGCGCGGGTCGGTAAAAGCACACTCTGGTCGTAAGCGCATTCAGCGTGGTCATTGTCGCAAGGAAGAGCGGAGTGGAATAACCGGCTGTAGGCTGGCGAGTGAAACTACCGTCCGTGACCGTCGTGTGTGCGCACGCGCCTCCATTGTGTGCGTCTCGCTGTCGGGCTGTAGTGGAGAAACATCTCGAAATGTAATTTTATCCCATCGTTGCTGCCTACATTTATTCAAGTGATGATATTGTTGATAAATAAGAAATTGTCCAAGTGCAATTTCATTTGAATTGAATTATTCACAATTAAATGAAACTACGTGATGTAGTATTATTTCTACGTTCTTAAGTTCTTTAACACGACCTAGGTTTCGTCGTATTACAACATCTTCAGGTGGGCTATTAGCAAGGAATTCTTAAGGTGGACTATTAGATTTTTGCTAACAACCTACCTGAAGATGTTGTAATGCAATGGAACCTAGGTCGTGGTAAAGAACTTAAAGAAAGTAGAAATAATACTACATCACGTAGTTTCATTTAATTATGAATAATTAATTTCTACAAAATTAACGCCGAATATATTTAATATGAAGTGAATTACTTTATTTATCAGAAGGCAACACTGATATGGACTTCCTAGCGCAATCAATATTCTATAATATCTAATATAATTAAGTAGGACACTCACACACATGCACGCACACACACACGAACGCACCCGCGCACACACACATTTTTTTTTAATATTTAGGAAATTGTGATATCTAGAGTCATCATCATAGTTTCCCTACATCCTATGCGTAGACATTTCTAGCGTATTTAGAGACATTTCTAGCGTATTTTTCGATATATCTCTGAAGATATACTAAAATTATGATAAAAAAAATTTGTTTGTGATACTCTTATTTAGCTCTTCCAAACGATACTGCTATATACGGAATTAAAAAAGAAAGCAGTGGACAATAATTTTCATATAGTATGTTTGAGTATTGACTAATGAAATATGTGAAGATTAATGAGCTTTATTACTGCGCCAAATTTTAAGTTTCTACTTCGAGTATTTTTTCATGAAAACGATTATGACAGACAGACACTTGAGCCATCTTAAAAGGGTTCAATAAATAAAAGCGTACGTGGCTATCTGCTCGTTTGAAGCGAAACTTTATTCTGAACGTAATATTTGTCGATTTATTTGTATCACATACATACATACTTGACAAGGTTCCACTTCCACAACGTTATTTCCGTCACACTTCATTGTGACGGGCACAAGGCTTTAACGTCTTTGAGACCAATTAAGCAATGTTGCAGTCCTTATTTAATATGAATACTTTTCAACGGATTAGTATTCTCGGTATATTTATGCACTATTTCCAAAAATTATATTATTTTTCACCGTGTAAAGATATGTCCGCTATATCTTTCAAATGCGTAAAATTATTGTGAATTTCTCTAAAACTTTATAACCTTATATTATTGCTATATTTTTTCTATTGATTTTCAGTACGCAAGGAAATATGTTTTCGCATATTTTTTGGCATATCTCTGGAGGCTAGTCTGGATGGCTAGTCTCTTCAAACCCCACACAACGTATGAACTTGAAAAAAATCGAGCCGTCTTGGGACGCCTGGAAGATGTGAAACATCAAAAATTTGTTTCGCTATCATATTTTAAATTAATAAACGCTTTTAACGTTTTAAGACAGTTTAATGCAATACACCGTTATAAATGAGTAAAGTTATAAACGTTAGTAGATAAGAAACAATGTTGATCCAAAGTAAGTCGGAAAGAGTCTATAAGACGTGAAGCTGGTCGAATTAAGTCGGAAAGAGTCCACAAGACACGAAACTAGCCGAATGGCAAGACGCAACGTGTAGTCAGAACATTGTAACTCTCACCCAAATATGCCATTAGATGTTTCACATCAAACTTGGCTAATTTACCCCGTCTAAAATTTCCATATAAATATATTTGGAGATTTACTCTTGAGGTATATGTTGGTTAATACGCTTTATACCAATACCAAACTTCTAGTTTGTAAGTCGTACATTGTTTGAAAAAAAAGTTTGTAACACACAGGTAGATGAACGGACACATGAGTGACTTATAAAGGTTTAGTTGTTTTCCTTCTGAAGTGCAGAACTTTAATAAAAGTTATAAAGGAATATTTGAAATGAAAGTACCTTTAAAAGAAAAACGTTTTCGTTATGGTAATGCTTATTTTATATATCATATGCACACTAGTTTTACGTATACTTAAACATATTAAGAACTGGCCTTCGCTCTCCTCTGACTCCGACGTCTCTGTCGAGGTCATGACCTTTGTGGCAGCCCTGAGTTAGTGAGGTCGAGTAGAAATGCAGCCATTTATACGCACTACCAAAGAAAATGTAATGGAAATGAAGACGTAGTACGCAATTTCTCTTCTCCTAGGTAATTGGGCAAATTCGACACACGAATCTAAACACGTCTTCGTTATAAGATAAGCTCGTATGAGTGATAATCAAATTTGATTGAAAGCCGGTGGTTTAGAAAAGTTTCCAATCTACATCAATATTAGTTGTTTTTTTAAACGAAAAAAAAAATCATTTTGAGAAACGTTTTACGTTTTTCGTATATTGTATTATCTATATATCCTATCATGTAGTGTATTATCTATATGTCCAATCTTCTATACTTTTTGTGTAGAGAATTGTTTTTGATTTTTTTCCATATTAAATGTCATGTTGATTTGATTTATTTCTTAACATCGTTTACAAGGGCGTGAACTTTGGATTTTACAAATCTTAATGCTTAGTCGTAATCAGGGACTTGAAAATCCAAGATAATATTGTGATACTCGAAGTTCGTCCAGCAACTTTTAAACGAAAATGGGTTCTTAAGTCAAATCGTAACAAGATCATTGTTAAATTGGCAAAACCGTTTTTGGGTTTGATTCTGAATACTAAATGGCGACTTTTTTTATCTTAGCCCATTAAGAAGCTTATAAAAAAGATTAAGATAATATTATTCATAAATTTTCATCTCTTACGAATGAAAGTCCAGTAAAGGAATACTTTATTTCTGCATTTGAATTTTACGAATTGTTAGTTTTTTTTAGACATCCCAGTGGACGGAAAAAAAACGAACATTTTTATTTTTTTGTTTTAAAATGTTTCGGGCCAATGCTCTCTGTAACCTTGGAAGTTTTAAGTTTCTAGTTGGTTCAGATTCTAGGAAGGTGTGATAGGCAATCTGTCAAGTAGACTGGAGATATGAGATTTTTATAAAAAAAAACAAACGTTGCTATTAATGTGGTAGTAACAGTGGTAGTAATGATCTGAATAATGCGTAACATTCCTTTAATTGTAAATAACTTTGTATCAAAACTGATTTAAATCCACATATCTGTTGAGGAGGAGATAATAGATACATACACTGAATCTTACTGGACACTTGGACTGGACATAATTGCATAGATCTAATGGCTGAAGATGACTTTTTAAATTTTGGAGTAAAGTTGACTGCAATACTATAATGAAATCATCATGCCGGAAAGTATATTTTTATTTTGTTTAGTCAAAGAAAATGTCTAATATCCATTCAGGTAATTTTTGCATTAAACTGAGCAAAACATGTTAAGTGACTATATTAAAATTGTGAATGTGTGTTTCTGGAAAAATCACTGTGAAAATTGTGATCTCAACGAAAAAAAAATTATTTTTTTTTCCACAAACCCGCGTCAAATACACTAAGTTTGATGCGCACTCATCTGTACGAATAAAATACAGGTTCCATGTTCACACCTGTAGACAAGAAACCGTAACCTAATTGCTGCATCACCCGATGATCAATTAAGAAAATCTTTATTTGAAATTAGTTATAAAAAAAATGAACACACTGGCAATGAAAAATGAAAACGATTGCTCTATTTCACCTTGACCGATTTTTTCATTATCTCCGATAATGACATTTTTTCCACATACGATCGTCACCAATAAACTCTTCATGCTGTTAAATTGTGTGAAATCGGCTAGTACGGGTATAAACAGCTCGTAATTCATCTCGGTCCAATTCCATGCTTTAGCTGCTTGATGGCCAAACATTACACCCGATCAAGTCGTTAGTTCAAGCATTTAACAATCGTTTAAAAAAATCGTTCATAACCGTAAAGCAGTACAACGATAGATATCGCCTACACATGCTTATTCGATCATGTTTCACTATTGTGTGTCCTTTTATGTTATCGGATGTCCTTCGTTTTAGATACATATATGAGAGCTTATAAACATAAACTGTTTATCGTACGTTGGTTTTGTAAACATAATAAGTAAAATCACAGCTTATTTTACACAAAATATTTAGTTATTTTCATAAATGGGCAGTTATTTATTACTGACTTATGTGTAAAAACCAACACATTAGAAGTGTATATGCTTCTTAAGTACTTGATTTTTACCCACTGACTCTTGGTGTTAGTGCAGCGTGCAATCCGACCGACTTAAGCCACTATCACACAACTGCGACACGCGTCCTGCAGTGCGATAAATATTTGTGTTATGGATCACAAATCATTTTACACGCAGGGACGATTACTATTTTGTGACAAAATTTGATCGCATTACGATAAATAATTTTAGCTGTGTACTATGAGATCGTATAAAATCCAGCACACCAGGACGATAATCGAACACGATAGTCAGTTGCTGTATTTTTTCGACGATAATAGTGTTCTGCAACAACTTCATTATAACGAATTCTTCATCAGGTGAGGAGTTTATATTATTAGGAATTGGTACTGCTGAAGACAGAAGATTGCAAGGGTCTACTCGCAAAAGGCACAAGGTAGTCGTTAAATAATAACTATTTCAAAGTTATTTCAAAAAAATGTGTTACAAATATGGCGCGATCTAACGCACCCTTATATGTGTATTGTGCGTTTAATTATCACAATATCACGTTGTGCCCTAATCGCGCGATATATTGCAGCTGTGTCACAGTGGTTTTACTTTTTACTGCGAGATAAGAAATTTCACATCAATAATTTTTGCAACTTTAGTTATGATGTATTTCCTGTTTATAAATGTATTCTGTCATCAATCATTTTAACACTGTGTTACCCATGTCGACCATACTACGTTCGTTTTATTTGAAAATGTCGGGACAAATGCCGGTGACACCACGTCGGTGTCACCTTAAAGTTAGTGTAAAAATGTGAGTGATATGACATAATAATAAAAAAACTGCATTTATTAAAATATTAGCAAACTGCCTCTGCTTTGCATCGGCACGTTTTAAGATAGACAAAGATAGTATCTAAGATATTACTTTATACACTACGTTAAATAACTTTCTGCCAGATACTAAAAAGATCCGTATGGAGAAATTAGCTATTTGTTTAACATTGAAACCCCTACGGAGAAAAAAAATGTAAATACTTTTTCTTTCAAGCTTTGTTTTGATTAACAAAAAAATAACCTACCACGACATGGAGCCCTCATGCCCGTATCCCCGCTCCGTTCCCCCTCGTCGTATGCAAATAAATTGCAATGATCGTCATTAAAATGCGCATTTTTACTTTTATTTACTGGGTTTTTTTATTGGGTTTTATACATAAAAACATCTAAAGTGCATGTCAGAAAGAAAATTGTTTTCATTCAAAATAAGTAACAATAAACGCAGTTTCTAAGAGGAAAGTGTCTACTTATTTTAATTAGTGGGAAAATAATTCATTAAACATTTTTTCCCAAAAATTTTATGGATAATTTCTTCCATGCAGTTTTTATTAGTCGCAAAAGAAAATTTGACTTTTAGTACATTTTTACCCCGTCTATTTTAAAAATTTGTTTTCTCATTTCTCTTAAACAAATAATTTGAATGGTCAATTTTTATCTATCGAATATACTAAAAAATCACTGTGACATTTATTTTAATGAGGATTAATAAATTGACCTCCACTTTTGACCCACGCGCTTTTTTAACATAAATCTCTTTGTTAATAAGCGACATTAATAAAAGACAGATGAAATACCGACACTTTCCTTTAGACCTGTTTCGAGACCTACATTTCTCTCATACATATTACTAGTAATGATAGTTTTGCTAGCGTTGGTCACGAAAGCATCTAGACCAGCGACTCTCCAACTACGTTGACATTATTAACCCTTATAGAATAGAGATAATGAATTCTATTCTTATTTGCACATATTATAGTCTATGACTCTGGAAACTACAAGCTATCATACTGGGAACTTGTATGTCAATAAAATTGGTAGTTTTTGCGTGAATCTATAAAAAAACAAAGAAATGAAAGTTTCCTGTTTAATGTATTAGAAAAATATTTTACAAATGTCGTGAAAATAGGAGGGGTGGGGGCAGGATTAAAATCTTTTGAGATTTTCACATTTTACCAATATGTTTTATGATCTCTGGGAAAACGCTGGAGATAGGGGATCTTCACGAGATCTACCAGCGCTAGATAAAATAATCTTGATCGCTCATGCGTGTATATCAAACTGTCCATTATCCGATAACTATAGATATTACTAGCTTAGCTGCTTGTGTTATGTGAAAAAGGTTTATTAATTTCTTGTTTATATATATATATCGGAACTTTCTTGATGTAGAGGTTACATTTATTCCATAGCGTTGGGTACTATACAACGTGATAACGTACTATACAATGTATATTTGGCAAGATCGTATTATATCACGAAAGATCCATCTAAGTTTAATAACAATAATTTCTCACGAAACACTTAAATAGTCTTCTTCAAGGCTGTTTACATCATAAATTATCTATCTACGATTTAAGGCAATAAGCTCAGTCGTTTGCGGTTACGAGGACGGCAGCCTTTCGTTAATTACCCACATTATTATAAGTTGTTACTTCGAATTTCAAGGTTGAGAAATGAAAAAGAACCAGTAGTTAAAGACGCTCTGTTAATATCCAAAGCCATTAAAGTTTGAGTTATTTCTGTATTTCAGTGTGTATATGTTTTTACACACTCCACTGTCCATTATAATATGGGTTAACAACATCATACGTGACCATTTTTTACCAATCGTTTTTATAATTGGAAACGAACTGAAGTGGTACGTGTTTTGTAACTATTTTCAAAACATTCGTCTTTCAAGTAATAATAATATTAAATAGTAGCGGTGCCTAAGCGACTTTGTTCGCGTGGAATTCGAAAGAAAAGTTATTAGGATTTTTTCTTTCTCAGAGTTCTATGAGCCTAAAGTTTACTAAAACGCTAACAGATGGCGTTGGCAGTACCACAATATTCATGGAGTTTTCTATGTCTGTAATATCCAGATAAAATCCTATATGTTGCTCGAGGGTATAAACTATTACCATACCAAATTTAATCAGAATCCGTGCAGTACATTTCGCGCGATTGAAGAACAAAGTAACACAAAGGCAGACAGACAAAAACTCTAAAAACAGGTTTTCTGGCTTCTATTATCACTCTATACACTAAATTAATAACTCTTTTAAAATTATTTTCTATGTACAGAATTCACTCTGTTACAATTTTATTATGTGTATAGAAAATGGGAAATGGGCGAAGCGACAAAAGAATTAATTAACTAACCGAGTTAATTTGGAATGTATAAAATAGATAACTCTGTATGTAAATATAAATATCAATAATAAAAAAATGCTGACAATGTAATTATTTTCAAGTAAAGCACAAACGAACAAGATCAAATTTATACAACAAAATTAAAAACATTTAGTAACGTCAGACTAAGAAGTTAAAATTAAAAGAGACTTTTCAATTTCATAAGATAGAAGACACTAAATATTCATGACATTTAATGATCTTGATATAAGCGAACGATAGTAAACTATGTGTGTCACACTCCGTCCTTGCGATTACGCCATAAGAAAATGCCAAATAAACATATTGATATCTCACTCTAAAGATGTGCTGAAATGTTGCGCGGAGAGACTACCTAACGGTCACACTTTTTTAACGCTTTGAAATACGTACGACCAGAACCTAACGATTACACTTTTTTTAACGCTCTGAACGTCGTACACTCTGAACTTCTGATTTTACTCCTCATAAAACTTCATACCGGGCGCTGTATATGAAAATCTCTTTAGTATTATTTTTAAACGACTATTTAATTATTTGTTTAAATCACTTTTAGTCCTGCTACTTAGGACATAATGGGGAGAAACATGCTTTTGCGCGTGCACTTTTGCTAATATACGAAAAACTATGCAAGCTAAAATTAAACTAAAAGTAGTTTTAGAATATACTAACAATGTGTTTTGGTTACTATTCTGTTCGACCTGGGTCAAGAAAATAAAAATGCTGATCCTCTAACTCACCAAAAAGAGGCAAAAATAATTTTAAGCTTAGAACTATATGTGGGTAAATAACTTATATAACTATACCAAGCCAACATCATGTGTAGTTTCGGAGAGAAATAGTTTATATTTTACTATTTTAGTAAGGAAACATAAAAAAATTATCTTCTGAATTTTTAATTCTTGATATCATCTTGTCCTTTTAAATTCTTCCTCTATTGTAATCAAAGTAAAAATCACCTTGCAGTTATAAGTATTAAATAAATATTATGATTATTGATGGAAAACCAGTTCTAACATCCGGTCTTTTCTTATTAGTAAAATTTCATTTTCATTGTTATTCTCTGTTTATCCTTCTAGATGCGAACATAAGTGTTCTGTCATTTTGTCCATTTCTGGCTTTCCGAAACTGATATAAAAGTCATTAGTCCACTTTAAAAAAAGGGCTGCGTAAAAAAATTAAACAAAATTACTTTTGTAGCATAAAGGATTGAGCAGTACAGTACAACAAGTACAAGTTGCTACCTCGAAATAATTACATTTAAATTGTGATATTGTTATCTGTTACGATATTGAGACACTTGAATAAACTCAGTTAATATACCATACAGTCACAATCATTTATCAAGAACCAATATGACGTCTACTGTAGTATTAGAATAAAAATATTCACATTCTCAAAATTTAATATCTCACACTAAAGGCAGCTAGACAAGAATGAGATACCAGTCCTTACGAGTACCAAACCCAAGGCCAAGTTTGTATATGATCACGGTTTTGTAAGGAAAGTTTCAAGTTGCCTATGCATACTTGAGCAATTGTTGAACAAAACTGGTCTGATATAGTCCTAACTATGTTAATCTATAGTTTGATTTTCATTTCTCGATCCTAATTCGTATCAGTATATATAATTCTATGTTATATCTGCAGGTATTTCATTTACTTTTAAATTGAATTTCTTTATTATGTTATGTATGATTTTGTAGTTATTTTATTTTTTTCTTTGTACTTAGTCATCGATCAGACCTTACCGGATCTTGTGCTCTCTATATTACAAATATAACCGATCCTTCTACCGAATTACTATTCCATTTCACAACATAAACTGTTTACGTTAATTAGAAGAATTATGTAAACGTTAAATTATATATGTAAATTAAATTTTAATTAAATAAATTATTAGAAGTGCTGATCAGATCTAAGCACCATTAGAGCTAAATATGCCTTAGGTGATATTGGTGTACAAAAAAACTCACGTTCAATAGGATTCACCAAAATAATATGTTTGTGAGATCACCGGCTGATACAGATAATGTTTGTTTGCGACACATCTGTGTTTTATTTGCGTAATTATGAATACTTATTCATCGATTACGTCACGCGAGTGGCGTAGATACAGACGAACATGGGCAGACAGTGCTGTTTGTCTGCGTACAGCGATAATCAAGTGTGTAAATAGTAGACATAACTTTTTTATAAATCTGATGCCGTAAGAAATATCCAGATGAGGAGTGTTAGATAAATTATGATAAATAGCCGTGACATACAAGCACTCATCTTAAAAGCGTTTACTAGTGCCAGCTGGCAAAAATATGGCCGAAAATGATTTTTATGCTTCCATAATGGTGACCCACAAATGAAAGAGTTGTAAAAATTTGATCTCGTTCATTTGTGGTTTACTTATTTGACGAGACGAGATTTGTAAAATTATTCGCAGATTTCTTTCGTTTTCAAAAGCAGCATATCCAATATGGACATTTTAAACCCTTACAAAGTCTTATTAATTCTTGTATAACACAGAGATATAATATTTCTCTAAACACATCATCCAAAAGGAAGCTTCTATTCGCCTTACCGGTGACTCAAAGTACTTTTCTGCGAATATATAGAATACATTATTGTAAGCTGCTATCAGAATAACATCGATTCTTTATCAATGGAGTCTGAGCAGTAAGCTGCATTTTAATATTATTAATAGTTCAATGAAAGTAGAATTAATTAAGAAATTATAATACGTTTCCACATTCTCTCTCCTCATCATATACGCTGTCTTTTTTTTATTCCATCATGTCATTCTTGCCTATAGTACTGATAGACACAAAAGCTTTGAGGGCGATTTCCACGTTGCTTTGCAATGGATATATATTTTGAAAAAATACAGCTTGTCGACGTTTCTGAATAACTGTAAAAACTATAGTACATATGTAGATATATAAAATTTATGCAATGTATAGTTGATTGACTCTACTGATTTACGTTAAGAACAGAACTAATCATTGTTAATTATAGAAAAATACATTAATTATCCTAATCGTATATATTATATGATTAGGATAATTAATGTATTGTCTTTTGTTTATGTTCGATAAAGATAAATAGACTTTTAATTTTGAAATGCACCAAACTACACACAATAATCGCGGAATATCTAATAGTTAAAGATTTCACTGCAAGATTTATATGTTCAACTGTTATTTTTGATAAGATACAATTAAAATTAAAGATTGCCTATAAATTGATAAATTATGATCAGCTTGCCCGATAAAATTCTAAGCGATGTTAATTAGCGCTAAGCGGTTAAGGTTAATAATCATTAATGTTAATTTTTTTTTATATTATTACGATCATTGGTTAAGGATGAAATAAGTAATGTTCGAATCGAATGAATATACTTTTAAGAACTTAAAATATTGTTTGCAACCATCTTGTCTGGAATAACCATTAGTAAGTAACCTTGTGCAAAAATGTTTTTCTTCGTTAATTATCTACGTCCTCATATTCCACATACTAGGTTATCTATGTCCTATGTTATATGGAATATGGGACATAAACCGTGATGTTGCATAGTAGTAATAATTCTGAACCTTACTATGAATATATGTGTAATTATGAATAATGGAAAGTGAGCGTGGATAAAAATTTCATCACTACTTCTTTCGTTCTATATTCAACGCATGTTAACTAATATTAAAATACAGTTTATTGCCCAGACTCCATTATTAAGACAAAATTGACGTCATTCACTGAAATAGCTCACGTTGATGGACACTACCTCTTCTCCAGAAGTTTAGACTTGTTGCCGATTCAGTCACTGCTAATTTCAGCAAAATATTCTGACCTTCTGTTTTTGAAAGAAATATTCTAAGAAGTATTTTTGGTGGTCTAAAATGTAACAACATCTAGGGAAGAAGAACTAACTCTGAACTTTACAAATTATTTAAAGAACCGGATGTAGTCAAATACATCGCAATTCAGAGAATAAAATGGGCAGGGAACTTGAGCAGAATAGACGACAGGCGGGCAACAAAAAGATCTTCTCAGCCAGACCATTGGGCCCCCGAAAAAGAGGAAGACCTAAACTTAAGTGGCTCGACTGCCTAGAAAAAGACTTTAAAATCCTAAGTGTAACGAACTGGCTGTCTCTGGTCGAGAATAGGAGAGCTTGGGATTTGATTCTGTGGAAGGCAGGGGCCCATCCTGGGCTATCAAACCATTGAAGAAGAAGCAGATTCTGCCTTACCATAAACGGATATGTTAACTGTAGATTTTGTATTCGTTACCATCACGGAAATGCATGGAGGAAGTTTTTGAGCCACTTACTAAGTTTCACTAATTCAATTTAAGATTCAGTATGCGATTCTTTCACTGCAATCTTGCTCGAAATCGGAATATGTCTTCGCAATTGCGCATTCAACACAGGTTTCGATTCTACTTACTTTTACTAGATCTAAATGGTTAATATAGATTGTTCAATATATTTCCATAGATTACGGAAAACGTTATTATGCTTGATATTATTTTTTTAATATAAATTTAGAATTAATATTCAGATGTTTACATAGAATATTAGGTTAGCATTGTCCTAAAAATTGTGTAGCAATAGGTTTACAACCAGCAGATTATAAATAAGTAAAAACATTTGTCAAATGTATTTAATAACAATATGTCTTATAAACGAGAGTGTACAGAATTAAATTATTTTCGTCAAAAGATCTAATCTTATGAAAACTATTGTTTATTGTCATTTTCAACGTCAAAATAGAAGATATTCGCCAATATGCATAAGTGCTTCGGTCTTATCGTTATACGTACGAAAGTTATATTATTTGAGGAAGTGCATTAAACACAGTCGAATATGCGCGGTTTTGGTAAGAGGCCAATACTCCGAACTAAGTGGTAAAACTTGTTTTAGGCGTAAAAGTTAGATAACATTAATTTAATTAACATCGAAAGCTGGAATTTATTTTACCAAAAAAATTATCGGAAAGCCGACTATAGCAAGCAATTTATTAAATACACATTAATATAACCGTTTTTTTTTGTAGGATCGATGGTTTTGTAATACTATTAATTTATTTTTATAACATTGGCAATCAACCAGTGGTTTCAAATTGTTAGTGATTAAACTTGTTTGAGTGATAAATTATAAGTAATTTAGGCGCAATAACATTTAACCGTCATTTGGTAAACACTCCCGTTACTTTAAAGCGCTTAAAAGCTGTAAGATATTAAGTTTAGATATTAAAAATTTGAGATCTAAGTAAGGTTTAGATCACAATCGAAAGAAAAAATCGACCAAGTGTTGGTACAGGCTAATAGCAACCAGGTCGTTTAATAAGTCTTGAAACAAGTTGAAAACCGCGGCTAACAAAATTTGGAGTTGGGGTGATACGTTGCATATCACTTTGAAGTTTAATTTTTCGAGATCTAAAAATGAAAAATAGTGGATAGAACCTCGATACCATTTCAAAAGATCTATCCAATCGTACCCCACTCGATGGGATGTGAGAAAAAATTGCAAATATCTGGGGTACCTTCCTATTGAGAAAATATATGTTAAGATTTTCCTATTTATTATTAATTGAAATCTTTATATCAATTAACTCCTTGCAAAATTTCAAGCAATTAGACCTAGAACTGTAGAAACTAGAAGAGCGTGACATCTAAAAAGAGAATGACAGTTCCGTCATTTGGCTACAGAAGCCTAAAATAGTATGACAGTTTTGTCATTTGGCAAAGGAAGCCTAAAAAAAGGCAGTTCCGTAATTTGGCTATGGAAGCCTAAAAAGAGAATGACAGCTCGAATACGGAAGCCTAAAAAGAGGATGACAGTTCTGAGAAAAGTAAGAAAGGAATATAGCTTCATGCCTAAGATTTTTGAAATATTTACCTTAAGGCTTTAATTTGTGCTACGCTAGTCGTGTTAACCAATATATACTCCATGGAATTCTGTTCTCTTTCTTCTTATTTACGTAAATATAAAAATTTTCTGGTTTGTCTTCACGCCATCTAGCGTCGAAGTTAAGGCCCGCAACGTTATGCGTATATATGAAATTCTATCATCTTAGGAAAATCTACAATTATGGCTCACAATTTACATTAAATGTCCATTATTTTGACTTGGAAATATGGGAAACTTTTAATTTTATTTACATAAAAACCAACTTTTTCCTAGAAGGATTTTCGTTGGAAGCGATGGAATATACATGCAGATTTTGTGTTTTAGAGACGCCTGAATAAACACTAAAATAAGTTAAATATATACATTGTGCCATCGTTAACATGCTGTAGTACTAAATAGTTCAAAACATTAAAAATTTCATCCCACAATAATTATGCTATTTTTCTAGGTAGCTTATATGTTAATTCGTATCATAAAATAAGTTTATACCAAGCTTCATGAAGGCACTTTGCTTGGTATTAGTAGTCCGCGCCAGCGAAGCCACGGACCACATAACATATACTCATACCAAATGCTATAGTAATAAAACAAACCGACTTTCGGCTTTATAATAGTAGGGAGTATAGTAATATAAGCTAGTAAATACCTATTATTTTTAGGTTATTGTAAAAAATAAGCAGGTTTTTCATAATATCTGCATATTTTTTACACTGTGCAGCACGCATTTGGCCGTCTACATCTTTAGTAGGGCTTAACCTATCTTCATACGATTGACAAGCCACCGATTATTTCCGCTAAATAGTTTAAAACATATTTATTACTTAGCATATCGAACCATGATTGCAGACAGTTATTTATCGAGAGTTGCATCTCTTTGTAATGAATAATTATATTTGCTAGAGCGTCTGCGACCCCGCGTTCATCTCGTGTCCGGTTGAAGAAAGCCGCTGCCCGCGTAGCTCTGCTGACTCACAGTGGCGCGATGATCTCAACAAAGCGAGCGGTCAACGTGATCAGAATTCCGCTCCGCTGCTGCGAAGAGATAATGCCGAAATTTGGTTGGAATTTTTCGGTGACCTTCGCGTCTGATTTTGGAACCGGAAATCGTTACTTTGATAGTCGTTTACTGGAATCGTGACACTCGAGTCTAATTGATAAATTTTAATTATGGATGAAGTTAACATGTAGCTAAAGTCAAATAAATCAAACATTGTACCGAAATATTTGTGCTGTTTGAAAAGGATGTCTATGACTGAAGTATTTTTTAACTGTCCGTCACAACATGATCAACATTTACATTATAATTATCTCATCGTCATTGGGAAGACCCCTGCTGAATATCTATGGTGGAATATATATTAAGGTATTTTTCTATAAAACTAGTTTTATGAATGTGAGAAAGATCTCTGGAGATTTTTAAAAAATAATGACATTAAAGTATATTAGTATAATATGTGTCGCTATTATTTAAGTAATTAAGAACTTTGTATTTTCATAAAATTAGCCATTTAAATGAAAACACATACTTTAATTTAAATAAAAAAAAAAAATTTCTGTCGAATATCACTCGCGGTACAATAAACACAATTTTTTTTCTCCGCTTTTAAATTTAGTCTCGTTGTTTGTGTGCCATGTTGTAAGTCTAAGCAGGCGCTATTGAAAACTCATTACAACAGGAAATTATATAACATACATGCAAGAATCTTACGATACACAACATCATATCATTGACCTTATTACATCTCAATTAGTTAAATAGGATGAGGAAGAAATAAGAAGTTAAGAGAGCCACTTAAGACTAAGTGACGTAAAGAAATCCAAAAAGCAATGATTAAGATGACCTTATCACACGCATCCTGGTTGAAGTCACCTTACAGGCTCTAATACTATATCATCATTTTCGTATTGTAATTTATAGATCTAAGAAAAGTATATATCTAAGCTCAGTCTAAGTATAGATCTAAGCTCAGTCAGAGTAAGATTAGTGGTGACCTTCGATATTCTTGACCTTAATACTAATGACTTCTTCTTTTAATTATAATTACTTCTATTTAAACCTGCCTTTATGAGTAGATCTACTTCAGAAAGTGTTTTTATCTGTATAAACTGTAAGGTCATAACTGGCACGCAGCTTCTTTACTTTGTAACAATTCATTTGTAGCATTCATATATTCTATTAGGTCTGGAATATAAAATCAATTTGGGCCACTCATATAATTTAATGTAAAAGATAAAGATGCATAATAAGAACCTAAAAAAAGAAGAAAATAAAATGGGTAATGGGTGTGTCAGCGAAATATGATTCCGTAATTGTCTATTTTATATCATGATACAAGTTAATCGAAATAATTTTAATTAAACATTCCAACAAAATGTCGGTTTCAATAATATTTATTGCAGTTTCTATAATATTAAATCCATAGTTGAAAAATTTAAGCAGAGGGAGCACATAACACACCTCTTTGGAGTTTATGATATTATTCAAAAATTGTAATTGGGGTATTCATTTTATTTTAAAAAATTTGTCCTATGACCCCCCACTCGACAGAGTACGCAAAAACTTAATTACTTTTTAAATATTCTGCTGCATATTAAGTGATATCCCCATCGGAATCATTCACTTGCACAATTTCACGCGCGTAAATAAAAAATTGTGAAAAGTGTGAGACTGTGACAGTTGTTGGGCCGACGAACATGGTAAATTTATAAGAGCCCTATATAATTTATAAGAACCCTAATAGTTATAATGATAATTCCAGATTTTTTGTCGCTCAGTTTTTGAAAATTAGGCTTTCAACTTTTAAATTTTTATCTTTCCAATGCAATAGACATACTTCATTTTGGCTTTCCTACGATTCGCTATCCGCAAATTTCTAGATGTCTTCTTGAATACCAGTCTCTGGAAATCAACGGCCAACATATCGACCCGAAGATATGACTCAGTGACAAAAATAAACAGGTACAGCAAACGAACGGACGGTTGATGCTTTAAGATTTTAGTCTTTATATAAATTATCATAAATCACTTATCGATTTTATAAACGACTAGCTGCCAGTCAAGCCTTCGCACCGCAAAAAATGCACCGTGATCGCGTTTAGTTTTAATCGCTTTTTATGAATCGATTATTTACGGGTAATTTATCAAAAGTGTTATCAACGGTTCAGTTAGTTTAACTAAAAAATTCATCCGGCGAACTTCGACTGCCGCCACTTATATCGTTATTGCTCATTACCCATACGTTCTACAAATATATTATATACCCTATGTCTACTTTTATTGCGCATTACCCATATGCTCTACAAATTTATTATATACCCTATGTCTATTGTTATTGCGCATTACCCATATTTACCCATATGTATACCCTGTATCTACTGTATACCCTGTATCTATTCATTATTGCATTTTTACCCATATGATCTACAAATATTTTATATACCCTCTGCCGATTGTTATAACTCATTACCCATATACTCTACAAATGTATTGTATACCCTATGTTTGTCGTTAATGCTCTACAAATATATTTTATATCCTATGTCTATCTTTGTTACATCTTTACCTATATGATTTACAAATATATAGTCTACCCTAATCCATTGTTATTGCGCATTACCAATATGCTCTACAAATATTTTATATACCCTCTGTCGATTGTTATAACTCATTACCCACATACTCTACAAATATATTGTATACCCTATATTTGTAGTTAATGAATTTTGACCCATATGCTCTACACATATATTGTACACCCTATGTCTATCTTTGTTACATCTTTACCTATACGATCTACAAATATATTGTATACCATAAGTCCATTGTTATTGCGCATTACCCATATACTCTAAAAACGTATTATACACCCTATGTTTGTCATTAATGCATCTTTACACATATATTGTATACCCTATGTCTAACTCAATGTTTTACACATATATTGTATACCCTATGTCTAACTTTGTTACATCTTTACCTATATGATCTACAAATATATTGTATACCATAAGCCCATTGTTATGGCGCATTACCTATATGCTCTACAAACATTTTATATACCCTCTGTCGATTGTCATAGCTCGTTACCCATATACTCTACAAATGTATTGTAAACCCTATGTCTGTCGTTAACGCTTCTTTACCCATATGCTCTACAAATATATTGTATACCCTATGTCTGTCTGGATACTATAAGCTATACGATGGTTACTTATGTGTCAATAGGATAAGTTGTTTTTTTATATTAAGCTTTAAAAAACAAACATACAAAACTTTCTTCTTTTTAAAATTAATATACTTATTAAAAAAACAATAAGATTACGGTAAAAATAATTAGATACTGATTACATGCCAATTTCCCTTCCAATTTATTTTTATGCCATTCTCTTAAAAAATGGTATTATAAATATATCTACATACTTTTGGTAGAGTTTAAATTTATCTGGGATGGTTCGCTAAATTTTCTTTAACCAGTATCTTAAACGTAGTTTTTGTATGCTCAAGACCGCTAGTGTGGCTGATATTTATTAAGCTTTAAATTATTAAGCTTTAAAAAACAAACATACAAAACTTTCTTCTTTTTAAAATTAATATACTTATTAAAAAAACAAGAAGATTACGAGAAAAATAATTAGATACTGATTACATGTCAATTTCTCTTCAAATTTATTTTTATGCCATTCTCTTAAAAAATGGTATTATAAATATATCTACATACTTTTGGTAAAAACGTAGTTTTTGTATGCTCAAGACCGCTAGTGTGACTGATATTTATCATCTAAATAAAATGAAACATGACAATCAAAAGACTTTTTGATTAATATGTAACGTCAAGTTGATCTACGAGAATAAAACAAAAATTCCCAAGAAAGCTACGGATTTTAAAAAGAAAGACTAAGACTATATATTACTAGACCAACGGTAGCTTCATAACTCTGCTAAAATTTCTCTAAAAGATGACAGGAAGAAGGACCATATTCCCATGATGCTCTTGATTTGATGCCAAGTCATTTACTATGCGGTGGCGCTGTCCTCACAACAGAAACGCCGAGTGTTAACACGATGCACCGTACATATGCCCCTTGAGTGGGATACACGATGAATGCGTGCAGTGCGGCTTCCGAGGTTCTATTTCTGTACCAATCGAAAGGAATGCATTTTATTTGCGGCCAGGAAATGAATGTTTATCAAATGCGCCGACTCGCTTCTAAATTCGTCGGCTTTGCGTTTAGTTTCCGCGTTCCGGCATATTTATATAGTAATGAGGCTCAGATTGCGTCGTCCATCTGGTATTCTCGTTAGCAGCGGCGTAAAGAGAGACTGGTTGGGATAAATACGTAAATAAATACGGAGCAGCAGCGTAAAGAGAGACTGGTTGGGATAAATACGTAAATAAATACGGAGCAGCAGCGTAAAGAGAGACTCGTTGGGATAAATACGTAAATAAATACGCAGCAGCAGCGTAAAGAGAGACTGGTTGGGATAAATACGTAAATAAATACGCAGCAGCAGCGTAAAGAGAGACTGGTTGGGATAAATACGTAAATAAATACGGAGCAGCAGCGTAAAGAGAGACTGGTTGGGATAAATACGTAAATAAATACGGAGCAGCAGCGTAAAGAGAGACTCGTTGGGATAAATACGTAAATAAATACGCAGCAGCAGCGTAAAGAGAGACTGGTTGGGATAAATACGTAAATAAATACGCAGCAGCAGCGTAAAGAGAGACTGGTTGGGATAAATACGTAAATAAATACGCAGCAACAGCGTAAAGAGAGACTGGTTGGGATTAATACGTATTCTAATTTCGTTTATATGTTTTCTTATTTTCTTTAGTTTCAGGAAATTCTTCATCAAAAAATGGAAATTACTGACTAGATAAGTTTGACGTCTGTTTACCCACTCTCACTGTATTTACTAAAGAAATTGTCTTAAATTTTTTTCCAAAATATACAGTATAATAACCATTGCAGCATTGCTTTATCCATACCTTATGAAAATATTGCACGGAATGTAGTTTCGTTCTGCATACTTACTTAAATAATTTATAAATCAAGAATAATAAACAGTAAATTAAAAAACCGATGGAGTAAAAAGCGAGCAAAAAAATGGAAAACACCAGAGTACATAGCTAATTACCTGGCGTTGCCTTATTTTTTCTAACTTTTCTTCTCCATACGAGGGCAAAGAGGCGGAGCAGAGATTACCACCCCCTTAAGATTTGGTGCTAGAGGGCAGATAGTAATTTTAGAAAATTTGAGGGAAATACTTTGAAAATAGTGAGAACCTATGAAGCACACTCACACATGCATACACACTTATATAGGAGCAATGAGCTTTGCATATAAAAAATATAATGCAAATGTGTAGGTAATTCGTACCACTAGACGTAATATTATACAACTAGGAAATAATATTTAAGTACCATTAGAAATACACGTCAAATTTAGTAATCTTGAGTCGTGATAACCTAGTTGTAAGGATTCTGACTCACACTAAGCATTAGTGATTTTACGCTGCCAGAGGCCTTTACTACTGGTTGATGAAGACTATCTAATGGCTACAGGGGATCTACAAAAGAATCAAGGACTCGACATACATAGTGTGAAAAACAGAATACTCCTTTACATACATGCAGTCGCATAAAGGTGTCAATACCATAAAAACTTGAAGAATCCAAATTGTCATATATCGCATTGTGTTGCTCATATATTAGAAGTGATCAAATGAATCTATTATACTTGTTGAATAACTCATTACGTATTGAAGAAATTCTTTAATTAATTATATGACCGCCCGGTCTATCACTCGACATACATAGTGTGAAAAACAGAATACTCCTTTACATACATGCAGTCGGGTAAAGGTGTCAATATCCTAAAAACTATAATATCCTAAAACAATATCCTATCTAGAAAAGAATCAAGGACTCGACATACATAGGATCTACAAAAGAATCAAGGACTCGACATACATAGTGTGAAAAACAGAATACTCCTTTACATACATGCAGTCGGGTAAAGGTGTCAATATCCTAAAAACTATAATATCCTAAAACAATATCCTATCTACAAAAGAATCAAGGACTCGACATACATAGGATCTACAAAAGAATCAAGGACTCGACATACATAGTGTGAAAAACAGAATACTCCTTTACATACATGCAGTCGGGTAAAGGTGTCAATATCATAAAAACTTGAAGAATCCAAATTGTCATATATCGCATTGTGTTGCTCATATATTAGTAGTGATCAAATTAATCTATTATACTTGTTGAATAACTCATTACGTATTGAAGAAATTCTTTAATTAATTATATGACCGCCCGGTCTATCAGTTATCAGACTTTATCTTCATCAAGACTTATTAATTACTGCCCGTTTTGTCAAACTTTTCTTCTCCTTACGTGGGCAAACGGGTGGAGCAGAAATTACCACCTCCTTAAGATTTGGTGCTAGAGAGCAGATAGTAATTTTAGAAAATTGGAGGAAAATCCTTTGAAAATAGTGAGAACCTATAAAGAACATTCACAGACACATACATACGTACAGACATACATACATACCTGCAATGAGCTGTCACTAGCGTGATGCGATATCATTAAACAGGAATCGTGTTTTATGGCTAAAAGCAATGTTAAAATAAATGTTGCTGATTTGAGATTTTTTTAGAATAAGTAACAAGTTATCTGTTATTTGTATCCTGTTTTTATTGAACTTTTAAGAAGTTGAGTTTTTTTATGTCGGGTTGCAGTAATAAATATAAATGTTCTGCATGATCGGCCACTGCGGTGTTCAGAGTTCGTCGACCGCTAGTGTGGCTGATACTTATCATCTAAATAAAATTAAACATGACGATCAAATGACTTTTTGATTTACATGTAACGTCAAGTTGGTCTAAGATAATAAAACAAAAAATTCACAGAAAGCTTTCACAGGATTTTAAAAAGAAAACTTTTCAAGAAAACTTTTTTTCTTTTCTTTTATTTAAATTTTCTCCTTAGTAGTGTTTACTGGACATTTGGACAAAAAGAGTTGTGTTGAGAAAATAGCATTTAAAACTGTAATCATAAACTTTATAAAGTATTTGAGTCACTTTTGTGGTCCTCAAGTATCTAAGGTTAGCTAAATAGCAGGAAAGTGATTCCATTACTACATTGCAGTTTTTCCCCTTCTTTTTCACAGAATTTGCTTCGAGACATCCTCTCGATTCTACGCTTTTTCAAAGTACTTTTTGTGACCTTGCAGCTTCGTCGCGCTCATCAAGTAGAGATTAACCTAAAATTCCTTGGCTCAAAACGTAGGATTTCCCCTTAGCATCTAGGAAAAAATAAAAAATGTAGAAATAAGTAAGCATAGTGGTAAAGTGAACTAACACACAATATTAGATAAACTTTCTGACGGTAATTACGTATGATAGATTATACTGTACATACGAATAAATGATCTAAAAATTTCCTGTACATGAACCATGTATCAAGATAAACTTATTTATTTATTTATCACACATTTACCAACAAATTACGGGTAACCTTTACGTAACGATAAAGAAGTTATAGCTTAACAAAATTTAAATTTATACGTCGAACAAAGAAACAACTAATGTATCTAACAGAAAGTCAAAACGATACAATTAGATCTGAACATGTAATACGATAGTTGACTTATTCTAAATTTTGATATTTTCATCCAATATTGTGAAATATAAGTTAATTAAAAACCAGTCTTGAAAAAAATTCAAAAATTGATTGAAAAATAAGCCAGTTATAGCCTTCTAAATTTGAAGATACGGATGGAGTTGGGTATATCCCTGTCTCTTTTTTTCTCGTAGAATATAATGTGCAATATTAAAAATGACCTCACAACACAGTATTGCCGTCCTTATCTAAGGCTTAAATTTAAACTTTTATAACTCGGTCAATTTTTAAGATTATTAAAAAAAAATTCACTCGTCGTCAGCTTGTACCTTGAAATTATGATTAATGAAATAAAAAAAATTAGTCAAATACCCAATTACATAAAAATTATAAAAGGCAACGACGACAAATTTCTATGACTTTACTTTCACTCATAAACATGACAAATTACAGTTGGTGGTGCGACTCATAAACAAATCAGACTAGTGCGACTGCCATCGAGCATATTCACGAAACGTCCATCAAGATAATTCAAGAAACGTATATTGAGAATATTCGGTATTGATGAAGTGTTTATCAGGAATATGCGAATTTAGTAAGTAGATCTAAGCAATATTCAGTGCACGATACAAAATTGAACAAAATATAATTAATTATAAAATATGTTTTTTATCTAATCAAATTATCCTAGTGATCGTCTATGTTACTATAATAAATATACCTTTATATAATAGACGTGTGAAAGGATAAATTTGAACATGAATAGCCAATTGATTTCTGCCGAATGGACCGCAGCTTCGTACCAATAAAGATGTAATAATACTAATGAAATGCCGCTTCTGAAGACAACAAAAAATAAATTAAACTAAACTAAGTTCGTTATTTCGCGCAAGGAGTTGTTTTTAGGGTTGGCATTCGTTTTATAACTAGTTTTTGGAAAGCGGACAAAAATAATTAGTGACTTTTTGATCAAGAATAGAAAATTTTAAAACGGTACTATTTCATTCTTTCTTATAGGTATTGTATTATTAGTTCTTAATTTATTTTGTAAAGCATTTTGTTCCCTTAACTTTTTAACCATGTATATCAAGAAAGCGGGATTTAATAGCTGCTATACAAACTACTAAGCAAAATTATACATTTGAGCAATGTTATACATAGTGTTTCGAACTATTTGCGCTTATAAGTTAGAAGGGCAGGCAACATATTATTTTTGATACGCGTATGAAAGATATATTGGGCAATGTATTTATACATATATTGAAAATTAATATCAATATTTATAAATATTTAATGTAATATATCTATATTTTGAAAATTTCCTTACCGTTTAATCTAAAAAAGAAAGTAATACATTCTCGTTTTCTCCCAATTTTGAAGTGTGGATAGTTACACTGGGAATACAGGCAGAAAAGAGGCAACAAATAGAATCACCGCGTGCCAGAGAGCCATGGAGAAGAGCATCCTTAAGCTGAAACGTATGGCCAAGATAAAATATACAAAAATATGAGACAAGACAAAAGTAATAGATGAATTAGAACACTATATGAGACAGTATAAAGCCAAATGGGCAACAATAGTGACGCTATATAAGGACTAACATACAAAAGGAGATTAAGCAGACTATACAGACGCTGAATGGCAAGATAGAAAAAGGAGCAGAACAAAGAACTGTCATACCTTCAGGAGTTTTCGTTTTAAATCCGTTCGTACAAACATAAAGACAGACAGGTAGAAAACACTTTTAACAATTTATTTTAACACGTTTAATAGTAATTAAAAGTTGAAAATTTGAAAATCATAAGCGCTTCAATTTTATTTTTATATATAGATTAATTCTATTCATGTAATACTCCTAAAATGTATAATAAATACATATATATATATATATATATATATATATATATATATATATATATATATATTATATCATAATAAATTAATTAATTGCAAAGTGGAAACAAGTTCACAACCCTAACAACTGAAAAAAAGCGAGATAACATTAAAAAAATGAGATAAAAAACACGAGGCAGAAGTCCAACGAGCGCCTGCGCGAGATACAAATCGCACAGTCATCGTTGTCTAGTGCTCCTATCAAACGTTGCGGGAGCAGTTAGGCGAATTTTAAAATTGGGATTAGTTTGGTCTAAAGTAGATAATGGGACTGTGGGCGAGTGGGCCGTTATCATGCGAGACGTTGTTAGCGGAATTTGACGTTAAGTGAAACGGTGAAATTGAGTAAATTGTCATAGATAGACAAATGCTAACCCTTGAATACAGTGGGATATAAAATGAGTGGTGCGGCCGCTTAACACATATTTTCTCGCTATGCTCAAGCCTATGTATGTTTTTTGTAACGTCTTTAAGTAATTTTATTGTTGAGTTTATGACGTGTTTGTATTATTCTGGCGACAATACACGCTGCGATATACCGGAGATTTACTTATGCAGGTGGACAAGAGCGTGTACTGAAATAGACCTGCGCAGTTTTTTGAACCGGCACAAGATCGAAAATTAATTCTTTTAAGTGACCCCTGCACAGGTAAATCTCGCTGGTAGACCGTATCGTCTATAGCTTACATTGAGCCACTGATCATTGCAGCGTCACCGTAAGAACGTGCGAACCGCTGAACTTTTATATTAGAGGAACCTATATCGTATTTTTCCTGGAAACATAACCCCTTATGGTATAATATTTCACGAATAAAAAGGAAATTTAAGAAGATTGTTGGAATCGTTTTGTCAAATATCGAATTTTATTTTCTAGCAAAATTTTGAGGTTAAAGAAATGAAAAGAAAACTGCTGCTGGAGATATTTATAGCAAAATGCCTAATATCAAACTTCATTTAGAGTATTTAATTGGTTTAGGTCGTAGAGGTACGACCACCTCGCTAGCGAATGTCGGGCTCACTAGATATGCATCGATAATAATTTGTATGACTGCCACGATGGCAGCTTAGAGGGGATGTGAAGTTAGCGGGGAACCGAAAAGATAATCGTGTGTCTCTCTCTTGCTGAATAAGAGAAAAATTGACTCAAGAATTATTTGAACTTCGAATCATTTGTATTTCATATAGAGAAGCGGGGGTCGAGCGTAACTCAATTCTTTAGGCACTGGAGTACCGAACGAACGTACACGCGCGTACTTGCGCACAAACCCATTTTTGTATTTGAGTTTTTATATTCCGTTAAGCCATTTGAGGACTCTACCCCGATATGCAAATCGAGTTATTTCACAAGCTTTCGGTTATATGCAAAAAACGAAAGATTGTGAAATTACTTGGTTCGCTACCTGTCTGTATGTCACGGAATAAATAATAGTCGTACCGTATAAATGAATAACAGTCGTAATATAGATTGCCGACCTATTTAATACAGTAAAATTTGCTGGAAAATAAATGTTATGACATAGAACTGGACGAAAAAAATAATGCACACCACATTTCTTTCGGAATTTTAAGCGAGTTGAATAAATGTTTATATTTAGACAGATTTATGAAACAAACGTCATTATTAATATAAAACGCAACATCCGTCTGTCTCTCTGCCTGTTCGCTTAGAACTTGAGTGCTCCTAGATTGATTTTGATGCGGTTTTCAATATGTATAGGTTGTAAATCCTTTGTAAGATTGTTTGTACAAAACTTTAATGTAGCTGTTAGGCTACGGAGTTATGTTAAAATTTATGAGGTGCGTCCCAAAATAGCAGAAGGAAACACTACGCATAAAAATGAACAGCCAGATCCTGGGGGAATCATTTTATAACTAAAGTCCAACATTATCGTTTCAGACAAAAGTAAATTTTATAATAAACTGAACATTTTTTATTACCTATCAGCAGAATGCACGCGAGTTGTCTTCATGCTTGACCGTTTTCTTTAGATAAAGCTGATTTCCATCTGTTAATATGCTGCCATCACGTGTGTAAGCTGAGCTTGACCCAAGTGAATTAGCAACAACCTCCATCATTGAAATACTCGCGTTCTCATAACGCTAAATAAAAAAAAATAAACGCTAATGCTCATATTATTTTGCTGCGTGTTTTCAGTATTTTTTCGCTGACATATCAAAAGTAATTAGGCATCTAATAAAGTATTATTGAAGTAAAACTTTTTTATGCACGCTTGACTTGGGAAGTAAGCTGGTGAATGCGTGACGAGAGCGTTACGAAAAGTGTGATCGGGCGAGGCGAACGGAAGTTGAGAGGGAGATATAAGTTAGTGAAGATAGAAAGAGAGAGAGTTACGTTTCGTATATTACTGTAGGGACAAGAGAGAGAGGTGCGAGCACACATTTTCTTTCTCTCTTTCTCTCATAGCCAGTTATGTTTCGTATATCTAAGACACAGTGCAAGCCTATTGTCTGTATCACACTGTAGGAGCAAGAGAGAGCAGTGCGCGCGCACATTTTCTTTCTCTCTTCCTCTCATAGCCAGTGCATGCAATAGAGTTTGCTAGCGTTACGCGAACGGTGATTTTTTTTATTATTTTGTAATTTTATTTCGTTCTTGAACAATTTTATAAATTATTATTTTGTTCAATACATTAAATATTCTACGTTTAAAGTGAATAAAATTGTATATTCATTTTAAAGTTCATATTTTGTGAATTTGAAGTTTTACTTCAGTCGTGTGGTCTAAAGCACTCGTTTTTTTGTTATTATTATTATTATAACTCGAAACTATTTAATCGTTTGATAAACGTCTAGACCAGGGTTTTCCAACCTTTTTTTGTTGAGGCTCCCCGGACTATAAATTATATTTTCATGCCCCCCCTTTATTTTTTCATGCCCCCTTTATTTTTTCATGCCCCCCTTTATTTTTTCATGCCCCCCCCCCTTTGAGTGAGACACAATAATTTTAATTTTACACACTCAAACTGATTTCTCAACAAAAAATGTACACCAAAACGTCAAATTTTTCGCAAGTTTGTGGTAATAATAGTGAATGTGATATTTAATTTCATTAATTTTATGCATGTAAATTAAACATTACATTGTAATGTTATTTGTTAATGTTGTTTGTATATTTTTTTGTTTTTTCTTTCTAAAATGTAAACGCTTTCCGCCCCCCTTGGCATCTCTCTATGCCCCCCTTGGGAGGGGCGCCCCCCTGGTTGGTAACTCCTGGTCTAGACTGTGTTTTGAACAATGACGTACGTTGTATACATATCATATAGTTATATGTATAGTATACATATAATTAAAGATTTAATCTGTAATATACAGATTAAGGTAGTTGTCGTGTGACAGAAATCCAAAAACTATTGCAAAATTTTTTATTAATTTTTTTCTCAAAATGTTAATATAACATAATTTTACATTGACTTGGTTTTTTAGACAAATCGCTGGACGGGTTTTTTAAATATAATTAAAAGTGTAATGAAATAACTACGTTTACTGTAACGTTAATTGTACTATTTTCGACAGCGAATTTTATCAAAACTAAACTGTAAATGATTTTTAAATTTTAAAATAAGTTAAATATTTATAGTTTGTATTATCAGAAATTCAACGAATTTCCTCGTAATTTGCACGGCAACTACCTTAAAACTGTCGACAGTTATGGTCTTGAAATTAACTTTTGTAATTTAAAAAACTTTGCGGAAAAGCGTAATATAGGAAAGAAAACAAAGTTTTTATGTCTTCCGCTCACTTTTGTACAATGAGGGCAAAGTCGGATGTTTCGGTTATTTTTGTGTCCGCGATCGGATAGTCGGAAGATTCACTTGCTCAGCCTGTGCGTTTGTTGACCCTACTCCGCGCAATTCTAAAATAGAAACGGTTCTTTGTTCGGTCAATCTGGGATAAATAAATAAACCAGCTAACATCTTTAATAATGAACTATTTGTTTTGTATTTAAGTGTCCTTGCAAATGCAATGTTATTTTACATACCGCCAAACACACGGGATAGCGTTATTATGTGCATATTTATGGATACTTGAGTACAAAAAAAGGCGATTACAAAATTAGATAAGGAATAACGTTAATTTTTATTTTTTAAAAAAATATTGTTTGTTTATTCTCCATTTTCCGAGATACACTATTTTAAAGTTAATGTAAAGGTTGCATAGGTTAAGTGTTCTTCATTGCATGCACACTTTACGCAGCGCAATGTAGTCAAAACGATACGACACGGCGTGGGGAACCCCTTATTCGACTCTAAGTATCGAACGATTCGAGTATTATTTCGCACAAATACAAACTGATAATGTAATTTAAACAAAATTAAAGATAATACATCTTTAATTTTTTTTTCATACAAGATTTGATAATAAAACGTAATTATGATAGAGAAAATGTTAAATAAAAAATGCATTTTCTTAATTAATAATAAATAATTTCTCTCTAATAAAAGTCCAAACCAAAGCATGTTATAGCTTATTATCGTGTTATATCTTCTAGAGGAATTCGACAAAATAAATCTTGATGTAGCAACTAGCCAACAGCTGTATATGAAGACGTGTTATATACACATGTGTGCATTCCTGACATAACAGCTCCGCGCTGTTATTGACGTGAATTCCTGAAGATAAAATAAATAAATCGAGCAAGCTATGTGTTTACTTTCTTTGAATACCCTTTGAAGATAATTCTTTGATTACTTCGTTCATCGTTTTTAAAATATAAATATTGTAATCGCTCACTCTACGAGGTATTTTGGTCCGTGGACCCGCGCGATTATAAATTTGCTTTTTATAATGTATGCAGTACGAGAACATATGTTATATATACATATAATAAAATTGTAACAGAGTGAATTCTGTACTTTGAAGATATTTAAAAAAGTGATTGATTTAGCGTATAGAATGATAATATGAGCCAAACAAATTTTGTTTCAAAACTTTTGTCTGTGTGTATATTAATTTGAGCGGGTAACACGCAAAATCTACTCGATGGATCTTGATCAAATTTGGTATGGTAATTGAACCCAGGAGCAAAATATAAAATTTTTTTTTCCTAATTACACGCGAACGAAATTGTAGCCATTAGCTAGTTGTATAGTAAAGGTATAACGCATTAAGCACACGAAAGCAAACATATTTATAAGTTACTTTTTTATAAATAGGCTCTGATAATATGATATAATGGCTAACTAATACTGTATCTCTCGTAATACCGGTATTTTCAGAAATTTCCCAAAATTATTTATTAGTCGTTACTGAATTCCACATTTCCGTTCGCTAACGACATCCGTCTTCAGGTAATATAAGGGATATGATAGGGATGATAAGTCTATACTTTCTTACCTCTCTCTACTTTGCACCGTTTAGGTAGTGTTCTCCGATTTTTTTTGTTAAATTTTTAGGGTCTTGTGCCTGAAAAAGAAAAACAGAACCACTGTAAGCGTCTGTCCGTCTGTCTCAAAGACCATTTGACGTAGAAACTCGACCGTTTTCTTCAGAAATCGCTTGACATATAAACTTGAAATTTGGCATAGTAATCAAACTTATCAACGCACGTAAAATTAAATACCTAACTTTTAATAAAACATATTAACCCGCATACATCTCGAAAGTTAATACTTAAAAATATTTCTATAGAAATTTTATTGGGGACAAATTAAATACTAAATTTTTTTTTAATTCCATGTACGTATAGTATGGGTATTGTTTGAAAGGGTTAGTCATAAGGGTTACAAAAGTATTTTATTCATAAATTTTGGTGGTATATCTTCAGGCATAAATTGAAAAATAGTTGTTCTCCTTATTTCTCGATCTAAAATTATAAAAAAATAAGGTTTTTAGAAGCCTTCGCAAAGTTTGTTGGAAAACTATAGCCATGTCATAGTTTTTGAAGTATGCTTCAATTTTTTTCGTGAAAGAAATAATTGGCAATATATTTACTTTGTGAAAAATTAATATTTATAACCAGTTTAATAGAAATACTATGTTCCCTTAAATATTTATAAGCGCCTAAATAGTTTGAGAACCCTCGTAGTGTGAGTTCTACTCGTGCTTGACAGATTTTTTATTACTGCTCTGTCGCTGTGAATCGTAGCGTGGTGACAATCTTCCTCAACATCTCGAAATAACCACAACATATTATTAACATACACACCTATATACCTTATCATTAACACATATACGATATCTACCTATAGTTTTTAAAGATAGTTGAGCGTTTAGCTGCTCGCCGACCTGACGGTTGACTCGAGATAGCAACGCGTTAACGGATCAACGCGCGTGCGTTAATAATAGAAGCGGGTCGGCGACCGGTCTTGACGGCACGCGCCATCCTTACAAGGCCACGCAGGAAGGACAGGAAGCGTGGTGCTCTTCCTGCCTTTTGACACATTTACATATTGTAGTAGTTCTGTCGTACGTGGCCTAGCGGTGCAAGCTCCTCCGTTGCGCCCATATATACCACATACGGTCAGAACTGTCAGTCGTATTTATTGACAGTTAAACACGTATTTCTGTTTCTCAATAATTGTCAGTCGAGTCGGAACACTAGTTTACTTTACCGCCCGTGCCCTATTGTACGGTCCAGTTCCTGAAGTATCCATACAAAACATGTTTTTAACTAACAGTAAATCCGACTGAGAGTCCTGACCGTGTGTGGTGCGTACGTGCGTTAGTGTGGTGTCACTAAATGTAACTCCTCACTGTGACGGGACTGGTGATGCGAGGAACTCGAATTATATATAATACTAATTTTAAAATTTTGTACCTTTCCAATAATTTTAAAATTTGGTGCCTTTTTGATAATTTTAAAATCTTGTACCTTTCTAATAATTTTACAATATTCTACCTTTCTAATAATTTTAAAATATTGTTTCTTTCTAATAATTTTATAATGTTGTTCCTTTCTAATAATTTTAAAATGTTCTACCTGTCTAATAATTTTAAAATGTTGTTTCTTTCTAATAATTGTATAATGTTGTTCCTTTCTAATAATTTTAAAATTTGGTACCTTTCTAATAATTTTAAAATTTGGTGCCTTTCTAATAATTTCAAAATGTTGTACCTTTCTAATAATTTTAAAATTTTGTACCTTTCCAATAATTTTAAAATTTGGTGCCTTCTAATCATTTTAAAATACATTTTAATAATTTTATAATGTTGTACTTTTCTACTAATTTTAAAATATAATCTGAGTAAATACGTGTTTTTATTAATATCTAATTGTTAGATTCGAAGATATGCGCGTTTAGAACACAGAATAATAACAAAAACTGCTCCTATAGATAATACATAATGAAAATGAGCTACTACATAATAAGTAACATGTAGAGTAATATCAATAGATGAATTTTCTAAAATAACCCCTGTTAATCCACCTACAGTAAATAAAAATACAAATCCTAATCTTCATAATATGGTAGGACTGTAGTTAATTTGTGTAACATATAATGCTGCTAATCAACTTACTAACAACGTAGTTACTGCAAAAATTATAGTAGCAGAAGTAAAATAAGCTAGAGTATCTACATCTATTCCTACTGTAAATACATCATGAGCTCAGACAATAAATCCTAACAAATCAATGGCTAATATTGCATAAATTATTCCTAAAGAGCCAAATGTTTCTTTTTTTTCCTCTTTCTCGACTAATAATATGAGAAATTATTCCAAATCCTGGTAAAATTAAAATATAAACTTCTACCTTACAAACTTCTACCTTACAACCTTACAAACTACCTTCGGCTAATATCGTGGATGATGTTTTACATAAAAATTACTCTGATATTTTGGATACGGGCATATTGTGAGATTCTTCAACATATAGATTAATTTGATTGCGAAGTATGCGATTTTGTCGTATGTGTTTTTATAAAAATAAAAAAAAACTGTTTAAATATTTTTTAATTTGCTTTTTTTTATGATTTATTTTTACCTCAAAAGGGTAAACGGAACCCTTATATGATTTTTTCATAAAGAATTTTATGTAGGAACCACAATATTTGTGTGGTAATTTTAGAGGGAGCAAATTAAATACTCAATTTTTTTAAGTATTAGATATCGTGTGCGATATGGTTTGAAAGAAGTAGTTATAGGGAATTATAGAATATTTTTATCTTAATTTTAACTGGCATAAAGTCAAAGATATGCAACAAATTGTGCATTCCCCCTTATTTTCGATACAACTGAATCAAAAATTATGAAAAAATACGGTTAGTAGAATCATAATAGAAAATTACAGGAAATATATAGCGATTATTTTAGGTCTAATAGTTTTTTGAGAAATTAATATTATTTTCAGGTCTTTGACAGATATATTAGACAATATATTAATACAGCGCAAAATAACAGGTTTTTTAAAATATTGTCAAAAAGAACAAGTTTTTTTAAATAAATGTCAAAAATAACAGGGTTTTTAAACAAATGTCCAAAAAAAAAAAGTTTTTTAAATAAATGTCAGAGTAAAACAAGGGTTAATTTTCTTCTTAATAATCACAGTATATTTTACGATATAGAATATTTATTAATGTAACTGATAAATTACACCTTTTGGAATAAAGACGAAATTAGGCCCACGAATCGATTGTACTTAATGGAACTAGCCGATTTGCTCACTAGGGATCAGTAATGTGAGAACAAGATGTGAGATATCCACGTCCTAATTAAAAGTTTATACGCTCTGTACAGCTGTAATCATTAGCCAGCTATGAAAACAATGTTCACTTTACAAATAATGAAGTTTAAAATAATTATGATTGAAGAGTTGAAACATTTTCAGGAAAGGTGCTGATGTTTAGATTATATTGCCGAGACAGTTCTTGTATATGTAAAGTAACTATACTCGTATAGGTCTTAGGCATAAAAGTCTTAGTTTGAATAGTGACATACCATCACGAAAACACTAGATTACTAATATACGTTAATATATATTTTTTATTTTGTCGCTAAAAAGCTTATTTTGTTGTTATACTTCTTAAAGAAAAAAAAAATTCATTAAACAAACATGTTTTACTGTTTTTTATGTTATTCCAACTTTGTATTGTTTTTTTAAACTTTTATGATTGATTCTATGACTTAGCGTTTTAAGTGGCTACATATATTTAAAAAAACATAGAAATTAAGGGATTAACTTGCAGCATACATGTAATATATCGTTGCATACATGTCAAATGTTGCACTATTATTTTTTTGAGTTTTATTCTTCACGTATATTAAAAATGGATGAAAGAGATAACAATGGAAATCTTTAGTCACTCGTTTTGTTTATCTTTTTTTTTCAAATTAACTTGTCACATTTGACTTCATTCACGTGAATTCTGAACATTTTAATGGCGTCATTAATCATCATGACTCTATAATCCTGAAAGAAAATTTTTTATGCAGTTTCCAGAAAACTTAACAATATTTAATGAAATTTAGCGGGGTCTTTTCTTACACTATTTCTGGATATAATATTTTGGAAATTTGGAAAAAATTATATAATATTACGTAATTATATAATTATATAATAAACGAAAGTTTCGTTTAATTAAATGAATATAAATAATATTTGATCACATTTGTTTTTTTTTAATTTACACTTTATTCATGCCTTGTCTGACGTTCCATTACTACATCTTTATTCTTATAGGAATTCGCGTTGCGACGCAACACTAGTATCATAGCATGTACTGCATTTGTATCATTTATATTTGTGAAAACTGATTTAAACAATTGAAGAATTCTTCTTACAGAAATTATTAAATTATTATCTATTTTTTAATGTATGTTCTAGTGTTACCATATATATTCTCTTATACAGCTCGTTATAAATATTTGCCTTTATGTTATAACTCATGTAACTCCACAAATATTTAGTACAGTTAAATAAGGATTCAATTTCCGAATAACAGGCATAGACTTTTGTTTTGACGGTGCCAAAATAGTCTGAAAATCTTCCTAAAATATCGTGCTTGCTAGTCAAGATATCAAGGGTCAAAAGTCATGAAAATCGTTTTTTTTTTTGCAAATATCTCTCTTACCTCGCAAGTCGTAGAAATCTTAACAAAAATTGTAGAGCATAAAATTCTGTATAAGTTTGGTTAAATGCACTTTTTTTTGTATGATTTACCATATTTGAGATACCCGAAAATGAGAAGCGTAAATCCGTTTATCGGATAACGCTATGTAAGCTATAGAGCCAATAGAATATTTGATGTCGATATTTTTTGGAAAATATTTTAAAACTGTAAAAAAGCCGTGTGATGAAAAAAAATAATGCATATGACAAACGATTAATCGAAACTTCTAAATAGGAAAGTGTAAATTTTTTTATTTATTGAATTGAAAAAGTTATTATGAATTTAGTTTCTACACAAAAAAAATGAGAAAATTATAATATGCAATATATGACTTAAATGCGATATTTAACGAGATACTAAAAATACTTAATAAACACCCTTATAATGAATGCTAAATAACTGAGGTCATAAGCCAGTTGTGTACAAAAGTATGGGACGTTTTTGCGCGAATCGTTGTTTGTTAGTTTTTAAGTCGTTATAACTTTGTAATGCAAAGTCCTAGGTGCAATATATTTATTTTAACTGTTTTTAATGTCATTACTTATTCTATATCTTATAGTCAAATGTCCTATTGTATGTATGGACATGCGAGGTGTATATAGGACGATGTATTTGCAAAAAACGGATTTATTGATTACATTGGACCACTTGATAACTTCTCTAATGAATACGATATCTTTGAATATTTTCACCCCACCTTTAGACCGTCAAAATAATGGTTTATGCAAATGTTTAGCTTTATTTCTTCCATTCATTCAACTGTACTTTATGTTAAATTTAAAAATAAAATTAAAGTATATGTTTAATTGTCATCTGATGTGTAGGTATCTCGAGAGACTGACGACTTGTCCGAAACCTACCGGGATTCCCCAGCGTTGGACTTTGAACACCGGACGGTAAAATTTAAAGGCTTGCTGCGACGCGATTTAAAACACCAGCCAGTATTCAGTGTAGGGAAATTTAATAACCGCGACAGCACACGTTTAAATGTCAACCTCCCCCACCCCACCACTTACGTCACGACATTTCCCTGCTAGCCCACGTTTTCTTTTTTTCTAACACGGCGCGTTCTTAGTCTCTTGGGACACATTCGGAATATGGCCAGCCAGCCTTTTTCCTGTTTTTTTTTGTTAACCTTGTGTGCATACTTGTTCTTAGCTTCGTTTCGTTATTGGAGTTTTCATAATTTTTTTCTTAAATGTCAGGGCGGCGTTTTTAGGTCGCGACTTTGTAAGCTTTGTGGATGTTTGTTTGTCTCGAAGCAAACTACATGCGATCTGCTTCTTGGGTTCCGTAAATATACTGCCAAGGACCCATTGTATTTACTAGTGTGTCTGTCGCAGCTTACTAGCCTCTAATTATGTCTATTATAACCATAATTGTTGTAACAATTATGTAACATTATTATTCATTGTTTTTTTTTAATTGAAAATTTTGTATATAAGTTATTTTCTTCGACATGTTCTCAACAAATTTACAAATGTTTCAAAATAATATACAATTCTGAATAAACAATTGAATATCAAATCATAATATCGTTAATTAAATTAAAAAAGAAATAAAACAATGCCGCTACTCTCTACACGATGGCGCTACATTGATTTAAATCGGGAAATGACCGTTTACTTCACGGTTTAATAAGTAAACGCTTAAATATATATATATATATATATATATATATATATATATATATATATATATATATATATATATATATATATATATTTATTTATATATATATATTTTTAATGGTGCATACCAGTTTAGAGTTTCGTACCTGAAGGGGCGGTATCCAATTGCTGGGTCAAAGTCGTCTGTACGTCGGTTTGACCATCCATTCGTCTGTCTGTCATAGGTTTCTAAATGCAATACTATAAGGACTTGAAATTTTTATACACATCACTACATTATATTTAAATATATCACTACATTTACAATAGCTTAATAAAAACACTATGTACTTTTAAATCTTCAAACTTTTATATACACCAATGGGTGTATATAAAAAGTTTGAACATGGAAATTTGTATATGGAAACTTTTTAGTGCTAATGCTGCTCGTACTGAATAGGTTTATTCGTGTTGTTTATGTAGTTTATAAAGAGAAAAAAATTAAAATACATGATTATTTTCCCCTTCTCAAAGCTTTTCAAGTTTCATAATGAAAATCGATATTCATTTTTTCGTAGTGATTTTTTAATTTTCACATCAAAATTAGTGAAAACAGTTTATTATTTATTGTAGTTTATTTATAACAGCGAATGTTTGCGTAAGCACAAATTATGATTCTATTGATAAAATAATCGTTTATTCTTCGACAACTTCGCCATTAATTACGTAATTCGCAAACGTATTTATATGCGTCTCTTAATATGACTTAATATGACACCCGCATTAATAAAGTATTCGAAATACAACTGGAGGTTTAAACAAAAGCAGATATTTCGCAGTGTTGCACGTACCGCTTCGAAGACACCGATTCGACTCTCGGAATTTCCACCTCCTACGTCGGCTCGTTGAACCTATGGATCGAACCCATCCATAGAAGATGACAACATCGCAATATGTCAATGAGGAGATATGTCCACGTCGTTGATCGCTTCTTATTTATAGAAACAAAAATTCTTTTAGCGTGACAAATATGAATCTAAATTCAAATCATCATGAATGCAACCTCACAATTATTATTTGATTACTAAAGTTATTAAGTAACACCAAACGCTGTCAGCACTCGAACAGATGTCCGCATGGAAATGCATGCTAATGTTGGCTTCCTTTTTAAAGTTCCGTACCTCAAAAGGAAAAACGGAATCTTTATAAGATTATTCACGTGTGTGCCAGTCTGTCGCAACCGTTTTTCTCAGAAACAACTAGGCGTAAAAACTTTAAATTTGGCTTAGAAATAAAACATATTAACCCGCGCATATCTCAATATAATAGCGTATTCTCAAAAACATTTATATGGAAATTTACTTTTCGGAAATATACTCAAAAATATGACCCCAACCGTATTTTCGAAAGTATTTAACTTGAAATTATGAATAATGTAGAGTTTTTAGAAACCTACGTAAAGGTTGTAAGAAAACTATAACTATGGTTCTTGCTGTCATAATTTTTTAAACATGCACCATATATTTACGCCTGTGAAAGATGTAGTAGGCAATACGTTGAGGAAAATTAATATTTGTAAATAGTTTAATAGCCCTTACAAACATTTAAGGGTACAAAGAAGATGCTTTGAACCCTCATATGTTTATAAGAATTTAAATGTGTGCTTGACCCCCGTAATGCGAGTTCTAATTGTACTTGGCAGTGTTTTTACCCACGACACAACGGATGAGGTATATGCGTTTAGGATGAGAGGTTGTTTGTGTGTGCAATTCAATGTTCCAATTTATCTCCAAAACTGTTTGACCGATTTAGATACGGTTTTCTGTAAAATGTTTGTGATTCATTGGCAATGGTTCTTAGGTACTGTTACGGTGATTACTCACCAGGGGGCCGCAGGGCCGCAATAAACATTTTGTTGCAAACGAATGTTCCCAGTTATCTCCCAAACGGTTTGACGGATTTAGATATGGTTTTCTGCAAAATGGGACTTGGGACTAATCGGCGATGTTTCTTAGATATGTGTTATGGTGTTAGCTTGCCAGGGGGCGTTGCAACATTTTGTTGCAAACGAATGCTCACATTTTTCTCCAAAACCGTTTGACTGATTTAGATAAGGTTTTCGGTAAAAAGTTTGTGATTTAACGACGAAGGCTATTAGTAGGTGTTATGTTTTCAATATATTTGGCGTTAATTTCGTAGAAATTCATTATTGACAATTAAATGAAACTACGTGAAGTAGAATTATTTCTAATTTCCTTAAGTTGTTTACCACGACCTAGGTTATCACACTCGGAATCTTTGCTAATAGCCCACCTGAAGATGTTGTAATACAACGAAACCTAGGTCGTGGTAAAGAACTTAAAGAAAGTAAAAATAATACTACATCACGTATTTTCATTTAATTGTCAAGGTATTATGTAGTTAACTCGTTAGGGGCACTGCAATAAACATTTTTGTTTGATCTAGATTAACTACTTTATGGCCTTTCTTCGGCTTCGTCGATGTGTGATCTACGTAACATGTTTCTCAAGCTACATTGCTTAGCAGGTCACATTTCTGTGTTAAATTTTGGTTTTTTGATTATTCTAGCTTTGTTTTTCTACCTTATATTGTTTTCTGTATTTGGTTGTTTATTGGACTTTACTTAGTTCGATAAATTAGTTTAGTTTCAAAAATCGATATTTGTTTTGAGAAACCGGTACGACGAGAAAATATGCAAAAACAATACCAACTCATAACATGTAGCTTTTTCGTATTTGTGTTTTTTTTGTATTAAACCTGTTGTGTTCCTTTGGTCTCTATCTGTTATGTGTAGGAAAGCATTCTTTAAAAAAAATTGTTACTTTTCCACCATACCTGTGGTTACCTTATCGAATGTAGTCCGAAACACGCTATATTTTAGCTACCGTTTTAGATACGATTTTCGGTAAAAAGTTTGTGATTTAATGGCAAAGGTTATTGGGTGTTATGTTGTTGACTCGTCAGGGTGCGCTGCAATAAACATTTTTGATTGATCTAAATTCACTACTTTGTGGCCTTTCTTCGATTTGACGATGGGTGATCCACGTAACGTGTTTCTCAAGCGCTCTGATTCTTCCATGCTATGTTACTGTGTGGATTATAGTGATAGTTTTCTTTGGTTTATATCAATTATTATTACAACGTTTAAAGCTCGTTTTCTACTAAGAGCCACTTTAGCTAATGTTCTTTTAGAAGCATAGTTATTAAGACAAATAATAAGAAATATATTAAAACATTGATTAAGCCCACGACGGATGTAGTCATTGTAATTAAAAAACGATAGGTAATTATATTAAAGATACGTTTATCTTTGTTCCCGTAAAATACGACTATAAATTATTTCTTTGTGCTGCTAATTTCGTAGTGTATACTAACGCATATGCAAAACATATAATGAGCCATTTCAGTAACACACGATGATGAGACCAGTGTGCCCCGTCGAAATCGAAATACTTTCACTGTCAACATAAGCGACGTCATCGGCGCGTTATGTATTCTCATTTGCAGCATCCTATTATGACTGCCAGTTTGATTGCACTGCTCATCTGGCACTAGATGCTGCATTATTTATCTGTTATTTTGTCGTATATAAACTTTCACCTGCGATTATGGAAAAAATTGACTTCTGTTTTTGAAGTTATACAGGAAATTTTATAATAAAGAAAAAGTTTAAAAATGTACAATGGCAGAAGTTTATGGTAAGTTAAAGCCTAAAGTGTATTTTTTTAATCGATATGCATTATATTTCAATATGACTTTAGAACGAATGCAATTTTTGCAGGTTTTTTGAGGATGTCATACTTCGTTACAATATTTTCAATTAATGGCTATTAAATGCCAATAATAGATGAAAATTATAGGTTTAAACAAATGATTATAGATTGATTAAGTACATTTAATTACACGTTGTATTTTCGCTTTTATTTAGACATGTTTCGAGTGCTTAGTAGAAAATACACCTTTTCGTAAAAGTGTCAGTTTTTCTGTTTACGTAGACGTTAAACAATATTTTATTGAAAAAAAAATTACTGACGTCTGCATTTAAAGGTTATATAATTGTTTTAATCTATATGTAATTGTTTAAAAATTAAAAAAAACATGTCCGCTTATCATAAAAATAAGCAGAATAGTCTCTGAGTTCTCCTAAAAAAATAACGAACTTATGCGAGTAAACCCTAATGAATTATAGAAATATAAAAACAAGTTTTAAGAAGCGAGTGTCACGTCTAGTGTCAGTTAAGATCATTCGGCAACCGGTTAACTGACTTCCGTATAAATATTTACTAGATTAGAAGTGACGTAACAAATTTAAATATAGTAATATACAAGAACCATTAAATTCTTGCGAAATTACTATAGATCGCGAAATAGAATCTTGTGCCTTTTTTTCTGGTATATATTTTATATTTATTATGGTGATATGTACGGTCGTAATCATAGATTGTGAAATCAACTCATATGCGAGCTTACAAACACCCCACTAGCGTATGCGTTTAACAATCGTTTCAAGAAAATTTATATTTTCCTAATTCTACCCCAATATTTCACAATTTTGCGGTTAATGGTTTTGCCTACTGAAAGTTAACGCAAAAATATTTCACAATGAAATGAAACTACGTGATGTAGTATTATTTCTACTTTCTTGAATTTCTTTACCTCGACTTAGGTTTCATTGTATTACATCTTTAGTTGGGGCTATTAGCAAAAAATCGTTACGAACGAAACGTTTAAAATGTAACGTACATATACTCGTACTTAGAACGAGAACTTTAAAGTCTATGGTTTTGTAAGTATTATATTTTGTATATGTAATTCATATATTTGGATCTTACACTGAAGTATATGATTTTTGACGTCATATTTATATATTGTGTCATTAGCAATTTTCACGTTTAAAACTATTACAAATATTAATTTTTCACAAATTATATTATATACTATATCTTTAACAAGCGTAAAAACAAACTGATTATAAAAATGTATAATTCCACATAGAATTGGAAATCATTGACTAGGTTTTTTCCCCTTCCTTGTGCTATGGGATTCCCATTATGCTGACTATATATAGACGATAAGTAAGACTATTATGTGAATGAAAAAAATACGCTTTAAAAGGCTATTAGCTGCGTGAACAAAAAAAAATTTAATATGCAGCTGAAGCTAACGTATAGAGGGCAAACGGTGGTATCCACTGATCAGACAAAATTTAACCGTTTCAGTGCCACGGTTTTTTACTCATATATACTTAAAAATGCCAAAGAAATATTTTGTTTTTGATGTCATTTACCTTTGTCTCGAAAAAAAACTGTATCTCTTCCAAAAATTATCCAATTTTAATAATTTTTTCGGTGTTTTCTTAATAAAAACTTGTACAAGGATAATAAAATACAAAGAAAATTATGGAAATATATATTGTGAACAAAAATTATAACAAAAACTGAAATCGAGGTCACATCGTATTTTCGCAGTCCGGTACGTCCTCCGTATCAGCAAAATAATTGTTATCTTCACTATTATCACTGTCACTCAAAATTTGCTTTACGCTAAATTTTGAGCGCACCACAATGTCACTTCCACTATCACTTTCTTCACAACTTGAAAAACGATCATTTTCACTCGAATTATTTTCGTATTCCGCCATTCTGGGTTAATTTTTTTTTTCCTGGAACCTTTTTATATTGTTATTACTAATAATATTATAATTTGAACTTTATGTAACACGTAGAAAGATATAAAATTAGCGATGCGTGCGAGCGACCTCCCCTGCCGCGCGCTAAACAGCAACTGATTTCGCGAGCGCCTTCGCGCTCGTTGCAAATTTAGTTAAAACGCGCACGAGCGCGATGGCGCTTGTCGGCACTCTAAAGGTTAATAAACGCACGGTGCGCTAATCAAATTATTTTTAATATTAACATTCCATAAATAATAAGCGTAAACATTCATATTCTTTGACTTACATATTTGTATATTACTTTATTGTTAAATAGACATTAAGAATAGAAAAAAGTTATTATATTAGGGGACAATTTAATAAATTTCTCAACTCATCTAATCCCCATAAGAGCTTCCTTTGTAGCACTGGCGATTTCTTCTTTATATCAATTACCATCATTTTTTTTAATTGTTTGTCGATACTTACAACGCTATATTTTTTAAATTATAGCGATGTAAGGCTGTAGGTATCAGCATACAATATTATTTCAACTTGAAATCGCCAGCCGTTTCTGAGAAAAAGGGTTTTGACAGTCAAACGGACGGACAACTAACGCTCGTATGCCGCACACACGGTCAGGACTCTCAGTCGGATTTAATGAATGTTAAAAACATATTTTGTCTGGATAATTTACCGATTGGACCGTGCAATAGGGCACGGTCGGTAAAGTAGACTATTGTTCCGACTCGACTGACAGTTAATGAGAAACAGAAATACGTTTTTAACTGTCAGTAAGTCCGACTGACAGTCTTGACCATGTGTAGTGCATATGGGCGTAAGTGATCCTGCAAGTGTTCCGTTTCATCACTTTCAGGGACGGAACCTTACTAAATAAAAAGGCAAAATTTGTATCAAAATCGATCCAGTAATTCTTGATACTAGGACCTTCAAAAAGTCAAAAAGGAAATTACATTTTTTTTATATCGCTCAATGTATTTATATCAAAGGCCTCGGACCTTATCGAGTTCCAACGGGCGTCCTAACTACACTCCGGTACATGTGTGTGAATCATACAATATAGATTTTCGATTAGTGTTGCTAAGCTTAATACGGCCATTAATCGACATGCCATTTGTGCATTATCGATAAGTATAATATAATTTAATATAGCTATCTACATATCGATGTATATAACGAGCACACCTTTGATCCTTTTAATACGTTCATATGTTAAATAAAATGGTTGCTTATACTGTGTTAATCTACCCGCGTAGATAAGAAAATTAAAAATATTAAAAGTGACTTACTTATCTCTACAAGTGTATATTATTAAGAAAATGTTTTCTTTAGGTTTTAAGCCATATCCCTGTGCATAAAATAATTCCAAAGTAGCTTTCCTTAGGATTTTAATTATTTTACTCGTGAAAATAATGTTTAAAATTTTCTTTAAAAACTGGAAAGCCCAAAACGTTTTTTTTTCAGAATTTTCATGTATTTGACTGTTTTGTTTACTAATGACTGTATCAGATTGTAACAGACGAATACCAAATAGAATTTAATCGAGTGAGTGAATTGAATCATTTATATCTTAAAATTAAGGTACAAATGTAAAATGTAACGTACATATTTGTTATCAAATATAAGTAAAGAGCGAAAGACGCGTGGTGTAAAGTTCCCTATTTGTTTCAAATTCCTTGATATTGTTTACGCAATTTAACGTAAATAATTTTTAATAGGAAATTTCTAGTCTTTTTTTAGATTTTTCAAACCTATAAATGAATATTTTCATACTTATGGTAACTATGGTAATTGAACTTCAATTTTATTTTGAAAAACCTAATCGCTGAGCCCATTCATGAATTTTCTATTTATAGATATATTTCGAGAATTTCTTTAAAGGCAGTGACGCTATGCGCACAAAAAGTGAATAATGATGAATCAGCGGAGTCAGAGGAATTAACTCTGTCAAGAAATATGCTAAGAAGAATACACTTGTAAATGTAAAATAAAAGGGTAAATCCAAAAAGTCTACATTAATTTTTTTTAAATTACTATCACGTAAGCTGTTGAAGAGAATATTTTGGAGATTTTGTAAAAACGTTTCGCACAGGCTGTTGGTTAATTGATATAACAAGACTTTTTTTCGATTACCTCCCGAAAATATAGGATGAAAATAATCTATGACATTTTTTGGTTTAAGCCTGTATTACTGAGATAGAATTCATCTTCTAAACTTTGTTAACTCATAATTATGTTCAAAGGTTTTATTATCAAAAAACGGAACCTCCACCAAAAAAAAATTAAGAAAGGCGAAATTGCGAAATAATACTCGCACCGCTCAATACACATATCCGAATAAGTGGTTCACCACATCGTCTCGCTTTTACATATCGCGGGACGCCCGATGTGCGTGCACTACAAAACGCTTAACCCTTTGCGTTAATGTCGAAATGGTACATCACAGATAAACAGATAAGATATGAGAGCAAATTACTAATTATTATCCTCTTATTTTATATCAGAAACCCATAGAAGCCTGCTTGCTATTCCATTTAATAACACCTATATACTGGATAGATATGATCCCTAAGGTGTTTTACCCACGTATATACATATAATTATCGATTTATTTAGGGAATTATATTCAAATTTTAATTTGAGTTGGACAGAATCTAGCGAAGATCTCTCTAAGCGCTTCAGATAGTTAATAACTCATTATTTTTATAGAAAATAAATGTCTTCTTTTGAGATTTAAGAGTCAATTTCAATAAGAATCTCGCTCTAAGCGTTTCGAGATTCTAACAAGCCATAGTTTTTACGCATGTAAAACAAGTTATGTATATTTATACATAAATCGATCCATATTTATCAAATTAAAAAGAATTATTGTGTATTTAATTAAGTTAATTAAGAAATAGCGAAATTCTGCGGATTGAACTAAAGCACTACGTTATAATTTTTTTTTTTTAAAATAATTAAAATATCTGTGAAATGTTTGTAAACATTGAAGAAATTCTCCACATATTCGTTTAACGGTAAATATCGTCTTGCTAGACCATGACTGGTTATCAACAAACGAAGTAATGAAACAAAACACACCCTTAAATAAGTTCATAATATGCCTATAAATAGATAACGGGATACATTGTGGATAAGGAGACCGATAAAAGATGAAAGAAAAGAAAGTTGGAAGGCCAAGTATATGAACGAATCTTGTAAAAAATAGGGTAAATAACGCTCCCATATTGCCCGAGGGCTTAACAAAGCCTCCACCCCGTGCCGGATATGTATAGCGTCCAACTTTTGAAAACTAATGACGCAAAAAGTTTCCTGATGCGGAGTATGAAAATCTTTTCAGTAAAATAAGATAGGACATGATATAATGAACGAAGTACGAGAAATATCTCATGAATGGCTTAAAATTTTTTATAAAATACATAGTTATATTATATCTTTCGCAATTTTATCCATTGGCTCTAAGGCATAAGTGTAAAGAAGCATAGCAGTTCCATTTCTTAAACCCATAAACACACTTGCAATAAATTTGTAAAATAGCAAAAAAATTTAAAAAAAAAAAAAAAATATATATATATATATATATATATATATATATATAAATGTGAGACCTTAAGATGTAAATGAGATGAGACTGAGTAATCTTCTGTACGAAATGCTTAAAAATAAAATGACGTTACCGAATAGGACTTCTGCGCACTAGTCGACTTCAATACCCGTCGTACTTCGTCGACTTTATAGTTACGAAAATTAAATAACTAAAATCATATATATATATATATATATATATATATATATATATATATATGTATATGTATATGTATATATATATATATATATATATATATATATATATATTAAATTATGAATTACGTATTTTTCTAATGCTTCCAAAGATATTAGATACTAGATACTATAAAGAACATATTAGATACTATAAAGAAAATTTTATATTGTTGAAATTGCAAAGGAGGGATTTAGAATTGGTTAACTACCGATATTCGTATCTCATAATAACTTTAAATATTATAAAACTTAATAAGAAACCTATAAAAGCGACACTTACCTCAATTACTCACCCGCCCATATCAATTGTGATATATAGTTAGGTGCAGTTCATTGGTAGATACATTTGAAATGAGACAGCTTAAATCGTAATTAATGAACAATGTTGAATATATTTGGCGTTAATTTTGTAGAAATTCATTATTCACAATTAAATGAAACTACGTGATGTAGTATTATTTCTACTTTTTTTAAGTTCTTTACCACGACCGAGGTTTCGTTGTATTACAACATCTTCAGGTGGGATATTAGCAAAGATAGTATCTTTGCTAATAGCCCACCTGACGATATTGTAATACAACGAAACCTAAGTCGTGGTAAAGCAATTAAAAAAGTGGAAATAATGCTACATCACGTAGTTTCATTTAATTTTGAATAATGAACAATAAATAAAATGTTTAGAAATTTAACAATATCTATAAAATTATTATATAACTTATTATATATATCTTATTATATAAGTTATGATATATATCTTATTATATAACTTTCAAAGTATTCACTACAATTTCCAATTTGACTAGTCAGCGGTTTCAGCGGGTTTTAGGCCGAATACAAAAATCTCATCTCACTAGGGTAGTTTTATCATTCCTAAATTTACTAGTTTTAGTCATACGTTATGAAAATATAAGTTACTGTAAAAAGTAAGCTATATAGTTATTGACTTTTAAATTTAAGGGTAAGGATAGAATGGGTATACTTTCCTGTCTCATTCACTCTCGTAAAATTACAATAAGCCTTATCATAAATAACATAAACATTTAGTATTGCTGTCCTTGTCTAAACATTATATTTGAACCTTAATAACTCGGTCGATTTTTAAGATTTGTCATAAATTTTTTTCACTCTTTCTTAACTTGTACCTTAAAATTATAATTTATGAAATAAAAAAAACTTTTATATAAAGCAAAAAGGTACTAGGATTTTCTCTATGTAGTTATCAACTTGTTTCCAAGTCACCAATAATAAATGCTAAAAAAAATTAAAAGTTCCTAAACCATGAAGACCATTTCATAGCTATTGGAACCAGACCTTTACGTGATCTAAGTTACGAAATTAGAGCAACTGATAATCAAACAGCGATAGAGATTGTCCAATTAATTGCCTAAAAATATATGATTTCAAATCGCACGTAAATACGTTTGTGCCTGGAAAGATCATAATTTTGCATTTTTTCTTCAAAAATATACATATTTAATTGATATGGTCGACAAAGATAATTTGCTGTGACAGATGGACAAACAGGCGAACGATGAAAATTGTTTCAAGGCTTTCGAATTGTAGACTTAGGGTAAAACTATTGATAAATGTATCTTAAGCCATTTAAACCTTCAGCAATCCTGTGTCTGCTACCAGAACTCGAACAGAAGAAAAGATCTTTATGTGGCAACACACTTAAAGCCAAGTTAATGAACATCATAGAAATACAAACAAAATCTTTTGCTCTCTGTAGCTCGAAAAGGATTTTTCGTACTACATATGCCAATGTTTTCACTATTCCTCGTAAACATTTTTCAATATTTCTTACCTTATATCTTAAAGCTATAATTTATGAAATAAAAAAATATCTAATGGCCTTCCTGTATAAATACTCTCTTATTTCATTGAAGCGCACCATAATCGTACTAAATGAGTACAACTTAAGTTATAAATGAACAAATAGACTGACGTAATTTTTATAAACGTCGAGATTACATAGTAAAATTGTATAAACATAATTGTATAAACCCATGTCTCCTTTTTCTGAATGAATACCTTCCCATATTGAACTATTTGGAAATAATCTTGTGTGAATATCTTAAATATCTAAAAATAAACGTGAATTTTTACTGCACTTCTAAAAAAATTATTTAATAATCGGTTTAAATAAAACGACAGTAGTTTCCGAAGTTTACTCGAGGTAAACATGTACAACACAATTTAATGTTGACGTAAACTGTTTACTGTACAACTTATGTATAAATAATCGTGCGGTTAACAGTGGAGGACGGTCATATTTATCGTCGGTTATAAACGTCGGCGTAAGCTCTGGGAACTTCCGTCCCGCTCCAGTGATTAGCACCAGCGTGACGCATATATATATATAATTAATTAATTGGTATGAGCATTATTCATAGTGCGGTGTTTCATTAAAACTTAATAATTTTTTAATTTTTTTTTTACATTCTGCGCTTGTGTTAGTCTGCGCTTTTTATATAAATAATATGTAGGTATAATTTTTATGTATCCCATACGAGCAACGAAAGTGTGAGTTCATTAACTTCGCGTAATGAGTATCCTGTACGTAAATATGCAATTATAGAAATTTCTCATTACTGAAGTTGCGTAGTGTTCATATTTCACGAGGAAATTTATATATGCATTCGCAAAATAGGTATGTAACATAGTGCGTTATGTGCACGCAACATCTCTAGATTTACAACGTGTTACAAGTGCGTTACGTGCACGCAACATCTCTGGATAAACCGTGTTGTATTAACATTGTAATAAAGTGATAAATTATTATTTAAATTTTTTTAAGCATTTTAATAAGATAAATTTATGTCAGTCTTATTCACTATAGTTTATACTCTAATTGTAATCCATCTAAGTAATTAAAATATATATGTAATTATGTTGATTTGAATAAATAAATTGTTTATAACAAATATATGCTGAATTTTGGAAGGTTGCCAATTTTTTTCAATGTTGACGTCATGATATATTGGCTACAATTTTATTCAGATTTTTTCCTTATATTTTAGCAGATAAGAAGGCGGATAACTAGTTTTTATTATCATTTATTTTAAACTATGATTGTTAAATTTACTATTTTAGTTATTAATGAGTTCTTTATAAACGAATTCTAGATAACACGACTCGGTATGTCATGCGCCGCGATAATGTAATTACATTTTTGGCGACTCAATCAACAACCTTCCCCGCCTCTCTTCCTTAAACACTTTTGAAAATAAAATATTGTAATTTGATTCCCTGAAACAGTTTTGGGTTGCTGTACTAGTTTTTGTTAACTCTATTATAATGTCGAATTTCAGGTTTCTGCACTACGCCGTTTAGATTTTAGAAGGCTATGACAGAAAGTCCAATGGACCGAGCATAAATGTTAGACCTTAAAATGTAAATAAGATGAGAGTGAGAACAAATCAAACTGTAATCTTCGGTACGAAATGCTTAAAAAGTATATACAAGGTTTCCATCCATCTTCATAATACGGTTAAAACATCAATCATCATACGTTAAAACAAACTAAATCCAAATTATCACCAAATTTGTATACGACGATGAAGAGAATTAAATTATATTCGCCGCTGTATGTGTCAACTTTAGGGTTAAAATTGAAAACTCATTTACCACAGTTTTCACCCCAAGAAGAGGGAGGGTATTTATACAAAAGGGCCTGCGGGGCCTAACACTCCCCACTCACTGACGGTATACCTTCCTATAATATACTCGTTTAATTGAGGTATAAAAACTTCATGGTTTCTGTTCAAATACTTAGTATTTTTTGTTATGTAACTTTTGTACTTGTAATCGAGTCAGAGGTTATACTTTACTTATCCTTATAATATCAGCTCAAATTATTTATTTTACATCGATCTGTTTGATATCGAAATCCTAATAAAAGAGTTTTATAGGAGACCGGGCTTACGTGAATTTAATTATAAATAAATACTCTTTTTGTTATGTAACTTTTGTACTTGTAATCGAGTCAGAGGTTATAGTATACTTATCCTTATAAAATCTGTTCAAATTATTATTTTCCCGTTGATCTGCTTGATATCGAATTCCCAATAAAAGAGTCTTATAGAAGACCGGGCTAACGTGAACTTAATTAAAAATACATACTCTTTTTCTTAGGTAACTTTTGTACTTGTAATCGAGTCAGAGATTATAGTATACTTATCCTTATAATATCTGCTCAAATTATTTATTTTACATCGATCTGTTTGATATCGAATTCCCAATAAAAGAGTCTTATTTGCGACCGTCAACTTAAATATAAATAAATACTCTTTTTATTATGTAACTTTTATACTTGTAATAGAGTCAGAGGTTATACTTTATTTATCCTTATAATATCTGCTCAAATTATTTATTTTAACTCTAATGTTTAACCTTATCTCTGTGAAGCAGAGTTTCATATAATAGTAGTGGCCTACAGGAAATGTAAGAAATAAACAAACGTTAGTTTCAAGTAAGTGTAAGAAAGGTAACTGAATTAGATGTTTTTGTGCCTATGGTTTGTAAGGCTAGAAAGTAAAATGGCTATTTATTTTTGGATATATATATATATAAACATTGCGTCTAATTTCACTAATTTCAACTTATCCAAAAATACTTTTTGTTTAGTTCTATCTTAATTTGTCTAAAATTATGCTTTTATATGAAGCAAAAAGGTACTAGGTTTTTCGCTAAGCAGTTATCAACTTGTTTCCACGTAAATTAATAATAAATATAAGAAACAAATAATAGTTTACCTAAACCATGAAGACCGTGTCATAGCTACCTGACCCAGACCTTTACGTGATCTAAGTTACGAAATTAAAGCAACTGATAATCAAACAGCGATAGACATTGTTCTGATTAATTGCCTAAAAACATATTTTTTTTTAAATCTCACGTAAATATTACACGTTTGTATCTGGAAAGATCAGAATTTTGCATTTTTTCTTCAATGTAACTTGTATGGTTATCATCTTCAAAATTATACATTTCTAACTTATATAGTAGTAATTTGCTGTGACAGATGGACAAACAGGCGAACGATGAAATTTGTTTCAAGACTTTCGAATTATAGAATTAGGGTAAAACTATTGATAAGTATATCTTAAGCCATTTAAACCTTCAGCAATCCTGTGTCTGCTACCAGAACTCGAACAAAAGAAAAGATCTTTATGTGGCAACACACTTAAAGCCAAGTTAATGAACATCATAATACAAACAAAATCTTTTGCTCTCTGTAGCTCGAAAAGGATTTTTCGTACTACATATGCCAATGTTTATAATTATATTCAATCGAAAGTTTATTCCCACGCACTTGCCACACTACAGCGAGGCAATGCAGGTCTCTAGGACGCCCTGGTTGCGTCACAATACCATTAAGAAACTGATACATGAGAAATTCATCTAGGTATTGTTAGCGGCAATTATTAGGAGATCATTCTCTGCTATGATGTATACTGTTCATGTGTTTGAACTATTTTATCATTTTCGATGTTTCTGATATTCGCATATTTTTTTCATCACTTCGTGGTCTTCAATGTTTGTTGATTAACACTTGGTCCTTTGGAATTGGGACACGGTTCCAGTATAGCCTGCAAGGAGCTATGATTTAAAAAGCAAGGATGAAAGTTGTAACAAAGCTTATCATAGAGTGTGTGTCAACCCATGCATGTGGTGGGGCGAATTTTTAAAGTTATACTTCTTTAGGCATTGTGATGAAAAAAGTAATGAAAGTGAAATTTTGCGATGCGCGCGCACGATGCAACAAAAATCGACAGGATGAAATTGCTCACAAAACGTATATCTCGTACATGCATGTAGTGATTATATTCATGATATTTATTTATATACAACACTTATTTTATGTTCATACAAATCGAAAATTAATGGTGATTCATGTAATAATAAACATTTATTTATGTGAATATTCGTGATAGAAATAGTACTTGTAAGCTTTTTAAAATATATTTCAAGTGTATTTATCTAAGTGAGGTTAAGTTTCGGTTTTTATTGGCATTATAAATTATTTTAAAATTTAATTATTCCATCGGATTTCGATTTTACCAACCGTATTTATAATCACGATTTTTTTTTATTTCCATTGATTATTTGCATGCTAAATAAAATTATTCTTCTATTATGCCAAAGATGTGTAACTTTTAACACGCGTACATAAAAGTACACGCACAATTTTTTGGCTTTTTGTTTTTCTGTTGGGGTTAAAGCTGATCGAAGTACAAAGATACAATTAATGCAGTGGACTAATTGGTATAACTAAATTGCCTTTGGATTCCTCTCAAAAGTAGAAGACAAAAATAATCTCAATCTTTTTTTTTTTTTCAAAAAAATATTTTTTAATTTCAACATTTTCTCAATCATAATTACATAACCTTTCATTAACATATAAACCTTCGTTTAAAAAGAAGTTAAAGAAAAATATGAATTACCAGTATTTTATCACACAAAAACAATTTTCATACACACACTTTTCAAGGTCGAAAATGGTGTTAGATACGTCGCGTAGTATATTATTTTGACGAAATCGCGCGAGGCTCATTGCGCATGAACTGAAGAACATTTTTTTATTATAATTGCCTTATTTTGTACTGAAAGATCATATGCGCATTATACCGATTAAGGGTTAAACGGAACAAAACGGGTTCTCTAACCCTGTAACATATCAGTCGGATGATGACGCTAGGTATTTTGGTCTATCACATCATTTAATTTAAAAAAAAGATGTGCAGAAATTTATTTAGTATTACAAAGTTTTAAATAACCTCACTACTATCCTATGCTACCACAATATTAGTCAGACGTCTTCATCGCTTCACCGAAATCGGGTCAATGGTTGATAACGCAAATGTAAACACACATAAAAGATATAAACAAACTACCTTGATACACTTAGTTTATGATATTTTATTGACAATATTCAAGTACTGTTGAAGTATTGTCATATGGACGCCGCAACCTCATCCTGACCCGAGCTGATAAAGGCCCGGCTGTCCACCACTTATTGGCCTGATAAGGCCCAGTAAGCATAGCGTCAGTGTTCCTGCAGTTCTGGTGTCCTCACCACTCGTATCCCGCTGCATATCAAAGCTTAGCTTATTGTGGTGGTGTGTGTCAGTACGTTTGCTCCGATTTTGTATCGCGCGTGGTCTGAAAACGAGGTCGTGATTATTATTTGTGGTTGCTGAGGTATTTTGGTTATTTCCTTCTTTAATTTTTTTTATTTATGTTTTGGAGCACGTGTATATATATGCCTTGATTTTTTAATTTCAAGAGATGTCAGTGGAACAACGTCGGTTGATAACTGTTGTTGTACGTACATTTTTTAAATTAATTAGTAAGCTGTAACCTTCAAAATTTATCAGCGGAAATCATCGAAATTGAAATGACATAATAATAGTTTTTTTTCTTTCGTTTTATTTGTTTCTAATATTATGACTTTATTCATGTTTTGTTTACGATGAAAAATGCAAACAATTATAAACTTAATAAAGAGAACATTTCACACAGATGTGACCAATGATATACTGGATTTACACGTTATACCTATAAAAAACGAACAAAAAAGTTGGTCCTAAGTAGAGCCTTGTGCAAACTATGATGAGATAGATAGTCAAAGAAAGTACTTAACGTAAGAGTATTGGACATAACACAATTACTCGTCTTTTATGTGACATTTTTGGCGCTCTAGTGACATGTCTCACTCTATACGTCATCAGGTCTGACTATAGACCTAATAACGGCTGACAATAAGTTGGGGAATGAATAGGGTAGTCAATCCTCCCGGAATTTACCTGAATTAGTCTTAATTTTGCATAAATTTTGACCGAAATATTGTTTTATATTGAAAGGTTTAAAAATTGTCTTTTTTAATTTTACTTGCATTTATTTTATGTTAAAGTATTTTTTAAAAATAAATAACACATTTTGTTCAAGATTATTATCAGATCATTATTTATATTAGATCATTTTGACGAGTTATTTTTTTTTGATGAGTTGACGTCGCTAAAAACGAACCAGTTTTTTCAATTGACCCAAAATCAAAACTGAATGTTTAGTTTTAGTTTAAATTTAGGTCGGTAACGAATCCGTAACTTTTGTGGGAATCTGAAAAATTCTGTTCAGTGGTTGTCTGTTCGTCATTTTTGTACCAACGAAAACATGAATAATAATAAATTCTCCTTTTTCAATAACCTGGGACTTTAAAGAAGAAATTGCCTAAAACTTAAATTAAAAGCCGATTGGTCTCCGAACGAAGCTTTTAATATAGATATGTATATTTGTAGCAGCTTTGGTCGTGTGTACCATACTTTTTTTCTTTTATACTTAGATATGCTCCCAAAATAAAAATAGATGTACTATTACTTTTGTTAAAGTTGAATTTTCGATTTATTTATAGCCATAGTACAATTGACTATATTTCAATACATGACAGGCATATATAGTCCTGTTTCATTAACTAAATTATCGTTTGGCTACAGTCAATTTTTTTCTATACTTTTATCAAGTTTTAAAACGGATTTGCTTAGCTTAAAAAAGTAGAAGTAGATTTTATTGATAATAGTTTTCTTGTTTTATTCTCAGGAATTCATAGAAGTTTGCTTGTTGTAACCTGGGTCTGCAAGGAAGAAATTCCCTAAAACTTAAACTAAAAAACGACTGGTATATAAACGAAGCTTTTAATATAGATATGTACATTTGTGGCAGCTTAATAGATATATAATAATAAAATAAAAATAGATGTACTATTAATTTTGTTAAAGCTGTCTTTTCGGTTTCTTTAAGCCGTAGTAAAATTAAATATATTTACTATAATACGAAAAGGCATATATAGTCCTGTTTCATTAATTAAATTGCTGTTGGGATACACGCGATTTTTTTCAGTATTTTTCCCAAGTTTTAAACGGATTTGCTTAGCTTAGAAAATTATAAAATTTTAATGATAATAATTTTCTTGTTTTGTACTCAGGAATTTATAGAAGCTTCCTTGTTATACCAATGTAACTACTCCATATAAATATATAGCGTTATTTAATGGGTATAGGAATCTGAAATAAAATTCTTAGTAATAACAATTAACAGTCTATATACTTTGTAGATTACCTTGAATTATAAGCTAATCGTTAGATAATATTCCTTTAAAGTGCTTTGGATAGTTTTTGGTTTACTACGCATGAAAATTATGAAAATTATTGTCTTTTCGACTTTCAAATCTTCCACAGTTTAAATAGTAAAAATATTCAATAGATGGTATGGATGTTGGTAAGTGTGCGGATTTACAGAAAGTTTGGTATACAAATAGATTATACCTTAGATTGAAACATACTTTTTATCCCCAAATCTGAAGTAGCTCTTAAAGATCACATAGTATTGTCTGTAACATGGGATTATTAAAATTAATATAATTTTTTTTTTCAAAATGTTCAAATGGTTCTTTCCAATTTCTTCCAGCTCTGCTGTTCAAAATCATAGTAGTTATTGAACTCTGCTATCAATTGACAGTACCTACTTCAGTACCGAAGTTTAAGTTCCATTCTCATGAGCTTATCACAGAATGAGGCAATAGATATTTCTGTTGAACAAATTTAGGTATGAGTCTTTCCCCGTTCTCCCTATTCATCAGTTTTCTTGACTCTGCTGCAGATGGTGGTGTGGCTGGTGACACATGATATTATTATATTTATGCCATCTACAAGGGTTTATTAGCAAGAAAGTTGATTAAAAAAAATGGCAAAATATGAGGAAATTTATGTTAATGTTAGCATGGACTTTGTTGATTGGATTGCGTAAACCAAGTGGCTAACATCATTTTCTTATTGATTACTATATGGAATATTTAAAGAAAAGTATTTTATTTTGCTTTTCCTTCTTATTCGAACTTATTGCCGGAAGGTTGTCATTTTTTCCTTTATTAGGCAACTATGTGCTTTTGTAATTGGGACGGAATCTTCAATAAGAGCATAATGTTCACAGTGGAATAGTTTCTATATATTAACAAACTCTTCTCTCGCAATTTCTCTTGGGAAGCAACTTGAATTACGTTAAGAAAAACGTCTCAGTTATCTAGTAGATGGTTAATGTCGCGATCTTTATTTACTGTCTCCTGTTTCTCTATTTCTTAACTTTCTGACGACCTATGAAGATATTACAGTTTTTTTCTTTATATCTAATAAACACAACAGTAAACACTTCATGTGAATTCTATAAACAGTTTTCAAGTGATGTGCGATCAAATACAGTTATCTACAAAAATTGTAAAAAGTATTTCTTTCTATTCTCTACCTTATTTATTATGTTAGTAATTAATAAACTCGCTTTCCCAGTTCATCAGTGTTAGGTCATATGTTAACCGAAAAGAATATTTTGATGTCTTCCCTAAACCATGAAATTGTCTATTGCAGCATGAGAGCGTCAGAATAGTTCTGTCACATAACGCAAACTTGACACGAGAATGTTTCAGTGAGATTTTTTAATTTTTCTGAATTTAATCTTGTGATCTCCCTGGATAATAATAATCGAAGATATCAAAATATCCTTCTTTGACTTTCTGGAATGCTTGGCTGTGTTTTAGGAGAGTATACCTTTACCCATCTTAGTGCATATATTTGCCCTAAACAGAATTTATGAAACAAGAACACTGAGTTCCCTTCGTGGAATGTTCATATCTTGTTTGCTCTTTGCTGCCCAAAGACAATATTACTAGTTGTACAGAAGATCGATTATGCGCTCTTTCGTTGGTAAAAAGGGGCAAATTTGTGAGTTGCCAGCCAATTATTTTCTCCTGAATTAATTTTTTCCGAAACAGTTAATAAATAGACCCATTTTTGTCTCTATCCTTCTTAATATATGTCTAAATTATTTACTTCAAATTTATCTATAGACATTTGTCTATTTGACATTTGTCTATAGACATTTGTCTATAGTAATATATGACTAAATATATTTAACAAAGCAACGGTGGCACAATATACAACTGAATTGTCCTTGTTTTTTGTCCATGGTTTTGAAATATCCATTACATAGTCTGTCCTTTAGTTAAATACAGAATCGACAATCTAAACAAAGAGCCTATAATATTAGCAGTCGTAAAATTTTTGTTATATATATCCAATAACTTTATAACGTTTTTTTTTGTTTTATGGCACTACATGTTTTTTAGATAGTTGACAATATTTTCAAATATTGTTTTATTGTAACTATTTTATTGTACGCGGACACACTGAAATTCCTTTCTCTTATTGCTCGTTACCCTCACGTGTTGAAAAAATATTTTATACCCAGTGCCTACATGGACACTGTAACTTGGTGAAAGTTTGAGTTAATCGGAAAAACCGTATTTCTACCAAAGATTAAAAGACAAACAAGCAAACTTTTCCGTTCTTTAAACTTATAGTTACTTCATTAAAGATTTAACGTAATTCTTATCACATTAAACCGACAAAGGTCACATAAAGGCATTTGACCCTCGATGTGACGATGCACAGTGCCAAGTATCGCTACTGGGACACTCGGACTGAGGTCACATACGTTAATGCTACATTTTTTTCCTTAAATAGTAAATTTGGAGGTGAACCACGTCGCTGCACTATAAATTATTACAATCGCAGCGACAATGTGGATGCATATAAAGTACCTGACTGACACATGTGAAGTACTAGATTTAATGATGTCACGGTTCCTCAGTGCCAGCTACTGTTGGTGCATCGATAAACATTGGCACTTAAATACAAACGCACTTTACACGAGTGTTGTTTGATTTTGTTCCAGCATTGTAATGTATTGCGGATTGATTCGGATTCTCGATTTTTTTATCCATTTTGAATTATGGAATTTATAGATTTTAACGTAAATAAACCTTTTGTTAAGGATATGAATACGTTTCGAATGCTTCATATGTGTACTTTTTATACTTATTTTCGAAACAACCTAAAATTATGAAAATATATGAGCTTTTAAGAAAGCCGCGCAAAGGTTGTTGGAAAATTATAGCGATGATCATTTTTTAAATATTTCCCATGTTTTTCGTCTACGTAAGATATAGTAGGCGATACATTTACATTTTTCTATTTTCAAAGCTGATTTTCCCAGAAACCGTTCGACGTGGAAACGTGAAACTTGCCATAGTAATACAAAAATGGAACTTGCCATAATAAAAATGTTCCTATGATAATTGAAGAGGAAATAAAGGTCTTAAAAATGTTTTTTTTCCCCATTTTGTATATCGTATGGAGTACCATTTGAAAAGGCTTGCTATGAGGAATACGAACTTATTTTTTATAAATATTTTAAATTGAATATTTAAGAAGATATTCTAAAAAAATATACAAATTATTATGTCCGAAATTATTGAGCCAAATATCATGAAAAACTGGGTCGGCTAATTCTGACTAGAAGATTACAAAAAAACTATAAGTAATTATCCTAAACCTTGCTATGTTATATATATATATATATATATATATATATATATATATATATATATATATATATATATATATATATATATATACACACACACACATATATATATATATATATATATATATATATATATATATACATTGTGGAAAATAAATATTTGAAAATAGTTTAATAGAAATATTATGTACGCTTAAATACTTAAGTGAAATATATAGGGTTCCGCTTGCCGTGCGTGTTCTATTCGTGCTTCACAGGTTTTTTTTGTCACGATGAGTCACAGTATCATGATAAATGGCCTATAATCATTTTGAAAATATGGGCTTTTTAATTCAAAAAGAATTTTTAAATCGTACGTGTGTTTTCAGAGATTAGCGCAAACAAAGAAGTAAACAACCTTTTCCACTTTATATGTAAATACACACACAAACAAATATATAATATATTATATTAGTATAGATAGAAACGTTTTTAAATGATGTTTTTATCAAATGCTACTGATGGCCTAGTCCAAGGATATTTAAAAGATTGAATAACAATAAATAGTATTTCTGCATCCCAAACCAATGCATATTTTTTTGCTTAAAGCAGTTACTTTAAGAAGTAATTTATAATGCACCAGCTGTGTCGAAGTGACTTAGTTCGCGTGGATTTCGGTTTAAAAATATCTGCAGTATTCAGATAAAAAGTAGCCTATATATTGCTCGAGGGTATAAACTATTACCATACCACAATTTCATCACAATCCGTGCAGTAGATTTCGAGTGATCGAGGAACAAATTAACACACAGACATACAGACTAAAATTCTAAAGCAGGTTTTCTGGATTCTTCTATCATACTATACGCTAAATCAATTAATTTTTTTAAAATATTTTTCATGTACGGAATTCACTCTGTTACAATAATATTATATATGTATATATATATATATATATATATATATATATATATATATATATATATATATATATATATATAAAATTAAAATTCTCTTTATTCTTATCGTGTTTTGGTATTATCGACAGGCGTCACTCGGCGTATAAGTGCATGCCCTTGTTTTTATAATGACGACATGAATATTATAATTAATTCTCGTCATTTCCGGAGGCGGAGGGTTTATATGGAAATAGATTGGGTCATAAATAGCTTGCGAGATTGTAAAGTACCTTGTGTGATTGTTTTATCTGTTACTCTTTACAGGCTGTTCTAACAAATATATATAAATGTGAGTGTGAATGTTTGTTACTTAACAATTCTTTAAAGAACGTATTGGTCCCAAGTTTTGCGAACTATAGGATATGTTCTAACATTTAATGAGAAATTACGAGATAGTTAAAGCATATTCTCATTTTCTGAGAAACACATAGTTCCATTTTAAGGAATGACAAAAATATTTCTTAGTTCAACGTTAGATGGCGCTGCCTCTTTTGTTTAATAAGTAAGTAACTTCTTCATTAAATTATCAATTATGTGTAATCTTTATATTCTCACTATATATTTCTAATTATTTCAAAATGCAATTCACAGCATAGGGACTGTGCAAGAAATATAGATGTCGATATCAGTGTAGGGTTTTATCGACAGAAAATAATAAATGTCAACGAATATTAAACGGTTATGTTACGAGTGAATATGGGATTTGATTTCTAGAAAATTAAACATTGTATTTTTTTTTACAAATTATTAAAATGCTTTCATACAACACACTACACCAAATTTAGGCATTACAAATAATTTTGATTGATTACAATATGTATGCCATGAGAATTAACGTAGAAAAATTGACAGAAGTGTAACTAAAAGTTTATTAATTTATCACCAGATGACATTGATAGCATCTTGCACGGTACCCCTATCAAATATTTAGTTATAGATCAGTTTTTACATGAACAAAGTAGCGCGTGTAAATAGAGATAACTGGAATAATTGTTTTGACTATACGAATTATGTTTTCGGAAATACCTATATAAGACACTTAGGTTGAGTTGCCAAATATAGGTCTATATATTTTCTGTTCTCTATTTGTCTACATTTCTAACTAGTCTAAATAAAATTTTAATGAATGCTAAATTAATTGCAGTATGCGGCCAGCGGCGGGCGGGCTCGACATGGAGGGTGGATTGCAGCACCGCGACCGCGTGGGCGTCCAGGACTTCGTGCTGCTCGAGGACTACCAGAGTGAGACGGCGTTCGTCGACAATCTGCGCAAGCGATTCAACGAGAACCTAATTTATGTGAGTATATTATGCTCGTTATAGGGATGAAAAGTCATTATAGTTTTTGAATAAATTCATTTATGAACATCGTCCTCAATTTTACCGAATCGGGGGATCGTTATCGATTGTCATTCTACAATCTTTAAGATCGATCTATTATTCCGCCATATTTAAGATTTCCGCCATCTTAAGATTTCCGTCATCACTTGTCAGTCAACACTAATAGTCAACTACCTATTCTCTTTTTTCTTAAATTTTCGTTAAGCGAAACAAATTATTGAATCATATAAAATTATATTTGGCATTAGGTTTTTAAGATAATGAAAAATCGAATAATTTTTATGAAATATATATTTTAGTTGACACTTATGTCTTATCGTAGAGCATTTACACCAATTCTAAAACTTTCTAGATATACAAAGTATTAAAACATATTTTTGAAATGATAAAATCGATAAAATAATAAAATCGTAAAAAAACTGAGTCTGTACATTGAATATTTTTAAGTAAAACTAAGCTACCTACTAAAGACATGCTACTAAACCTAAAACAACAGTTTTTTTGAATTTTTGTCTGTTTATCGGTTTGTCTGTGCGCACCTTGGTTGCACACGCTAATCTCGGCAATGGCTGAATCCATTTGGCTGCCAACGCCATCTTTTAGCTTTTTTAATGAACGATGTGTTCACAGAGTTCTGAGAGAAAAAAGAAAAAGAGAAAAACACAAAAATTCGTATATAATAACTTTTCTTATTTCGAATTCCACACGAATAAATTCGCGGGCACAGCCATTTTGAAATATGTAACAGCTGGCCGCCATTTTCTTTCATATCCCAACGCTCACCCGTTTAAGTTCTTTCTAAAGCAACACTTATTTATTAATAAGATAGGTTTTTTTTCTATAAATACTTTTGTTTAATAAATAAAATATTGTATTAATAGCATTTTACGACATTTATATTTACTTTATGCTATTTGTCTATTTTCAGACCTATATAGGGCAGGTGTTGATATCCGTGAATCCCTACAAGAATTTGCCTATTTATACAGAACAAGAGGTCAAGAATTATGCAAAAAAACATTTCTATGAAGCACCGCCGCATGTGTAAGTATCCATGTAACACATATTCCCAATGGGTCCAAAAAATTTGTTGTTCAGCTCTAAACAATCAATATGTAATAACGGAAGATCCACCATCATAGTTGATAATTTCAGTGGAAAGAGAAAATTAATTTATTTGCAAGGTTATTGATATTTGAAGATTCACAAGGGTGAGCGCTAACAAGATATTTGTATACGTCATGCAGGTGTAAGTGTGACCTTATCGATCATGTAAAGTGTGACGAATTTATTTATAATATTTGTTATATTTTATGAAATATGCACATACATGACCTACATAAACATCTTGGCAGCAAACGCCTTTTTGAAATGAAATATCTCTTCTTAGTCCCTTTACTGATATTTGACAATTTTTTTTATAAATTATAGTTTCAAGATATACGCTAATGAGGAGCGAAAATTTTTTTGACAAACCTTAAAAATTTACCTATTTAAATTTAACATTCAAAAAATATTAATTGTAACGTTATTTTTAGTAATGCGCATTGTATTCTAAAAGTGCGAATGAGACAGGAAGATGTATATCATCATCATCATATATATTAATACGCTAAGGTTAAGATGTTACTCTCCCTTTTTAGAAAAAACCTCACAACTAATCCACATAAATTATATATCATTTTATAGATAATTGCTTGCTCTACCGGCATCCACAACTAAAAAATTTATTATTGCTATTGTTTTTGCAAATTAATTAATTATTAAAATTATATACACAAAACAGCAATGCTGCCATCTAACGGCTCAACATCAATATGATTGACGGTCGGTAAAATTTTTGTTTAATTTCAAATCCACTCACGTATAAATAAAGTGGCGCTTTAGCTCAATGCTTTTGATACTTGCGCCTCTATATGTCAATTTTAGTAAAATATTTGTTTGATCTGTCATCTGAGCTTCATAATGGAATAAATAATGCGAAGACTTCTCACGGGTCACGCTAGTATATATATATATTTATATAAAAAGAAAAATATGTGATCTATCGGGACCAATGGATCAATTACATATACGTACACATAAATATAATGGATTGGGTGTGCATATATTTCAAATACTGGAACATAACACTCCAGTTTATAAAAATTCTCACTGTCTGATTCAAAGAAATATAGAGCTTAAAATACTTTGCAGATTCGCCATAGGAGACAACGCATACAGATCGCTTGTATTCGAGCATCGTGAACAATGTATCTTGATATCAGGTAAATTTGTTAATATAATACAGGTGCACTTAATTGCACCAAGTAATGTAGTTTAAGTGTACCTTGATAAACTTTTATCATTCTTAAGCCAATAATACCCTGAATTGCACACAGACAATGCAGTTGTAGGTCTTACCTCATTAGATAAATGCTATTTAATGTTTGTGTAGTTTATTTGTAAATTATGACTAAACCTACTGGTTATTGAGTTCAAACACGACCAAGGAATTTAGTGAAACTTGAAGAATAATAATGACTTAAGTACTAAGTTACTAAGTGTAATTAATAATCTATATAAACAACATGTCCTGCTTTTCAGAATTATTTTTATACATCGTCAAACACAATGTGTTACAATTTCAGACTCTTCGATTTACCATTTCAAACTTAATTTTTAAAGGAACCCTTAAAATTTTATCTGTTTGTCTATTGGATTGTCACAGCCCCATGATGTTAAATCCAGGGGCATGAAATCTTTTTCACATTTTTTTTGACGGGAGGAAATAAGAACCATAATATGAACTCCATCATATTATGCTTATTATTCAAAGGCTAGGGAACGACACAGGGCATTGGGAATGACTTGTAAAAGTCTCATATACTAGCGCAGCTTTGGCAACAAAACAAAGATTTATGAAAAAACAATTTTTAAGGCCCTAACTTAAGTTCATGTATCTTATTTGAACAATTAAACTCTTGGCCATATCATTTATAATAATGTGTTTTAGACTTTGTCAAATGTTATTTTTGTTAAAAATGTAAAAGTAACCTCATTGTGTAATTGTTCATTAATATCTAGGTAAATCTACTTATACTTATCTACGTAAATAACAAACAAAAAAAAAAACATTCAATATTACCGAAAACTTTAAGTAAAACTCCTACTTGGATTGTTTGAGTCACCTTAAGCATGACCATGTGCGTCACAGCTGAAAACTACGCTAGAGTGGCCAACAAGGTTCTATCCAATCACATGAAAACACTCCTCCACTGCTTCCTTGTGCATCCCTTGACCAAAAATGATGGTTAAGCATCCAATAGAAAAAGATTGGCCTCACATTGACATGTAGTGTGTCAATGTGAGGCCATTCTTCAAAAAAACTGTGAAAATAACCCATAAAATTAAAATCATCCAATTTAATGTTGCTTTTGTATTTACCTGTAACATTTTTATTATAAACTAATAAAAGTGTTATAGTGAGGTATATACAAAAATAACATTAATCAGGATGACTTCAACTTTGTGAGTTATATAATTCCAATTACTGTTACTTTTGTATTTACATCCCTATAACATTTTTATTATAAACTAATAAAAATGTTATAAAGAGGTAAATACAAAAAGTAACGATAATCGTGATTACTTTAACCTTGTTGGTTATATAATTCAATAATGAAAAAATATATACCTCCTTCTAAGTGTTAAATAAACAAAAATTCTATGTATATAGAAGCCATTCAGCAAACATTTTCCTTACTTTCCATACAGGCGAATCTGGAGCAGGAAAAACGGAAGCATCGAAGAAAGTTTTGGAATACATAGCTGCAAGGACGGGACATATTAAGAATGTAGAAGCAGTTAAAGACAAACTTCTCAAGAGTAATCCAGTCTTAGAAGCTTTCGGCAACGCCCAGACCAATAGAAACGATAATTCTAGTAGATTTGGCAAATATATGGACGTTCAGTTCAATTTCGAGGGTGCGCCGGAAGGAGGGCATATCTTAAACTATTTACTGGAAAAGTCTAGAGTCGTCGGACAAATTGCTGGAGAGAGAAACTTCCATATTTTCTATCAGCTGTTGGCTGGTGCGAGTATTGAGCTGCTGGAGGCTTTGGATCTTCAGACTAATCCTGAACAGTACAAGTATACTTCACAAAAAGTAAGTATGTCTAATATTGTGCAGTATCTTCAGTATGATTTGATATTACTTTAAATAAGTGTTAATAATAATAGGACAGATTGAATTTGGTTACATCATTGAAGAGACTAGTCATATTCTTATTGAGTCATCAGAACTTGAGTGATCCTCACGTCTTTAATTATTCTTGCTTGCTACATTTTCTTTTAATTAAAGAGAGATTTTATCTTATCTCTCTGTTTCCAAATAGCTGAGATTGGTGAGTGTGAAAATTTATACTTTTTCACCAAATGTTCACTTGTTGTTCCACTTTATAACTTTTATGACAGTGACTTTTCTTCGTTATCAAAAATGTTTCTTTTTTTGTAACATGATACGATTCTATAAAATTAAATAACACACTAACTAAATGAATTATATTAGCTGGCAATAAACTCACTGATACTGTCCTTTTGACTGATAATGAATTCACTAAAAGAAAGAAATCACTAAATGCACTATGTTGTTGTAAGCAATGTTGTAATAGTTTTTCAGATAAGGTGATATTGGATCGAATCAGGGTCTCTTACTTTCACCGTTACAACCATATAAGCTTATATATAAGTTTATATCACAGTGTTAATGTTTATTATATAAAATTTACTTCTATTAAAAAGAAGCAAATGTGTTGAAAGAATAATTACATCAATATAATTACTTACATCAACAACTCAACAATAAACTTATAAACAGTCAGCAATAATAATATTGCTAAAGATGATCAAGATATGCAAGACTGCTAAACATAAGTCAGCTAATGTATTTAAAATATACAACCCGTATGCAGTCAATATTACAAGTGCAAGTGCATTTTGTTTTACGTCACCATGTTGACATAATTCATTGTTTATTTGATCTGCTAATCTGTTTTGCCATTTTTTCTCTGGTACATTTCTTTTTACATTTCATAGGGCTTTGCATAGTTCATTTCAAGAAGAGGGGAGGCATCCCCCTTTCTAAAATAGGATATGAGACAATTATAAATATAAATAACACTAAGTAAAATTTAAATTAAAAAATTAAAACTAGTAGTTAATTTTTAATGAGTAATAATAATTAATCATAAACTTAAAGAAAAGTATTATTACATTTTGTAAAATTTACCTTTTCGATAGAAGGATAACTATGTATTGATTGATATTAGCAAAGATAGATCTTTGCTAATATCCCACCTGAAGATGTTTTTCTGGAACACCTCGAATCCATATATATCCAAGCCTATATCGTGGTAAAGAAAGTAGAAATAATACTACATCACGTAGTTTCATTTAATTGTGGATAACTATGTAGTAATAAATTTATCTTCACAACGTTTGAATCCAAATCGTATAATGAAAGCAGATAGTTTAAGTCACACAAGCAAACAGTCTCCTATAGAATGTACAAACAGAAAGATTTGTATATTATTACACAGAGCTTTCATCTCAATAAGGAGATCGTCGACAAGGTCGAGCCTGTTTAGTTATAGTATTCTTGTCAATCATACAAGATAAGACAAGCATATTTATAATATTTTCATATTTTACGTGACCATCACGAATACCACACTTACATATATGTTAAGGACATGCGTTAAAATTGTGTCGGTGATTGCTCTTTTTTTTTTCTATATTAGATAAATAGCAAAGTAAAAATAGTTATTAATTTACCTCCCTATAAATATAAGTGAAGTATATCTGAACTGTAGTACTTATGAATCCGTAAATTGTATGTTAATTAAAATGTTTTCAGAATGGAGGCAAGACGTTAGACCTTAATGACAAAGAACAATTCAAACAAACAAAAGCCGCTATGGACGTGATTGAAATAACAGACAAGGAGCAGAGGGACATATTTTCCATTGTCGCTGGCATCCTTCATCTCGGCAACATGAAGTTTGTTGTTGGCGAGAAGGGAAATGCAGAAGTGGCTGTGCATGACCGGCATGGGGCTTCTGTTGCTAAGGTGATTTATAAAACTATTAATTATAATATCTTATCGTGGAATAGTATTTCAGTTGTTTTGTTTATTTTACCTATCAAAACTAGGGACATGAATGTTAGAGTTTGAAACTATTTTTAACACTGTTTTTGAAAGTACTTTGCAATGTTAATGCATAAATAAGTGATACAGTACTATTTTATTAGTGTTATAGAAATCATTTGTAACTGCCCTAAACTAGTCATGTTACATTAGCTCAATAGATTACAGTTTTCAAAGTGATATGAAATTACAATAGGACATACATATATATATGTATGTACGCTATTGGCATTCGTGGCACTTAAAATTACATAATATGGCACCAAGTGTTTTAAAAATGTATAAAGACACATCAAAAATAGTTAAATCAAGGCACAATAAATTTCTGTTTGTATAAGAATTGTCCAATTTTTTCATCTTATTTTTCACTTTCTGATAGGAAGAGTATTACACAGAAAAGATATTTGCAAATACATTGGTAATAAAATGTAACTAGCGAGACAGATTTTTAAATATGAAAAATGAAGATGAAATCTATATTTAAATTGGTAGGTCTTTGGCTGCAAGTTTGAAAATCTGATCGCTGCCTTGACTCACCGTACTATCAACGCTCATGGTGATGTCGTCACCACCCCATTGAACCAGGAGCTTGCCAACTATGCTCGCGATGCTCTATCCAAGGCCGTCTATCACAGACTTTTCTCCTGGTTAGTCAACCGTCTCAACAACTCGCTACAAGCAATTGATAGATCCGATGGGAAGTCTGTCATGGGTATCTTGGATATATATGGATTCGAGGTGTTCCAGAAAAACAGGTAAAATTAAGGTTTTTAACAAGTTTAGTGCCTGCTTAAATATTAAAGATTAACCCCTCATATTCGAAACAGATTTTCTTTTTTCCTCAATTACAGAAATTGATTCAAAGAAAATTTTTAAAACCATGCATGGAGATATCACTAGTAGTTCTTATCCAGAGTTTTCCAGGGACTTTATCTTTGCCTTCTACAGCATATTCAACGAATGAAATTCCTTTGTAAAATATTGTAGTGTAGACTCACAACATGTGGCACAGCTGGACAACTAACGAAAGCGCAGATATGTGATATCAAACGTATCCAAACATATTTCATATATCCTTGTGATAAAAATATGCATATATAACTGCCATTTTTTAACTAATTAATTATTATATATATTGCTAATAAATTTATATTATATTCACATGTCATTAGTGTTGCAAAAAGTGGTCTTCAAAAGACAATTCTATCACAACTTTACGTAGCTATCATTAGTATGAATTGTGACTCATAGCATGTGGTGTCTATTTTCACTGCATTATTTTATAGAAATATCTACAAAAATATGCCTTGTGCATTATAAGAAAGAATTTTAATCATACGGCGAACACCAGCAAAACCTGCAAAAAACATTTCATTCCTAAGTATATGCAAATAATATTTAATTTAAATTTTTTGTGTCAAATCGTCTCAAAGCTAAGAATGAGAAAACAATAGCGAAATACCAATATTTATTTAAATTCTGTCATTTGATTATAGATAAGGATGATACCTAATGTTATGAGAATGGGCTAGTCTGATTTACCTTGCAATAATGCTATCCCATCCACTCCTATATTGTACTCACTCACCTGTAAAATCTTTATAACTCTAATAATCTCTTTCCGATACATGTTTTTTTTAATTAACGTGTCTATCTTTTGTTTGTGTAATTCAATATTTGACTGTAGTTATATATCATAGTATTTGTATGTATCATAAAATAAACACAATAAAATATATTGATAAGTAGCATTATATAAATTGATATCATTGTTTAATAAATTTGTTCCTGCTCAACAATGTGTAGAGTAAAACGTTTGATATGCTCAAAAATATCATTTCTCTTTACTGACATTTCCACTTTTCTAAGGATTAAAAAAAGCAGATAAATGCAACATTTTATCTATTGTGTTGTATGTTTCCACAGTTTCGAACAGTTCTGCATCAACTTCTGTAACGAGAAACTGCAACAGCTCTTCATCCAACTAACTTTAAAATCGGAGCAAGAAGAATACCTTAAAGAAGGAATTGAATGGGAGCCAGTGGAATATTTCAACAATGTTATCATCTGTGATCTTATTGAGGAGAGACATAAAGGTATTTTTTAGGCATCATCTTTTCATAAACTTTTTGTGTTGCTTCTAGAGAGTAACAAGTATTAAAAATGATTGAAAAAGCAGCAATTTCTTGTTTAAAGTGACAAAAAATTTTCATAATAAAGGAATTTTCTTTAGAAGAAATCACGTTTCTTACGTTCAAAAGGTTGGACATGTGCAACCAACAAAAGTGTAACTGCTTACAGTACACATAACAATATAAACAATAATTAATAAAATAAAAAACATGTTAATTCAAATTAAACAAGCAACTCCATAATCGCATTCTTAAAGCGGTCAATGGAGCAGAAAGAAATATCAAGAAGATTGGACACCTCTCGCAATATCACCTCAATCAATATAAGTGCGTGAAAAATAGATGAAAGCTGTAGGATGTTCTCGTATGCTATAGACAGATGAAATAAACCATAACTTTGTCCTCTTAAGTAAGTCAGATCTTAAGATAAATGTAGCAAAACCATAAATTAACTCATATTTTTCTTAGATTTTTAACATTAAGTGTAATAAAAAATAATTGCTTTTCAGGTATAATATCTTACATGGATGAAGAATGTCTCCGTCCAGGTGAGCCTTCCGATCTTAGCTTCCTGGAAAAGATAAACACACACCTTAATAGCCACCAGCATTACATTAGCCACATGAAGGCCAGCACCAAGATGCAGAAAGTTATGGGACGAGATGTAAGTTCAAGAAAAAATCATTTGCATTAGAGTTGCAATAAATACTTCGCGTCTATTCAATATTGAGTATTTGGCAACATTTTTACTATTCGAATGAGTACCAAATATTTAATGAAAGAGAATATTTATTATTATATATATTACATATTAGAGAGAGAGAAATATTTTAATGGAGAAATATTAATTATTTCGTATTGCTAGGAAGAAGTCTCTTTTTTCTCCTCGCCCAATGTCACTTTTGAAAAACTGTTTTTCTGACTTAACCGTTGTGAGATTTATGTTGTGAGGCACAGTGAAAATTGTAAGCCTATTTACAGCCCACAAATTAAATGATTACAGTGTACATTTAAATTAACAGTGGTGTTCTTTATGCTTAATCTCTATACATCATGGGTTGTATTTATTTCGGCTACTTCTTGTTCATAGCAATGCTAGGAAGATATATAAATTCTTTGGACTCGTTTGCCATTTTCTGTTTGACCCAAACAGGGAAAGAGTGACTTTCCACTTCACTATTTTATAACATCAGAAGACCTTCAAATAAAGTGTATTGGCAGACTTTTCTCTTTGCGAAAAGTGTTTATCTTCATCAAATCTTAAAAAATGTTGCTTTAACCCTTGCTGCTCGGTTAGTATCACAGCAACATCCACAATGAAAAGACCTAATTTAAGAACTGGTTCTTCATGTCAACTTCATGGATCTATTATTAATATACCTATGCCCATTCCATTCCACAGGAATTTTGTCTCGTCCACTATGCAGGAGACGTAACGTACAATGTGCGCGGTTTCCTCGAGAAGAACAATGATCTACTCTTCCGAGATCTGCGCGAGGTTATGCATAACAGCACTAATGGCATAATCAGTGAATGCTTCCCTGCCAAAGAGATGCAGGATAAGAGGAGACCAGAGACAGCCGTCACGCAATTCAAGAATTCACTTAATGATTTAGTTAAGATACTGAGTAGCAAGGAGCCTTCTTATATTAGATGCATTAAGCCTAATGACTTCAAACGTTCAGGTGCACATTTTATTGTATTTACTTAAATAGCTCAAGATAAATTGTTAGAATATATTGGTTTTGGTTTGATACATTTAATTTACGCTTTATGACCATAAATAATATAGAGTAGGTACAATATAGCTTTTACAATTAGATTAACGTACTTTTCAGCCGGATTACAAAAAGTTAAATTTGTATTAATTAAGAATTTCTGAGTCACTTAAGCCTCGCTTAATAATTTAAACAATAATTAATCAAAACGGCTACTGAACATGATCAAGATTAAACCTTTCTAATAAAAATGGTAACAATAGTTTCCATTTTTATAATCAGGTGGCAGAACTGTAATGCATGAGGTTCTGTATATTATTAGACGAGAAACTTGACTATTTATTTGTTTGATTCAGTCAAAAACATGATTATTTTTCCTATTACTGTTAATAAAACAACATGGACCCAGTGCTGTACGGTGATCTCATGAAAGTTACACATCACAGTTTTTGAGTTTTCTTCTGGCCTTTCTATTAAATATAGTATCTTATGGTACATTATCCAATGATTTTGTTTTGAAGTTATGATTTCTTTCATAAGTTTTAGACTATAAAAGTAATAAACAAAACTCAATAACACCTAATTTAGGCGATCTTCACCTTCCAAACGGTTATATAAATATAAACATTTTTGAATTGATACCTTTATGTAGCCCATTTTAACCTTTACATTTGTATGACCCACTTTGCCTATTTGCTTTTTATTGCTACATACAGTAATACCCTAAAGTTACAAAATAGGAGGGTGTGGGATGCGTAACATAAGTCAGAAATTACATAAATAGGCATATATACAAATTCAAATTGTATTATATGGACATAATAGATGTTTAACGAGGGTATTTATTATGGAGGAAATATTAAATTGCAGGAGTAGGTAAAGGTTGCAATTAAATACATTTAATCAATAAATCTACTGATGGAATATGTAATATTTAATTGTGAAAGAAACAAATTGAATATAATACAATTTATTTGGTTGATGTGAATGGTTCTATGAAATCAAGGTGTATATTGCTTAGCTACCTGAAGACTATCTTCTCCCATAAGATTTCCAAACAAGCCAAAAATAACCATCATATGTTTTAACTAGTGGTCATTATAACTTTTTCATTAGAATAAATTTCTTTCAAAATTCTTGTTCCATTTTCAATCACTTCAAGACTGTCAGTCAATTTTAAATCGGTCTATACAATGGTGTTAGCTCGAGGTACCTATCTTCAACAGCATTTTGTTGTTGCATTTCAATAGATTTGTCGAGTGTAAGTTCCTCATCATGGGATTCCAAGAGCTTGTTAAAATATTCTGTTGACACGTGTTGTAAAATGTAGACGTTGTATAAAAAAATAGAAAAAAAATGTGTGTAATGTCATTGTATTTGTAGCATGTGATGTGTTTGCGTGTAAAATACAAGTTTATATGAAATATTGCATGTAAACATTATCAAATTACTTAACTCTGAATTTGCATAATTCGAGATTACCATCAAATTACTTAGCTCTAAAATTGCGTAATCAAATTACTTAACTCTGAATTTGCATAATTCGAGATTACCATCAAATTACTTAACTCTGAAATTGCATAATTGGAGATTACCATCAAATTACTTAACTCTGAATTTGCATATTTTGAGATTACAATTCGAGATTATTAAAGTTGTGATATTTCTGTACTCATAAATCAGTAGAACTGACAGACAGTTTTATTTATTTTATTATAGAGACTGACAGAATGAAATATTTTTCGCTACTGTATATATAAAACACCTAAATACATATAAACTACTATACATATAAAACACCCCACAGGCCAGTTTGACGAAACCATTGTCACACATCAAGTGAAGTATTTGGGTCTTATGGAGAACCTGCGTGTCCGCCGTGCCGGTTTTGCCTATCGTCGCCTCTACGACCTGTTCCTGCAGCGATACAAGTGTCTATGTGCGGAGACCTGGCCTAACTATAATGGACCAGCCAGGGATGGAGTTCAGAAGCTTGTGGAGACATTGAACTATGGGAAAGATGACTACAGGTTTGGAAGGTAAGTTGATTTTGTGGTTTCTTTGTTGTGTGTAGTTTTGTTCTTTACGTTTAAAAAACCCCAACGCCCAGCACCCTTGCCACTAATAAAATACCAAATCATAATCTTTGTCGGTGTGTCACAGTCTGTACAGCAGTCAGGGTGAAATTTTTCACCTTAACGATGGCGAACAAATTGAGCTTTTTTCCTTAAAATTTCAAACTTGCTTTCATCACTGAAGCAGACCTAAAAGAAACCAAATAAACGCTTGAATTGTAAGTATAACAGAAATTTACTAATAAAATGTTAACAATAGATGAAATATTAAATTACTGATCACCAAAATTTCATTTCTTTGACTTTATAATTTTTAGCCCACAACAGATGGTTCTTATTCACTATAGCAATCAATTTAGGTTTCCTGGCAGGTTGGTAAGCTTTGTAATATAAATTCTTCCGTTTTCTTCGAATACTGCGCAATAATATTAGCTTCTTTCAGTTTAGATTTTATTATTTTTGTGGTAGCAAATCTGTTTTTCACGCAAATTTTCTTGATAAATATTTCTGATCTACGGGTGAAAATTGACTTTTTTCCGCATTTTTCATTTACCTATATTGACTTTTTTCTTTATACATCGGACACTTGCTTCTGATACATTCAGTCTTCGTGAAATTTCAGGGTTCAAATACATTTTAGAATTAAGAAGAGCTTTGACATCAGCAGTTTTACGCAGTGAGAGGTTTCCCTTTTCGCTCATACTGGCAAAGTTTAAAAAAAGTATTTTTTCAGTTGGAAAAACTGGTGATTTTCATTCAAATAAACATAAATGTAGTTAAATAATTAAAACCTCGAAGAAAAACTTGTTTATATGACAATGTAATAAATCAAAAGTAGGTTTAAAAAGGAAAAACATAATAATTGTCCTAACTAATAACTACTATTTATAAAGTAAAATAACACAAACGTGTAATTATTTTACTATTCCAAAAAATGTGTGCATCTAATAACTTAGCCAGGGACTGTATATCTACTAAATCTGTCAGTTCTTCATATGTATCTAGTATACTGATGGGTCTATGAAGAAGAGATTGGTTGATATTACTTCTCGTATTATATGTCTCTGTTGAAATAGGTATTGATGAAATTGAGATTTACTTATTTAGACGCGGTAGTCAATCGCTTACAAGACTGCTATTGGTCACATTTCAGGCCGAACAATGGATTCTCAGTTCATGATTTCGTAATATCATTCATTACTCAACATGTAACTGCTATAAAAAACAATAAATACACACAGTCACATTATTTACACTCTACAGCACCAAAATCTTCATAAGATTCCCGAAAACACTCTTCGAAACAGAAGATGCTTTCCAAGCGAAGAAGCATGACATTGCAACCATCATCGAGTGCCGCTACAAGGGTATCTTGCAGCGCCGCAAGTACCTGAAAATGCGTCAGTCAGCCATCATCATCCAGAAATGGGTGCGCCGATTCCTGGCACAAAAAGAAAGAGAAAGGAGGAGGAAGGCTGCTGATATCATCAGGGCTTTCATTAAAGGTTGGCATCTTTTTTACGCGCTTTATATATATATATATATATATATATATATATATATATATATATATATATATATATATATGTATGTATGTATGAATTTTACATATATATATGTATGTATGAATGTAATGGAATCTTTCAAATAAATTATCACCCTTTTCAAGACATCTGAATTTTTTGAAATTTTACACACATATCAAGAACCGATAACAATATAATACTTTCATAACTAAAAATTTTTAAAATAAAATTATACTGTAAAATAACTAAAACAACACATTTTTGTGAAAACGAAGTTTTTAAAACAATAAAAATTTTGGTGAAAAGCGAAAGGATGTGTCACGACTCTATATAAGTTAATTTTTTTTAATAAACTAAGAAAAAGAATAAACTGATTGACAAAAAAATTTACTTTAATGAAAAAAAGAGCGTGGGGTGCTCTCGAATTACCTTTTCATAATGAGTTTTTATACTGCAAATTAAAATTACTTTACAGTATTTGAGTGAAAGGTACATTCGATAGGAACCATATCCTCGGACCCTTTTGACTCTAAAAATTTTCGTTTTAATACATTTCGTTGATGATCGAAGAATGAAAACATTAGTTTTAATATATTTTCAATCTTCACCTGTTAGATATCCGGTTCTTAAGATGTAAGGAATTAAGCAAAATTTAATCGAATTAGGCACGTTAGAAATTCCGAAAAAATATAACACTTGAATATTGATACATGATAGGAACATTTTAAAAAAATTGTACGTCTTTTCACATTGTCATTTTTAAATATAGTTATAATTTTTTACCTTATGAATATAAAATTTCAGTATAAATTGGTAAAAACTGTAAGTGTTACAAATAGACTAACACCAGCCAAAATATTGATAGAACAGATAGAATAAAATCATTATTCATTTTTTATTCTGCTTCAGTCTTTGCTATAGGTGCATAAAATTTAAAATTTTAATATACTTCCATAAATTTACTAGTGAATTTTATAAATATAAACATTACTGTTCCTATCTATTTTCTTGATGAAATGCTGATACATCATCCACTTGTCATTTTTCGAACCAGGTGAAATTATATTACTGTTATTAATTACATCCAGTAAATACAAATAAAATAAAAGCTCTCCTCATCATCCAGGTTTCATAACGCGCAACGGTCCTGCCACCCCTGAGAACATGAAGTTCTTGGCGACAGCCAAGGTCCACTGGCTGCGTCGTCTGGCTAACCAGCTCCCCCGACGGCTGTTGGATATGTCCTGGCCTGTGGCTCCATCTACCTGCGAAGAAGCCTCTTCCATGTTGCACCGTATGCACAGAGCCCATCTAGCTAGAATCTATAGGCAGCGACTCTCGCCAGCCGATAAGAAGCAGTTTGAACTGAAAATATTGGCTGAAACTATTTTCAAAGGTAAGTTTAATGGGATTTTGTTCAATGTTTTTTTAAGCCCTGAGCATAAAGCATGAGCCCTGAGCATGGGGTTGTGTTTAATGTATTTCTTTATTTACACTACTAGTCTTTTCTATCAAAAATGTACAGTTTTCGTTATATGTATGTTAATTTTTATGGGATAGTTAAGAGTAAAAATTAGGCAGCTAAATTTTGGAATATAAACATTTGATTCCAGAAATTTTGTAATAAAATCACCAACATTTATGAAGATTAATTTTAATTAAATACAAATTGACCTTTTGTACATATCATTAGCATTAAAATACATATCCCATTTTATTAAAAGGTTTCATTCTCAATTGATAAGCATAAGTCTTCATAATATTAGAGTAAGTAAAACATTTCTGCGCAGATCTAAAGAAGAATTAAATTCTAAAGGCATGTTAGAAAATGTTTGCTATATAATGTTAACATTTAACATGGTTTTCTAAAATAGATTAAGTTATTGCCTTGCAAAACTTTGGGCATGTTATAACTAAAAAAATAAAGTAATATTCACATTTTTTTGCCAGGTAAGAAGACCAGCTACCCACAAAGCATTGCACCACGTTTCCAGGACAACCGTCTTGGTGATGATCAGCAGATCCTGAAGGATAACTTCATTAGATCTGCTAACTTCCCTAATGGAGAAGAGTTGCGGGTAAGTTAATCAAGCTATATTGATATTTCATATTGATATACTTTATTTTTTTCATTTCTACAATTATATGTATATAAATAACTTGTGATTTGATGAAAAACTCACTTGGAAAACTTTCATCAAAATACAAGTTCCAGTGCTTGAAATATAGGGATCAAAGAATAGTCATGTGAAAGTGTAAGATTCAACAAGAACAAAATTTGGCAAAGAATCCTGTCTTTATTATGCACATGGTTATGGTCACATAAATTACACATTAGTTCACATTCTTAAATAATGTAAGACCATTTTGAGTAGTTCCTAAAATAAAAATTGAGCAACCCTTCAACAACAACAAATCTTGAGCAACCACAAAAAAAAATCAAAAGCAAAGAACTTTCTTATGAAAGTAATCACACAACCAAAATTTTATTCCAGAAATTTGAACTGTCAAATAATGTAAATATAGCAATGACAGCCATCTTTCTACTACACCCGCACGGTCTTGATATCTTGGTATCTCTTTTAGTTGTGAACCTTTGAGTGATATCCAGTTATATGGGAAAAATTTAGTTTTTTGCTTCGTCTCCAAAAACCACTGTCTGTCTATTTAAAAAAATTATCTGAAATTTCTTCAGTTTGAATCCAAGAATTGTTTTTTAAATTTATGTCGAACATAGGTTTAAATTTAAAGGGTCTTCTTGAAAACTGGACTGTTTTCCGAATCCTGAAATTTATTCGAAGACATTGTCGTCAAGTTCTATGAAATAAGGCATGTCCAAAGACAATCAAATTCCAATGGATATTCGTTAAATTTTGACGAGCTTTTGAAAGGGCACAAAGAGAACATACATATATACTGATATGGTTCGTATTCATTCACTATAATTTTGTCCTAAAACACCCTCCTTCCCCGATTTTTAAGAACCTAGCTCTGAGTGGTCAAATTTTAAAATGCATAGAAAACCCGAATAAACCCTTTGTTAATTTACTAGTGTACTTTGTTTTTGCAAGTATGTGCTAAAGAATATTTACTATGTTAAGATTCAATTATAAACCTTTTGTTATACAATGCAGTAATAATTTATTTCCTGCAATATTAAAAATTTAAATTATATCTTAATTATAGTATGCGACTGATGTGATTAAATACGATCGAAGAGGATACAAGCCACGCGAGCGTGTTCTCCTGGTTTCCAACAAGGCTGTTTACCTGCTTGATGGCAAGAAGGCTTTTAGGATGAAACATAGACTACTTATGGATAACCTGGAGGTGGTGGTCACTAAGGAAAATGACAATTTAGTCCTCGTCAAGATTCCTCCTCATTTGAAAAATGATAAGGTAAGACATACTCTCATTTTATCTTTTTTTTTTTTAATATTTAGTTGATATTGATTTAGAAATGTGATTAATTGAAGTGTAACAGTGGAGAATTGAAGTGCAACAGTGGAGAAAGATAAATAAAATTTGGAATTAAATATGAGGTAAAAAATTTAATAATTTGCCAGTAGCAGCTTTATCACAAACAGTGAACTGGGAAATTATAAAACAATAAAAGTATCGCCGTGCAAGATGCTTTCAATGCTATTCATAAACTTTTGGTTACCCTACTATAATTTATTACCATATAAAACCTAGATTAAGTATAAATTTTCTTTCTATTAAATAAAAAAAAACTGTAAATAGTTCACTTCACTAATTTGTCCTGAACGCTAATTAGCGAATTTACACGGAAGGCCCATAACAAATGACATTTGCACAGCTACACTGCCAAAATTTAATTATCGACTAATTGTGGTAATTACCTCAACGAAAATTTTCTAATGATGAAATCATTTTTTATTTACAAGTATATAAAGAGATATCAAAAATTTAAATTTTTAAAAGACCAATTTCTCACCCTATTTTCAATTTGTCAATATTTCTTGAAATACGGCAGATAAAAATGAATGTTTAATTTAAAATAATCTGAAATAAATATTCAAAAGAACTGTTGTAAGTTATATGAGTACAAACTACGTACTCAAAAAATAGTCAAACATTATTGAAAAAATGCAAAGTGTCAATTGGTGATGCATTGTTGGTCGCTCACAGGAAAAAATTTATTATATTTTAATTTTATAAGTTACTTTGTTGAATTTGGTATACAATTCTGAAAAAAGTGGCGTGATTTTCGTGAAACTAAAATAATGTAATTCAAAAAAGTATGAAAAAATTACCATATACCATAGTATGAAAGTATTACCATATACCAAAGTATGAAAATATTACCATATACCATAGTATACCATAGTACTATCAGAACCTGGGTGAAATAGTATTTATTACTCGAATTGGATACATCCATTTATATAATCTCCAAAATATATGTAAAGAATGATAAAATTATTATATTCATCTGACAAGTGAAATAATTCCATAATAATAACTTTGTTCTTTCCACGGCGCATTTTATGCGAGAGTGAAATATCATCTTTGGTTATAATTGTTTGGTTGGAAACATATTTTTTTATTTTTTTTATCGCTAAATACATAATGTATTGAATTTAGGAAAAATTATTTCCCGTCGTGAATATGTAATATTATAATTATTTTGGAAACAAATACTCCCATGTACTCAAATACATATGAATTCAAAGTATGTAAATTGTAGGATATTAAAAAAAATAAAGTAAATAATCATAATCAGCAATAAATATACTTTATTTTGTTATATGATGAAATATATGTTTGCAAAAACTTACCACACTAAGTATTCCTTTTCCTAAAGCGATCTCACAAAACACATTGCACAGTTTACGAACCACGTCAACTGTTTCCATTATATATTTTCACTGCTAAACTCAAACAATAACAGAGCCAAGTGTTAATATGATTCAATATTTGTTCAATATCATATAACAGAAATTACAAGATATGTTTCCTTCATATTTATTACTTAGTCATTTGAAATTAGGCGCACGTGCCCATTAATTTTTTGTTCTATATTCTGTGCAAATTTGCACTTTATCCGGGTTTCGCTGGTATCTGGTGCTCCGACGTAGACGGATAATGTATCACATAATCATTATAGTTGTACATTACTTAACAATAAAAATCATACTTTAGAATCATCTGCATACAGTTCCTATTTGCGCAGACAATTTGAATTTGAGTTACAACTTGACGAGTAATTTTAATATATATTTAAGATATTGAATATATTTGGCGTTAATTTTGTAGAAATTCATTATTCACAATTAAATGGAACTACGTGATTTAGTATTATTTCTACTTTCTTTAATTTCTTTACCACTGTGGTAAAAAACTTAAAGAAGTGTTTTATAATTATTTTCATTTCACAAGAACAAAAATACATTTATATAAACACATGCATAATTAAAAATTGTTGTGATATGGTGTGTGTTTTATTAATTATACAAAAATATAAAAGTCTTTTAAATTCAGTAATTATCTGTGAAATCTCTATTCCTTCTTTTTTTTCGCTTTTTTCCTTCTTTATTTTTTATTTTCACTAGTAGTAGTATAGTTGAACTTGTTTCTGTTCAAAAATTGATGATTCATTTCTGTTCTGGTAATTCAAATGGCTAATTATTTTTATTAGTTGGTTATTATAATAATTTTTTGCGCCTCTTACAAATACCCAACTGCTTGGATAGATCTCTAAGTAAAGCATAGCGTTTGTAAGAAAAAAATGAATAAAAATTATCTACGTGGTGGATATTTATCTCTAGGAATGAACCTCCAACAAAGAAAACTAAACTTATAGATTACTATGCAATTGTGATATTATGGAGGCTCGTGTGACCAGAAGGGCAGCGCTAGATGGAATTCTATTTAAAAATTTTGTACTTCTGAGAAGCTAAGTTTAAGCAGTCTGCCTATGATTTACCAAAATATCCTGTAACTATAACCAAGATAGCTCTAGAACAGAGTGATGAAACAAAAAACAATTAATTAATTTAAAGAAATGAAATTCCAAAATCAAAGATTCACTTTTAATGGACCTCCACCCAAAAAAGGAAATGTTTGAATAAAAACATTCACAATAAAAACTTAGACCAAAGCAAGTACAAAACGTTGGGGTTATTGGGAATGAAAAGTTCAATAATAGATCATGTACCTACTCAATTCTTAGAAGAATATTTGAGCTTGTTTGAGCTCAATCTCGTCACATGATTTCTTTCACTGTAGTCAGTATAACGATTAAAATGTGTAAGAATTTTGACGGCCACCATCAACTGTGTTTTGTCCATGGAAAACAACTTGCGATAATTGATGTATTATATAAAATCCAGAAATTTTTCAGGTCTACAATCTGAATCCAAACTCGAACATTTTGATGCTGAAGAAGAAAATGACGAGCCAGCCTAGTTATACAAAGATATTATCAGAAAAGTAAGAAGAGTGGTTAAATCTCCCCATAAACGACCTTTTAAAAATGACATATTAGAAAAATAAGCTTTAAAAGAGTACAGTAACATCTGGATCTGATATTAGATTGTAAAACGAGATGGAGTAGCTTGACAGATGGTTATCCAATTCCTTAAATTAAAAACATGCGCTATGAAGGCATTATTAGGTTCGAAATGCAACATGAAATTTACAGATTAAGAAATTGACGACCTTTCTAACATTTATCAATCTTAGTTTAAATGTAATTAAATAACAGTGTCGCCATGATTCAAGTTTATTAAAAGCAAATGCTGCATTATGGTTTATGCTTAATAAATTCTTCAATCAAACGAACTTAGTGAACATCTTTCATTATCTCTCAGAAAGAGAATAAAAGAAAGACAAACAATTGCATCTTTCTTGTTAAAATGTGCGTAACAATTAAGAATTTTTCATGACGGCAACTACGGAAATATTCAAAAAAGTCTTCATCAGATAAAATCAGAACATTTATAGTACATTTATTAAAAAGGCTGAAATTTAAGCAAAAACAAGAGAGTCCATAAGTACATATGCAACAACCCCAAATGGAAGCTGGAACCACAAGTAGTGATGATGAGGATGAGGGGTTAACCATAGCACAACAATTGGAAAAAGAAATACACAAAGCTACAAGAGGAAACAAAGATACCTCTAGAGAAAATACAGATCTACGTCTATTATTCGAGTCGAAGTGTGTATTTATGATAGTGCTGCTGGTGGCGGACACAAAGTCTACATAACCACTGTGTACAATAATTTATTGTCTACACTGTCTACAAAAGCTGAAGTTGAGCAAGCTTTTTCTTTCGCCAGCTATTTTTGCAACAAACTGATTAGCTCTTTCGCCGATAAAACATTTAGCGCCTTATCATTAATGCGATCACATTTTCAAGAACAAAAAATGGAAATAATTTATAATATGATTTATTGTTGACTTTTATTGATTTGCTTCTTAAAAATGCAAATACATTTTTTCAATTATGCCAAGTCAGTTACGTAATTACGTAATTTAAATCTATAAATATATTACTAGTTACATGACTATCATATGTGTATTTACGGAAGTCCTATATGAGATCCTTTATAATTAAGAGATTTTGTTGTAATAGCTTACAGATGGTTTTTCCAACAGCTTACGACATTTAGGTTCTGAATATTATTAATGTCCTATATTAAAATTTTGTAAGGATTTATCTTCTACATTGCCTCTGAAATTATTGTGTTATAATTACTCATATAATATTTAAGAATGAAAACATTTGTATTATTGGTGCATTACAGGGAGACTTGATCCTGACAGTACCTCGTCTGATAGAAGCATTGGTCCAAATTGTCGACATAACCAAGAAGCCTGAGAAAATTATCATTACTGAAACAGCGCAGTGAGTTTATCATTTTATAAAATTGTTTCTTTAATTATACTGTAAATGCATGCTAATAGTTATTATGAATTGAATTTCTATTTGCTGGTACTTTCAGCAATGAGCACAAAGAAATTCACATAATTACCAATTCAGAATGTTTATTTTTTAGAAGTGCTAGTACTATTGGTTAATTATTATATGTAAACAAAGAGGAATTATTTCTATAAGAGCAATTTCTGCTAGTCTACTAGCAAAGTAATAAGTAAAATAAGTTTCTGGTTGCGAAAAATATTGAGTGGGCTATAGAACTTATCAAACATTCTTCTAAAAATAATAATAAATCCGATAATGATGACTAAACTTCCATCAGAACATTACAGATAAATATTTAAAAACTAAACATTTGGGGTGTAAGATATAACAATAAAAAATTTAACTTTTTGTAAAATCAATTTGAAAAATTGGTCAGTTATATAATTTGTATATATATATGTGCTAACATTATAATCCAAAGTTCATCCAAAATCGCTCTAATGGCTAATATGAATGAAATATTTTTATAGCCTATTATGACGGTTAACGTGGGAGAAAGAATTTTTGAAAAAGGATATTTTGTTGAATTAAGTGATATTTGAAACATGATCCATCCTTAACAAAATCAGTCTCACATTACATTCATTCTTGTTTGGTTGATTAATATGGATTTAAAAAAAAATGTTTTTCTTTTCATTGTCATAGGATAACGCACAATCTAGTCAGCGGCAAGCAAGGCGGCTTAATTGAGATAACCAAAGGAGCCCAGCCAACCATCCATAAGGCAAAGAGTGGAAATCTACTCGTGGTGGGTATAATTAATTCCTTACTTCAAACAGCTCCAAAGAACTTAATAACTGATTGTTGATTGTATGATAGTGCATATTTGAACATGGTGGAAACGAACACTGCAGAATTAACCTCCCTACAAGTACATATAAAACCTAATATGTAGCCAAATTAACTAAATTCTTACAATGAACGCAATTATCTGGTCGCCATGTGAGGCTGCTTATATGTCCCCACGCTTGAGAAAATATTAAAAAAGTTTAATAGAATTTTGTATCCCTAAATATACTGTTTCGTATGTATTCCCTTAAGACTTTATCTTTTAGTTATTAATTGCTTATGTTGACAAATAGTCCTGGTTTTGATAATGTGTTATGTTCTTGGTTGTTTCATGGGAGGAAGAAGACGTAGTGTATTTTGATCTCTCTAAAGCGTGTTTAGGTATCATATTGATCAATTTATTATTGTCCATTTGGATTTTTTTTTCTGGTCACTAAGTTCTTGCTTATCTTCACAACCATTTGTCTTATGGTACTTAAACATGTTCAACACTTTAGTTCAATCTGTAACTTGCGATTACATTCTATTTAGGTTATAACTCTTTATAAAACTCCTCTTTACCTACTCCTTATCTAAGAAACCAAAAGTCTGAAAAGCATTATAAATAAAAACGATTTAAAAGTAGTTTCAGGAAAATGCTTTCAGGTTTTGGAAATATTTTTTTTTAATGTTATTTCTTTATCTAAAAGCTTTAACGTACTGAACTGATACATGAGGAGGACTTACGCTACGAGAGCTAACATTTGCAAAAAAAAGCGAGTAAATGACATTGCAATATAATGCAATTGATTGTGCAAATTCAAATAAGATAAAATGAATGTTTATATACAAGGCCTATATAAAACTTCATGACGATACGTACTTGAATATATAACCGTATTTACAGTAATAAAGAGAAAATGTAAGCTAATGAGTCGACTAAATAAATTCACAAACCCTCAGCTAGAGGTAATCCCCTAAATCACCAAATTGTTTGATAAAATTCTTTCACTATTGAAAATAAAACACTCTGCGAGAAGTCGTGAGATATTTTTATATCGGTTTTATTAATTTTCAAACATAAATAACGTGAGAAATTTATAACCATGTTCAAACGTCATATCGACTAAGTTATAATCTGTGGCGCAGTAAGCACCGATAGACAGACATGAAATGAGATTACTTCCTTTATCGCCGTGCTGTATATTAGTCTTTCTAGAACATCTGAGGCGTTTGCTCACTTATTTATTTATTAGTTATTTTAAGTAATTGACGGCTTCCTATAGATTGATCAAAGACGTTCCTACCTTTATTTATTAATTAACTCCTATGTTTTTGCTTTTGCAGAAGGGTTGTTTCATACAACTCTTAGCAATTTGTATCTTCTATAAGCAAGCGTCTATTTCATACTGCTCAACATACTATGAATTCGGTTATAAGCCTCTTTCTATCGCAAGGTTGTCTAATGAAATTGGAACTAATATACAGACATAACTGTGATAAAGTTGATTTATGGGAATACAGTAAATATTTGTCAAAAATAAGGAATAAATGGAAACAGTTTGCTGTGGAGAAAAGGAGTACACAGAAATAGGCAAGGAGGAAGAAATGAGCTATAATATGCCGCCAATGACCATAGAAGAGTTAATAACTATGGAGTTAATAACTATTCGAAAGGGAAAAATAAAGTAAAAACGTAACTAGTGTTTTCCATATTTGCGCATGATAACATGGGTCTATTTGCCGCCAAATCCATGTTGAAACGAGGGTCTACTGTATTTAAACATGATAAAATACGTAATGTTTCTATTTAAGACACGAGCATAGTGGTGGGTAAAACTTAGTGTACAAATATAGACAAGGAAAAGAAAAGAAAGTGGGACAGAAAGTAGTGTCATTGTGATAAGAAATTAAGAGAGATAAACTATTTGAGAAAACATTTTAACATGTATATTGTGGAGCATTTTATACAGTAAATAAATGAAGACTGTGTTTTTATAAATATAAACAAATTAAAATGATTTTTTATGACATTTATTGTTTTACAGGTCGCCACACCCTAACATGACCACAAGAAGAAAAACTATGACCAACGAAAAGAAGAGAGTGAAAAAAATTATGAATAGTTATATCGATCATTTATATGCCATATATAGATTTAAATATTATCCCTTCATGAAATGAAGTTATAGTAAACATGATTAAGAATGCTGAATCGTTATGGTGCCTGCATAATATCTGTTATGATAGTCCACCAATTGTAATTCTAAGCACTGTTTGATTTTAAATTGATAGTTAATGCGTGCGTGCCACCATCGATATATATATGTAGTAGGGACTAGTCAGAATTCTGTCTTTGAAAACTGCTTGCGACAATTGAAAACGATAAATTTTGCATTCACAAAATTTAACTCAAGAATACGATGAGACACTTATAAAATGACAAAATGTCTATAATTGTTATCTTTAAGTTACTTGAAGTGGATTGGAGCATTCTAAAATATTCTGATTTGTTAGTTGGACGACAGCAAATTATATTACAAAACTTAAGGAAACACAGATAAATAATATATCTTAACTCGTAACTTCAATCGCATTGAAAATAGAAAATCATGGCTGTCTCTCCAATTTCTTCATCAAATAACATTATTTGTTTATCTATATATATTAAACAGATAATGCTTATTTGCAGATAATGCTTTATTTCTAAATTCTTTTTTGTTTCTAATAATAGAATGAATGGTTGATACCATTACCTTACTGATTTAATTTCTTCCATTCTGGTTGGTTATTAAACGTGTATCTTACTTTAAAGATAGACTATAGGTTCATTATGCAACAGACCAAAAAAGTTTTTCCAAAATTAGAATCAAATTTTTGGTCAATTTTTGAAAAAAATTTTCAAAATGTTTCCAAAAATTGACCGATGAAGTGTCCAAATAAAATATTTTTTTTCTAATAATGTTAACATATTAATATCTTTAATAAACAATATAATTTTTATTGTAATAAGATAATATTAAACAAAAACATTTTTGGAATAAAATATAATGCGTAAAGCTCTTTTTACAGGAGTAAACACTCTGTGTCTTTACTAGCAAAACAGCTTTGCTTAAGAGAATTGACATTTAAGAATTTAAGAAACGAACGTCTTGCGAATCAGTCACATCATTCATTACGACATTTTTATTTGTATATAAAAATGTTGTATTTTCTATCATTATAATCTTAACTTTTCAAAAAAAAACATACATATCCATAAAATATAAAAAAATATTAAGTGTCAAATGCCAATCACAGATGTACTCCTACTCGTAATTAAATTTAAATTTCCATTTATAGGACAAACACATCACAAATAGGATGTATTGTATTTAGGTTATGCTATATCGCTGGTAGTATTATACGAGTAATGGCATATTGAGTCTTATGTTTTTTTATTCTTTGAGTTAAATTTTCCAGTAAAGTAATTAACGTTGAGTATAAAATTATTTTTACTATTGCTAAATCCAAATTAATGAATGAATTTACATATAAGTTAAGATATTGTTTGTTTAAGTGAATAGTCAAGTATGTACTTAATATTAATGAATTGTTATGAAAGTATTCAATGAAGATGCGCAACGAATTAAGAAAACTTCCAAGAGTCAATTAATACAGTAATAATTAAGAAATTTATTTGAATATTGTGTTTTTCATTACTTAATAAGCCAAATCCATAGGCTTATTTATAAATATATATTATTAGTTTAAAGTATATTATTTATTATATTACATAGATTGTAAATAATTAAATTTTTAATAATATTTATCATAAATAAATCAGTATACAAAAAGGATCAGTATGTTTTATTGCACTGTTCCTTTTATGAGAGATACTAGAAAGTATATCAGTATTCACTTCTATTTAAGTGATTTTAATAATAGAAATAAAATAAAAAAGAAAAATTATTTTCCTGTATAACTGGCATACCTATATATTATAAATAATGATGTATCAGCGACTTTAGTAGACCGAACAGTCTGCGGAAAACACTGACCAGTTGCTTTTGATAATGCAGTGAATATTTTCATATTTAAAGGTGTTTGTAAATGAAAAGATATTATTTAGTTAAAATCATTTTATTTATTGTTCACTGAGTATGATTTAAGCCAGAGATCCCCAAACATTTTTGTCTCGTGCCATATTTTTCAAATTTGAGTAGAAAAAGAGAAAAAAGTCAGCCAGGGGTGACTTTTTTTGGATGTAAAAACTCTTTGCTGAGATTATTCCGTTCATGGAACTAGACTATTTACCATGTTTTTCTATTTTGGGTAGAACACCCGTTAATTTTTTTTAGACATAGAAATTCTGCTGATATTATTTCAGTGATAGAACTTTTTGTCTCGTGGACCACTTGTCATATTTTTCAGTTTTGGGTAAACCACCTGCTGATCTTTTTTTAGACATTTGCTGAGATTATTTCATTATAGAAAGCCACAATTAAATGAGATACATTATCATGGACCGCCATTTACATCTCATAGATCCCATAGTTTTTTTTCTTGCTAACATTGACCCTTTGCATGTCGTAATCCACCCCTAGTGGTCGATATAGACTATTTTGGAAGTCAGTGATTTAAACTATCATTTCAAATGTATCTATCTACTAATCAATCACAACCAACTGTCATTCACCATTGATATGGGTGGGCAGATAATCAAGGTAAGTACCAATTTAAAACATAAAATTGGTACTTACCTTGATTTAATTGTTATAATGTAAACAAATATTTCCCATAGTTTTCCAATTGTAAATTCTTCATTTGTAATAACAGTATACAATTTTTATCAGAGTTTAATATTGAAATTCTTTGGAAGCAAAAGGCCATAGGTATTAATACATACTTATTTAATAAGTTCTAGTTTGGTAAAATAAGGCAAATTAAATAACAAATTTAGCTTTTGATATTTGTTATTTTAGTTGTTACTACATTAGAAAATATTACTTGATTATGTTTTTTAATTATTTAACAAGACAGTCAATAATAGTGAACAGTATCAAAGTCATTCTCGCGTGCAGATTAGTTGGAGGTTCATATCGCAAATAGCCAGATAGTCACCAAATACCCTAGCCGGAACATCTCCAATTATTATGCATACAATCTCACGAAGTATGATTTGCCCACAACTCAAGATATTTAATTTTCTTTAGAGTACCATACTGAAAGTGGACAGAACCCAAGAAAGATGGAACGAAAGGGAGATGCCGTACAAAGTGTGTACGCATCTCCAGTTTTCACTCCCGACGTACACACTTTGAACACACTCAATATGTTGATCGCCGCCAGTACAATATTAGTACTTAAACATGCTACATGTTCTGTTTTATTGGTAAAAATCCCTTGTTTTGACTTGCAAAAATGGTAAAATTTATTATAGTTATTTGCAGTAACAATCCAAGAATATTTTGTAAAGGTTTCCATGAAGTTACGTTCCATAAGCAAATAATGATGCCGATTGCTTACGCATATAGATGCATCAATATGTAGTGTATATTGTTTAAGCTTCGCTCTTATTGGATAACTGCGCATAATATGATTAGTTATTTGCTTTCTCGCTCTTTACAAAAGTGACACGTTTTGCTTGTTAGAAATTACTGCATATGGCATATCTCCTTTCTTCTTTGATTTGTGACAGAACTTTATTGTTGTAGCGAAACTCTCAATTGATCTGTCTTTTTGTAAAAAGCCTCTTGCTCACAAATGCAATGAGCTACACACATAATAAATAGATCTTTGCCCCAAAACCAAATATCATATTTAAAATTTAATTTTGGTGAAGTCCCCGTATCTGGAAATAGGGATTGAATAAAAAAATTCTACCTGGGTGCATGTTGAAAAATATCGAGTAATTACTGGGTACTTAACTAATAACAATTCGGTGTAATACAGAAAAAACATTCCTTTTTCTTGCGCCTGTGAAACACCAATACCATACCAAGCAATATATTCATATAGTGATAAATAATATTAATATTTGTAAAAATTTCATAAAAATATTATGTAGATATAAATACATAAACTTTTATATATACCTTATGATGTGGTACTTTATATATATATATATATATATAAATATATATATATATATATATGTATATATATATATATATATATATATATATATATATATATACATATATATATATATATTATATATATTTATATATATATATACATATATACACATATATATACATATATCTACATATATATATATATATAACATGTGGATTTGACCGTTTTTTAACATTGAATACTGACTTTTAACATTAATTGAAACCCAGACAGTATATGGTAATAAACATTTACGCCAAGAATGAAAAAAAAAATTTTCAAATAAATTAAATACTAATTTAATAAAAACAGAATGTGAACACTATTTGCAATGTTTATGTTATGTCACAACAGCGACGACTCGCAGTTGTTGTTTTTGTCAGCACTGGTAGCAAAGTAGGGTGGTATATTTGAAACTACATTTACAAACCACTTAAAACTATACCTGTGTCTAAGCTACTGATTTTTGGTGCATAGCTGACCATATTATATATGAGGATTCATTTAATATCGAACAGTCAAACACACATTGTGTATACACATCAAACAGTCAAACACACATTGTGTATGCAAGGTAAATGAAAAGTGTTTCAAATGTACTGATAAAAATGGGTATTTCATTGGTTCAGGGGCCAAGAGAAGTTCAGAAACATCACTGTTCGACTTGGTGTGTGAGAGTGATTTTAGTGTTGAACATACTTTCTCAAGAGTTGAAGAACATAGGAAAGTTCATAAAAATCATTGTGGAACAAAACTACATCCTCTGCAACTGAGGTTGGAAAAAGTTGGAAGATGGAATTGATGTGGATTATAAACTTTGTATTATCTTATTACTTACTAAGTAGCAGTAGAGGTTTTCAGAGAAATATTTGGAAAGTCTGTGCCTGATGATTTAAATTTGTCTCCATCAAAAATTATATATTTAATTACTGAGGTTCTGAGACCCTACTTCTGGGAACAAACTACAGATGATGCGAGAAATTTAGTATGTACACTCTGCTATGATGAAACCACAAATGAAGGCAGCAGAAAAGAAATGCAAATTGCACTACGCTATTGGTACTAAAGAAGAGGTTGTTGAAAATCATCTGCAGAATTTTTTCATGGGCAATCTTGCTGATGATCAGTTGTGACGGGCCAAATGTTAATAAGGCAGTGTTAAAATTAATAAACCAAAGTGTTCTAACAGTAATAGTAAATCTTTGATTGACTTTGCAACATGTAATTTGCTTAAAATTCATAATTCATTATTGCGTGGTTTTGAAAATTGTAGATCTGATGTTGTATCTTATCATTGCAATTATTTTGCTGGTCGACCTGCCAGATGGGAGGATTTTCAATTATGTCAGAAGAAAGTGAGATTCCCTGGACATCATTTCTTAAAACATGTGCCATCATGTTGGCTAGCTGTAGGACCAGCAGCCCAAAGGATTTTGGAGCAGTGAGCAGCAGAGACAGTTTTATCTTCTAAATCTACTTCACTTTTATAGAAGTTGAAAGAAATAGTCAAGCTTATAAAGCAACCTTTTAATGTCAAATTATGTTTGCTACAGAAAGTGCCAACATCCTTTTCTCCTACTTGCAATATTTTCGAAAAGAAGGACCTTTAATCTACCTATTGTATGAACTTCTAATCAAGTTGAGGAATAAGGTTTACAAGTCTGACATTGTATGCAACTTTTCTGTTGTAGATCATTTTTTGCTTCTGAATAATATTTGTTGTAGTGACGTCCTCATCAAGTAACTGAAAAATATGAAATTGAAAGATGCTGTTTGTTTTCGTAAAGGGCTAAAATCTCATTTTGTCGAAAGTGCCAAATACTTACCATAAAGTCTCAAAATGAATTAAGTGTCTCACTGTGACAGTATGTTGTATAATACTAATTGCTTGAAGGTTGCAGACTTCAAAAGCATTTCTCCTGAACTTGAAATAATAGCTCTAGGTAATGCTGTACTTTTTGATGTGGATACGGCCATTTTGTTAGATTAGTGGAAAATGTTGAAATTTGGGTCACAAATATCTGAAGGTTTCCAGACAATTTAATAATATTCCATTTAATTGCATTTAATTTAATTCTATTTTTTTAATTCAAGGTCTGTCTCAAACTTTTTGAAATATCCCACTGTAAAAACTATTACTGATTTGAATGAATTATCAAAGAATTTATTGTAGAAAAATAAGGAAAAGGAAATCTAAGGAAAATCTGTTCATCAACTAAGGAATAAATTGGTTACAATTGCAGAAGACATTAAACGAAAAAGAATTAAAATATTATCCTACTTTAAGAAAATGTAAATTGTTTCTTTGTAATTGACAAACACTGTTATATTTAGATTTTGCTGTGATGTAAAGGATTTATAACTTCAATATTACAATCATATATATAAAAAAGGAAAAGTAAAATAAAATAATATACTCCATTCAAGGGATTATTTGAAAAATGTATTTTCTGATATTACCTAGCTGTAAGTAATCTAATATTTTTATTATGCTTTCTTGTTCAAATATCTCTCATCCAGCTCTTTTTCAGGGGTTTTTGTTAAAAACAAACATTTTATTGGTGTCTCAGACTTCAATTGTCCCATTGGTCCCTTTTTTTATGTTATACTCTTTTTTGTCTATGTTAGTCCGTTATGTCCCTATTTATTTTCGAATTTCTGCTAAAAGACCTGCGGATAACAAGATTGAGAGAAGAACATAGTATTATATCACTTGGTGATAAAAGGTGAATTGTTTATTTTTAAGAGTTCTTATATATTGCTATATATTTTCATATATAGTCCCATTAGAAATATACAATAAATAGGAATTTAAATTGTTTTACGCAGTAGTCTCAAAATCGAGTAAACCTGAAGGAATACAATGCATTACAAAACATGAAATCTTTTCAAATTAAAAAAACTAGTATTTAATAAAAACAATAAGTAGTAAATAGTCATGAAATACTTGAGAGAAAGGATAACCTGCATTCCTAGTAATTAATGCCTGAGGTGATAAATCAGATATCTCTTTAGAAATCTGCTAAGCTATATAACCAGAAGTCTCGGCCCATACCAGTATTAAGAAGTAACATTGAAAAAATAATAAAACCTTGGAATTTGGTTTAGAGAGACAAAACCTTAAAGCGAGTGGTCTATGATTCTCATTAAACAAGCAGCTTGCTGAAGGGCTTGTAACATACCCCTAAGAAATATTTGTCAGGAATTAAACAACATTCTCTGAAACAACAATAAATAAAGTTATTTTAAAATATTGGATAGGTATATTTGGTGTTAATTTTGTAGAAATTCATTATTCACAATTAAATGAAACTACATGATGTAGTATTATTTCTACTTTCTTTAAGTTCTTTACCACAACCTAGGTTTCATTGTATTACAACATCTTCAGGTGGGCTATTAGCAAAGATCTTTGGTAAAGAACTTAAAGAAAGTAGAAATAATACTGCATCACATAGTTTCATTTAATTGTGAAAATTATTTTAACTAAACAACTCTGAAACAACAGCTAGAAATTAAAAACTTATAAATCGGCTAATTCAATCCGAAAACTTGGAAATTTATAAAAACTTTGTTAGGGATGCGGTTAAGAAAATAAAGGAAATTGTAAATATTTTTTAAAGATTACTGCAAGTTACACTGACACACATCAAATCTGAGCAGTTATCAGTCATTTGAAACAAAATAAAGCTGTAGGAATTTATGAAATGTCAATTTAGGTCATTAAAGCAATGGGTAAGGTGGAAGCATGTACATTGCACCCTGTCTGCTGCAGCATATAGAAAACTGGAGATTGTCCAAATAATTGGTCGCATTCACTATGCCATTATTTTAAAAACAGATCAAATACACAACAGTCTAACAATTACTAGCAAAATACTTCTTCTCGTCCTCAGTGACAGACTTCAGGCATACTTGTTTTGTTTAAGCTTCATAAAGAGGAGAGAAATAAAAGCATAAATCCCCATTCTGTAGTAAATCTTGAAAAAAGTTACACACGTGTGAACTTCCGAAAAGATTTGGTCCAGTGCTGCAAGCTATGATAATTTTTTCTAGAAATGGGCGTAACACAGCACTTAATGCTTTTATAAAAAAAAGGGTGCGTGTACTTATGTACGCGCGTGAGAAGTTATACTTCTTTGGCATCATTAAAAAATAGTTTTTAATTGTATGCAAATAATAAATTACAATAAAATAATGGAAAAGGATAGTCAATATATATATATATATATATATATATATATATATATATATATATATATACATACATATATATATACATATATATATATATATATATATATATATATTAATTTTTTAAATATTGTTATCATTTTCTTACTTTAATATTCACTTTTCATTTTTATCAAAAAGTTTTCATTAAATTTGTTCATTTATTTTTATAAATATTTATTATTTTCATTTATTAAATTTAATAATAAATGTTGAAAATTAATATCTTAATTTGATGTTTAATTTTAATTTTTATCACAAATTTTTTATTAAATGTTTTATAAAATTTATTTCTTTATTTTGGAAATTATTAAATATATTTATATTTAGAAAATGAATTAAGTTAAATTCAATTTTTGAAATTATCAAATTTATTCATTTACTTTTAAAATATTAAATAATCAATAATAAAGATTTAAAATTAAGAATCTTTTAATAATTTAGTACAAATTATGTCTTATATATTTATTATTCTCTAAATTTTATTTTTAATAATATATATATATATATATATATATATATATATGTATATATATATGTGTGTATATATATATATATATATATATATATATATATATATATATATATATATATATATATATATATACTGCGCCATCAGAAATATCTAGGGTTGTGAAGAGGAGATTTGTAGACATGGGGCTGTAACTAAATCCATTGTGGAAAAGTCCGCTAACAACGATTTGAAAAGACAGCAAGATAACCAACAACACAAAGATTCGTTTTAAGAGCTAAGACGTGGAAGTTAAGATCATGCAATTAAAAATGTGGTTAAATTCAATTGAATGGCCCTCGATCCATTGATTGAGTATGAAGTGCCAATATTTCGCACAGTGCTAAAAATTAAACTAAATGAAGACACATCGCGAGAAAGGTATCTCGATAATAGCCGGTCTAAGTTTATTGTATTACAAAACATGTACAGGTTTTAATCGCTAATAACTACGGGACTAATAATGCGTTAACAATGGTTGAACCCACGACGGATAGAGCATGTCTGTCTCTGTTTGTCGTGCAGCATTCGTTTTATCTGTGAAGTCATGGGACTAGTGTAGGTGCATGCGAATGATTGTTGTGAATTAGGGTTTATAAATTAGTGTAGCGTGAAAATGCGTTTATCTAGGATGTTGATTTGGGTGTCATTTGAAGAGCTTAAAGAGCACTACTTGGAGGCAAAGTGAGGGATGTAAAAATATTCGACGGAATATAAGTAAAAATTTGTATAAAATGGATAATTACAAAACAAAATAAAGTTGTCGTCTCATACGCTGTCGTAGCTCGCGTCAAACGGAATCCATGAAATGTAAAAGTTCCAGGGACGAACAAATCCGAAAACCACGACAGCATCGAAAAAAAAATTAAAAAACGACGCACGGATCATGTGAAAGCGTCGTTGGAAGGCAATAAAGGCAATGACAATATGAAAATCGATGGCAATATGACAGCGCTCGACGAGTATGTATTACGATCACCAAATAATACAAACAACGTGTCTACATCCTTTAAATAACTTTTCTTTTCCATAGCCGTATTGCCGGGACATAAACAGACATTTAGAATGAAACTATTTTTTTTTATTCTAAAAATTCTTAGACTTATTATTGTGATATTTTAGAACTGATTATATTTTTGGCGATTTTATTATATTATATGAAATACCTAATCACAAATTATCAATATATCTATAGTTACCTTCTTAATAAAATGTGATGCCATAGTTACCGTAATGTAACTTGGAAGTATGATTGCTTATATCAATATCTATTTACGTTGTTTATGACAGTCTCTATATCTATGGTACAAGTGGCCACAGTTGTATGACCCAAATGCCAATTAGAAAAATTTACTCTTTATAAACAAAGTGAACATTATATTTACATAGTACAAGTTCTAAATTTCATATTTTCATATACAGTAAAACATTGTCATCTTATTTTTAAAACCTTATGTGATAATTTATTGTAGATTTGAATGGAAGTGTATATTATATTTTGATCAGAATATGGACACGAAATTACCCCCGCATCGTCGTTTATAAACACTACAACTTATTCTTATTTTAGACGATTCATAATTATGTAAATTAAGCTTGAATAAATTATCCGAGTAATATTAAAATTAGTATTTGCTAGATACAGTGTATTCTAGATATGGATGAATTATATTAAATTAATCAGAACGTTTAAATTATCGCCTATTTAAAAAAAGGGTAATCTATATATTTAAAACATATACGTAATTCAGTGTTAATAATTTAAATGCCAACTAAGGCATCCGAATTAATAATATAGGAAAAATAATTTTGATCTAAAGCGAAACCCGATTTACAGTGACAGATAACCCCATTTAAAGTGTCATTGCCCTATACCGATTGTAATCGCCATGATTTTTAGAGCCGCTGCAAACATGAATATTGCTATAAAATGACAGAGTTCGAAGTGAATTTAAACAGTGAGGGTAAGGAACTAGGATGCGCGGAGTTAAACGGAAATACGGCTATGGAAAAGGAGAGTTGTTTAAAGGATGTAGACCCGTTGAAAATCGATGAGCGCGATGCTGCTCAGATCCCGGCACCGGATCCCCTAGCGCTCGATACAGCGCTAGAGAATTTAAATAAAGACACCGAAACTGCGACGGTTGTTTCGACGAGTACTCCTAGCGTCAACATGAAAATTACCAAAGATTTAGATTCCAGTGAATCTACAAAAAGTGATAACAAAATAAGGGATGACAACCCTTCTATATCGTGTGGTGAGTTGTGCAATATTGTTAAATAACTTGTTCTTGCTAAATTAGCATAATGGATTTTTATTTTGTTTAACACACATTCCTAAAGTGTAATATAATTTTATATTACTTGTAGAGCATATAAAGAAAATACAATAAAACTTTATGAACACCAGTAAACAAGTTGAACTAGTGACGACCTATAATCGCACTTTAGCGCTAAGAGTTGTTGCACATTGATGTATAGTAAAGAATATAATTGTTATTCTATAAATTCTAATGGCAATTTTTTGTTTACAATCTTCCAATTTTGAATTTATCGCTAATAGCATAAGGGATTGTAGTCTGTACTGTCTATGCAAAGACTGTGTGTAGACATATCCTCACAATATTTTTAGATGAAATGACTTAGGCAAAACCAATCGATCGCCATATCACAGTTTACTGATGATGCACACTGCGACCTTGTTAAGGTTTAATGTTCTTTAACAAAGTATGAAATGTAACACATCGTTCAATAAGTCCCGAGACTAACTCAGGCACCTATAATGAAAAATATTTATGATTTTTAGGAAGTACTAATCTTAAAACAATAGGTTTTAAAATTTCATGAAAATCGGACCATAATATACTGAGTTAAAACGATTTAACTGACTCTATTCTTGCAATATTTTTTGTATCATCGATATGCTATTGTTATTGTTTCATTGTGAGGAAACGCAGCACCCATTTGGAAAAAAGCTTTCTCATGGCCAAATGTTGATGCAAAATAGTGAAACACTACCAATTGATATCTTCATCACTCTCGCTTTTCGATTGTCCGTCACGATTTTCAGGACTCACTTGTTGTCGTCTTGTTTTTTTCAATTGTTTTCTATATTACAAAAGTAGTGTCACTTAAATCACTATAACTCAGTATGTTATGGTTCAGTTGTCATGAAATATTGACACACATCGTTTGAAGGTTAGTACTTCCTAAAAATCATAAAGGTTTTTCATTACAGACGCCATCTCTGAGTTAGTCTCGGGACTTATTGAACGATGTGTTAGACTATATATGTACTACTTTAAGGCTAATTACATATTTAATTTACATCAAATTTATGCCGTATCTCACCACAGTAGTAACTATTCAAACTAAGAATCAAATTCAAGCTCACAGAAGCACTCTAACAAAATCTTTTAAATCTAAGTATAAAGCTTCAACTATTACAATTCATTTTTTTATCTTTAACTGTTATGGCAACCAATTATTATTCATAACTCTTTGAAATTCCTATTCTATCATTGTAATTATGCGAGGAAACACAATGCTTGTAGTCCATGTAATATTTAAACCAAAAAGCCATTGTAAGTAAGCAAGTTTCTTTTTACCTGCAGTTTCACAATCTACTTTGTCACGTGTCAAACAAATAATTATTTTTTAACCTTCCTATTGTTTGTATGAAGTAAAATTTATCAATAGAAATCTTTAACAGTACCACTACGTATTTTGACTGCTTGCTCACTCAATGCCATTTTCCATCAATAAAATTCTAATATTTAAAAAAAGACATTGTAAGAGGGTTTTCATTACCCAAGCAAGTATTAAGACGTGCACTTCACTAGAGATAGGTAAAATTAAAATACAATGTAAGGTGCAGAAATCCAGACAACTAAATTAGGTTTATTGTGCACGACATGCCCTTTTATACATAAAAGTGTGACACCAAAAATAGAGATGATGGTGTGTGAGATTTGAGAGAGAGCATATTGATAGCTGGAAGATGAGGGGAGCGGAGTGGCAGTTAACGTGTCCGGTAATGTTGGTTTGCTTTCTATACAGTGAATCCTAGCGAGTTTTTGGTGATAGTTGGTTATTGCTTCATATTATCTTCAATCCTTTTTAGGTTCCATAAAGCTAAAACGAGGTACTCTTATAATTGTATCATATCAGATGGTCTGTCCATCCATTCATGCAAAGACACTAAAATTTTGAAAAAACATACTTTTATTTATCAACATAGTCTCCTTTTAACTCTATGCACTTTTCCTAGCAATTTTAAATAACTTGTTTAATAGCGATGTTTAATGAGAACCGTTGAGTTCTTCCAAATAGCCATCAACTGCAGACTTCACCTCTTTATTACTGGTACATCTTTTATCATTGAGCCATTTTTTTTTAAATTTGCAAAGAGAAAATAATCCGAGGGGGGCTAAATCCGGCAAATAGGGTGGGTGCGAAAGTAATTCGAACTTTAACTCATCCATTTTGCCATTTTTCATCCATTTACACCTGTGAAAAATGAACTAGGTAAAATATTTACGTAGTAAAAAAAAATAATATTTATAAAATAGTTTAACAGAAACACAAATACTGTATATAATAAAATAGTTTAATACAAATATTGAATGTTTACTCTTTTAGATATAACTTATGTAGAAAGTGTGTAAAGAACCCACGTAGAGTGTGTAAAGAACCCACGTAGAGTGGGTTCTAATTGTACTTACCACATTTATTCTATTATTACTTTTCGAGTAGTCTAAGTATATGAATTTTAGACGGGGTGAGAAAGTATTTATATATAATTCTCTTTTTTTCAATTCAAGTTTTTTTCACTACACCGTATAACTTTCATTTATAGTTTCATAGTCTACCTAACTATTAGCTGTCTGCCAACTTAGCACTTGTTCTTCTCAAACAAAACTTATCAGTGGAAATCTATAATGTACCATTATAAATTTTTGAAATTACTACTCCAGTCATTTCCATTTTCAATACAATATTTTAAAATGAATATTATCAAAACCGACCAAGCGCAAACAGTAACATGCAAAAAATAGTTATATATTTTGCCTATTAATAGTTATATATTTTAATAGTTATATCATAGTTGCCTGTGTCTCCTGGAATTGTTGATACAAGTTAACTGAAAGAATTTTACTTGAAAGTTCCAATCAAATGCTGGTATCAAAAATTTAAATTAAAACTAGTAGAGGAACATATTATGTTGTCAGTTTCAAATTTCAATTTTGCAAGCGGTGGTTAAATTAGTTTTTTGTTTTAAAAGACCTATCCGACGATATTCCATTCAATGGAATGTACATAGAAGAATTATTCGCCTCAAATTTACATTTATGGGAAGGTATGTTATGTTACATGTATGCGGAGATAAATTTTTTTTTAATATTTTACATACTAATTGAGATCTCTATATGAAGCGCCTACTTGCAAAATTTCATACACAAAGTCAAAAACTATAAAAACTGCTAAATTGTGACAGACAGATATTATGAAATTATGAAAGTTCCTCATTTTATAACAGAATTGTAAAAAACTAATACAAGAGTATTGTCCTACTTTATATTATTTCCTGTTCTATTTCTGCTCTAATTTATTTACATATTTTAATACCACAAACATACTTGTACAATATACAACAATGCTATGTTCTAACTTATTTTGTTTTAATTAGCAGAGGAGGATTATTTGGAATATTTATCTTTCTTTTTATGACTAGCTGAACAGAATAAATTAATTCTTAACATAATGCTTAAGTTGACCTCTACATGTACACGAACGCTGCTGATTTTTTGTTATGATATTCATCTTTGCTTTACAACTGCATTGGAAGAACTATACCTGAACTATGGAAGTATATATTGCCACATATTTTTTCCTGTTGTGTAATGTCGCTTTCAATATTACCAATTCTTAACAATCATAATTTGTTTATGCAAATATGGATGTATTGTTTTCTTGTCAGTAGGTTATTACCATAGTCACGGTTGGCTTGCAGTCTGAACACTCGATCAGTCACTAAATATAGTCCCTAATTAAATCATGACTTTGAAAGTAGGAATTAAAATCTATTATATAGTCTTTATCACTGTTCAGATTTGACATAAAACTATTTACCCATTCTACTTATAACCCATTTCTACAAATTTAACCAGGATAGAAAGAATGACCCTGGTTAACCAGCATAGAAAGAATGACCCTGATTTAACCAGCATAGAAAGAATGACCTTGATTTAGACCCTGATCTATTATTTTTATTAGAATTACTATTAATGCTGGTCAAATCTTAAGTGACACAAAAATAAAAAGTGGTTAAGTATGATTTTGGTTCGCACTAGGTCTGGCTCCATACTCGATTTTAAATTGATTTAATCGAAAATCGTCTAAGTAGTCAAATCTAATAAAACGAATTGTAAATGATTCTTTAATTTAAAATCGAATCACAATTCTATTCTTGTCTCCTGAGAATTGTAGCGATTCTTTTTTTTTACTTTATGATATGTAATGGAAATTTTTTTCAAAAAGTCTATTACCATTGTTAATACTTTCCACTGGGATATTTTTCATTTTCATATCCTGAGAATTGCTGTAACGATTCTTTTTTTTACTTTATGATATGAAATGGAAACATTTTTAAAAGTCTATTACCATTGTTGATACTTTCACACTGGGATATTTTTTCATTTTCATTTCCTGAGAATTGCTATGACAATTCCTTTTTTTACTTTATAATAGTGGTGGAAAAACTTTTAGGAAGTCTATTACCATTTTTAATACTTTACACTGTGATATCTTTCATTTTCATTTCCTGAGAATTGCTGTAACAATTCTTTTTTTACTTTACAATATGTAATGGAAAAGTTTTTAAAAATCGATTACCATTGTTAATACTTTACACTGGGATATTTTTCATTTCCTGAGAATTGCTTTAATGATTCTTTTTTTTTACTTTATGATATGTGATGGAAAAATTTTAAAAAAGTCTGTTATCGTTGTTAATACTTCCCACTGAGATATTTTCATTTCCTGAGAATTGCTGTAATGATTTTTTTTTTTACTTTGTGATTGTAATGGAAACATTTTTATAAAAGTCTTACCATTGTTAATACTTTACACTGGGATATTTTTTTCATTTTTATTTCCTGAGAATTGTAACGATTCTTTTTTTGCTTTATGATATGTAATAGGAAAATTTTTAAAAGGTCCATTACCGTTATTAATACTTTACAATGGTATATTTTTTCATTGTTTTAAATACTAGAGGAAAGTCAATTAAAGTTAAAATTTATTTTTTGTCATTAACAAATTAAAAAAGAAATTAAGGCGGCAGACTTCAAATTCCTATTACAAATTTTATTTTATAATTTATTCTAATGATGACACGAATTTTAAAAATATTTTTATAATTCAATAATAGTTAACCGTTTTTAACAAAAAATTAATATAATTATTTCTATTTTAAAATTTATTAAATGTATGTAATGATAATAGTGAGGTTTTTTAATAAAAACTGAATTTTGTATTATTATAGTTTTAAGATTTGTTACAGCTATTTATTAAGGTTGTACCTATTTGTTATATGATAGTAAAGGGCACATGTACTGTTTTCTATCTCATTAGATAAATAATTTCTCTATAATAATTTTATTTAAGAAATTGTCAAATTCTTTTATTCACAGCACATAATTTGATATGTGAATTGAATATAAAAAAACTAAAAAATTGTTTAAACATACTATGTTTTTACAGGGGAATTAACTAACAACCTTTTTGTAAGTTAACTTACAAAAAGGTTGTTAGTTAATTGTGCCACAGTGTAAGATCTTATATTCTGCTATTAGAATTTATTTTTTAAATACTTTTATTTTTATGTAGTTATATTTTTTATATAGTATTACATATTATTTTAAATTTTTAAAAATTGCCACTTTTTCTCGATATTTTACAGATCGATTCTTTTATTAGTAAGTAACTCATTTGATCTAGAAATCTTTAAATTTTGTTCACTGAAGTTTATATCCCTGCTCATCTATATAGCTCACACTACACGGTTCTGCACCTACATTATTTAAGTCACATATGAATAATTTTCACTTGTAAGTTACATTTGCTGTTCCCTTAATTTGAATTGGGAAATCTTAAGAATCAATGATTTGTTTTTATTTTTTTTTACAGTTCTTAGGTGATCTCTAGTAAATTTTCAGGATGCTTTTGAGATTTAATTTTTTCTACATGTTTAAAAAATTAATTTTAAGTTGCTCCACAAACTTTTGTGCACATTAATAGCATTTTACTAAGATGAACGTTAAAATTGTTTAAAACGAATCATTGGTTGTTTAGAAGTCTTAATTCCATTTATACAACGTCTTCCATTTAACAAACGAATCATTGGTTGTTTATGACCATAATGCCACAGAGGACCTTGATAACTAAAAATATGTTTGTATTACCCGTACCTTACAGACTACTATATTTGAACATAATCTTATTTGTTGTTTAAAAACATTTATTTTTAATATAGACTAGGACTTCTAGGTATCTAGGTGGTAAGGTTATTAAGATAACTTCGGTAACATAAGGGATCTAAAAACGGTAAATATAATTGTCTCTTAGGTTATTGTTTTTCTACAGAACAAATTTTTAAAAGTATGATTGTTCTCCATTTAGTATATTTATTTGAATGATATCCTATACGTCTAAATATTTTTTTTGCTTTCTGCTCTTGCATGTATGGGTGTCCATTAGAAAAACAAATTTGTAGATAATTTTAAATATTATTTTCAATTTTGTGTAATTTAAATATATTACTTACCCCGTTGAATAATTGAAAGCTTCTAATTGAGAGGATTGTCATGAAAATAGGATACTGTTTAGAGTCAGAATTCCTTTGGTTTCCTGGGTACAAAACACTAAAATAAATATTGACACTTTTGTTCAGTGTTTCAAATTGTCAAATGTGACACAAACATTTTTTCTGTTTCTGAATCTACTAAATGATTTTCGTGTAGAGCGTAATTACTTATTTGTCTATAAGGCATCATGTTATTTTGTGGAAAAGTATTTTTATGGATAATTTATATTAAACGATTTCTACCGTCTACTTCAATAGCAAAAAATAATTTCAGTTATTTTTTTTTCTAACAAATACTAAAACATTTTCTAACCCTTTTCTATACTATTTCTATACTTTAATATATGGAACAATAACTTATATATCAGAATAACATTTATACTTTGATTTGCTTACAGATAATGTTACTAAAGATAAACTATCTCATAATAATAATATACTGAATAATAACCTCGACAAAGCAAGCAGTGAGAGTATTCAAAACGGTACAAGTTCCAAGAAAACCTTAGAAACTTTGACGTCCAACATTACAATGAACGTCCCACAAACTTCCAAAGATACGGGCGTTACTAAAATTTCTACTTCTTGTATAGTCAAAGAAGCTTCATCTGAAGACAAAGAAGTCGAGAGTTGCAGCCAGAATGTTGCAGAACAGAAAATGGAGACCTTGTTTAGTAAAAGCCCCATTAATTTAGACGAGATTGAGTTTGATAATGGAGCAACAGAGGATGATGCAGACTGTAAGTTAGATAGTCGCGATGAAGATGAGCTTTTGTTGAGCCCCGATGAGAATGAAAAAACTACTGCTGCTTTCAAGAGTCAAAATGGTGATATACAACATGTAAGTGCCAAGTTTTCAATATATATAATTACAACAAAAAAAATGATTTCAGTTTTAGTTAATACTCCTCTTACTTCATTTTATTCCAAAAGAGAATGTTTGTAAACAAACCAATTTGGCTCTTTAAATACGGTTAGTACCAATATTCTATCAGTATACAACTATTCACAAAATTCATTGTATTTCATTTTATTAAAGGAAGTACAATATTTACTAAATAATGTTATAAATATCAATATTACACCATTATTTTGTTAATATTAATTGTGAAGTTTAGAGAAAAAAGGGACAACCCATGCTGTTGATCACACAAAACTCAGAGGTATAAAACATTTCCAATAAATGTTAAATATACTGACATGTACAAAGTCTATATCCATATATGCTATTCAGCACACATAGCTTACTTTATAAGCTTGGAGAAAAATAGCCTTAATCTTTATTATTAATATTTCTCATCATGTTTTTTGACTATGTAGTATTTAAAGTGGAAATAGCTAACACAAAAAGTAGATATGTTTTTCAAATAGATTTTTTATGATAAATTAATTACGATTGCGCCCTATTTTTATAATTCAGAATAGAATAGAATTGCATTTAAATATTTATAAGCGGTATATTTATAAAACTTTTTGCTATTCTTTATATACAATATTTTTTTTATTTCAATTTTATATTATATAAGTTTATTTTCCACAATAAAGATCATTATTGTGTTTTTTTGTAGTGGAAATTCATTCTTAAATTATAAACAGTTTTTTTTATAATAACCTTGAAGAATCCAAAGAGCCAAATGTTTACATCTCATTTGTATTTATTTTTGAACAATTATGTACTTTTGAGTTTTTTTATATTCTCTTAATTGTTTGATACGAATTGTTCCCTCTACGGATTTGTCTCAGGAACAATTGTATACATAATTTTTCAATATATTACCATTATGCAGAGACAGAATTTTAATTAACAAGTCTTATTGCATTGTTGGGAGCCCTATCCTCGACTTTTGTTCCCAACTTGACACATAAATTCATATGCAACATATATATTGTTGATTTGATCTTAGCGATATTCACTGACTTCGATCATGACGAATATATATGTACTTCATAAGCTCTCAAATGATTAAATAACCTTCCGCAGGTAGACTTTGTACAATTACTGTTAATTTGCTGCCTTTTTCAAGCTGTATTTTAAAAAGAACATTTTCCATACAAAATTATGATACATATATATGATAATTATTTAACTTTTTGCAACAAATTATATGTTTTCAAATTATTACATTAAATGACTTTTAAAGTTTAAAGCTTACTAAAAAGCTCAGTCTATGAAATGATGACTTGTTTTTTGGCAGTGGTAAAGCTACATTGAATTGTTTCTGGAATACTTTCTCTTGCTTCCTTAGCTGATAGAAAAAATCGTCACAAATTTAATGCCAGCAAAGAATTTTTGGAATTATATTATTTTTCAACATGCATATATATAATAGCATATCTGATAGCATATTTTCCACTGTTTTAACTTTACTTTCTATTAATTTTCCTTATTTTACGTTCAGTATAGTCAAACTATTCCATTTCTCCCATTCTTCATCTTCAAAATTATACTAGCCTAGATATTTTGTTAAATATCCTCAGTCTAAAAAATATTCATAAAATTGTTTAAGGGACCAATTTTATCCATAATTTAATTCAGTTATTTAAGTATTTTATTGTTTGATTTAGTTTAGAATTCATCACTATTTTATTTTTCTAAATAACTTAGTATTATGATTAATAATTCATTATTAAATCAGATAGTAAAAAAATAAAATATGATGTTTAAGGCAACCAATACAGAAGCAAGAAAGAAACGTTCTGAAGAATCTGAACTTGAAACGCCAGTCAAGAAGTTGTGCCAGGAAGTTGAAAAAGCGTTTCCCAATCACGACAACATGATAAATGACTACATAATAAGTGCCACCAAAAATAATGTAGATGAAATTCAGAGGCACACAGAGCAACTCCTATCCGAAATACAAACTCTGCGAGAGCTAGCCCAGAAGAAAGAATTAGAATGGAATAACATTTTGCATTTAAAGAAGGTGAAAGAGGAGATTCTTCTTAGATTACTGCGTCGAAAGCAGGTTTTGTCGTTCGAAAAGACCTCTGAAATAAACCAAGCAACTGATGGCCAATCAAACGAAATTAACTTTGATTTTCTCATGCAACCAAAAGGCTATGCTATAGACAGAAATGATGAAGTATCAGGATTAGCTATTAAGCAACCCGTGTCCAATGTAAATAGATTACCCAACTGCAATTCTAACAATAATAATGTTATGATGTTACCGATGAGCACCGGAACCTACGGACCATTATCTATCATACCTCCACCATATTCCGAAAGACCAACGACAACCGTAGCTTCTAATGTTCCAAAACCGATCCTACCAAAACCCGTAGTTATATTGCCTAATCAGAAAATGCCAATGTATCCTTGCGAGTTGAATGAGCAGCTGCAGGCACATCTGAATCAGCCGATGGGGAGACAGGGCCCTATAAAGGATGTTAAGTCGATAATAGCAGATTATAGGCAGAGGCATCCAGAAATAGTGCCGAGGAGGGGTAGAAGAATGAAGTCCATACTGAATCCTCAAGTCATAGGTACTCCAAGACCAATGGCACCACAAATGGATCAGAGGATAGCCGATTTGAATTATTTGATGAATAATGTTGATGCTGTAAGTACTTTTCGTAATTAATTATCTAAGTGTTCAAAGTATTGTAATTTTTATAATTTTGTTCAGTCTTTTAGCATTTAAGCATCGTTCTTAGTAGATAGAGATGTGTGGTTATGAACTTAAATAAAATGTGATATGAGAAGGTAAAGAATTTAGTATTTTAAAATATATTAAATAAAGTTATTTTGGTGATTGTAAAATAAAGATTCATAGTCATATAATTATGTAAACTGGTTTTACTTTAACAAGTTCTTTGTGTACATTTCTGAAATATAACCCTATTTTTAAATTTTAGCTACGGAACTCTTTCTACTCCTTATGTATCATTTAACCATTTTGTGTTATCTGTTTGTACTTTCTTTAGATTTCAGTTACATCCATTTTATCTCATGATAACAGTATTTTTATTTTAATCTATAATAATAAAACAATGAGGAAATCACTTGCAGAATCAGAAGTCGATTCTAGAAAAACTTCACTGTCAAACAAATGCAGCCATGGCTAACGGTATAGCTTTCAAAGACGTCCTGGTGCACTGGCAGAACAGCTTCGCTCAGACACAGCCAACCCAGCCGGTTACACAGCCTAATGTAGGCGTGGGACTGTTGACCACCAAGTCGGAGAAACTACCACCCCCGCCTCCCTATCCTGAGATATCATTACATCCTGTTGTGTCATCTGCAACTGAAAATAGCAGCTGCCAACAGCCCGTATCGCAGGCTGGATCCCTTTTGCACGGCATACTGACTAAGGTTTGACATCCTGTTTTAATCATTAATACTAATGTGCAATCACTTATCATCTAATACTTTATCACTTACATGTAGAGAAGACAACTGTCGAATCAATGCTTTAAATTACATTGATAGTTGAAGACATAACTAGATATGTTTGGTTAGGGAGCGTTCAAGTATCACGTAAACAAATTCTAGTCAATTTATAAACAATTAAAAAATTTATGCCATTAAATAGGGGTTTTAATAAACAAATAAATTTACTTTCTTAGGATTTAATAACCAAATGAAAAATAACAGAACCCTCATAATTTTGTTATGTTCATCTGACCGTCCTCATATTGTAACATCAGAGCTCTTTCAGTTTATGACCGATTGTGATGAAATTTCACAGAAAAAATATTTCACAAAAAAATGTTAAAATTATTAGATTAATATTTATAATGAAAAATATTTACAAAAATTATTTGATATGGCTTCTTAGATGCAAGTCTCCAAAGCGTTTTACAGTACATATTCCACCCCTGTAACCATGTATGTCAAAAATCTGAATAAACCGCAATAACAGCCTTTAGTAAGTATTTCTAGACAAAATTATTTCTATAAACTTTGTATTAATTAGTTGCAGAGTTATTTGTCTTACACCTGTGAAAGACTTAGCAGACAATATATTAACGTAGTGCAAATAAATATTACCGTTTATAAATAGTTTACATAGTTTATAAATAGTTTCACATTTAGTTATTCTTCAGTCATAAGTAAAGCAGACAGGTGAAAATGGCCTTGGCTTTAGAAATCTAGAATATGATTTATAAAAAAGCTGGTATATTTTAGAATATAAAAAACAAGTAACAATCAGGAAAAGGCAAAAATAAAATACAATTTGTAACCACAGTTCTGAACAAAAAAAACGCTATCTTCATAAACTTGCATATATTATATTTTTAATATATCGAGAATTACTAATAAGAAATTAACAAAAATTTAACGAAGTAAATAATATTTTTTAAGAACAATTATAAAAAATACTCAGTGCTTTTTAAATGTGTAACCATCACCTACATTAATTAAAAATAAAACATTAACTGATATTAACAATGGTTCAATTGTTGTCAAACTTAATGTTTTTTTCACTCTGTTCGAGTTTTAGATGGACTTTTTTGACGATCCTGTTATGTCTGTTAGTTTCATGGCTTAATATGTTATATCTGTGTATAGAAGATGCAATAGGACACAATATGCCATTCGTATTATCTTGCTGGTTCAAATAGTTTTTTTAAAAACAACATTTACAAACAATTATGAAAAATATCCTAATTTTTTATTAAAAAATACATTTCCCATTTCTCTGTATGGCAATTTAAATAAAACTGTAAAAGTTTTAAGGAGTTTATTTTTTTCTTTTTCTGTATTAAAGAGTGTTATTTTTATTCTTATAACACCTGGGCCCAACACTATTAGACATGAACGATCCCTTGTCTCACTAAAGATCTTTAAAATAATGAGTATTTCTTTTCAAGTATATGCTGTCATATCAAAGTGCACTTATTTATTATAGTTACCAACTTAAGTTCTATTAAAAAGAATTCTGGGGTTTTTTTGTGTCCAACACAAATTAAGTATTGAATGTAAGAGACAAAACATTACATTAGTATACTAGACAATTCCATCAGATGTTTGTTGGTTTATTGCATAAGGATTTCTCTACAAAGTATCTCTAACCTTATTTTACTAATGGCTTTTTCACTGAAAAGTTAAGATCTTATGGCATATAAAGTTTGACATTTAAAATTTCACAGTTTAATCTTATGTAATTACTGCTGTAATTAATTCTATTGTTAAAAAAATAAGCGAAACCCGCACACACTACCTGAATTTTTTAATTGATCAGTCCATACTTGAACGCTCCTTTACATATAGAGTGCATGATAATTTACAGAATAATTTTGGCAGGTAATACGCTTTCTAGAAAGGTTGGTAAAATATGGTTTTATCTTTTTATAACTCTAGAACTGCATCTGTAATGCAATATATATTTCCTATAAGCTATTAGGAGAAAATCATTACTCAAAATATGTTTTCTCAGAATCTAGTGATGATCTCAGTATGTGGTTGATTAAATATCTGCGTGAACAGTATTCAGTCACCTCGAAGATTTCGAGCGCTCTGCTGTTATATATAATCAACATACATTAGAGATATTTCTGTGATATTCTCCAATTGCTATACTTGCAGCAATCAGCCGCATCCCGTGCTTCCACTACATTCTCCTCTTTCTCACCCACGCTGGCTAAACTGCTCACCGCATCTGAGAAGCAGGTAAATTTTTACCATCTTCTTGCTTTCGTCGACCCTTCCGAGCTATGTGTATCAGCTCCCCTTTCCCCTAATTCACAACGAGAAATAGGAATTCTTTAAGTGTGTGATTATTATGACAGAATTTAGTAAATATGCGTAAAAATTATAAATTTACATAATACATTTTTAAAATATAAATGACCAAATAATGATTTGTTGAATAAGCACGCATTTATTAAAAGAGCAATTTAATTTTGTTTCTAAATATCCATCTCATTTCCTTCAATTTTCTGTAAAATATTTGTTTTCCGTTCAACATATTACACTCTCAGAATGAAACAGACCTAACCCATCGCATTCGAACCTGTAGATTATAAAGTAATAGTAAACATATAAGTAGATATATATATTGAATCCTCACGCTAACTGCCTTCCAATCCAGTTATTTACGGAACATGCTGAATAATAAGACCTTTAATACTGTTTTCCAAGAGTCTAAACATTTAATATTGTTTTAATATGTCAAGTACTAAACGTTTAAAACCTTTAATACTGTTTTCCAAAAGTCTAAACATTTAATACTGTTTTAACCATTTTAGTGCCATGGTTTTTTACTCATATATACTTAAAAATGCCAAAGAAATCTTTTGTTTTTGATGTCATTTACCCTTGTCTCGAAAAAAAAAACTATCTTCCAAAAATTATCCAATTTTAATAATTTTTTCGGTGTTTTCTTAATAAAAACTTGTACAAGGATAATAAAATACAAAGAAAATTATGGAAATATATGTTGTGAACAAAAATTATAACAAAAACTGAAATCAAGGTCACATCGTATTTTCGCAGTCCAGTACATCCTCCAATAATTGTTATCGTCACTATTATCACTGTCACTCAAAATTTGCATTATGCCAAATTGTGAGCGCACCACAATGTCACTCCCACTATCACTTTCTTCACAACTTGAAAAATGATCATTTTCAATCGAATTATTTTCGTATTCCGACATTATGGATTAAAAATTTTCTTTTCCTGGATCCTTTTTATATTGTAATTACTAATAATATAATAATTTGAACTTTATGTAACACGTAGAAAGATAAAAAATTAGCGATGCTTGTGAGCGACCTCCCCTACCGCACGCTAAACAGCAACTGATTCCGCGAGCGCCATCACACTCCTGGCAAATTTAGTTAGTACGAGCGCGATGGCGCTCATCGGCACTCAAACGGTTAATACGTTAAGTACTAAACGTTTAAGACCTTTAATACTGTTTCACAAAAGTACGAACATACTAAACGTTTGGGTTGGGTCACTTTTATTCTGAAGGTGGAATTTAATTTGTTAGTGTTCATGGAATATATTCAAAGCTATTTTCAAAACCAATATCGCTTATTTCTATGCTTCATTCATTGTTTAGCTACTCATTCTTATTAAGATAATGTATGTTGCACTTTATTATATAACAGTTACATTTTTTTTTTGGTTCTGTAGCTAAACAGTAAAAACAGAACCCTTACAATTTTGTTCTGTCTGTCTTGATGTCATCATAATTTTCAGTTAAAGGTCAATGGAGTTGATCACGCAAAATTATTGTAAACGGCTACTATGCTTTAGTACCCGGCTATACTATCAATCGGAATTTTCATATTTATTTTGAACCAAACTAAATTCTATGTAGTTGATGTTTGACATCGACCATTTCATAGACAATGGTCCGATCGACGATGTGCCATCTGGTAGAAAAAATAAGCAGTGACAATCCTCATTGTAGTGAAATTTTACAGAATGACGGAGTTAAATTACATGAATACATAGAAATAAAGAAGAAACTTTTTATAATTTTTTCTTGAGTTCTCACTCTATATATCGAACTTGGGGATGAAAATGTTTTTCTCATGGACCATATCGAGTGGGGTACTTTTGAAGAAGTCCTTTAAAATGCAAAAAATATGTCTCGTGATATTTTTTGATACGGCATCTCCTTCGTGAGATATGCCTATTGCAACGTGCTTCTTGCTTTTCTCTAATGTAAAATCTAAAAATTTCTAACCTCAGAATTTACATTCATACTTTTGCATATCAGATTTTTCTAGCCATTAATACAATTGTCTATTAGAACAATTAATGTGCTAAGATGCACATTTTACATTATATATTAACTGATGATTGCTGTAATAAATTTTCGTCATGTATTGTAAATATAGATTCATATGTTTTGTAATGTGTATTGTAATTGTTCCTTTTTTTTTTGCGTGCGTGCACTAAAAAGTTCCTCTTAAAGATTTGACACTTTCAGAATTAAGTAAAATTTAATCAAATGAACCAAGAAAGGTGTACAAATTTAAAAAGTGGTGAACTAACATTTAATGCATAAATGTTTTCCTTCTGATTTGCTTTTGAAGGAATGATAAAAAAAATTTTAGATGTAAACATCTATACTTGCTTCACGCTTAGCTCAGATTATTGTTGATATTTTTAACGATAATAATTTGAATTTAAAAAAAAAGTAATTACTTTTTTTAAGTTTCCATGACATGGACTATATGCGTGCCTAATTTCATGAATATTGTTTGAGTTGAGGTGTGAAAATGATACCAACAATATTGCTTTCACGTCTGCTAATATTAATTACGATCAAGGTGATCTATTAGTATGTTCTAGGATAGGTACTTTTTATATTTTTTTACCAACACAAGAATTATAAAAAGTGCCTATAATATTCCTATTATAGGCACTTTTTATAATTCTTGTGTTGGTAAAAAAATTTATCTACCATCTCATATTGATAGTTAGCGCATGTGGCTTCGTAATACAATTGTTTATCCCAGACATGTACTGATAAATGTAAACAGAGTATAACTTTTTGTCTTAGTTACTTTTTCTCCACCTACATAGTAGATGGCATGACCATATAGATTAATATGTAAGTATGAAATGTGATCAAAAAGATCCTGGAATTATTTGTTACATAAAACGCTAGTGATAATGTAATATATTCCATGAATGAGTATTAATTTTGGAGATCAAATTTGTAGTAATGAAAAAATATTTCTTTCCCATTAATATAGTTTAGTCTTCTTCATAGTAATCCTCGTGGAATGTATTATATATTAATACCAGTTTATTTGTAACCATTTCTAGAATACAATAAAAAAAGATATGAGGAGAACTTTCACATTTGAATAAACGTGAACAATATTGTAACAATGTTATTTTTATTAAAAAACTGCACCTTTATCAGAAATTTGGTTTTTCACTATCCTTTTTATGCCAAAAATATTAGTTAAAATAGCCTCCCAGAAATATGCTATATAGTGCCTGAGAAGCTATTAATTCTTCCATAATTTCTTTTATAGTAATACAGCGATTATCAATTATACATTCTTAACTTTTCCCGAGTTTTCATAAGTAGTGTGTTAGCAGCTAGTGTGATGGCCGCCCAACTTTCTAATTTTTAACACCTACTGCCCTCTTCAAAGTGTTAGTACCATTTGTAGACACTTAATATCTTCCTAACAGAGTCACGGAATAAATTCTTCACTCGAAGTTAGATAAATCTTGTTCTATCATATTCATAATTAAAAAAGAACGAGTGTGCTTTAGACCCCACGACTGAAGTAAAACTTCAAATTCGCAAAATATGAACTTTAAAATGAATTTACAATTTTATTCACTTTAAACGTAGAATATTTAATGTATTGAACAAAATAATCAAAAAATCACCGTTCGCGTAACTCTAGCAAACTCGCATATATATATATATATATATATTTCATGCACTGGCTATGAGAGGAAGAGAGAAAGAAAATGTGCACGCCACTGCTCTCTCTTGCTCCTACAGACAATAGAATTGCACTGTGTCTTAGATATACAAAACATAACTGGCTATGAGAGAAAGAGAGAAAGAAAATGTGTGCTCGCACCTCTCCCTCTTGTTCCTACAGTAATATATGAAACGTAACTCTCTTTCTGTCTTAACTAACTTATATCTCCCTCTCAACTTCCGTTCGCCTCGCCCGATCACACTTTGTAACGCTCTCGTCACACATTCACCAGCTTACTCCCTAAGTCAAGCGTGCGTAAAGAAGTTTAACTTCAAAAAACCGTGGAACACATAAATCTATATCATATTTATTTACTTAAAACAAAATAATGTTTCCAATATGGCTGAAAACTTGACATGTACTTTATAGACAGTACTACGATTGCAATAAAAAATGACAAGCTGAATTGAAAATGAATGCCATGCGAAATTTGAAATAACGATTACCTTTTTCAGGTTGTTAAATTGGTCTCTACGGGCTTCTGAGTACAAAATAAGAGGATTATCATCAATCGTTTTGTAGCTTTTTCCAAGGGTTAAGCGTCATGCATACTGCGCACCATGCGGTGTCATCAAAGCTTTAAGACGCGATACGATATTCTTTCGTTTAGCTTTAAATATTGGGCGAAAGTTTTTTTCATGTAGAAGAATTGAATATGTTTCATTAGTTACCATTTTGTTAAATTATATTGTATTTATGCTAATGTTTTATGTTCGTATTTTTCAATAACCTCATTTATTTCTAATGCGGTTTTATCTTGGCACTCTCCTATTTCTTTATTATATAACTAGCTAACCATCCAAGTCTTGTCTAGGTAAAAAGGGACCATGATTGCATTTTGTTCTATTTGCTTTATTTAGTCAATCTGAGTCTACAAATTGTTATATCTCTAACTTTAAAATTTCTATCAATTTTTCACCCAAATCTTCACACTTTTAGGGGTTGAATTTTAAAAAATCCTCTCTTAGCAAGCACCTACAAGCCAAGACAAACAAACATGCCAAATTTCAAGTTTGTAGGCTTTAAAATGAGTAAGTGGCTTTTAAATGTATAGAATTATTATTGCATTTGCATCCTTTCCTGTCGTAATAAGATGTGATGTTTCACAAACTTAATATTTGCCATAATGCATTTACAATTTCAAATCTTGGTTGCAGAATTGTGGTGAGATAACTATAACACCAGTGCAGCCGAGTCCAACACCACAAGTCGCTGAAAAACAGACTGAGGAGGTTGTTCAGCTGGTGAGTTTTTTTTAATATCTGTAAATAGCTAGCTTATGTTATAGATAGATTACATATGAAAATTACAATAAATATTTTATATAATACGTAAATATGCTCGGAAATATATGTATAAACAATTACGAACACGGAAGTGTTGAACGAGCTGAAATGAGTGCAGAAATGCTATTTTGCAACTTCTAAATGTGTTATTACAAAAATATCGATCAGTGACTCTTATAAAATTATCAACAACTACACAAATCAGATAAGCGTTTTTGTGCTACTTTTTCAAGCACTGAGATAGAGGGACAAATATTGCAATAACGAGACTGTCAAGGCAAACTTGCAACATGGGTGTTCTATACCATAAATAAATAATATAAATGAATAAATATTTGATCAATGGCTGAGGACGTAAGCAGTAGCAAAGAACACGATGGAAACATTATACATAACAAAAAAAAACACTGCGTGATTATTGATGGCCGCTCAATGCAGCAATGAATCGAAAATTTGCGCTAGAAATTCTGCAAGGACGATTTGAAACAAATTTGTTCTCAAATTGTCATGATGACCCGAATTCGATAGTATAACTCAAAATGAAAACTAATGTCGCGGTGTAGTAATGCCACTCAGGAAGTTTAAAACCGAAAAGTCCATTTGCAATATCATGACCACTTTTGTTTATTATTTAAAGGATTATCTTTGAAAAAATTTTGCATTGAGCCGATAATATCATCAAATCTTTTGAGTAGATTTGGGCAAACTATTATAAGAAAAAATATCAATTCAAAAAATGAGAATTGCGAGGCAAGTATTGAGAAAGAGAGGCTCCCACGAAATAAGCCACAACTTATTCAGCAATTTGAAGGAAGGCTTGAGGGGAAAATTTGGTAGCAATGGGTAGATCCCTTACACTATTTTGTTTGTCAATGGTTTTAAAGCGATCTGCAAATGATATGAAAAGTATGTTGACCTTGGGAGATCAAAAAGCAGAAAAATAATTTTTTATTTAGATTTTCGTCTTGAATTTTACTAAGGTAATGGTGAGCTGTAATCAGTCAACTTTAACCTGTCCCACCTCGCTTGCATCTTCAATTGATATATTGATTTTTAACTACTCATTGATATGTTTTACCTTTGATTAGTTCTCTATTTTTATGAATACACAGGATGACGAAGAGTCAGGTGGAGATGATACTGAGCCAGATGCAGAGGGTGCTGAAGAGAGACGGTTGGTCATAGATGAGGGAGGAGACAGTGCGGCAGATGGGGAGGTATGATAGATCTTTGTTTTCAATAACTCACAGTGTCGTGTTAATACACATATACAATTTTATTAACAAGATAATTAATACAAATTGCAATAACTTTTTGAAAATTATTCAAAATATTTACTAGAAGGTTTGTAAAGGGGTTTTTTGAATTTCCTTTTTTTGTTATTTTAATAATTAAATCTATACATATAATAAAACTAAGTGCTACCTAGTAAAGACACGGTTTGTTTGTGCGCACCATCGTTGTGGTCGCTAATCTCAGCAACACCAGATACGGATGCGGTTTTCAGTGATGTATTTAAACTAGTTTGGGCTAACATTTAGGCTCAGTTTCCATTCGTTGAGCAATCTAATATCAGAACTGGCAAAATTGATTTGGCTGCCAACGCCATCTATTAGCATTTTTAGGAAATGTTATGCTCATAGAGTTCTGGGAGAAAAAAACACAAAAGACTCCAATAATAAATAACTCTTCATGCTCCGAATTCTAGAAGAATGAAGTCGCGGGCACAGCTAGTCATTTAAGATAAATGTGTTTGTTTTTTGAAGTTTATTTCTGTCTTTAATTTTTAAATTTTTATTAATCTTTAAATATTTAAATATTTGGTTTTCATTGATCTCATTGCATTGTATCTGTCATGGTAAACATTTTCTTGCCCTTTTTTTAAATAATTAATCGGGTATTTGACTAATTTTTTTTATTTCATAAATTGTTATTTCAAAATACAAGCTGATGAGGCATGAAAACACTTGAAAATTTTAAAACTTTACGAATAATAAAGATTTAAACTTAAAATTTAGACGAGGATGGCAATACTGAATTGTAACATCCTTTTTAGTAATATTCATTGTATTCTTCCAGAGCGAATGAGACAGAGATATCCCTACTCTATCCCTTCAATAAAATATAGAAGGTTATGACTCGCTTCAGTTTGAATTATCATTCATTTGGAATTTTGGGTATTGAACTAG